>JBAJHW010000011.1:9033518-9633518 GCA_037013535.1 Intellagama lesueurii | reverse complement strand
TACCTTTCATCCATTATAGAACATGCAAATCCCTTCATGTATGTTCACTCATGAATCTTTACAGCATCCCTGTGTGATAGGTTGATGCAATATTGCTGACTGCATTTCACATATTGAAAAATATATGTTAATATTTCTGGCACTCCTTTTATTTAAGTGTACTTAGAATACCCCTTTTTTGGATGCACGCCTTAATGGGGTGAAGCAGTTTCGGTGTGTCAGTGAAGCTGAGAGCAATGCCGTCAGGAGGCCAGACTCCATGACCAGCCTGGACTCCTAGCAGGGTCACCTAAAGTGGAAGGGTCACGGTTGAAACACCAGACTAAGGGGCATCCACCCTCCGCAAGGCAGCTACTGGGCTGCAGTGGGAGCTGAAAATAACACTGGCAGAGTGGGCAATGGCAGTGACACACAAGCTAACTTTTGTTAGCATTGCACAGAAGGTCAACACCTCCTGAGGTTTCCTAGATAGATGGTGGAAGAAAAACTTAAAACTGTAAAGGACAAGCAAAAAGCAAAAGTAAAAGATGACAGAAGTAGGGTTAGAACCCTGAATGCAGCTTTTCAGCGTGTGTCATGTAGATACAAAGCATTACAATAACCAGTACAAAGAAACAAAGAAGAACAACAAAAGGAGAAAAACAAGAGATCTCTTCCAGAAGATCCAAGATATCAAAGGGAAATTTAAGCCTATATTACCAACAGAGAAGTACACACAAACTGACCAGGAAAAATTAAAGAGAAGGTGGAAACAGTATGCTGAAGACCTACACAGAAAAGATAAAAAGATGACAGACTTCTTTAAAGAGGAATCTTATAGTGAAGAACCTGCAGTTCTAGAAAGTGAAGTGAAAGTTGCTCTGAAAGCACTAGGGAGAAATAAATCACCAGGGGTAGAGGGAATACCCATACTATTTCAAGCCACAGAGATTAAATCTCTCAAAATCCTAAAAAGAATATGTCAACAAATATGGAGAACAAAACAATGATCCACAAACTGGCAACGTTTTATATACCTTCCAATCCTCAAGAAAGGAGATGCCAAGGGATGCAGTAACTGTAGGACCATTGCTTTAATTTCCTCTGCAAGCAAAAGTGATGCTCAAGGTGTTGCAACAAAGGTGTTTGACTTATACGGAGTGAGAAATGCCTGGTGTTCAAGCTGGATTCCAAAAAGGAAGAGGGACTCAAGATCACTTGCCAATATCTGCTGGCTACTGAAGTGTACCAAAGAATTTCAGAAGAAGATCAGTCTACGCTTTATAGACCACAGCAAAACCTTTAACTGTGTGGATTATGAGAAATTATGGACTGTTCTGAAAGAAATGGGTATGCCTTAATACTTGATTGTACTTTGGACAAGAAGCTACTGTTAGGACAGAACATGGAGAGATGGAATGTTTTTCTATACGCAAAGGTGTCAGACCAGGGTGCAATTTATGACTTTTATCTGTTCAATCTGTACATCGAACATGTCATACGGAAAGCCAGCTTAGATTCTGATGAAGGAGGAGTGAATATTGGTGGAAGAAACATGAATAATTTAAGATATGCAGATGACACCATCTTACTGGCCGAAAGCAGCAATGACCTGAAATGACTTTTAATGAAAGAGAAAGAAGAAAGTGGTTCTCACTTCTCACTCTTGCTCTAGCAAATCTAACGATTAAGGCAATGATTTTCTTCCAACAGTCTGTCCTACTTCATTCCACATATTCCTCAGCAAGGTGAAAAGGGCATCATTAAATTCTTGAAAGCTCTGCCTTGCTCATTTAGCTGAGGGCAGCTGGATTAATCCTTCCCAACAGCCTTTGAAAATATCTTTAGCAACACATTCCTCCTCTGTTGTCATTGCTTGGGTGACAAAGTGAGGAGAGATGTGGGGCAGGAAGGACAGAGCGAATCTATGGTTACAGGAAAAGGTGAGGAAAAGGGGGCACCTTGAAGTACCCATTCTTACATGCAGCTGCAGTCAGAGATTGTTCCAGCGACTGTCACTGTGACGCCAAATTCAAAGGGGTTAGAATTGTATTCAGGTACATTTTCAAATAAATAGGAAAGTGTTTTCTTTTTCAATCTGTGGCCAAAATCCTCTGAGCTATGCCTGCCAGCCAAAGGTAGAAATTCGGTGGGAAATTGCTACAAGTTAAGAAGTTATCACAGGCGTTTAGCGTTGATGACCAACTTGGTGCATGACAGGAAATGCCTACACTAATGTCTTAATTTGCAGCCAATTTGCTGCCACACTTTATGCAAATCGTGTTACACAGGCATAACAAATACAAAAGGATTGGGGCCTTCTTTCCTGAACTGAACTGGAGGTGCACTTTGCTCTTATAATGTGCCCCATGGAAAGAGTTTTGCTCAGTAAGACCAAGAACCTACCTTGTTTAGCATTTCACTTCTACAGGGACCAAGTGCAATGTGTTACTGTGCATGTTGTTGTTGTTTAGTCGTTAAGTCGTGTCTGACTCTTCGTTACTGTGCATCCCCCTCATCAACCCTGTGCATACACACCGCACCAAGACTCTGTATTCTAACACAAATTTCGTTACAAGCCTCACAATGAGAGCCAACCACCTGCTTTGGAAAATACGCCAACGCTCATTAAAAATTGAATTTTTAATTATAGTTTTTTTTTTTTAAAAAAAATCATTCCTGGTGAAAGAGAGTGTGAGGCTGCATGAGAGCTAGTAATTGTTCGTGCTGTATTACCACACCTATTATTTACTTGTTTTGTTTATAGCCTGCCTTTCTCCCAATAAGGGGATTCACTTCATTCATTTCAGAGAATGAAGGCTGTTTATGGCCATAAAGGTATTGATTAAACCTTTGGCATGTAGGTGGGTAAAGAAATACAGAGAGAACAAACACAGAACAGCCAAATCAGAGGATGAACCTTACACAGGAGGCACAAAAATGGCTGTGGACCAGCAACGGTGTGATTCAAAGCATAGGCCAAGCAAACACTGCTGCCTTTCCAGCATTGATCTCAACCCTTGCCACTTCCGCTTTTTCCCACACAGGAAACAGGTCTCCAGAGGCAACTATGATGAAGATTATGACAGAGTGAAGGTGGCGATGAAGAGTGGATAAAAGATATGCACTCAAAATTCATGGTGGTTCAATGCCCATTTCTAGTGCTGATCATACTGAAAAGCAAGGCAGCACCTGAAAGATAGGTGTACTTATAGCCATCATAACTAATAGCTGTTGACAGCTTCATCTTTGACAAAGTTGTTCACAAGCCCCTTTTAAAGCCACCCGAGCTTTACATTGTATGAAAGCAAATTCACTGTGCACTTTGTAAAGAAAGTGTTTGTTTCTGTCCATTCCAAACGTTTCATGATTTATCTTTTGGTGAGTAGTCATTTTGGATTCTAGAGTTATGAAAGAGATTTCCTTTTAGGGCATGACTTCTTGAGCATCAACTGTCCATTATCAGCGAAAGTTATGGGGCTTTCTGGCTGGAAGTTCATGCATTCATGTGAAGGTTCATTCATTCACATGCAATAGCCAGCTATTTCTGAGCATGAAGTGATGACACTGTATTCATAAAGCAATGGCTGGATAAGACAAAGACCTTCAAACATAGAGTGACACACCTGTAGGAATATTTGGTATATTTATACTGGCAGAGTGCAACAATGTGCTGAGCTTCTGACTACTGAATAGGAGTAACTACTCCAGAAACTGCTGGGCAAAATGTGGAAATAAATATTACATTTACAGTATTGTTTCAGAAATCCATTCAGGGATAGTGCAGGAGGAAAGAACTCTCAACTTAATTAGGAATCTGTCTATGGTGCGCATGCACTGCCAAAATCACACACTCACTTTTTACTGTGCACGAATTATTTACAAATAAGCACCACTGCTTGGTTCTGAGTCAAATGCTACACAGCTGGTGCCAAGATCACCTATGAGAGATTGCAAAAAACAAGACAAGACAAGACAAAAAACCAAAGCTGAAGCAGACAAGGGTCAAATTAGCTGCTCTGCTAGCAATCCATTCACGGTTCATATACAATAGGATCTGTCACTCAGGTTGTTTTTGAACTCCAACTCCCACAACCCACCTCCAGTTGGTATGCAGACTAGAACCGATGGGACTTGTAGTCCAACAACATCTGAAGATCCACTAGCTGCCCACCCTTAATTTGTAAGAAGTGCACATGCTAATTCTGCAGTGATGTACTGTTTAAAAGGTCCCCTCCATTTCCCCCCTTTTGCTCTGAACACTTGTGAAACAAAATCTCAAAACCACGAAATCTTTCTACCTGAAGCACTGTCTATATTCTATCTCTCCACCTTTTTACTGCAGTATGGAACTGGCCATATGCAAATCAACCTCCTGGCCAACCTGCTGGGTTCTGCTTCAACGTCTAGCACAATGCTCAACAATACTGCCTAAATGGAACACTGCCCAACCTTGGAGCAGGCAGTAACTGTTATGACCGGTGCCCAACAATTTATTTAACAAACACATTCCATGCAAAATAGGTGGGGGATCTTGAGTGCGCACACATGCATTGATATTCTGCCTGCCTCTCGCCTTGTTTATTCCACGGAGATCTCAGCAAGCTATTAGCAAAATGACATGAAATGGAGCAAGCGCCGTAATATATTGGAGATGACACAGTGTCTGTGTTCCTCCCCCAGCTCTTTTTAATTTAATAAATATACCTGCTTAACAGCTCCCACAATTTATCCTTTGCAATGTGTGGAAATGTTTCCATTAATTGATTATAGCTAGGACCCTAAGTGAACTGCTGCTTGATTTATGCTTCCATTTAATTTTCTGGGTTGTTCCTGTCACACATAGGGACCCAGGCAAGCTTACCCAGACCTGATAAGGGAAGGAAATTAGAAAATAATACAGCTACCTCCAGAGAAGGGGTGTTCATTGAAAAGGCTTCAAATTGTCATTAGAAGACCAGGCTTTGCGGCTCTGCCAGTACCACAACATTCTTGAGGAGCTTCACAATTTAATTATACAGGCATCTGTCCACCCACGGCCAAATGAAAAGTGAGTATGATGTAGACAGAGAGTTGTAGTGGTTAATAATACACGAGGCTCCTGGGAACGGCTCCTCAAAGACTGGGGCTAATATCTCATTCCTTGCTCACTGTATGCCATTTGGCAGGCGCGCGGTAGTACGTTGCAAGCAAGAAAGGGAAGCCCAGGAGAGCTTATGAAATCCCTCTCACCTAGGATTCTTACCAATCTTTTAAACATGTTTTCCAGCCCTTCTCTTTAAAGTATTGTGCATGTTTCAGTATGGCTGAAATGTCCAGCCCGGTGGTTTTCAACAAGTGGGAGACAATTTTATTTATTTATTTATTTATTTATTTATTTCATTTATACCCCGCCT
Source organism: Intellagama lesueurii (assembly GCA_037013535.1). Taxonomy (NCBI): domain Eukaryota; kingdom Metazoa; phylum Chordata; class Lepidosauria; order Squamata; family Agamidae; genus Intellagama; species Intellagama lesueurii. Next base: position 9,628,143 of record JBAJHW010000011.1, on the reverse strand, counting down.
ATCTGGTCTTGCGACCACTCTAGGCGGCTTCCAAACAAGACAGAAAATGAAGGAATTATACTTGACTGGTCCAAATCACAATCCAGATCAAGTAGACCGGCTGAATTATTTTCTGAATGGTGAGTCAATAATTATGCAAATGCCAGTGATTCAACGGGTCTACTGTGGGTGAGACTACCAATGAACAGCTGGATAGCCCCACTGTGCCTCCTGAACACAAGCTGGTCTCAAAGATCCCCTTCCAGGTCGGCAGTTCTAACTGGCTTCAGGCACTTGTGATTTAGCCACAGCAATATGTAATCTGATAACACTACTGCAATTTTTAAAGTTATTATCCTTGTTTACAGTTGACTGTAACAGTAAAAATAAACACAACAGTATTAGATTTTTCAACTACTAATGTTTGTTTGCCCCTATGGTTTTTCCAGTAGCAATGTATGGAAGTGAGAGCTGGACCATAAAGAAGGCTGACCACCAAAGAATTGATGCTTTTGAATTGTGGTGCTGGAGGAGACTCTTGAGAGTCCCCTGGACTGCAAGGAGAACAAACCTATCCATTCTGAAGGAAATCAACCCTGAGTGCTCACTGGAAGGACAGATCCTGAAGCTGAGGCTCCAATACTTTGGCCATCTCATGAGAAGAGAAGACTCCCTGGAAAAGACTCTGATGTTGGGAAAGTGTGAAGGCAAGAGGAGAAGGGGACGACAGAGGACGAGATGGTTGGACAGGGTCATCAAAGCTACCAACATGAATTTGACCCAACTCCGGGAGTGGAAGACAGGAGGGCCTGGCGTGCTCTGGTCCATGGGGTCACGAAGAGTCGGACACGACTTAACGACTAAACAACAAATGTTTGTGTTTATGTCCAACAGGACTGCCATCTTTTAAAAAAACTTAAGAGTACCAAACAAGTACACTATGTCAATGACACCAGAAGAATTAAAAAGACTTGATGCCAGCTTAAACCGTTAGCATCAGAAATGGGAACTACCATTTCCTGTAGCTGTATTTTATTTCTGCCCCAGATGCAATATTATCTTCACATCTTATTAGCACACACAACTGTACTCCCTAAAACCTCTTGTAGAATCTTACAAGCATGCCTTGAGAGTCCTAATGGACAAAAGAACTATTTTTTAAAAAATAGAAAAAAGCATACTCTGTTCTTCCCAACCTGACTGCTTATGGATCAAAGTGAAAGTACATAATTCTAAACTAAAGAAAGCAGTCCCACGGTACAACCTTCACCAACAAGCCAACACGGGATTGTTCCATCAAGAGGTCCACAAAGGTCAACATCTATTTGTAGTTCTTATTTCTCCAGGGATGAGATCAGAGAGCGCAAACACTTAGAGGCAAATATTGTAACAGGTGCCATCTGGGATTGCTGAGTCAACATTTGAGCCAACTATGTTTCGGAACAAGAGGCAATATCGCAACACAGGTAACATAGCATGTCATTCTGAAAAACAGTGCAATGGATCAAGTGGAGAAAATAACCCACATTCCTAAAGTGCAGTTTTTTAAAAAAAACAAATTGAATTTCTTGGCTTTTTAAAATGGAAGTTCAAGTATACATTAGAGATGGGCACGAACCTCGGTTTGGAGGTTAGTGCCGGTTCATACCTGTGGTGCCATGTGTTCCCTTCCCCCGCCTCCCTGGCTGGATTCTCCACTCATCAGTCAGCGTGTGCTCCTCTCCTGCTCCTCTTTGGCTGTTTGACCAGCCTCTACTAGGAACACGGGGTTTCCCTGCCTCACCTCCTTGTCAGATCACCCACTCAGACAAGGAGGTATGACAGGCGAACCTGTGCTCCTGCCGAGGACTGGTCAAACAGCCAAGGAGGAGGAGGAGAGGGGCGCGTTTTGATTGGTGAATGGGTCATTGGCCAGGGGAAGGGAACGTCCGCCACCTGTGGTGCTACATGTACAAACTAGCATGAACCTCAAAACCGAGGTTCGTGCCCATCTTTAGTATACATACAAAGCAGACAAATCCGAGCAGCAACTTCCCTCATGTAGAATCACCCAGTGCTGGAGGATGCCGGAAGATGACCACATGATTGGTAATACAGAGGGCATAACAAAGAACAGCTGAAATGTAGCTGTAGACCCTCTGTGCCACAATATTTTGAAGGACTGTCTTTTGAATGCTGATTTGCTCTGCTGAACAATAACATAGCTGTCCTGCCATGCGGCTATACTATATGCCCACCACAAACGCCTAGTGTGGATGGTAAGAAGCCAGATTATGTTTCTGTGAGGTCTCTGAGGGACTCCATGGAAAAACCCCTTCCAAAATTCACTTCTCATTTCAGCAAGACACCATGAGAGCAAAGTGAGCGTGGGAACATGTGCTTTTCAAAAATGCTACAGAACTAGAATAGGTCCTGATTTCAAGGATGCCTTCTTTGCTTTGGAGAGAAACCAGATGTCTTCTCCTGGAATTGCCAACTTTAATCAGATGTTAGGCAACATGCTGTTGAGGGTTTCATTCCATGGTTTTCCAACATTTTTTTTTCCTCGATGGACAAGATATTCTACACATCAGAAGCACAAAGGGGTAGGAGAAACGTATTTTGGATTCAGAGAAGGATTCTGAACCACAGAAGCACAATTCCATACACACTCTGGGAGAGATGCTGCAATATGGACGTGAATCATAGAATCATAGAAAAGTGAAGTTGGAAGGGGCCTACAAGGCCATCAAGGCCAACCCCCTGCTCAATGCAGGAATACAATCAAAGCATATCTGTCAGGTGATTATCTAAGTTTTTCTTGAATGCCTCCAGTGTTGGAGCACTCACCAACTCCCACGGTAACTGGTTCCACTGTCGTACTGCTCTAACAGTTAGGAATTTTTTCCTGATATTGAACCGAAATCTAGCTTCCTTTAACTTGAGCCCATTGTTGCGTGTCCTGCACTCTGGGATGATCGAGAACAGATCCTGCCCCTCCTCTGTATGACAGCCTTTCAAATATTTGAAAAGTGCTATCATATCACCCCTCAGTCTTATTTTCTCAAGGCTAAACATGCCCAGTTCTTTCAGTCTTTCTTCATAAGGCTTGGTTTCCAGCCCCCTGATCATCCTTGTCGCTCTCCTCTGAACTTGTTCCAATTTGTTAGCATCCTTCTTGAAATGTGGTGTCCAGAACTGGACACAATACTCAAGGTGAGGTCTAACCAGTACTGAATAGAGGGGAACTAGCACCTCGCAGGATTTGGAAACTATACTTTTATTAATGCAGCCTAAAATAGCTTTTGTCTTTTTTTGTAGCCACATCACACTGTTGGCTCATATTCAGCTTGTGATCTATGACAATTCCAAGATCCTTCTCACTCGTTGTTTTGCTGAGCCAGGTATCCCCCATCTTGTATCTGTGCAATTGGTTTCTTTTTCCGAGGTGCAGTACTTTGCACTTATCCCTGCTGAATTTCATTCTGTTGCTTTCGGCCCATCCTATTAAAGGTCATTTTGAATTTTGTTCCACCCAATTTGGTATCATCTGCAAATTTGACAAGCATTCCCTGCACTCCCTCATCTAAGCCATTAATAAAAATATTGAAGAGCACTGGGCCCAGGACTGAGCCTTGGGGTACCCCACTAGTTACCTCCTCCCAGTTAGAGAAGGACCCATTAATCATCACCCTCTGAGTACTATTCTGTAGCCAATTGTGTATCCACCTGACACTTGATCTATCCAGCCCACACCTAGTTAGCTTGCTAATCAGGATATCATGGGGCACTTTGTCAAAAGCTTTGCTGAAGACAAGATATACTACGTCTACAGCATTCCCTCTGTCTATCAGGGAGGTGACCTGATCAAAAAATGAAATCAGGTTAGTCTGGCAGGATTTGTTCTTGACAAATCCGTGTTGGCTTCTAGTTATTATTGCATTGTTTTCTAGGTGCTTGCATAGTGACCGCTTTATGATCTGTTCCAGAATTTTGCCTGGGACTGACGTCAGGTTGACTGGCCGCGGCTGAGGAATTGCTTTGATCCCTTTTCCCCTCCTCTTGCTAAGCCCCGCAGCGTATAGCAAGAGGACGGAAAGCAGTCGCGGGCTGGCGGATCTCTGTGATTTCTCTTTGATCCCTTCCCTCTTCTTCTTATGCCGCGCAGGCATAGGAAGAGGAGGAAAGGGGAACCAAGCCATTCCCCAGCCCCGGGGGTGGGATTCCCTTCGGAAAGGCTTTAGCAAGCCGCCCGAAGGGAAAACCCCTCTCTGCTTATGCCCCCAAGGAACAGCTGATCCGCGGGGGCATAAGCAGAGAGGGAACGAAGGGACGGATATAAAAGGGTTATATTCATTGCTTCACATTCGTTGGGGTCTCTGTACCCCAAGAATACGAAGCAACGGATAGCTGATGAATCAGGGAAATTTAACGACTATCCTGATTCTTTTTTATATTCGTCCCCATGTCATATATATAAGCATTTGAAGATTTGTCCTTGGAAATTAAAATTTTATCTGATGAGAAGGCTAGCCAAGGAAGGAGTATGAATAAAGACGAAGATCATACAGCAATACTTTAGCCCCAAAATGAGAAATGAAGAGTACAGATTGTTACTGATGACCATTCAAAGGAAAATAAATGGAGGAAAAGGGGCAAGGAAGAGGAGAAGATAAGAGAGGGACAAAGGGTACGGCAAAGAATCAGCCAAGAGCTACTTCTTGTGTGGTCAATTATGCATCACCAAAGCAAATGAGGACTCAGATTTCCAGTTCTTGCATAGATGCACAATCTGGAAGGAATCACCTTGCTTTTAACAGACAGACGTATGGCACATCTTACCATAGCCAAAGAAAGAATGTACACAGTATACCTCCTCAACTCTACAATCTATGTACAAGCATAGACAGGAAACCTCAAAGCCCCTGTTTATCTCCTTCTCGGGGGGGGGGGGTGGGGTTCTATTTGTTTGTTTGTTTGTTTGTTTATAACACCCTGCCATTCTCCTTTAAAAAGAACCCAAGGCGGCCAACCCTGAAAGACAACATTTGAAGTTGGAAACAATGAGTTTACAACGGTGGTTAACATCATTAAAAGATGATATTTAAAGCTAAGAACAATGAGTAAGGAGGGATTTTACATCATTAAAAGACAAAATCAGAGCTCAGAGCAATAAGTATACATATATTTGGGTTTTTTTAAATGCCTCTCTGAGAAATGGAAAATACAAAAATGGAAAACACAAGAAGCACTAAAAAATCCAGTCAAAGCTGTGATGCATAACAAGACATCTCTTTAAAAAAAATCACACACAGGTAGCTGCTTTATTAAGGAAAGGCTTGCCTGAAGGTCTTTGCCTGCTTTTGGAAGGACAGCAAAGATGGGGCCAGTCTGGCCTCCTGTGGGAGGGAGTTTATTCTGGATTTGGGGTGGACAGGTCCTCAAACAGAAGACCCCTTCAAACCAACAGCTCTTCAAGTGGAGGAAGACAAGGGGATCTGGCCGTCTCTTCTGTACGCCGTGGTTCCACAGATCGGTACCACTGGGTGACATTGCGACAAGCCTATTAATGTTATTTCAATTGGTGACTGTTCGCATAAAACCGTTCCCTTCAAAGTGCTTTGTTTCTCGTCCAAAAAATAAAACTAGTTCCGACTCGAAGACAGGCAGGCCTGCACAGCTTGTGACAAACCTTCTAATTGAGAGAAACAAACAGAGAAGATTTTGGCAACTGGCTTCAGGTAATTATGAAGGGTAACCGGGTGGAATTTACTGTCTAGAAAGCCATAATTGATTACTTTGGAGTCAATCAATAATATCCATATGATTATAAAGTTCAGAAGCTTTGCAGATTTCACTCACAGAAGACATTAGGAAAATATCTTCCTAATTAAGCACTGCCTCATTACAGTTGCAGGGATGTGGTGGCGCTGCAGGTTAAACCGCAGAAGCCTCTGTGCTGCAAGGTCAGAAGACCAGTCGTCGTAAGATCGAATCCATGCGACGGAGTGAGCTCCCGTCGCTTGTCCCAGCTCCTGCCAACCTAGCAGTTCAAAAGCATGTAAAAATGCAAGTAGATAAATAGGTACCACCACAGTGGGAAGGTAACGGCGTTCCGTGTCTAGTCGCGCTGGGCACGTGACCACGGAAACTGTCTTCGGACAAACGCTGGCTCTACGGCTTGGAAACGGGGATGAGCACCGCCCCCTAGAGTCGGACACGACTGGACTAAATGTCAAGGGGAACGTTTACCTTTACCATTACAGTTGCCAGACCCAAAGGATTATCAACAGATCATCAGCTTTCCCTAATGCCAGCAACCGTGAATAAAACAGCACGGCTATCTTCACTGTGTCATTGCAATTACAAAAAGGAACAGACAAGGCAGGAAGGGTGATCCCGTACCACTTCTTTCTCTGCCATCAATTGACCCCATCCACAACCCCACCACGTACATTCACAAAATCCATGCAGCTTCAAGATGGACATCTATAAAATCCATTCAGTTCCATGGCATTGTTTCCCTTTTCAGTCCTAAAGCTTTTGTTCCAGAACAGGCTGCTCTTTCTGAGCCAGCAAGCCATGAAAAAGGCACCTTTCTCCTAGGAGCGAGATACTGCTTGTGGTGAAATGGAATTGAAATGGAGGCTTCAAATAATCAGCAATAGAGATGGGCACAAACCAGAAAACCGGTGGTTCGTGATGGTTTGAGGTTCGTGCTAACCACGAAGCACCACAAACCTCCAGAAAAAAGAACCAGTTTACAGTTCATTTTCCCGGTTTGTACGGGGGGGCACCTCCTCCTGCCACCTTGCCACCACATGCTCGCAGGCAGCGGCAAGCTCCTGGCAAATAAGCCAGTTTGTGCCTCTGCACATGTGCCCACCTATCAGCTGGGTGGCGGGTACATGCTCAGAAACAGCAGCCTGGCTTCCCAGAGCTGGCCACTGCTTCTGAACATGTGCCCACTGCCCAGCGGATAGGTGGGCACATGTGCATAGGCAATGCCAGGCTCCTGGCAGGGAAGCCTCAGAGAATGGCATCCATGGCAGTAGAGGCAACAGTGAAGACGGCAGGAGCAGGTAGGCAGAGACGATGGGGGCAGTGGGAAGGAAGGTGGGCAGGCATTCCCTTTTGCCGAAGCAAGCGAAACGCCAAAGGGAAAAACGCTCAGTGGCTCATTTTGCTTCAGCAAAACAGGATCCCCGAACTAGGTTGTGAAACGAACCACAAACCACCCTGGTTCATCAGGTTTTTGGGTTCGTGGTTTGTTTCATGCCCATCAGTAATCAGCAACACAGAGGCAGGTGCTGTTGGGACATTTTGATCCTAACACATCAAAGAGGGCCAATATTCAGAGGACAGCCAATGCTGTGTAGCAGATACTATGTTAGACTAGGACTCAGGAGACCTGTGTTCAAATCTGGCTAAGGTATGGAAGCTCATTGGGGGTGAGGTGGCAACAGCAAATGATCCTTTGAACATCTCACATACCTTGAACATCCTATTAACTTTGCCATGAGTCAGAATTCCACAAAAATCCCCATACTGCCCCAGTTACATATTGCTTTGCAAGACTGTTTTCTAAATCTGTGTATATATTAGTATGTACTTGTCTGAACCTATAGGCATTTCTGCATTTTTCTTAATGCTTTTTCCTTGTTCACCAAAGCATGGTAGGGCGTGCTTTTTTTAAATAACATATTCTTATTTCCAGACGCTATGGTGCAATGCTCTGATATGAATAAAGAAAGACTTGCAGATGCCAAGTTGTGTATAACTTGTACAAGATAATTGGAAAAGAGAAAAGAAAAATCCCAAGCTCAGGATGCTGAAACATATACAGATGCCTTTGTTAATAGTCTCAAAAGCCACAATTGTTAATAGTCTCAAAAGCCACAAACTGGAAAAAATAGTTTTAAAAACATTCCAATGTTATCAACTAGATGATACCTCATGTAGTCCAACCCAGTACCAATGTGGGAATTCACACCAAAACCACCCCTCACAGAAGGCCATCCAATCTCCATGTAAATACCTCCAACGAAGGAGAGCTTACCCCCTTCGGAAACAGTCCATATTAAGTAGCTCTTACTGTAAGAAAGGTTCTCCAAATCGTTATTCCAAATGACCCACCCTCCAGAGCCATATAGCTTGCACCCTTACCTGGATTGGCAATATCAAGAGATTTCAGAGGAGGCTCCATTTTTATTTTTATTTAACCTGCACATTTCCTTTCTACAAGGAGGTGCAAGGGAGGACCTCAACCTTTTCCCAATGCAAAAATAAATAAATAGATAGATAAATAAAGAGCATCTATTCTGGGTTGAAACCAAGGATGGGGACTATTTGCTCTCTAGGTAGATAATTTGACTACAACTCCCATAATCCTTTACCACTGACCGTGTTGGCTGGCGCTTCTGGGATTTGAAGTCTAAAGCAAAAAGAGGGCCAAAGCTTCCCTCTCCTTGGCCTGGAATATTATGTAGAGGCTAAACAACTCTGAACCCTAACGGAAGTTGTATTGTGTTGAGGCGGGTGAGGGAGCACACAGAAAAGGGCTACGTTCATCTGTATAATCCAAAGCTCACAGACAGGGCTCCACATCCTCCCTCACTAGCAATAACCAGAGCCTGAAAAAATTACAGTGAGAGTTAACTTTTCTGTACAGATTCCCACAACCCAAAGCTCCCAGATTGGCCAGACTAGCTGTGAGATTCTAGGCATCGTAGTGAAAAATATGAATTTCCGTCTCTGTCTTTGACTAGGAACGCATTGGTAAGACCAGAAGACAAGGAGAAAGGACAGTGGGGGGAAAGGTGTTTATACTCTTCTGGGAAGTTCCATCACTTACCTATATACAGGGAAGAATCTTTCCGTCTCACATGGTCATCAATATAGGAAACTCCTAAAGGTTGTACAGGGGTGGCCCCAATCCCCAGGAGAACTTGTGCTCCAATGAGAAGCAAATACATCATATTTGTAGCAGTCCTGCTCCTGCAGATAAGATCCGGGTCTGGTCGCTCGTCGCTGTTGGATCCATTAGTTACGCACACGTCCCTCCCTTCAGCCCCCCACCGAATCTCTCCAGACTCGTATTCGTACTGGTGGGTCAGGAATTCAGGCAGAGCCGAGAGTAGAGCCCCGAGGGCCATCACAATCCCTCCGCATCCGATCAAACGTGGCCTGTGACCCCGGGCACCAAAGTAGCTCACAAAGAGGATGAGGGCCAAGTTCCCAATCTCAAAGCTGCTGGCGATGACACCCACGTCCGCACTCTGGAGGTTGAATCGTCGCTCCAAAGTGGTCAGAACGCTCACCTGTGAGGGGAGACAAAGATGTTGAAGCGGCATGACTTAACATCTGATCCATATAATCTGACGCAGAGTGAACCTTCTTCTGCCTTGACAGGGTAAAAAACGTCCTTGGGGGTGTTCATGAAATTCACAAGGACACCAAAACATTTTCTCCAAGAAAGATCTTATGCACACACACATACAAACAGACACACAGCATCATGCCTGTTCAGGAATCAATTTACTATTCTGCAGGAAGCCCAGACTTAACACAATATAAAGATCTTCAACACCAAAAAAAGCACACACACAAAAAAGACACCCTGGGGAAGAAAGGGGGAAATAATGTTCGGAGTGGAAGCCTTCACAATCTTTGCTGATACATGTCATTAAAAAATAGACAAATTGCTAGATTCTATGAGATTTTGACAGCTCCTGTCCTCTTCAAGCAGCAAAGTACATTAGAAGGCTGAGCGGACACTAGAAGATCTTGCCAGTGAAGACAATAAGAATTGGTTCCTTCATTCTTTGAATAAAGTTAAGCATTAAGCGGAGGAATGGGCAAAATGTGGTCCATGGCCTGGACAAACCTGCACCCCACGTTTGCCGCCTCCAAAGCCCCACTGCCTTTCCTCACTTCAAATGTGCCAGGGGCCCCACAGATGGTCATATGCCCCCCCCCCCACAGAGAATGGCTGCAGTACATCACACTTAGTACCATCACACTGTGGAACCCAGAGGGACCTGCAGTCTATGACAGCAGCCAGACTGACTGTCAACTGTCCGCCTAATCTCATACTGTCTCTCCGCTCTGACTGGCTGCAACTCCCCAGTGCCCAAAGCAAAAACAGGGCTTTCCCTTTACTTGCAACCTGATCCTTTTAACTGGAGATGCCAGGAATACTACCTAAGACCTTCTCCATGCAAAGCATGGGTTTGCGCCACTGAGCCATAGCCCCCTCCTCTTCAGAGAAAGATCATCTTGGCCCCGGCAGTCATGCAGGAATGAAAACCCTGCCGGCTGCAAAGCCATTAAAAAAAGTGTGTGTGGGGGGATTATGGGCTGGGCTCTCTCTCCAATTTCTGTCCCCTTTGTGATTTCCTAACACAGCCCACTGGAAAACTAGATATGATGTGGTACAGTGTCACACCTATCCATTTCTCACAAGGCGCGCAAGGGTAATAGTGGTGTTTTGGCCACAAGTGTCTCTGTTTAAAACAGCAGGAAGGACAGAATACAGAGCATTTGAATGAACGCTCTTGCTGTGCATGGGAATAACATGTTTTCTTCTGCCCCTGACACCGTCTTTCTCTACCCACCCATCCTTAGTGACACATCTGTCCCTTCTGCTGACCCAAAGAGCAGGCCTGTCAGGTTCCATTCGGGTGCCCACGTGGAGCCATCCAGAGGCATTTGTCTCCAGTTTCCCTGCTGAGGCCGTACTGGCCAAAATAAGCAAAACCTGCAGAAAAATGCAGACCTCTCTTTCAGCAGAGCAGAGGGACAGCTGGTTCGTAGGCGTCTCCTTTAAACCAAGCAACGATTTATTCTAAATATTTCTGGACCCCCACCTTTCCATAACAGATTTTCAATATGGACAGACGTATTTAGGGAGGCTGGTCATTGACGGTGAGAGTGTTCAAAGGCTCTCAAAAGTAGCAGTCTTAACAACAACCTTGCAACGCGTGCCGATATGCATTCCTACACGGGTGAGGCTAGAACAGAGGGATTTGCTTAAGACTAAAAAGCAATTTCACATTTGAGGCCATATTTGTACCAGACACTTCTCATGTCATAACTCTGCCTTTTAGCACGCTCTCTTTAGAGGAAAAAGCCAACGTTGCACATTGTCTGTGATTAGAAATGTAAAACCGTTAATGAATGAAAGCATCAGAATGTCCCGGTAGGTGCTGTGCTTGGCGATCAGTTTCCGGGACTGAAGCACAGGAGGCCCCCAATGCCCAATTTCACATAGCTGAAAGTCTACCTCAATCACTTATCACCAACACTAATGTGCTTTATCATCCCTCTCCAATATTAACAAGCTTTCAGTTCTAATTACAGGCTATTTATAACATCCATTTCTGACCTAGGTTTGGCTTAAAATAAGTTTTCTGTTAAAACGTAAAACAGACGTACGCGTGTGTTTGTGTGTGTGTGTGTGTGTGTGTGTGTGTGTGTGTGTGAGAGAGAGAGAGAGAGAGAGAGAGAGAGAGAGAATTCCATGCATTTTTCAGAAGAATTCCTTGGGGACCCCATTATGCATGATTGTCAGGGAAACTGCTGGCGAATGAATCAGGATCAATATGTGAGGTTTCTTAGTGGATTAGAGGTTGGAGTAGCTCATGGTCAGAGCTCAAGGAGTCACCCTTGAATTTTGGGTGGACACCAGTGCCCTCTGATCTGGCCGTGACCTACCTACAGTTAGAGGCCACAAGAAGGCAGACGACACATCTCCCCCTTTCCTTCCTCGTAGTACCTAAAAGACATTACAGTCTGGTAATTCTCCAGCTGAGGTCCACCAAAGAGGAGGCCCTCACCTTGACAGCCATCCACTTCATCTCAAACAAGGAGAGAATCCATCAAAGGCTGCAATCAAGCAGTTTTCAGAGATGTCGCTCTCTTAGTTTGCTTCTGAAAACAATAAAATGATTAACAAAGATATTCTGGCATCTTCGAGACTAACAAACGTGCATCAGCAAGAACTTACAGGGAATGCAACCCATTTTTCCAGCCACCACGTCTGAAAAAGCAGATTGTATCTGCGTCTGAGATGGTGCACAAACTGTTACACTGAAATGACTGCGTTAGGCTCAAAGGTGGCACAGCATTGTTCCTTGTTGTTTCTGTCAGACAAGCAAGCTAATAGTAAAGACATTGGCTACATGAAACCAAGAGATGTTTTAGCATGCAGTCGGGACACAAAATGTGCAGTTGAGGGGGGAAAAGTGTAGTTGTAAATGTATAGTGATAATACATGGGATGGCTTGAACAGTGAGCCATTGTGCTTTATCTATCCATTTCCAATGGCACAATTTTGTCTCCAGCTGCAAGCTACAAAAAGATCATGGACCAAACCACTGCTGGCCACAGTGTGGCTAGTACTAACCAGGACGACAGGCACACCACCATGTAATGCCTCCTTCGTGTACTGCAGTGGTTCCCAACTTTTTTTTTTCACTTGCATACCCCTTGCCAGCCCATTTCCATAAATTGTAACCTTCCTATTAGCAACATGTTGGTAACTAATATGGTGGGTGTTATTTCAAATGTATATGTTGTAGCTCTAAATAAATAGAGCAATAATGGGCTTTAAAAGCAATGGAATAATACGTTGAATTATATATACATTGGTACGGGTGCAACAGAACTGAAACATTCGTGGAGTGGAAAGAAATGAAAGCTAAGCCAGTGAAGGGCGCACTGCTGAGCATGAATGCTGTAGTAGCATGTTCACAACGCATTGTTCCGGGAGGGACTCCCCCTCCATTTGCCAAAATGACAAAACAAGGGAATGGGGATTTTCTTGAGGTTAAATAAGGAAGAAAACTCCACTTGTCATAACGCTGAATTAATTTCACAACTTTTGAATTGTATCTTGTCTTATACTGTGGACTAGAGATGGGTATGAAGTGCTGGTTCAATGGTTTGTGCTGGTTCCTTTAGTGGCCGAACAGGTGTTCAGTGTTTTTACAACCCCACCTTCTCTGGTGGGCGCCCACTCAGAGGAAGCCACCCAGCCTCCCTGCCACGCCTCCTCTGGGCGCTACAAAGCGCCTAACACCTGTTCAGACACAAAACGAACCAGCATGAAACATCAAACCCGCAGTTCATGCTCATCTCTACTCTTGACATATGTGCTTTTTCTACCATTATTCAATTGTTTTCACATGTCCTGGTTTGTACACATACCCCAAGTTGGGAATCACTGGTGTAATGGTACTCTCAAGATATTCTCATGCAACCTACCTCTGAATTCATCCCTACTACCGCTTCAGTGGTAATAACTCACCTTGCCGACAAAGGTCCGCATAGTCAAAGCGATGGTTTTTCCAGTAGTGATGTATGGAAGTGAGAGCTGGACCATAAAGAAGGCTGACCGCCGAAGAATTGATGCTTTTGAATTGTGGTGCTGGAGGAGACTCTTGAGAGTCCCCTGGACTGCAAGGAGAACAAACCTATCCATTTTGAAGGAAATCAACCCTGTGTTCACTGGAAGGACAGATCCTGAAGCTGAGGCTCCAATACTTTGGCCATCTCATGAGAAGAGAAGACTCCCTGGAAAAGACCCTGATGTTGGGAAAATGTGAAGGCAAGAGGAGAAGGGGACGACAGAGGATGAGATGGTTGGACAGTGTCATCGAAGCAACCAACATGAATTTGACCCAACTTCGGGAGGCAGTGGAAGACAGGAGGGCCTGGCGTGCTCTGGTCCATGGGGTCACGAAGAGTCGGACACAACTAAATGACTAAACAACAACAACCGCTTCAGTGAGGCTTCTCCCGGAACTAGACAACACACCTAAGACTTCACACACAACCGTGGAGCTCTTGAATACCAAGGGCTTACAATTTCTGATGTGTGCGAGTGAAAGAAAGATGACTTGCACATTCTGGTAAACTGGTTCAGAAACTCAAGTACTGAAAACTACATTGATGTTCTGGGCTCCCTCTGCACAACCACCACACACAGAGTAAGTTGGCCACATCTACAACTGGTCTAGCTGCTTCGTTTCGTTTTGACCTCCTAAAGGTGCAAGGAGGTCATGATCACACAATAATAAAGCATAACAACCAACGGCAAAGGCTTGCAAATTATTGAAGTCATAGTATTCCTCACCGAAAATCTAAGAAATATGCAAGATTTTATACTGAGCACAGAATGCGTCATCTGGGAAAATCTCAGCTCTCATTTAAGAAAACCTCCATTTCTAATCCTTTTGGTTACAATAACTGGCTTGAAACCATGGGGCCAATGCCTGCTGATATCTCAAAGCCCAAGCAGCAGTTTTTAGCAAGGAGACTTTAAGTGTCTCAACTGTAAAAGTAACTAACTCAACAATGTTGAATTCAAAACTCTGGATGTTTTGAACATCCAGAAAATTGTTTCAACACAAACAATTTTCTAGTTGTGTTGTTATCACTAATGCTTCTATTCTGAGCCCACTTTAGTCAGACAGGATATCTTGAATATACACGACACAGTTACAAGCAATGGCAGTCTTCAGATAAGAACAGAACATTTCCAAAGCTTTTGAACTTTCATCTCAGTCCCATAGGTTGGGCTCATTTGCTTGATCGCTTTAGATTACTGTTAAAAGCATTCTTTTGTGTGTTTTTGCTCAGTTTTTACATTGATTTGAGCATTTTCTTGCTGTTTTTCTAAATTTTGTATTCTCTTTACACTGCTTTATGTCATATTAGCTTTTGTAAAATGCTTCGAGAGCCATGTGGCTGAAAAACTAGCAGAACAGATATTTAATAAATAGATAATAATGAGTAGAAACGAAACAAAACTACCTTATACAGAGCTAGATTCTCTCTTCTTCTAGCCTTGAGGAAAGCAGCAAAATCAGGGAGCTGGACAGGGGACAGATTGTATTTGTCTTCAGTGTGGAAGGGATTGTCACTCTCGAATTGGCCTTCTCAGCCACACCAGATGCTGTTCCAAGTCCTCCATACAGAGCACGTTACCATAGTCTCTCCAGACTGAAGGATGCCTAAACTAAACTAGCCTTGAGGAATGTGCTTAAAAGTAGCTCTAGGGGATATCAGCCAGATGTTTTCCTCAATCAGGATCAGTCAAAGTAATTCTGATGCTTGAGGCAAGGGGTGAAACAACCTCCTCTCTCTCCCTTGCACAGAAGCTGACTGGACCAGAGGTTAGGCCTTACTTTCACACTGGCAGTGGAAGAGGATCACCTTCCAGTTTAGGGTGTGAAGGACAAACAAAGTGGCACAGAGGGTCAAAAGCACTAGCTTGGGGGGGGGGCTGCCATGATCTCTCCCCCCTCCCCAGCATCGGCCACAAAAGGTCAATGGCACACACTCTGCCTAATGGTTAGAAGTGGCTTTCCTACCAAAGAGATTTTTCTTCCCCCAACTGGAGACGTAAGAGTTAGGCTCTGCTGTCTCTGTATAAATGGACATGTTCTACTACAAAGCCGTAGACTCTCTCCAGTTGAATTATTGAAAAAAGAAAAATAATATCCACTAAATCCAAAGAGCACTTCGCTACCACTTAAAATAAAGAGCTTTTTTGCATCTGAATATATTGTTAGAAACATCTGATTCAGAATGCTTCCACCCCACCCCAAATGAACTGCCTTCTATGCTTCTAACCATAACCCCTGGAATGCTTACTCAGCCTGCAACCTCTCTCCCTCTCTCTCTCTCTCAGTGGCATTGAACCTCCAGTTATTTGTCACCACTGTCACAAACGCTGCCCTCCAATGACAAAAGATAACCGTGCTCATCATCTCCATGGAAAAACACCCTGACGGGTGAAGAGCTGCTGACCTCAGCATCCAGCGAAAATAGTCTTTCTGTCACTAAAAGAGTTGACTGAGGGAGAGGCAGCGCTGGAAAGAGGGTGGGGAGAGGCGCTGGAAGGGGGGAAAAATTCAAAAATTGCAAGAAGTAACCCCTAAAATGATCATTTGATGGCTATAACTAATGCATAGGTTGTTTCCCTTCCAAGACAGCATAAAACAGACAGCAACACTTCTGTTCTCCCAAGAAAAAAACTCTTATGACTCAAACACACCAGTGGGAGCAGTCCATTCTTAGCTTTATGATGACGTATCAGGCATAGAGATGGGCACGAAACGGAAAAACAGTGGTTTGTCATGGTTCGTGGCTACCCGTGAACCATGAACAACAAACACTCACACACATACACCAAATAACGAACTGGTTCATGGTTCGTTTTTTTGGGTTCACGTCAGGAGGGAACAAAAGTTTGGCACTCTGTTTCATTCTGGTAAAACGGGGTCCACGAACTGAACCACGAACCGTCCCAGTTCGTGGGGTTTTCTGGTTCGTGCCCATCTCTAATCAGGAGATACGCAAATGTGTTACTGCTGGGGTAGGCAAAGTGTGGCCCTCCAGGACTACTTTTGTAGCCTCAGGCCCCATTCATTCCCTTCTGCTGCCTCCCCTCAAATGGATTTCCCGGAAGGGGGGGGAGTGTATTGTGATTCACTTTCTAAATAGGTTGCAACCCCCCCTGCCATCACCACTGTGTCTAATGCATAAAATGTCCACATTTTCAAAGCCAGAAGTGGACTTTCTGGTTTGGCCACATGGTCTTTTCCTATTTCTATTTTTTTCTGGACTACATAAGATATCGTCAATGGCCGCCCACAGCACCACCTGTAGGACAACACAGTCTCTTAACACTAGTTGAACAGAACTGCAAGCTAAAGAAAACACCTGCTTACGCTCACCAGGTAAACTAGTAATTTGGCTTTAATTTATCTTTTATTGGCTTCTACCTGGCAAGTTCACCAAATTCTAACCCTAGCCTTCTGAGGGAGGCTGCTATGTCCTTGTATAGCCCCTTCCCCAAGCCCCACAGCCCCAGATAAACTTTATGTTTCAAAACCAGGCAATGCATGGGTACAGTGGACCCTCGACTTACGGAATTAATCCGTATTGGAACGGTGGCTGCAGGTCGAAAAGTCTGTAGGTCGAGGCTCCATTGACCTACAATGCATTGAAAACCGATTAATCCGTAACCGGCCGTTTTTGGTCCATTTTGTTTGATTTTCCGGTCTGTAGGTCGATTCTCCGGCCGCAAGTCGAACCTAAATTTTGCGGCCAGAGAAGTCTGTAACTCGAAAAGTCTGCAGGTCGAGCCGTCTGTAAGTCGAGGGTCCACTGTACATGCACAGGAGGAAATTATACAGTAATTGGCAAACCTTTGCCTAATGAACCGGGTAGAAAATTGCAACCATGCTGCCAGAGGTGGGGCTTGAAACCATGCACACACACACACCCAGGGGTGGTTTATACTCACCTCAAGCAGATCTCCCATTAATTTTTGGGAATTTTATTTACCATTTTTCTGCACTATCCACATACATTGGCAAATAAGCCTGAAGAAGTGGAATGTTATCCATCAAAGCTTGCTGTTTGTTCATTTTTTAAGTGGCCTAATAAAGCTATCACCTATTCTTGCATTTTTCAGGGGTCTGAATTTGCAGAGGGCCCCAAAGGGGGCAGAAACTTGGTCCCTAGACTAGCTGGAGTTACTCTACCCTGTCTTATGACAGGTATAGAGCTAATGAGATGGCACAGATGCCTGTGATCAGAACATTTCTACTTAGAAATGCAGAGAGGCAACGAGCAGAATACCTGTCTAGGACAAGGGACATCAGTGTTCAAATACCAATTTGCCACTAGGGGGAGGTAACTAGGGGATGGTCGCAGACTTTTGTGAAAGCAAAAAATTAGAAAGGCTTCCAAGAACAGAAACTCTTCTTTTTTGCCCCCCTCCCTGTAACATGGAGGGTTTAAGTCCAGGAGAGCTGGTGCCATGGGCTACATGATTTCCATCAATGCTGTGAAAAGAAAAAGCAGCTTGGAGTGGACTGTGAAAAACAAAGAGAACTGGCTGTTGGACATGCCAGCTAATGCTGGGTTTGAGTGTGTCTATGTGAAAGTGGGGGTCTAGAATACAAAAGGGATTCTCTTGGTGTACACACAAACCCCGGGAGCAACTGCACAACAGTCTACCATTCCTCAGCTTGTTAAGCTGGTCTCCTGGGGAGCACTTGAGTCCCCTTGGCTTTTTCACCTTGGGAAATTCAACCATCCATGCCAAGATTACCCTGTCAAGAGCGACTTAGGACCTCAAGTCCTCCATGACGACAGAGAGGTTACTTACCTGTAACTTTGGTTCTTCGAGTGGTCCTCTGTGAATTCACACTAATGGGTTTAGTCTGCGCATGCGCAGAGGCCTTGGAATATTCTGGAGCTAAAAGACCGCTAGGACCGCACCCCCCGGAGCCCACGTGGCCTGCCCATCCTAGCGGTTACCTCAGTTCCCAATTTCCACTGCTGCTCACAATGAGAGACAGACGTGACGGAAAGAGGGGAGGACGGGCGGGAAGTGTGAATTCACAGAGGACCACTCGAAGAACCAAAGTTACAGGTAAGTAACCTCTCTTTCTTCTTCGTGGCCTCTGTGAATGCACACTAATGGGTGATTTTTCAACAGGAGTAGACGGTCGGGAAAAGAAGGTAGGCAGGATGATAGGTTGGTTGACGTGGAAGTCAGAACAAACCTTAGGGAGGAATGAAACATCAGGGTAAAGGGTTACTTTGTTCGAATGAAATTGGAGAAAGGGTGGATCAATTCGAAGGGCCACAAGCTCTGAAGCCCTTCTGGCCGAGGTAATCGCCACGAGGAACAAAACTTTATATGAGAGGAGTCGCTCGGAAGTTGTGGCCAATGGCTCAAAAGGGGAACGCGTCAGTTGGTTCAAGACGGTATGGAGTGACCACTGCGGGGTAGGTAGCAGCCGAGAAGGGTTCAGATGCACCACACCACAAAGAAACCTCTTTACTTTGGGCTGGCGGAATATGAGAACAGCGTCCGAGTCAGGCGGTTGGTGAGCCACTATTGCTGACAAATACACCCTGAGTGTAGATAGTGCAAGATGATTGTCAAAGAGGTAAGAGAGGAAAAGTAAAACGGCATCCATAGAAGTTGGTGAGAGTGGTAGATTATGCAAAGTTGCAAATTTTTTGAATGCTAGCCACTTGGCATTGTATAACTTCTTAGTTGAAGGCTTCCAACAGTGAGAGAGAATAGTATTCACTGAGGTACTATTCTCCAGGCGGTTAGATGTAGAGATTGAATGTCCGGGTGATAGGTGTTCCCGCCGTGCTGTGTAAGAAGGTGTGGAAGAGATGGGAGTTTCATCGAGTCCACGGACATGGTTGTTAGCATTGTGAACCATGGCTGACGTGGCCAGCAAGGAGCCACCAGGATCACATCCGCATTGTCTTGACGTATCTTGACAATAGTCCTTAGAATAAGAGGTATGGGGGAAAACATGTACAGCAGATGTTTGTCCCATGGTACCATGAGAGCATCGCCCCTCGAATCCACTCCTATCCCTGCTCTGGAAAAATAGTCCGCACACTTGGTGTTGTCCTGTGCGGCAAACGCGTCTATCTGCGGATATCCCCATCTCCTGCAGTTGTTGAGGAACACGTTCTGATCGAGAGACCACTTGTGCATCTGTGTTGTTGTCCTGCTGAGTCGGTCTGCCCAGGCATTGTCCTGCGTGGAGATATGAATCGCCGAGGGAAAAATGTGGTGATCGAGGCACCACTCCCAAAAATGAACTGCAAGATGTAGGAGGGGAGGAGAATGTGTGCCTCCCTGTTTGTTTATATAGAACATGGCTGTAGAATTGTCCGTAATTATTTGAACTGCAGTGCCTGCTATGATCGGAAGAAATGCACGGCATGCTTTGAAGATTGCAAGGAGTTCCAGGTTGTTGATGTGGAGTCGTCTTTCTTTCGGTGACCAAGATGCATGGACTTGAAGATGGTTGCAATGAGCTCCCCAACCTATGAGACTGGCGTCGGTAGTGATTCTTGAGGTGAGGAGAAGTGGGGCAAAGGGGCGACCCATGAAGAGATTGTCCGGATTGTCCCACCAGAGGAGCTGTTGTGCTAATTCGGGAGAGACCTGGAGGCGCATGCTGGGCGGGTCCATAAGGGGATTGAAGAGAGAAAGATACCAGGCCTGAAGACACCTCATCTTTAGCCTGGCATGCTGGATCACGGACGTGGTGGAAGCCATGAGTCCTAGAAGTTTCTGTGTTTGATGAGCTGTTACAAACTTTAGAGGCATGAAATGATGAATTAAGGTCCGGATTTTTAGAGCATGTTCCTGAGGAAGGAATGCTCTTGCCTTTCTGGCGTCTAGAACTGCACCTATGTAGCTTGCTACCTGTGATGGTGTCAACATTGATTTTATGTAGTTGACCTGAAGTCCTAGGTCCACTAACAAGGACAGTGCGGTGTTGGTGTGCCGCATTGCTTGTTCCTTTGAGTGAGCTACCAGAAGCCAATCGTCTATGTACGGATACACAGCGATCCCCCTTGTGCGAAGGAACGCCGCCACAGGCGCCATACATTTTGTGAAGAACCGAGGTGCTGTAGAAAGCCCGAATGGCAAGGCGTTGAACTCGAAGGAAGCGTTTCCAAGAGAGAAACGAAGATATTTGTGATAATCGTGTCTGATGGAAATATGAAAATATGCGTCGCTTAAATCGACTACTGAAAACCAGTCCCCACGGTGAAGCAGTGGAAGAATGTGCTCCAAAGTGACCATGCGAAAACGGCAGTAGGTGATGAAGAAATTTAAATCCCAGAGGTCTAAAATGGGGCGAAAGGAGTCGTCCTTTTTTGGAACCAGAAAGTATCTGGAGAAAAAGCCTGGATCGGCGGGGTCTGGAGAGACGGGTGATATGGCTGATTTATCTAACAAAAGCTTTATTTCCTTTTTGAGAGCGGCGGAAGGGGGTGTATGAATGACACGGGGCAGAGGGATGTCTATGAACTCTATAGCATAACCCTGTGCAATGATGGCAAGCACCCAGGTATCTGAGGTAATCCGGGTCCAGGTGCGTAGGAACGGTGCTAAACGAGTGGGAGGAGTGGTGGGTGGTTGGAAACTTAAAGAGGTGGTAAAGTCAAAGGCTCTGTTTGGGTTTTCTTTCAGATTTCCTGTAAGATTGGCGAGGGCGCTGGCGGTGATCCTGCTGACGAGGTAAGTATGAGGCAGGCTGTTGTGAGTAATACCTTTGCTTCCCTAGATAAGGTTTATAGGACTGTTGTGGGTATTGTCGCTTCCATGGATATCTTTGAGGTTTGTAGTAAGGTTGATTACTATAAGAACAGGCTGTCTTTTTTACTTTTTGTAGGTTCTCTAGGATCTCGTCTGTTTTGGAGTCGAATAGTCCTGTACCATCAAATGGTAAGTCCTCTGTTCTCCTCTTAGAATCATCATTGATATTGGCTGATCGCAGCTATGCATGGCATCTTATAGCTACTCCGGTCATTAGACTTTTGGATGCCACTTCGATTATATGTCTGACCGTGACCCTCTCCTGCCTAGCAAGGGCCATGGCTTCTTAGTGAACAGACATCCCCTTGGGTTTAAGCTCTGCGGGAGCTGCCTGTAACGATGGAAGGGCACAAGTCCATAAGTGTTTATGGTAGGCTCCCATGGCTGCGATGTAATTTGCAGCCCGCAGGGTAAACGACGCTAGAGAGTATGCTCTTCGTCCTAAGATATCCATCTTCCTGCCCTCCTTGTTGTTAGGAGTGGAGTTTGATGTCGAACGGGATCGAGCCTGTGTCACATCGACCACAACTGAATTAGGAGGAGGGTGTTTCGCCAGGAAGTCCATTTCGGTACCGTGCGTCTTATAAAGATTTTCCACGCGACGCAACATTTGGGGCACCGAGAAAGGCTTGTCCCAAACTTGTTTGAGTAGCCGGAACAAGGAAGGAATAAAAGCCATACGTAAAGGAGGAATTTGATCCTCGTCAATATCCTCATAGACTTTATCTGTCTCCATCTGGGGTGGCTGCTGAATGGATAAGTCGAGAGCCTTAGCTATGCGTTGGACTAGGTTGGAGTAGGAGGTGAAATCCGCCGCTGGTGAAGTGGGATTCCCATCCCCTATATCAGAGTCGGGAGTGTTAGTATTCGGTGGGGATCCCTGAGGTACTAAGGTCTGAAGAGTCCGACTCATAGGAATCCAGCGCAGAAGAGTTCGAGACATCAGAAGGTGAATGGTGTCTGCGGCGCTTGATTGACTTCCTAGGTATTTCAGGGATAGGCAAGGGTGCCTTCCTCTTGCGCTTGGTACCGAGATCGGTACCGGGAGCCTCTGTACCGTGCAATGCGCGAGTCTTATTAGTCATACGATCTCTAGGCTCGGTATGGTTATCCTTAGGTTTGTCAGCTTTCGTCGACTTTTTGGTGGTCGTCGGTACCGGCTGGGCATCCCTCTTATGCTTGCTCGGTACGGCGGGATCTTGGTATTTAAGCCTCTTAAATCCGACGGTACCAGAAGACCCTGCCGGGGTAGACGATGTTCCTTCATCAGACGAGTTGGTACCGTCGGAGGAAGAAGTTGACGAGGAAGAGGTTGAGGAGTCGAACCTGTAAAACATACGGGGATCGTACCAGTGCTCCATTTCTTTATGCCAGCGCCGGTAGTGCTTGCGGCGGTACGGTACGGGTGGCCAGTCATAAAGTGGTTCATGACTTTTCTTGTGCTTGTGCCGGTGTTTGCGAGCCCTGGAGCTTTTGGAGACCTTCAGCCTCGAATGCTTCGAAGGCTGCGAATCTCCGGTAACCGGCTGTACTACATGTTTTGTCTTATCCTTCTTCTTTTTGATCGTAACCGGGTCCGGAAGGCATGGGGACCCTGAGCCCGACACAGACCGCAAAACAGGCGGTGATCCGGGGCTTGCTGGTGGTGAAGACTCCCCAGATGGTACCTCAACCATGGGAGTTGGGACCAAGAGCAGTGGAGAGGGTGGCTCCTCCTGAACCGAAGGAGAACGGTCCCTGACGGGTTTGAGGTCAATCGGAGAACGGACAGATGAATGCTGAGATGTTAGCTGCCGGAGAGGCGGAGATTTAGACTTCTTCGATTTGGATGAAGTGGTCTTTGACTTTAAAGTGGAAGATGACCGAGAATGAGAGCTGGATTTGGTCTTGGAAGTCTTGGATTTAGGAGACTGTATAGGAGTTGCCATGGGGGTCCCTGTGGAACGAGGCGGTAGGGAAGGGGTGCCCATGTCCGGAGGTTTTAGAGATTTTTCCCACGAAGAGGCGCGCAAGCGCTGCTCTCGTAATTTCAAGGCTTGTTTGGTAAAATTCCTGCAATGGGCACAGGACTGGGGTTGATGAGTTTCGCCCAGGCAAAACAAGCAAAGTCTATGACCGTCAGAAGTAGGTATCTTCTTAAGGCAAGAGACACAACTCTTGAAGGAAACCTTAGGGGCCACAAAACGCGGGAAGGGGAGAACGAGGAGGGGGGGGGGACTAAAACTATTAATGATTTCTTTATAGATAGATAGATAGATAGATAGATAGATAGATAGATAGATAGATAGATAGATAGATAGATAGATAGATAGATAGATAGATAGATAGATAGATAGATAGATAGATAGAGATAGATATAGATATAGATATAACAGGGGAAGAAATACGAACGATTAGAAGAACTACAACGATAAGGCTATCTTGCTCTTGAAGATTCCAAGTTTCCGCGCGAGAGCTCCAGAAGGAGAGACCTCCCGATGCAGCAGAAAAAAATGGAACTGAGGTAACCGCTAGGACGGGCGGGCCACGTGGGCTCCGGGGGGGGGGGGCGGTCCTAGCGGTCTTTTAGCTCCAGAATATTCCGAGGCCTCTGCGCATGCGCAGACTAAACCCATTAGTGTGCATTCACAGAGGCCACGAAGAAGAACACGTGTCTGGCCTCATTCATGCTGCAAGACACACTCGGAACTTGTGTTTTTTCCTTTGTTTGTTTTTGTTTGGCAGACGGAGTCAAACTAGCCGCTGATTTACTAGTGAACTGGCGAGGATGAAACAAGGACAGAGACTGGAATGATGAAAGAAGACATCTGGGAACAGTTCCAGTCGAACACAGGCTGGAAGTCTTTGGGAGGCCTACTTCATGGCAGCAGTGAACAGCTTTCTTCTTGGCCATCATTGCATCTGCACAGTCATCCAGCAGAGGCATCTCAAGTGATCCAAGACCTATTAGAGACTGGCTCAGAGGAAGACAATGTAGAGCACTCAACAGTTTACTGTGAAGAATGTCTGCCACACAAAATCACCTGGGTTCCTTCTCATTTGGATACTGTACTTGACGCGGCAAGTTTCAGTGTCTGCTGCCTGAGAACAAGATTCTTCTGAAGGAGGGAAGGTTCCATCAGGCTTAAAGGAGGCAGTAGGGAGACAGCTGCTGAAAAAGCTCTCCTTGAGTCCTACCAGACCAGACCACTACCAGCCAATTTCCCGTTTCCCGTGTTCCATTCCTGAGCAGAGTGCCTGAGTGTGTGGCAGCTTCCCATTCCAAAGCCTCCTGGATGAGACAAATTATAATGATCCATTCACCTGTTTTCAGGTGTGATTACCAGATGGAGCTGGCTGGATTCCATTGCATCTCTTAGCAGCTTTTGATGTCAGCACCCATAATATCCTCTGGCTCATTTCTTGAGGACGGGGTCTGGAGGTATTGCTCTACAGGAGCTCTGGTGTTTCTTAGACAGACAAACTCAAAAGACGGTGTTTGAGGGACTCCCATTCAAAGCCCTGGCCACTGGCCTGCACTCAGAGTTTTGTTCCGTCTCCCTGCTATTTAACACACTCATGAAACTGCTAGCAGAGATGTTGTGGAGTTTGGGCACTTGGTGTCATCAGAATATGGATGACACCTAACTATATTTCACCTTTCTATCCAAATCTATATAAGCTGCTTCCATTCTAAGCCATTGTCTAGTGACAGTGAATAAACTGTGGCTTAATCCAGACAAGACAGAGGTGCTTCTGGTGAGGTGAAAGGCAGATCAGGAAATAGAGATTGCGTCTATACTGGATGAGGTTACACCCCTCCCCTGGAAAACTCAAGTTCACTGCTTAGGGATGCTCATGGATTTAGCCCTTTTAAATACTTTGTAAGTCACTTGGGATCCTTTCACTGGGACAAAGACAGCATCTAAATAAAATGAGTGAAATCAAATGAATATTTTTTACCCCCAATCTACTCCTGGTTCCCCTGGAACCCTGGCACGTCTCCACCAGGTGGAGAATCACCACATTCAGGGAATCTCAAAACTCTAAATATGCTTACTATAAAGTTAAGTGGTACCAGCCACACAGGGGCACTGCCCCTACTACAGTCATGGCCAAAAATATTGGCACCCTTGCAATTCTGTCAGAAAATGCAACCCTTCTCTCAGAAAATTGTTGCAGTTGCAAATGTTTTGGTACTCACATGTTCATTTCTTTGGTTTGCGTTGGAACAACACAAAAAAACAGAGAAGAAAAGTCAAATCTGATACAATCCCACACAGAAACCCAAAAATGCACTGGCCAAAATTATTGGCACCCTGTCTAAATTGTAAGAAATAATTGCTTTTCAAGCATGTGATGCTCCTTTAATTTGTATTTAGACACACCTCTCACACGTAAGAGGTGTGGGCAATATAGTAATCACACTTGCAATCAGGTAAGATGGAGAAAAGTTGACTCAACCTTTGTGTTGTGTGTGACACTGAGCATGGAGAAAAGAATGAAGTGTAAAGAGTTGTCTGTGAATTTCAGAGAAAAAATTGTGGGAAAACATCGACAATCTCAAGGCTACAAGTCCATCTCCAGAGATCTTAATGTTCCTGTGTCCACAGTGTGCAATATCATCAAGAGGTTTACAGCCCATGGCACTATAGCTAACCTCCCTGGACGTGGACGGAAGAGCAAAATTACTGAAAAATTACAACAAAGGGTTGTTCGAATGGTGGATACAGAACTTCCAAACAAATTCAAGCTGATCTGCAGACACAGGGTACAACAGTGTCAGCTCACACTATCCGTCACCGTCTGAATGAAAAGAGACGCTATGGTAGGAGACCCAGGAGGACACCACTGCTGACACAAAGGCATAAAAAAGCAAAACTGGAGTATGCCAAAACTTATGTGACAAAACCACAATCCTTCTGGGAGAACGTACTGTGGACAGATGAGACAAAAGTAGAGCTTTTTGGTCAAGGACATCATGGCACTGTTTACAGAAAAAGAAATGAGGCATTCAAAGAAAAGAACACAATCCCTACAAGCAAACATGGTGGAGGTTCAAAGATGCATTGGGGTTGCTTTGCTGCTTCTGGCACTGGATGCCTTGACTGTGTGAACGGTATCATGAAATCTGATGATTACCAAAGAATTTTGGGGCGCAACGTAGTGCCCAGTGTCAGAAAGCTGCATCTACACCAGAGGTCATGGGTCTTCCAGCAGGACAATGACCCAAAACACACTTCAAAAAGCACTCAGAAATGGTTACAAACAAAGCGCTGGGGAGTTCTGAAATGGCCAGCAATGAGTCCAGATCTGAATCCCATAGAACTCCTGTGGAGAGATCTCAGAACAGTAGCTGGGAGAAGGCATCCTTCAAATCTGAAGGCCCAGGAGCAGTTTGCAAAAGAAGAGTGGTCCAAAATTCCAGTAGAGAGGTGTAAGAAATTCATTCATGGTTACAGGAAGTTATTGATTTCAGTTATTTTTTCCAAAGGGGGTGCTACCAAATATTAAGTTAAGGGTGCCAATAATTTTGGCCAGTGCATTTTTGGGTTTCTGTGTGGGATTGTATCAGATTTGACTTTTCTTCTGTTTTTTTGTGTTGTTCCAACGCAAACCAAAGAAATGAACACGTGAGTACCAAAACATTTGCAACTGCAACAATCTTCTGAGAGAAGGGTTGCATTTTCTGACAGAATTGCAAGGGTGCCAATATTTTTGGCCATGACTGTATATGGGCCACACTTTCCCATGCTTCTCTCACAGCTGTCCTTTGAAAAGAGACACCGCCATAAAAACAAGAGACTCCTGGTATCAGGGAAGTTAGCTTCCTAGACAATGCATGCCTAATAAAAAATAAAAAAGTTTACAGAAACCACACAGAGGGACTCTTGAAGCTTTTGTGTACAGAAAGAAGCAGCTGCATTGTGAGCTATCATAAAAGAACCAACGCCTGTACACACACCAGGGTGCTGGTGGAGAGATGAGGCTGGCCTCCAAAGAGCAGAGCATTTTCCACCTGGCGTGCCCCACCCCACTACCTTGGAGCCTGAAGAACACCTTGCTGGCAGGAGAGACTGTTGGAAGAGCAGAGCAAGGGTGGGGAGTCGAGCTTCAGGACTTGCTGTCAAGTCGGACTTAAGTTACACCAGGGATCCAACTGGGACTTGACTTGTGAATCAGAATTCACCCATCTTTCCCTTTTTTCTAGGGAAAAAAGCTTGGTTTTAATAGGGACTCAGACTTGGGGTTTGGGATTCGGACCCAAAGACTAGCCAACATCCCTAGAGTAGAGACCCTGACCTCAAAAGGCTGAGCCTTCTCCATGCAGCTAGCCCACCCCATACACTTGTCTGTGAGAAAGACCAGGGGTTTGCAGATCGGCAGACACAGATGAAATCCCTGGCTCTGGAGAGCTACTGAGCAGGCCAACACCAGCTCTCTGGATCAGCAAGGGATCTATCTGGACAAAATGGGGAGCTGTGAATGTGCCACTCCTCACACACACCACCTTACTCATCCTGATGGCAGGGCTGGCCCTGAATCTCTTAGAGAAGTAAAAAGGGGTGGTTGTTAAAAGGGGTGAGTCAGCAACGGCCAGATTCATCTCCCATAAAATTCAGGGTGGGGCAAGGCAAAACAATGGCGAAGCTGTGCCAAGGATAACACAGATCCCTCTGAGAACAAAAAGCAGAGCGTAATATCTCCTAATTGCTGGAACGGACAAGCAAGCCCGAGCAGGAAGCAGGGCAGTGGGAAGACGTTCTCTGGGTATCACCTAGGGAAACGGAAGGACGTTCATTTCAATTTAGTAAGAAATTGCCACAATTTGCAGTATTTCCATACACCCCCCAAAGAACCTGAATTTTAAAAAAAGAAAAGAAGTTGAATACTGTAGAGCAATAACTAAAAGTAGAGATGAGCATCAATTGCAGTTTGGCCCTTTGGTGCGGTTTGGCTGATCAGACCGACAAGTGTTGTGCGGGTGCCCCGGATTCCCCACCCTACCTTATCCTGAAGGTGTCCACTCAGAGGAAGTGCCCCAGGGTTCCCTGCCCTGCCTCCTTCGCTGACTGAATGCCCACAGGAGGAGGTGGGGTGGGGCGGGGAATCCGGGCCTGATTTGCTGAACCATACCAAAGCACCGTTCATGCCCATCTCTAACTGAAAATGAGCTACTTGACCTTCTAGGCCAGTGGTGGCGAACCTTTTTGGGCTTGTGTGCCCAAAATGGGGGGGGGGGGCAGCGGGTGGCGTGCCGCCGCCGCGATACCCGGACCCGGAAGACTGGACCCGGAAGTGGCGGTTTAAGGGGGGGATCATGGCGACGGACCCGGAGGACCCGGAACCGGCGGTTTAAGGGGGGGATCATGGCGACGGACCCGGAGGACCTGGAACCGGAAGTGGCGGTTTAAGGGGGGGATCATGGCGACGGACCCGGAGGACCCGGAACTGGCGGTTTAAGGGGGGGATCATGGCGACGGACCCGGAGGACCCGGAAGTGGTGGCGGAAGGGGGAATCCCAGCTGCAGCCGTCTCATGAGGTTTGGCTGCGCAGGGGGGGCGGGGGGGCAGGGGGAGTAGCGACCTATGGCTCGCGTGCCAGAAGAAAGGGCTCCGCATGCCAGCTGTGGCACGCGTGCCATAGGTTCGCCATCACTGTTCTAGGCCAATGGTTCCCAACCTTGGGTTCCCAGATGTTCTTGAACTACACTTCCCAGAAATCCAGGTCTGCACAGTTTGTGATGAAGGCTTCTGGGAGTTCTAGTCCAAGAACATCTGGGGACCCAAGGTTGGGAACCATTGTTGTAAGCCCAAGGTTTCCAGTATTTAATTTTATTTTTTTTTATTTATTTATTTATTTATTTATTTATTTATTAGATTTCTATCCCGCCCTTTTAGACAGAGTCTACTCCGAGCGGGTATTTAACTCTTAGTCTGGGTTTGAGTGCCTTTTTCTTCAAATATGTTGAAGGCTATGTCCTCCTTTTTGCAAGAAGCTGCTCATCTTCAATACACACACAGCAAGCAAGCACAAAATGGCTTTCTCCATGCTGGTAACAGCTGTACCTAATAAATTTGGACATGGCAAAAAATGTGTTTAAATTGTTTTTGAAGAATTTATCAAAATTCAAACATTCAAGGCAGAATGAATTTGAGGATTAAAAATTTAAAATACCACAGAAGGTGGCGTAGAACGATACAATTTATTT
Organism: Intellagama lesueurii; assembly: GCA_037013535.1. NCBI lineage: Eukaryota > Metazoa > Chordata > Lepidosauria > Squamata > Agamidae > Intellagama > Intellagama lesueurii. Next base: position 9,598,824 of record JBAJHW010000011.1, on the reverse strand, counting down.
TCGCCTAGGTTCACCTGAGCCACCGGCTGGTCAACTTCCACTTCCTCCCTTTGGCTAGAACTGTGTTCTGGTCACACTTACTGTAGAGTACTCACATTGACTGTAACAGCGTTCCTGGTATCCAGAAAATCTGAATTTTTAAAATTTCAAATTGCGAATCAGAAGGGTTGTAATTCCAAATTCTGACTTCCAAATTCCAAATCCAAATTTTGGTGGTAGTGCACATCCTTATACCAAACTTCAACAATGTAGAATCCAGAACAGTCAAAGACAGGAAAGCAATCTTTTGATCGCCATGAATCATTTCCCCAGTAACTACAAAAGGTACGAACGGGGCTGTGGAGCTTTATTTCTCTTTCCCACAATTCAAATAATTTGTAAAATAAATATCCGAGCAGATTACAGCTCCATTTGTGGAGTTAATAAACAGCTCTAATTAGTATCTGGAGCGTTCCTGGCACATTTTAATTGCCAGATGCAACAAAAGATAATTCTTATTGGCTCCTACCTTCCGAAAGATGAGCCTGTGTTCCATAGGGAGCTGGCAAATGAAACGCCTGGGATTCAAATTTATGCCCATTAAAGAGTTATGTAAGTGGTTCTCCTTCCCTCCTCTCTCTTTTACACCCCTACCTGCCCGGCTGCTCTAACACCTACATAACATGCAGGCACGTGGAGATGTGGGTGAAAAGAATAAATTCTTTGTTGCGTTACTGTTCAGAAGCAGATGGACTTAAATTAGTTCACAAACAAATCTGACACTGTTTTTCAAAGCCTGAATAAGGAATATGGCTAGTTCTCTAGCCAAAAAGCAGCAGTAGCACATTACACCAACAAAAGTATATTGACATTATACTAGAAATTTCCTGTGAGGCAGCTGTGTTAATATTGTCATCTACTGCAGGAAAATCAATATAGCCCTATTGCACCTCAAAGTTCAGCGAACGGTATTTGACATAACCTTTCGTAAACCGTTGCCCACTTCTTCAAATACATGCCCATTTGGTCATGCTTTAAAGATTTTGGAGCCCACATGCACTCAGAGTGTGCTACCGTCACACCTCCATCCCCTCTTTGATCATGGAAACACAACTGTCTGGGAAGAAGGAAGCTAATTGTATCCAGACAGCTTCTCCATCTGAGCCAAAATCTGTGGGGGGGGGGGGAATGGGTTCACTTGGAGAAGTTACAAAGGTGCAGCAGTCCCTTCTTCAGACAGCTGTATGTTCATGACTGAAGGGACAACCAAGGGAGCAGGACTAATATGGTTTCCATGTGCTTTCAAGCAGGCCTGAATAGCAGATGGGCATTTTGGATTTTTTGGGCTCCCATTCTTAGTATTCACCCAGAATCCTCCAGGCAGAATTCTGGGAGTGCCAGCAAGAAAACAACAGGCTTCGAGGTGGCTCTCCATACATCCACAGTGCTTCCATCTAAATGATTTTGAGCTCTTCTCCCGTAAACCCTCATGAGTCCCAGGTAGCACCGGAACTTCCTGGGTGCTCTGGGGCAGTTCCTTGGTTTTTCAAAGGAGCTCAAAAGCACATGGACAGGAGCATCCCAGAGGGGAGGAGAACTGCTTCATAGCCTGCAACTTCCAGATTCCCACTTCTAGAATCCTGCCTCAAGAAATCTTGGGGGATTTGGGGAGTGAGAATCCAAAAAAAATACAAAAGTCCCATCACTAGTAAAAAGAGTTAAAAGCTTCTGCCAAATAAAATACGTTAGTCTTCTAAGTGCCATAAGACTCTTAAATCGTTTCATACTCGCTTGGCTATATTAATAGCCCACATGACCAGAATTTCAGGGCCCAGGGATGCCAAGGTGCTTACGAGAGGTCCAGTCTTGTAGGGTTCTCTATCTCCGATGAGTGGATGGCAGTGGTGGAAGGAGCCACGCACCATCAACGTATACTCCATTTCACTGAAGTGCTGTGTAAGATCGACCATGTGCTCTCCTTGCCTTTATTCACCGGGTACACCTGCATACGTGGAGAGCCGGTGTGGTTTGGCAGCTAAAATGTTGCACTAAAGGATCTGGAGATCCAGATTCTGTGAAACTTACTGGGTGACCTTGAGTTACTCTCCCTCCCTCCCTCTCTCCCTCAGACTAACCTATCTCACACAGCTCTTGGGAGGAGGATGTGCAGAGGTGGGGCCCTTCAGCTCATCAGAAGAACAATGGAATGCAAAGGCAACAAATGAATATAATGTACATTTGCATAAATGTGTGGAGAAGGACATTTGATCTCACACCAAAAGTGTTATATCCTACCTATTTTACCGGTCTCACTCACAGCCTTAGGTCTATACCCCAAACCAACCCCACCACCTCTCAGCTGGGCCAAATCTATTCAGTACACCATCCCATTTCACACTAAAGTTGTATCCTAAATCACATTCCTTTTTGCTAAAGCTCTTTCCTTACCTAAGCCTCTCATATTATGACCCGTGTAATACATTTTCCAAAACAGGAATTGACTTGATGGCATATATCACTACACAGCACAACATAACATAACATAAGCAAATCTATATAACAAAGCACCAAAAAATTTAAACACAGCAGAATAAATGACATGTTTTATCAGTGTTGATAAAACGCATTTATGTTGTTGCTATTGTTGTTAAACTACCTTTTAAAAATTGTTACTGCTTCTCCATTTTAATTTTACTTATTTTTCTTGCCCTTTGTTTTGAGAGCCTTTGCAGCCAGAAAAGCAATTAATAAATATTTTGAATAAATTATAAGAGTTTTCATTTTAAAGGCAGAGAAAATCAAAAAGTTTATGTCTGGCATCCAAAAGATAACAGAGAGAGTACCAGGCATGGTTTTATATGGGGAAAGGCAGTTTAAATAATTAGCTACATGTGCTGTGGGAAAAACCAACATTAAAAAAAAAAAAATCTTTTTCCTGGACACCAACCAGTATTAATTATGGTTGCAGCAACCAGAGAAGAGCTCAAGCAAGTTTGTTTCAAAAGAGTTATGATAATGGTAATCTTAGAACTGCAGAACTGGAAGGGACCCTATGAATCATCAAGTCCAGCCCCTGCCAAGGTGGCACAGGGGGGAACTGAACTCCCAGCCAGATGTCTAAACCACTGAGCTGTCCAGCACAGCTACCAGCTGCTTCAGCATGTTGATGCATAATGCAATATCGGTGATTGGCTGTTACTTGCCACAGTTCTCAGAAAAGAAAAGAAAAAAGATTGAACACAAGGCTGACAACAACAAAAAAGGAAGCACCCACAAAGGAGACATCCATCTGGTGTCACCTTTTCAGGATCCGGCAGTAAGCCCCAGCAGATTTTTTTTTTAAAAAACTACCCTGATTGCACCAAAGAAGTCAAGTTGGCTCCATCCCTGTTAAAGTTCTAATGAGCAGACAAAACCGTATCGTTCCAGAATCTTGGATCTCTAAGATTGGTTTTAGAATTGAATTTTTAAAAGCAGGCTTAAAGCTGCTTTGGAAACATGTTTTTAACCTATTTTTACTGACTTTTTTTTCAATGTAAAATTTTAAATCTCTCTATTGCGAATTGTTTTGGGAGTGGTAGGTAGGAAATCAATTAAGTAGTGAGTTTCAGAGAATGCCTAGATCTACTTTTAAGGAACATTTTCCACCTGTTTTTAAATGCTCTTAATACATTGTCAATAATTTTAATCTAGGACAAATCATTTTGGGAGCCCTGCTGTGCAAAGAAGCCAATAAATAAATATTCTGAATAAACAAAGCCTACAGACTCTCAACAGACTTGATCTTGGAAGAGCCCATCAGTCCAGCTTACAATACACAGACAGATGGGGTGAAATTGGAGGCAGGGACTTAACATCAGCGGTGCCCTGCCACAGTTCTCTGTACAGCAACAGGTAAGACCCATGGGGTAGGGAAACAGAGCTGGATAGAACCAATTATCTAGACCCATTGCAAATGTGACTTCAAGGTTGGGTATGTGACTGAAACAACATTGGTCATTTTGCTGGGCAACTTGGACTGAAAACTGGACCGAGGGAGTGTGTTAGTTTGGCTGGATCTTTTGATACTGTTGACCATCGTCTCTTTCTGTGCTGCCTCTCTGGGATGAGACTCAGAGGAAGCGTCTAACAGAGGTTCTGGTCTTCCCAGACGGACCAGCCCAGAAGGCCGGAACCCTTGCTCAAGGCCTGTGGGATTTCTCAGGGGGCTCTGTCTCCCCCTCCACCCCCATGCTATTAAGGTTTATATGACATTGCTGAGGTAAGTTATTTGGTGATCTGGAGCTCAGTGTCACCAATACGATGGTGACACCTAGCTTGATAACTCCTTCCCATCTAAATCTGGGGAAGATATTTTTGTTCTAAACCTAAGTGCCTAAGTGTCAGTAATAGAGATGGGGGTATTCGTATTCGTATATTCCCGCACAGGTAGCGCTAACGAGGGTCCAGCCCCATGGGGCCGGACGGTCCACTCACCAATCCACCGCGGACATGGACGGTGTGAGTGGCTCCGCAGCACGCAATCCGCTCGCCACTCCTGGCAGGAGGGGGGAGGTCAAGCCTCGCTGCAAGGTCGAAGAGTGGCGAGCGGATTGCACACTGCGGAGCCATTCGTAGAATTGCACTGTCCGCGTCCGTGGTGGATCGGTGAGTGGACCGTCCGGCCCCATGGGGCTGGACCCTCGTTATCGCCACCTGTGCAGGGATATTCGTATTCATATACGAATACCCCCATCTCTAGTCAGTAAGATACTAGATAAGGATGCACAAAGCAAACCTTAACTGCACCAAAACCTGTGGTGCCTGTGGTCAGTTGGGAAAAAAAAATCAAGGGAAAGGGATTCAGCGGTTTACACTTGGTGACATATGATTCAGTTACATCCTACCTGGATTACTGTTAAAGACACTCTCATGGAACCTCTTGGAAGACTTTCTGGGAAATTTAGCTGGTTCCCAATACTGCAGCCATACTCCTGGCCAGGAAGAGTTACAGGGAACATGCAACTCCCTTTCTACAACAGTTTCACAGCTCATCCGTTTCTGGGTACAATTCAAATTGCTGTTTACAGCCAATACAGCTCTATATAGCTTAGGTCCACATTAGCTGAAGGACCCCATTCTCTCCTAATCCAGGCTTTGATATCAACAGGAAAGACCATTCTCGTAAGACCTCCCACCTCCTGAGGCAAACAAGGACCTTCTCTGTGATTGCTCACCAGCTTCGATACTCCCTATTAGAGGAAAGCTAGAATGATCCCCACCTGCAAACTAAGATCTCTTTATTCAGGCAGACCTCAGGAAACCAACAGGATTTTGGCCACTGAGTAACAACTACACTAAATCCCTCCCCGAACCTCCAATATCCCTTGGAAACCCCATTCAGGTCTCTGCAAGTCACAAACAACTTGAAGGCAAACAACATCAATATAAAAGGTTATTGTAATAGTTGTGTTTTAGCTATGCTATTTTTTTTTAACTACATTGAAAGCTGCTGACCCATTCATGGGAAAAGGGTGGCATATAAATTAAACAAATAAATAAGGCTGTCTTTGATCAGTGCTACTTCACCACTAGTTTTCTGGCAGGAATTGAAATTGTACTAGATAACAGTAAACGTTAGAAATTTCTTTATAGCAATCCTCGCCATGGTGTTCTCGCCATCTTGCTGCTGTCTCTTGGGTAAACTAGCTGTGTGTCTTCTTCTAGAGAGAACAGTCCTCTGCATTAAGTGCAGCTAGAGGGCAGTTTCTTTTTGAAGGCGTTTTCCATTTGAAGCTGGCTGGGTAGCTCCGTGGTTTAGATATCCAGCTGTGGAGCCAGAGGTTGGGAGTTTGATTCCCACTGTGCCTCTTGTGATAAGAGCCAGCCTGTGTAGTCATGGGCAAGCTGCACAGCCCCAGGGATGCCCCCAGAAGAAAGGGATTGCAAATCACTTCTGTGCATTCTCTAACTGGAAAACCCAGGAAAGGGTCACCATAAGTCAGAATTGACTTTGCTGGCACATAAAACGCAGAGACCTCAATTTGAAGGGCTGTCCAGTTCAAGTTTAATTTGAAAGCAAAGAACCAGAAGGACTCTGAATCAGGGACTGTGAAATTGCCCGTTCACAATTAGCATAATCTGAGCAGCAATCCCAGCAACCAACGTACGACAACCATTCAGGTAAAATATACTGTTAAAAAATAATTTGTAATGTTACACCTGAACATAGACATAACCCTGTGATTTTTCTCAAACCAGTGCTCTCTTGTGTCCTTGATTTTCTAGTGACTCAAGACCTCTTTTCTTTTTCTTTTTCATTTTTCTTTTTTTTTCTTTTTGATGATGATGATGATGCATGCGTGGCCACCACAATCCCAAGGGGCCAATATCTTGGGATGGTAAATCTGACCCTGAAGGACATGGAGAGCTGGGATTCTAACAGCCTATTTGAGAGAAAAATTCAGGGAGAGGGGATTCCTGTGGTTGTTATGTTTTTAAAAACAGGAGTTCAAAACCCTTTCCAATCAACTGTAAATCACTCTGAGATCTATCAGCAGGTTCCAGTTTACCTTATGCCTGACTGAAATTTACTCTCATCCATCTACCCTTAATGAGCAAAAGTCTACCTCAATGAGCAGCCCCAGGTGGGCGTCTTTTTCCCCCGTTTCTTTTCCTTCTAGCAAAGATCTGGTCTTGGGGTTTGAACCTGGGACCTTCTGTATCCACAAAATGTCTCCCATCATCACCGGTTGCCCAGCGCCCGAAGGCAGCAGAATGTGTTTATTATAATAAGGCTGTTGGTTTCTGCCCTGTCAAGCGCTGCATTGTTGCCGTACAGATGAAAGCCAAATTCCACTGGGCAGGGAAATGAAAGCTTCAGTCTGCAAAGGACGACTGAAGCGGCTAGGACAACTCCAGGAAAAAGTGTTATGCAAAGGGAGGCAATGGCAGGCAAAATATTTGCTGAATTCAACTAGGATGGTAATCACTGTCAAAATACTAGCGCAGTGTCTGGCCATCTAAAGAATACAAGATGCTTCTTGACCTCTACTTCTCACTCTTCTCCTCTGCTCTGCTAGCAAAAGGGATTGCACAGAATGACTTGAAAAGAGACTTCCAGAATTTCCAGGCCTGAGATGAGCTCATATTAACTCGAGAGGGGAAGGTCAAAAAAGCTAGAAAGATTCCTAAGACTTCAAGCCTGCATAGCTGCACTGGAGCTTAACTGTTTACAGCTCCCTTGGGAATAAATCCAAGGATCTAACATAATATTACAGAATTCAGTCAGCTGATAATAACCCGCATAACATCAACACAATAGATACTGCAGTTTCCGCCGTCATTCAAAAGAAAAAGGGGCCTGGATCCTGCTCTAATGAACCTCCCAAATCATTAACACGATCGCCTCCAACTTACACAAAGAGGGAGAGATGGCCATTCTCCTCGGACTTCATGGAACTCTACCAAAAGTGGTGGAGGGGGAACCTTCTCCAAGAGTTGCCCAACCCTCTTGGAGATAGAATTCAAGATGAAATATTTGGGTCTCATATACACCCAAATCTAAAACTTCTTATAGATTTTTTTTTAAAAAAGGCAAGGATATTAATATTACATACTACTGCCAGATCCACCTAGGTTTTCTGATATATGTGAAATTCTTTCTGGAGAGCCAAGCAAATTAATATAATATCTGCCAACTAAGGAATAACACTTTGTGTCTCTAATGACGTTGGATCCAGCCTGCAAGCCTTCTGCCACAATAAACCTGTTAGTCTGTATGGTATCCCTAGGTTCACTTTTCTATCTGCAGCTGATAGGGGTGGAAATTGAGTCTTCTGGATTTGCATTTCCCTACAGAAATATCCATTTCACAATCCCTGAACAGGCAAGACGTGTTTTAGAAAGCCATACATCTTCCAGGCCTGCAATGAATTTCAGGCGAAAGAAATAAACAGAAAGCCATGCATGCATTTGAAAAACATGCTTAACTTCAGAATAAACACATTTAAAAAGAAATGCATACAAACATGATTTACTGAATGATAAAGTCCATGTATAAATTCATACCACAGAAAGATGCATACATTTGGGAAGGCAATGCGCATGAATATACAGTATATCCACGTTTCAAAGAAAGACAAAATCTCCCCACTCAATCCAGAACTGGGAATTAGAAGTGGCAGGGATTCCTCCTCCACCATGCTGGTGGACCCTTGAGAAATTAATGAGACTGACAGGTTTTCACATCCTTATTGTTCACCCTTGGCAATCTGCAACTGCATCGTTCATCATACCCCGTTCAGTGTGCACAATGCTGTGTTGTATACCTAATGGGGCTTTCCCCCAAGTCATGTAACAAGGTATCCAGTACCTCACTGTCGCACAGCAGCAAGCCAGAGACCACAGGATGTCTATACAATTATGGCAAATAGGACACAAGCCAAAGTCCTTAATGCCTCCTGCTCAGGACTGTTGGACTGTCCTACGCAGGAACTGAATGTCAGATGTTCTTGAAGAAGGATGTCTGCTGCTTTGCTTCTCCCAAACTAGTGGTATTTCTTTGGTTTCTCTGACATGCTCTACAGCCTGGGTCACACATGGATATGAAATAATTTGCATCCCATATGTCTGCTGAGTGACAGCTAAATGTGTGGATGGACGCCACCAAAGAGCACTGCACGTAAGGTGACATGAAAGTTCTGCCTGTATGATAAAACCCACACATGCACCATGCGCCCATAGGTATATGTTTACTTTGGCACCTGAGTTTCTTGCAAGCAAATATGGCCTAACTGAAGCACCATCTCATATGCTACTGGACTGAAAGAACCCTGTATACAACCCTTTATTCCCCCTTGCTTTGTTCACAGCCAAGAAATTGTGTAACTTTGTATTAACAGCAGATGCTAATCAAATGATTACTGAAAATGTAGACAGGTTTCTTGTTGCAGACACTAAAGCAAGATCACAGTCACTAAGTGAAGCCAAGTTGAAGACGTTCTATTATCCTTTATATTATTTTCTATCTACTTTGTTAAATCCACCTCTGTTGCTGCAACAATTAAATGGGTTTTTCCATTTGAGCTTCACTTCTAATTTGCCTGTTTTATGTTCTGCGGAGCGGAATAAATTATTTATTGTGTGGTGGGGCCATTCGTACATGCAAATTGTTGTTCATTACTGCTTCCTGTAAGATAGATGGGTAGGTGGGGTCTTGAAGAGAGGCTTGCAGCAATCAAGAACTAATGACCATTTACCCCACTCCAGTTCCACTCCAGACCCAGCAGCCTGAGCTCAGTGACTCAAGGGTGCTGGCTCAGGTTCTGTAGCAACCATTCCATCAATGAGGGACATAACGGCACATTTGGAAGTGAATGTGTTCATCATGACAAGTCTAAGGTAGCCTAAAACTTCAGACTGCCCGGTTGGCCCGTATCAACAAATCTGGAAGTTTTATAAAAGTTAATGGTTCTTAATTGCCCATTCTCTCTATGTTACAACAGGAACAGCTTGTAATAATATACTGTTTCTGGCTACGGAGCGAACTGCCGCTAAGCTCAGAGGGCACAAGAAAACTTTAGGGGGATGGTGGATGATGTCATAGATGGTGCAACTCAGGAAGTCCTAAAGAAAGTGGGTGGGACTGCCTACATTCAATGGGAGTTGCAAGGTATTATGGGGCTGGTAGGTTTTTGAGGGGCACCCTCTACAGAGCCCACTAAGCATAGAGACTACCAATGGCCTGAACCCTTGCAGCTCTCATGGAACTTAAGCAGTTCCACCCACTTTCTTCCTATTCCGGGGGACATGAAGGTCCCTGCAGAGGACTTGCCCAGCCACAGGTGTGTGTGCTGAAACTCCTCTGAGGACCTGGGTTTTTTGTGGGGTTTTTTGTTTTTGGCTACAGCTACCCAAATCCTGGTGGATTCCAGTACTGTAGTCATAATGACAAAAATCTGAAAATCCCATGCTTATGGTCTACTAATCACCTCAGGTGCCATATAGGTTGAAAATGTTTCAAAGGGGCTTGCTCATGCAATGACCCACAAAGCCTTTCCACACTGTCATAGTGGTCCATATTAAAGAGGCAGCTTCGCTGGCCCTGGCCCTGAAAACCCAGCACTTGTTCCTATAACTTGATTTGGCACACAGTGATAATACTTTGATACCTATTTAGCTGTCATATTATGGATCTGTGTGATTTATAGTTTGGTGCAGTAGAATTCTCTGCTGCGATTCAGGGGACGAGAGCACCAGAACGCTCTAGCACAGAATTCTAAGGACCGCACTAAACTACAAATCCCAAGGGTTTGCAAGATGTAGCCATGACTGTTAAAAGCTCAAGGAAACCGCAATAACAACATAATGTAGATATACTCTTGGTTGGCCCAACCACAAAAACCCCATTCTAATGTGACATACCTATGTGCATCTAATTTCCCCCTAAATTTCCCAAATATTCCTCTTTTTCCAGGCTGCCCAATCCCTTCTCAATCTGTCTCAAATGAATAGCTACATTCAGAGCCATGGGTGGCGAACAGTGAGCGACATCTCTAGAGTTCTCAGTCAAAACAGCCACCCCAATGCACACACCCATGGCATTGTCTTTTGTGACACATTTCCCAGATGGATAGCCTTTATCTAAAGCACCCTCCTGACTCCAGCAGATGTTGGGTCCTTGCAACTAGGTCAAGCTTGAAACGGAGTTCTCTCCCCGCGCGTGCTCTCAAAGGCTACCGACCAAAGAGAGAAAATTAAATCAGGCTTTTTCCTCTGAAGTGGGGCTGGGGAGGGGGCGTGGAGCCGAAAACTGTCAGACGCAAGAGCTTTTTTTTCTTGCTGCTGAAGGAATGATTTCACCTCTGGTTAAGCCAGGATTTCAGCACCAAAGTGATAAATAATAATCGGGGGAAAATCTTCAGCAGCAGTACAGACCTCAGCCGTCAGAAAGAGAAAGACATACACTACAATTTGTTTTTTTAAAAACAGGAAAGCAGGCCTGTATAACACAGGGAGACGGGCAAAGAAAGCTGAAAACAGTTTTGTCTCCCTCAAATTTCATCTGCAGTTCCCTGGCCCATGTGGGAAATATGATTGCTGCAAATCTTTTGAGCTTTCTAGGTTGCTCGGTTCCATAAAATCCCTCAAAACAACTGTACGGTTTTGAGAAAATGCAGCTTGCCTCGCATTTAAAATCAAGGGGAAAAATAACAGTTAAAAGACAGATAAGTAGTCAACTAAAAAAAACTTTAATAGGTTGCCTGCCTTAATAATAATACTGAGCATGTAATAATTTATTCCCCACAAAAATTTGGTAATGCAGACTCATGTTATCATGGTTCAGAGAGAAGCTGAAAACGAAAGATCTGTATACACAGACATAAGTACAGTGATGCCTCGCAAGACGAAATTAATTCGTTCCGCGAGTCGTGTTGTATTGCGAAAATTTCATCTTGCGAAGCGCGGTTTCCCATAGGAATGCATTGAAATTTAATTTTTTTTAAAAATGTAAAAAAAATTCGTCTTGCGAAGCACGGCCATAGAAAAATTTGTCTTGCGAGTCACCAAAAAAATCACAAAACGCTTTCGTCTTGCGAGTTTTTCGTTGCGCGATGCATTCGTCTTGCGAGGCATCACTGTATGCATATTGTTTCTTCAGTATCTATTTTCATATATTATTTATTGTTTCTCTATATGTCCTTCTACTGTAATTTAGGTGTTCAGAAAGAACGGAAATTAACTTATGAGAAGTAAACTCAATTTAAGCAAGAGTGTTTCCTCTCAGCCTTTCACAAAATATAAAGACACAAGACGTTGTCTTATACTAAGCTCATTTGGCAAACTCTGACAGGCAGAATCTTTCAAAGGTTTCACGCAATATTTTTTCCTAGCCTTACAGATTCCTGGTATTCCGTCACTGTACCCCACCCAAGTATTTATGTATTTATTTATTTATTTGATTTCTGTACTGCCCCATTAGTGCCAGAGCACTATTCTGGGTGGTTTACAAAAAGGGAACAGAAACCCAAACGGAAATAAAACAGATTAAAATAATTTAAACCAATAACAAATAAAACAGATAGCACACGAGGTGATTTTCCCCTAATAGCCGGACGAGAGGCATACAGTCAACCAGGTTTGGTGCGGAAGGCCTCCCTGAAAATCCATGTTTTAAGTTGCCTCATGAATGTCAACAGGGAGGGAGCCAAGCGTAGCTCCTTTGGAAACCGGTTCCACGAGGTTGGTGCCACCGCGAAGAAGGCCTTGCAGATGACTTGTGGGCCTGGGAAGATCTGGTCATTTGCTTCGCCTCTGAAATCTCATGTGTTCTGGTGGGTGTGCTGGTCAGTGATAGGAAACACTGCTTTTTTATTTTTATTACAACTCCCAAACATTCACTCCAAAGAAGTAACCTTTCCCATCTCCGACAGCAATACACAATCATTATTATTCCTTTGCACTTTTCAAGATTGCCAAATGTTTTGCCATTTATTTAACTAAACTACCAGGGCCAGCACCAATTCCTATTTTTACAGAGAGAGAAAAGAAGAAAACACTTTCCAAACTCATATAGGAAGACTGGGCCCTTGATGAACAGGGATGTTTTGGGTTGAACAACACATGGTAGCTGTTCTTATCTTTCAGTCCTAGCTACCCTGTTTCCCCGAAAATAAGACCTAACCTGAAAATAAGCCCTAGTATGATTTCTCAGGATGCTCGTAATATAAGCCCTACCCCCAAAATAAGCCCCAGTTAAGTGAAACCCCGTCCTCCACCATTGTGCAGCAACCAGAAGAAGATGACAGGACTGTATTTGAATAAATGTCAATTGTTGTACATGAAAAAAATAAAACATCCCCTGAAAATAAGCCCTAATGCGTTTTTTGGAACAAAAATTAATACAAGACCCTGTTTTATTTTCGGGGAAACACGGTATTCTGGTCCTTTAATACTAAGGACATGGCAGAACCTTGGCCTGGCAGTCCATTTTCACTGACATATCACCAGCCTCAAAACAGTTTGCCTGATTCCCAGCCCAGTTCCAAGCCAAAATCCAAGAGATAAATCTGCCACTTTCACTTTCTCCCACCTTGAATGTTCTAAATTTTGGTGTGTGTTTTTTAAAAAATAAATAAATCAATAAATCTGAATTTTGTTGAAACAAAATTCTTACCTATTCCTTATTCGGGGTGCTAGTTATAACTTTTCCAATGCTTTGGGGAAATGGGCTGCCTTTCAGATATAGTTGGAGTGGAATTCCAATGGACCCGAGCCAGCTGTGAAGGAACAACAGAGCTGCAGTACAGCAACATCTGGAGGCCTATAAATATATTCACCCCCCCCCCAAAAAAGCCCCTTCCACACAAACCACCGTTATACTTTCTGCAGGTCCTTGTGCTCTCTGATGCGGGGCAGCAAAGGTGATCTGAGCTATGATCCCTTCTGAAACAATCTGCTTCTGAAACTCACTTCCCAGAAAAGCTGCCCTGGAACTTTCTCCATTAACTTTTGAAACAATAGATAAAAGGTATTTCTGTAACGTTTGCCCAGGCTTCAGTTTTATGAGTAGTGATCACTACTTACTAAAGATCATTTACTTTATTTTCTATTCTGCTTTTCTCCCAAAAGAGACTCAGTGTGGCTCTTTACTGATGCTGCATTGCTTCAACATTTTTAAAGCAGCTTTGGGAAACTATATATCTCAGAAGCAGCATATATGGCTCTTAAGTAAATAAATAAGCCCTTAATAACCATGTGCCATCAAGTCCATTCCGACTTAGGGTGACCCTTTCCAGGGTTTTCTAGGTACAGAGTACCCAGAAGTGGTTGACCCTTCCCTTCTTCTGGGGGCATTCCTGGGACTGTACAGCTCGCCCAAGGCCACCCAGGCTGGTTCGACTTGCAGGAGCCACAGTGGGGGAATCGAACTGCCAACCTCTGGCTCAGGTAAAGGTAAACGTAAAGGTTCCCCTTGACATTTAGTCCAGTCGTGTCCGACTCTAGGGCGCGGTGCTCATCCCCGTTTCCAAGCCATAGAGCCAGTGTTTGTCTGAAGACAGTTTCCGTGGTCGCGTGGCCAGCGCGACTAGACACAGAACGCCGTTACCTTCCCATCGTGGTGGTACCTATTTATCTACTCGCATTTACATGCTTTCAAACTGCTAGGTTGGCAGGAGCTGGGACAAGCGACGGGAGCTCACTCCGTCGCGTGGATTCGATCTTACGACTGCTGTTCTTCTGACCTTGCAGCACAGAGGCTTCTGCGGTTTAACCCGCAGCGCCACCACGTCCCTTCTACGTCCCTTCTGGCTCAGACAGTTGCCTAAAGAGCTATCCAGACAACTTCTCTAGAATGGCAAACCTGAAAAATCTTCCCTGTTAGACCATCTATAAGAGAGTTCTCTATCTTGTCCCCAACAGACAAACAGCTCTTGATCAGAGTTGGGAAAGTTTCCTTTTTAGATTACAAGAAACCTTGTGCTACCTTTAAGATGAACTCATCTTTATTTTTCATACCTTTTCTGTGTCCAAACACATGTCTTCAGACGAAGTGCTTGGGCATATGGAAGCTTATCAAAAATAAAAACTAATGAGTCATAAAAGTGCTACAAGAGTTCTGTGTTCTCTTTTTGCTACAACAAACTAGCATGGCTACCAGATAAATTATCTTTTTTAAAAAAAGATAAAGCCACCCAGAGTAGTCAATTGACTAGATGGGCGGGGTATAAATGCAATAAATAAATAAATAAATTAAAAAGCACACATTTCAGACTGGGTTATTTTGGAAACTGCCATAATTTTTTAAGCAGTTTTACCTAACTCTTCTCTTAACACCCAGGCCAGTGGTACTTGATGAGCCCGCTGTGAAGGTAATGACCAGAGCAGAAATAAAATCGGACTAAACCCATCTGGGTAAACATAACACTAGCTGGGCCTTTGCCAGCATCACTCCAATCCATGATAATTCCTATTTTCAGTGTGCTTATAGAATAATTAGTCAGGAACCAAACAAGAGTATAAACAGAACATTAACAGAATATGAAAATAGCAGGGTGTGTTCAACTGCCTCAGGAGCTGAGCATGCAGCGGGCGTTTCCATCTGCATTAGCTATGCAAGGCAGAGGCAAACTCTGGACACATATGCACAGCAAACTCAATTCCGACATGTAAAATTTCAGCGGATAGCAGCTGCATAGCTGCACAAGTGCATACAGTGGGCTGCGCTGTTCATCAGAGGTTCTAGAAAATGCTACCAAGGCTACCCTGGAAAAAAAACACAGAGATACAGGCACATTGCACAGCTAGCAACTCGGGGAGGGTGGGGGGGGGAATTATTCTACCTCAGTAGATTCCAAACTTCTAAGCTTTACGAATATTTTCCACATGCTGCATTTCTTACAGCATTTTATGCTCAGTGACTATTTAATCATCTTTCACATTGTTCTTTTCCTTCTGTAATTGTAAATGACTGTTCTGCTGCAGTAATCGGCCTTGAGAGCTGTTTTGTTCAGTGGAAACACAGATTATAACTTATCCTATAAATTTAATTATTTAGCAATTTATTACTTACCCATCAATATCCCATAACAAAGAAAGTAATGGATTACCAATTTAAAAAAAAACCCACAAGACTTAAGCAGCATTTAGTCAAAGTATATTATTATGGCCATTAATAATCAGGGAAAATATTTGAAAATATAAATGAATCTCTATTAGATGCCATATAAAACATGCATACTATTAATATGTATATTAAGAAGCACCAAGTAATGTAATAAACCCTACAATCACATAATAGATTTATCAGCCAACAAAACTGATATACAAAAATAATATACAAATTATTGAAAGCCAATCAGCAACAAGATTTCTCTTTTTCTCATTCAGAGAGATCTTCGTCAGACTTCTAATGTTCACTCTAGAAGTAGGTGGAGAGATAACGCTAGATTTAAGACCATATAACAGAGCGGATAAAAATCAATGAATCTTTTAATCAAATTGATTTAAATCATGATTTAAATTTTAAAAATTGATTTTTTTATTTAAAACATTAAAAATCTCATATTTTAAATTTGAATTGTGATTTAAATAAATTTTATTTTAAATATTTAAACAAATATAAATTTTATTTAAATATTTTAATTTTTTTTATCTTTATTTCATTTTGATTTAAAATCAAATCCACCCCGTCATATAATACTCAGCTAAAGTGCAGGCTTATCAGCCAGTTATCATTCACACTGTTAATGGTTAAGTTCGGCCAGAGAGGGGAAATGTCCAAGTCTTGTTTATATCCTGGCTTTACTTCAGTCAGTTCAAAGCAATTTACATGGCCCTCCTCTTCCCCACTTTATCTTCAAGATAACCCTGCTCTGGCAGTGGAAGTGACTGGTCCATGGTCCCTTGAGTTTTATGGTGGGGGTGGGTGGAGATTAACACAATACTCTAACCACAGCACTGAACTGGCATCATATTAGCTTGTTTTGTCTGCTGAGGAAAGGAGGTAAGGGACCCCAGTTCAATGGGACAGCATGCACATGGAATGCAAAAAGTTTGAAGTTCAATCCAAGGCATCTCCAGACGAAAGGATTAAACAGAAGATGACCTGCCTGAGATTCTAAGGAGCAAATAATTAGACCTTATCAGAAATGGGTAACCATACAGTTCTTGGACTACGGCTTCCATGGTACCCTGCTAATTTGCCATGCTGGTGGGATATTCTGAGAGTTTTCCAAAAAAGCAGTGTTCCCCATATTTTAACTTTACTCATCTCTAGACTTCACAAAAGATGGCTTCCTATGTTCTTCTACCTTCTTCCCACAAAAGCATCTGTTATTACATCCTCGAACTCTGCAAAGAATTTTGGGACATTCTGTAGAGCTCAGAACTTGATCACGTAGTTGGCCAAGCCTATTAGGTCCCACCATCATTCTACAAGAACAGAATATGTGCATTAACACATGTGATACATTTCTCCTGGCTGGACATTGGAAAGGAAAATAACCCAAGCTGGAACAGGTGTCGTTCAGGAAAGTTAGCATGGTAATCTTCTCCCTGAGAAGTCCAAGAAGCTAAAAAGAAACTGAAGGGTCTCAGTTTGGAAACATCTTCTAACTGAAACTGAGCCGAGAGATTGTAGTCCCTCACCTTACCTCCTCAGCAGACAAAACAACGTATATGACGCCAGTGCACTTTGGTGGTTAAAATACTGGACTGGGGCTTATAAATCATGACTAGGTCATGAAATTCATTGGGTGAACATGGGCCGTTCATGATCCATCAGTCTGACGTGCCTCACAAAGCTGTTATGAGGAGGAACTGGGGAGAGCCACAAACTAGACTTCCTGAGTTGTAGTCTAAAATGGAATTTTTTCAGCCTCTGTCCATATTCTTTGCAAACAATTTTCTGGCACATTTTGCATTCCTGATACATTCTTCTATTGCTAGTAGAATGCTTATCTATTCCAAAATACCATCATAGCTCAGTGAGAGGCCAAGATAGAAAGGATCTAGTTGGTAACAGGGGATTTGCCATCAGACAATCAATATTTTACCTATATAACAATCTGTGGAGTGATTGCAGGGGGATGACCGTGGTCTTCCCCAAAGCTAAGATCTCTTATGTGGGGTATTTAAAAATTGGAATCTACCTTATGTTGATGCTCCAAAACTAAATAAAATTGGGATTATAAAGCTTCTCCCCAATTTACAATATTCTATAAGTGGTATAAGCAAATAACAATGATTTTATGAGATACAAAATCAAATTTGGCCTTTGGGATCAAAGACGGTCATTTATCTTTAAATACAGTAGCAAAACTGTATCATAATACTGTTGAGGGAAGCCACGCACAAAGGTAAACACAAAGAATAAATTTCTAACCAATGTTTGCCTCAAAGAGGAATTCCTCAAGCATAACCCACTGATTATTTCAGAAGTCCCAGTGTCATCATAATAACAGGTTAACTGCACAAGGTGAGAGAGTGGAGTAAGCGAGCGCACCCGTGTGACAGCATTGAATTAGCTCATCACAAGCTTGGAATTTGCATGAACTAAGGATGGAAAGGGATACCTAATGTGGTATAGCAGATAAAGTAGCGGACTAGGTCCCGGGAGGCCTAAGTTTGAATCCCTGCTCAGCCATGAAAACTCAGTGGGGGTGTGGAACTGATAAAGCCACTCCTTAATCTTAATCATCATCATCATCTTAGAACTGAAGGAAGGGACCCTGGGGATCATCAAGTCCAGCCCCTGTCAAGGAGGCACCACAGGGGAATTGAACTCCCAACCTCTGGCTCTGCAGATAGAGGCATAAACCACTGAGCTATCCAGTTAAGTATCTCACTTACACTCAAAGCCCTGTCAGGGTCACTGTAAGTCAGATAAGCCTATGTGGAGCAAGCAGTAAATTCTGTCTTTCCATAACAGATTTGGTGGCCATATAAGGTACATAGTCTGTGTTGGCTTAAGAAGTCTGTGTTGGCTTAAGAAGTCTGTGTTGGCTTAAGAAGTCTGTGTTGGCTTAAGAAGTCTGTGTCAGCTTGCAAAAAATAAAACTGTACTGAGTGGGTACACAATTTTTCCCCAATTCTGTCCTATCCACTTATTTTGGGTCCCAGTCCCTCCTGACTTGTCTATGTTAGGTTAAAGCTGGGGCAAACACAGACTTCTTAAGCCAACTGCCAGCATAAAGAACTTCAAATAAAACACATCTTGATAGAAGTAGCTTGTTTTTTCCTCCCAGCAACTGTGCAGGGAAATGGAGAACATCTCTTTCAATAGACACCAACAGCTTTCCTCCAGATGCAGCATTAGGGGAACAAAGTGCATGGACCTGAGACTGCAGGTGGGTACATTTCATGCTTTCTTCTCCTGAGGAGAAGTCATGAGCACCCACCCCATCACCAAAGCTGCTATTTCCAAAGGAAGGGAAGCTCTCATTGCTGAGTCGTGATCTCATTCCTTCCACCACAGACTAGCAGCCCGACACCCTCCAGGCTGCTATTTACATAATAAAAACTGAAACTTAACTCAATGCATTCAAAAAAAAAAAAACACACACACATCTTCCAAAAGGCTACAAGTCTTTAAATACAAATCATGTGCCAGTCAAGTCAGTACTTACTGATGTCAACCTTCTCCAGGGTTATCCAGAAGAAAATCCACAGAAGTGGTCCACCAGTACCTTCTTCTGGGGTTATCCTGGGATTGTGCAGCTTGCCCATATATCTAGCTCTCTGTTATCTGCACTGACTAATAATAGTTCTCTGCAGTTTGGGGCACGGGGGCTTTTTCAGCCCTACGTGGAGTTGCTGGTGATTGAACCCGGGACCTTTTGAATAGAAAGCAGTCTCCCCACCACCACCACCAAACTGGAGTTTGTTGTTGCAAAACAAAAGAAGCTACCTTAAGAGTCGGGCCAGTATCATCCACAGTACAGTCCAAACTTACCGGCAGCAGCTCTTGTACTTTCAGGTAAAAGACGTGGGGCCACAACAGACAAGGCTCCACGGCACCATTCTGAAAGGGATTTTGTTAAGCTACAGCCCTTTATGAAATTGATGCCAGAGACCAAACCTGGGCCTGTCTGTATGCAAAAATATCGAACCTAGGACGATATACTTATAAAGCAGATGCTTTATCACGAACCTATGGTCCCTCCATAGCTAGATCAGTTGCATAGTTAAGCAGTGTGAGGAAATTAAAGATTGATTGTTTATTTAAAATGTTTATTTACTTTCCAAATGGAAATGCCCTTGGAACAAAAGCAAAATCGATAACATCACACATTTTTCCCATGAAAGCCAATCCGCTGCACAGCATGGCAATGTCAAAACATGCAAATGTGAAAAACCAGCAGGAAAATGTAAACAAGAAAAACAGTGATACAAACACCCATGGAGAGTTGAAGGACTGCCAAAAAATAGCCAGAGGTCTTTGGCTGCCATCTAAAGCTTGTGAGATCCAGGCAGATCCCTCCTGGGAGCCCATTCCAAAGCTTGGGGGAAGGGCAGTGTCTTTCATGGGTAGCCCTGCATTGCACCATTCCAAACAGCTGTCTGGAAAAGCATGGAGCCAAATCCATCACAGCACATTTCTGTAACAACTTCCCTATAGAACCATGCTCCGTTCCTGGCACTCACTGGCAGGAGAGAGCCAGCAGTCAGGAATCATCTGGCCACTACCATTCCTGGACTCTCTCCAACAAAATCAGTTGGTAAATTTAAATCAGTTAATTAATTAATTAGGTCTATATCCTGCCTTTCCTCCAGTGTGGCCAAAGCAGGGGTATGTATTTTCCTTCTTCCCATTTTAAGCAGACTTTGACATAACATGATGTAAAGAGCTATTAACAGGTTTTTTTTTTAAAAAAATTGTCACGTTGTGTAAAGGTAAATGGACCTTTCAAGCGAGGTTTTAGCTACATCTCGGTTAAGATCAGAGCTGATAAGTATTTCTTTTTTGGTGGCTAAGTTGTTCTGGGAGTTGTAGCACGAACCTACTCCACGCACTTTCCCCACCATCCAGCTGTTACCTTTTGCCTATGCGTATTCTGCACTGTCAAGTCAAATCTGACTTATGGTGACTCTAATAGGGTTTCCAAGGTATGTGAGGAGTAGTTTTACCAGTGCCACCAACCAGTGAGCTTCCACTGGGTTTGAACTCAGGCCTCCTAAGACCTCGTGTGTCTCTCCTTTACACTACACTGACTCTCTTCCTTTTGCCAGAGCTACTGTGGTTCCAGAGAATGTTCACAAGCATTCCAACTGCTCCAGTTGGACGAAGGAGTCGTGGGGAGCGCTGTAAACTGGAAAGCTAGAAGGGCAGCAAGACCAAAGAACAGGTACAGTGCTTACTACAGTACAATTTTCAAAGAGGCGGCTGCGCTAGTCTGTTTCAGCAGCAACAAAAACAAATGAAAAACGATCACATTGTGACACCTTTCAGGCCTGCAAATTTATTCCAGTGGGAGCTTTCACAGAAGCAATCTATTTTTATTCTCAGTTTCTCTCACACCAGATTACTAGAGAATCTGCCACCATCACCATCAACAACCTTGAGATAAGAAAACTGCTAACGCACTCACTCCATTCTAAAGAAACAGAACTTGCTGCTCAGGCAAGCCTTAGGCAGCCAAAGTGAAAATAAAATCTGAGTTACCGAGGAGCCCAGTTAAGACAGCAATGAATTACACACACCAGAGAGGACAGACTCCAAGCTAATTAAATACTCACAGGGTTCCTTGAGTGGACTAGAACCTTTTTTTTTCTCTGTAAAGCAGAATGTTCAAACCAATTCGTGATGACTTAGTTCTTTTAATGGACTTGCAGATGAATATTATTTCTCTGCACTTCCCTTTACCTTTTCAGAGGTTGGAAAAGTTGCTTCTTGAGAATGTAATGGCCAGAAACGCAATCAGGGGGCCAAGGTTGTCGTTCAAAAAATAAACTCCCCCCCCCCCTGCAAGCTTTGTCTGTGCCTCCATCATCACATGAGACAATATTTCAAACAGGACTGCATTTCAAAATACCTGGTACTTAAAATGCCTACATTAGACCTGCACTTTAAGGCACCCCTTTCCACTAGCTGGATTTCCACGTGTACATAAGAGCTGACCAGAGGAATTGACAGCCTTTCCTGAAGAACACACACATACACACCCCGTAAGGCAAACTCAGCCAGTAACAAATGTGCCAGCTGTGCGCTATTGATCGGCCTTTGCTTTTACTGAAGGCTGATCCACCAAGACATGATGGGGCATCCCTGTATTCATGAACAGCGCTGCAGAACGGCAAAACAAAACCCAACCCCAAAGGAACATGGGGGGGGGGGGAGGAGAAGGGAGGTCATCTCATCCTCTGTCTCTTATTTTACTTTCTGAGGCTCAGGTACCCTGACATCTGATCTCCAAGCCACCCAGCTGTTCCCTCTCCCTAGACCATTCTTCCTGGCTTTTGCACCCTCTCAGATTCCACATCCAATCTCCTATCTTCCCAAGGGAATGTCTGTTCTCCTCCATCCTTCCTCCCAATAAAAAGGGAAGGAGGGAAATAAACCCCAGAAGGCGACAGGAGCCTCATTTGAAGCCAGCCTCCAGTTTACTAACTGACCCTCTCCGTAAAGTGGTCCTCCTGGAAAGTTTATGAGCCGAGTGGTTGTAGAAACCCTCCATTCTGCCGCTCTCCTCTTTCTTTCTTTCTTTCTGCCAGGATATAGAGATGCATGGCCTCACTCCCACCAAAAGCCCACTTTTAAACACCAGCTCTAAGAAGAATGGCAATAACGCAGCAGATACGTCAACTTCTTCCACTGCCTGTGAAAGCGGAAGGACGACATTGGTATGCCCCCAAGAGCATGGAATATTGCATGTAACAGAGAGAATCGCACTAGATGTCACATTTCCGAAACCGGAAGAAATTTCCCCTCCAGTTTCACACCCAGCAATCAGACTTGCAAACGGTGCCTTTGTTTACTTCCCAGCAACAAACAACAAAACAAATACCATGTGAGCTATGGATGCAGGGCAAGATCATTCATCTTTCAGTATTTAAGGAATGCTCCGTTCTCACAAAGTGCTGCCTCTCTCATCTAGTTTCACCTTTAAGACACAATTGCCATGATCATCACTAATACATGCACCATCGGTCCATATTTGGAAAAAAAAAGGTTACAGTTAAGGTTGTCAGGTTTTGTTTTATTACCAGCATCTCTGATGCTGTGCCATTAAACATCAGTTTGATCTGCAGACATTAGCCAAGTGATGATCATGCTTATTGCCCTCACATGAAGAGTTTCTCTGGCTGCTTTCTACAGATCACGCTGCTGTTACAACAGGAGTCCCCAACCTTGGGCCTCCAGATGTTCTTGGACTACAACTCCCAGAAGCCTTCACCACCACCTCTGCTGGCCAGGATTTTTGGGAGTTGAAGTCCAAGAACATCTGGAGGCCCAAGGATGGGGACCACTGTGTTACAAGACACAAACAAAGTACCCTACCAAGCTGGCTGGCAACCCATAATTTTGAGGGAGGAAAGAAAAGATGAGAGAGGAAGGAAAAGGTGTGGAAATGTTATTATGAACATAAACAAATGCAGTTATGTGTACTATTTATACCTTCAGGAAATGGGATGGGACTTAATTATAGACGTCTAGGGTTCACTGTTTAAAGCACATTTCATTATCTGAAAATGGTTCTCAATCTTTCATCTCTTATCTCCCACCAACAAGGATGGACAGACATTCTGAGGCTCTAAGTTACATCAACTTTAAGAAGTCTCACAGATTTATAAAAAAATATGGGGGATTCAAATTTTTTGTGTGCATATTAGTATTTAAAGACCACTTAGAATCTGAGGGCCTAAAGCTATAGCCAACTCAACTTGTGCATAAATTCAAAACTGTCTATCAATCATCCTATTGAAGAATCTGGATCCCATCATGATAGAAACTAAAAGCCCACTTTTCCTGAGAAGGCCATTTTTATGCTAACAGACATGACATTATTATACTGCTGGATAGCTCAGTGGTTTATGCCTCTATCTGCAGAGCCAGAGGTTGGGAGTTCGATTCCCTGCCGTGCCTCCTTGACAGGGGCTGGACTTGATGATCCATAGGGTCCCTTCCAGTTCTGCAGTTCTAAAATTGTATTATTTGTGATGAATTTTAAAATCAGAAAAACTGAAATAGTGCTGTTAGAAATGGACATAAAAAATAGAATAATAATCCCATTACTAGCAGAATGTTTTAATAAAGTATGACTACAATTTGAGGGAAGTGGTGGCGCTGCGGGTTAAACCGCAAAGCCTGTGGGCTGCAAGGTCGTAAGATCAGCAGTTCAAATCCACGCGACGGACTGAGCTCCTGTCGCTTGTCCCAGCTCCTGCCAACCTAGCAGTTTGTAAGCATGTAAATGCGAGTAGATAAATAGGTACCACCTCGGTGGGAAGGTAACGGTGTTCCATGTCTAGTCGTGCTGCCCACATGACCACAGAAACTGTCTACGGACAAACGCTGGCTCTACGGCTTGGAAACGGGGATGAGCACCGCCCCCTAGAGTCGGACACAACTGGACAATTTGTCAAGGGGAACCTTTACCTTACTACAATTTGAGTATATATTTGTATTGCTTCACTACCTAGAGAACACAGAGATAAATTGCAACCTTACTGAGACTAATACAGAAAACACAAAGCCCATACTCCACCGAGGCCACTTCTATGTCTCACCAGAGATATGCGCATCTCTGACTGAGAGATTCTGATCTAAGACAGTCCCGTAAAGTAGGGCACAATAATGTTGGCCACGCTAGAGATGTGGAAGAGAAGTCTAAGATACAATGGCTGGTCTGAAGTGTTTACACACTTTTGTGTCTGAAGTCAACCAGGGCAGGAAGGAATGAGCATCAAGCATGGCCATGTTGGACCAACACTGGACACAACCAGAAGAGCCGGGTGGACAGTTTGCTCTTTTGAATAATTCCAATTATTAGCGGTAGTCAGTGGGATCCATTATCTGCACAGGGAGGCTCACCCCCAAATTTTGCAATGGGACAGCAGTACCATCCCACTCAATCCCCAAGCTACCCCTGTCAATAAATGAACCGAAGGCGCTGCACATATATGCACAGGGAACCAAGGAAACTGATACGATCAGAAAATGGATAGGATCTTGAGCTGGAGAAGG
This sequence comes from Intellagama lesueurii, assembly GCA_037013535.1. Lineage (NCBI taxonomy): Eukaryota > Metazoa > Chordata > Lepidosauria > Squamata > Agamidae > Intellagama > Intellagama lesueurii. The sequence goes on along the minus strand of JBAJHW010000011.1, from coordinate 9,574,178 downwards.
TCGACTCCTGTGTGCTCCCACATTGGACTGATCCAGAGTTAAGGACCACAACACACACACACACGGGGGGGGGACTCGGCTCAAAAGCGGACGAAAAAAGGGTGTCAGCCCCGCAGAGCCCGGCTCAATCGCCTGGAGCCAAGAGCCCCGGGCATCCATCCGGACATCGGCACCAAACACACACACACACACTTCGCAGCCCCATCAGTTTGGCACGCGATCCGGCACGGGGCAGGAGATCGGACCCCTCCCTCCCCCACCCACCCACCCACCCACCCACACACACACACACACAAAGCGTGTGCAGGCTTGGCCGCAACTCCAGCAAAAGGGAAGGGAGATTTAAAAAAAAAAAAAACACACACAGAGACACCCTCCAGTGCCCGGATCCGACCGAGGCACCCTCGCTTTTCCTCCTTGGCGCTTCCTGCAGTTGCGCCCCCCGTTGCCCTTAAGCACCGGGGGGGGAGAGACACGCACCCCACTCGATCTCTCTCCCTCTCCCTTACTTTTCCAGCGGCGCCCCCTCACCCACCCACCCACCCACCCACCCACCCACCCCGGGGGGGGGGACCCCCTCCCGACGCCCCGCCGGCGGCTCACCAGGTAGGCGCCCACCGTGCCCTGCGCCAACATGAGCGCGCACTCGGAGACCAGGAAGACCTGGATGCTGGCGAAGCACCAGCCCTTCTTCTTCCTCTTCTTGGCGCGCTGCGCCTCGTCGCCCGGCAGCTCCCCCGAGCTGCCTTCGCCGCTGCCGTCGCCGCCTGCTCCTCCTCCTCCTCCTCCCGAGGAGCCGCGGGGCTTCTTGCCCTGCATCCTCCGCCGCGGCGGGCCCGGCTGGCCCCTGCCCTGCCCGCCCCGCTTCGCCCACCCCGACCTGCCGGGGCTCCGCCGGCGGGGTCAGTCAGGCGCGCAACGGCGACGGCGCGCAGGGCGACGCCAACACCGCCGGCTGCCGGCTCTCGCCTCGCCCCGGGCGGGCTCCTCCCGCTGCTTCCGCCGCCGCCAGCGCTGCCATGGCCGGCTCCTTCCCTCCCTTCCTTCCCTTCCCTTCCTTGCCTGCCTCTCCCTCTCCCTCTCTCCCTCCGCCCGCCCGCGCTCCCTCTCTCTCCTCCCCTCCCGCTCCCTCTCCGCCGCCGCTTCCGCGGCTTCCACCTCGCTCCCGTTTGGCCCAACCCGCCGCTGGGGCAGAGCCAGGAGGATGCTCGCCCTGGCCTGAAAGCCCCTAACAGCACTACTTCAGTTTTTTCTGGTTTTTAAAATTCATCACAAAGAATACAATTTTAGAACTGCAGAACTGGAAGGGGACCCCTATGGATCATCAAAAGTCCAGCCCCTGTCAAGGAGGCACCGGCAGAGGAATCGAACTCCCAACCTCTGGCTCTGCAGATAGAGGCATAAACCACTGAGCTACCCAGCAGTATAATAATGTCATGTCTGTTCGCATAAAAATGGCCTTCTGAAGAGTCTGGTTGTGTGTAGGGGGACTTTCTCCCTCCTCCTCCTCCTCCTCCTGAATTTGGGGAGCTGTGGCCTCAAGCGGAGGCTGGCCCCTGAGAGCAGGCAGGATGCGGCCCCACCAGAGAGGGCAGCACTCTGCCCCACTTCAGGTGACACCCCCCCCCCACCTGAGATGTTGGGAACCTTCTTGCAGGGGGGCGGCAGGGGTGGTCCCCCCTCCTGGACTCCTCAGCCGTTGTGAAATGGAGGACAGGAGGAGACACGGAATGAACACCTGCCTCGCTTTCACGGTGTTTGTGTGAATGCCGCCTGGCCTGTTTAGGAGGGTGAGAATGTTTTCTTTATTCGCCGCACTTCTTGGGCCACCTTTCTCCAGCACAGAAGGGAAGGCCTCCAGCTCTCCACTTACCCCCCCCCCCCCCAGTTTGACACCGCAGTGTCTTCCGCCCCACCAACCATCCTAGGGACCAGCCATCGCCAGATGTAGCTCTGATGATGTGCCTCCCCCCCCCCCCCCCGGCTGCCGACACCAACTTCAAAATGAAGACTGTGGGCCAGGGCTGTCTCTAGGTCTGGCAGAGGTGGCGTAATGGGGCTGGGGGTAACAAGTGCTTCTGCTGGATTGGGGAGAGGGGACCCTAGGATGAGAGGGAACGAGGGTGATTTGAGGAGTGAGAGGGGAAGAAAGATGGCAGGCAAGCAGGTGGGTGGGTGCTGAGAGGAACCCAAGGATAGAAGAAAAAGGCCAAAGCAATGGGTTGGGGAGAAGTGGAGGGCGGGAAATGGCCCTCTGGATCGGTTGGGACCAAGAAAGGAGACAGGGGGCCCTGGAGTTCTAGGCATGGGGGGGGGCGAGGCTGAGGATATGCAAGAAAGTTGGGTGCCCCAGTGAAAAGGGTGACATTTTCCGCATCACCCTGGGGTGGGGTGGAGTAAGGAGGAGGAGCGACCAAACCACCAGGAAGGAAGATTGTGCTGAAGAGAAACAAGGAGATGCGCTGGAAAACCCCACCCATCCCAGATGTCTTGAGTCAAGTCTGGAAGCACCTGCGACATTGGTTCTCTTTCGGAGAGATAAGACACATCCCGGCCATTTCTACTCATATGAGTTCTTTGCCGTCCCATCTTCCTCCCCTTCCACAACTCGCACACCCAGAGCCGGCTTCCAGGCTGCAGATGATGTGAGCCAACCTTACCTTTCCTGGCTCACTTTTCCAACTTTACCACCCTTGGACACCATTCAACTAAATCCAGGCTAACCGACTGCCAAGCGTTGCCAGGGAGTCATTTGCGGGCCCAGATGTTTCTTCATGTACACAAGCTTTGATTCGAGCCTTTCTTCCCCACCGTTCACGAGAGAGATTTTCTCTCCCAAGGAGAAACTGTAATTAGCCAGCCTTTTCTCTCCGGGATGTTGTGTTCAGACTCTCTAGTCCTCCAGATGGTGCTTTTGGAGTGAACGCTCTTGAAGCTAAACCAGAGAAGGATGTACAAATGTACTACAAATCAAGTATCACACGAACCTCTGTGGAACAAGGGTTATGCGCACGTAACTCGCGCAAGATGTGCAAGGAATGTTTGTGGTTTTCCAGCTGTCATTTGTTCAACCACAAAACTGTCTAAATGGCAAAATGATCAAAGAAGTACCAAAAATAGATCCAAACACAACCATCTACTTATTTTCCACTATGATAGGTGGCAAATGACAGAAGTGACTGAGCTCGTATGCTACTATTGGGAACCCAAGCAGGATGAGATCCTATTCAGAGGTACCAATGGAAGTGTCCTTAGGAGCCTCGGGACCAAAGTAAACATTACCAGTAACCTGTCACTTCTTGAGCTGAACTTGTGCTAGCGTTCCAGACATGAGATTCGGACAGGTTTTCCTGTCTCAAAAATCAGATTTGCAGGAGATGATTATGTCTGAAGAGCAGTTGCAACAAAAAGCAAGCCAATTTGCAAACAATGGGAGGTGAGAAAAGCTCCTGCTGAGGCAATCATCTGCCATCAATTTAAGGAATTCCATCATCTAATGATAGGTTATTTGTATACTTCAACCAACAATACTGTTAGACACACCGCAGACACTCCTGTAACAATGCTTTTCGATGGTGCTACACATGCAACCCATGAGACACAGAAATAGTCTAGGCAAGAATATAATAATAATCTCAGAAGTGCAGAGCTGGAAGGGACCCTAGGGATCATCAAGTCCAGCCCCTGTCAAGGAGACACAGTGGGGAATTGAACTCCCAACATCTGGCTCTGCAGCCAAACGCCTAAACCAGCGAGCTATCCAGCAGTTCTATAATTACTAAGAATTTGCACTCTCTATCCTCATGTTCTAATGCAAGTGTGACGAGCAATTTTTAACTACTAATAGGATTTTTGTTTGTATAACAATCAAATGTGTATCCAGTAATATCTCTGCAATTTTTATTTATCATCTTTGTATCTTAGAAGAGAGAGCACAGACCCTGAGTGGGAAGGCAAAGGGCAGAAGACCTTCTGAATCTCGGTCAGGGTGGGCTGAGCCTTCCCTGAAATGATCGGACAAGAGTCCTGGAATGATAAAAGTGTCACAAAGAAAAAAACAGTGGGGTACAGAAATATTAACATTGCTATTGAATAGCGTTATTAATAACTAATCAATTAATATTAAGAAAATATTGATATTGCCCTCTTAGAAATGAAAGGGGGAAGAATACATTCACCATCTTTTATCACCTCCCAAACGCTTTCATGCATTTTATGCCTGTTTGGTTCTCTTATTAGTTACAAGCTGCAGCTGCCACACTGAAACATAAATGAGAATTCATAGGTGATGCATGTGCGTGGGCACACACACACACACACACGTCATGGGCAGATCCCCTATAAACCTGGGCCAAAGATTTGTAATACTTTCCTGCTATTATGTGCTACAAGCTCTTTGTCTGACCCCCTACCCAAGCATGAAAATAGGATACCAAAGGAGTGGGGAGAAGCCCTGTGGGTGTCAAAAATCAATTTTGGGGTGACAACCTCTGCAAATGTATTTATGGCCCAAAACAGCCCAAAAGTGGCATGAAATTTTGACATAGATCAGGAGGAAATACAAAATGTTTTTTTTGGGGGGGGGGCTTGTTGCTAACATACCTACTAGGGTTCCGCATAGCATGTCGTCGTCATCATCATCATTGTTCCAATATATGTTTGACTGGGATACTCATTTTAACAAATGTAGGGTTCGCCCAGGTCATGAATATTCATATGTTATTTGCATAGACCAATGGGAGTGCTGGAGGGGAGGAGTCACAAGGCAGACTCAGCAGAAGGAGGAGGAGTTTCGATAGGGTTTTGAGATGGAGAATTAGAGTGTTAGAGAGTTATCTGCACCAAAACTTAAATATTTTGTAATCTACATTCAATCATGAGATTGGTCTGTAGTTCTTGATTTCTGATTGATCTGTACCTTCTTTATGTATCACTGAAATTATTGCTTGTTGATGAAATCAACTGGTGGCAGCTGAGGGGCACGTCGCGTGAGCTCCTTTGTTTGGTGAAACAAACAGGGGCCACGCAGGAATCATGACAACAACTTCAAATGGAATATCATTATTTTTACATAGTCCATAAACAAGCACTTGTAAAAAGAATAAAGCAAGTTGGCAAAATTCTGTATGATCTGTGTCGTAGCTTTGAGCCCTTCACCTTATATTTTTAAGTTCGTTTCTGTGCCCCCTTTCTCCCAAGATAGAGACCTAAGGCTGCTCACAAAGGGCTAATAAACAGATACAATTAAAAACACAATAAATTATAATATTAAAAGTTAATTAATTTTTTAAAGGTTGAAAACACTGTTGAAAATGCAGTAACAAATCCTGCATTAAATTTATTTTTCCCCAGCTGTGACAATAAAGAAATTGAAATAGTTAAGAGATTTTGTATACCTTGGACCAATCATCAATCGAAAGGGAGACTGCAGCCAAGAAATCAAAAGAAGACTGAGATTCAGAGTGTGGTTACACATGGTAAAAAAAAAAATCTGTATTTGAAAGTGTTTAGCATGTTTGAAAGGGATTTTTGAAAATGTGACTGTATGACGCACATAAAAATGTGGATTTTTTTTTTTGCCTGGAAAGCATGTTTTTTGTTGGAAAGTGAGGTATTTTACTTGGCCATGAGAGAATTGTTTATTTCAAATCGCTTGTGAAATCAATTTATTTTGAATCATTTTGGCATATGTGAATGCCTCTATCCTGTGTCTTCCTGCTCCGTCTCCTTCTGCTTCACAAGTCTAGTCAATATCTCTGGTCAGTTTCAGCACCCCTTCCAAAGTCTATTGCATCTAGTCATAATGTATCCGGTCAGTTTCAGGGCCCCCTGCACTCCATTGCTTCCTCTACTTCTCCACCCCTCTCTGTGTGCCTCCCTCTGTCTCCCTCCATGTGTTGCCGGGAAACCTCTGTTTTATTTTTTCCCCTACCTGTCATTCTATGCTAGCGCTATTCCAGATTGCAAGAGATAAACAACATTAAAAATAACTAAAAATTACACCACCGCAGCAGTGACTAGTGGCTACAAGAGGCAGGCAATGTGAGAGCAGGTGGGTGAAGGACAAAGCCTTAAATGCAACTATTCAAAAAGCCCATGTAACCCCCTTAACTGATATACAACACAGTTTCAAAATGGTTTAAAAGTTTTCCCAAGAGAAAGCACACAAAAACCACATGAGTACCACATGAATTTAAACCAAATTCAAAAATCCAATTTAATTTTTATAGTGTAACCACACCCTCAGAAAGGCAACAATGATGGAACTGGAAAAGATCATCAAGTGTAAGGATGTGTCACTGGAAACCAAGACCAAGATCATCCACACTCTTGACTTTCCTATCACCATGTATGGGTGTGAAAGCCGGACAGTAAAGAAAGCTGTCAGGAAAAAAATAGATTCCTTTGAAATATGGCTTTGGAGTTGAGAGCTTTATGGATACCCTGGATTGCTAGAAAGAGGAACATGTGGGTCTCAAATCAAATAAATCCTGAACCATCTCTGGAGACAGAAATGTTGAAACTGAGGCTGTCTTACTTTGATCAAATAATGAGAAGAAACAATTATCTGGAAAAGGCAATAATGTCAAAGGGAAAGGTTGAAGGCAGAAGGAGAAGCGGAAGACCAAATATGAAATGGATTCACTCTCTCAAGGAAGACGTAGGCTTCAGTTGCTGAATGCCTGCCTTAACATAAACACTGAGGGGGGTTTTCCAACAGCAGAAAAATATTTGTTTTTAATTATGACCATTCATCCACTAAGCCAAAAACATAATTTTCATTGAGCAGGAGATCCTGCATTGAGCAAGGGGTGGCCTTGATGGCTTTTTGGGCCCAATTCCATTATTCTATGATTCTATGCAGTTGCAAATAAGATTGTATGTATGAAAGCCATTAGCTACAGTGGTTTGGGGGATTCTGGAAATCAAGAAGTCTCAAAAAGGAATATTCAACGCGGACTTGCGTTCCTGTTTTGATTTGAAAAGAATAAACATTGGATATACATTAATTTACAGTAATTTAAAATCTTAGTGCAAATTTTAATACAGCCACAAGTCTACTGTCAACTTTAAAAAAAAACTTAAAATGTATGCCTTACCTATTTTAAAAAAAAGCAAGGCCACTTATACAAAGAACATTGGAAAAATACATTCCAAAGTACCGAATGCAAAAGCAATGGAAAACAGGAGTTAATATAACAGGCCTAGCTATCAATTAAATAACAAGTAAAGTGAGTGGTTCATAGGGGAACCATCAACGTGCATACTCAGTCCCAGAGTTCAAGGTCACCAAAGGAGCCTTTTCCCTAAGAAGATGGCACCATGTGGGAAAAAGTTCTTTGTGTATTTGAGAGGAAAGTAATGTCTGGAAGAATGAAAAGATCTGAATGTATGGCGGTTGAGCTGTAAATGAGAACTGTATGAACTGTTTATTTCTTCCGTTGCTTTCAAAATGGCAGTCTTTCTCAGTTTCAACATGTATAAAAACCAAAGGGGTGTAGTGATTTAAAGACTAACAGATCTCTTTCAGCTTGAGCTCTTGTGGATTACAAACAATCCAGTTCTTCAGATCAAGCTGCCTTAACTTGCAATTTCTGTGTTTCGGGAGATCCATTAAATACATTACAAAATGGCATCACGTAATTTGAAAATGCCTCAACTCTTCCTAAATTTAGGAGTGGGCAACATGCAGCCTGTCATCCACTTCTGAGTGTCCCTCCTCAAGGGATCCCAGCGCTGCCGCCAATCTTGCCATAGTGGTAGTGGTGAGAAAAGTACTGATTTGCATTTAAAACAAGATGCACGCTCACCATAAGATGTGTTTACCAGTAGAATCATACTCAAGGAAGCTTCCTGGATCTGTTGATGAATGAAGCTATGCTTCCCCCACCCCAAGCAAATTTAATCAACAAACTCATCAGTAATTGAAGAGGCTTCTTTGTATCAATGGAGACATCTGTCTTCATGTGGGGCTTGGTGCCTACACTCTACAGTTCAGTACAGCTCTTGCCACCCTCATTCCCCCATCTATCCATATTTATCTTGCTGATACTTGAGAGGGTCAGAGGTACATGTCCTCAAAGATGTGGTGGCCTTGGACATAGCCTTTTGGCACCTGGTTGAACGATGCTATGTCTCTACCTCCTTGAACTCTTTTCATGGCCCAGAAACAAGAGTTGCTAGGAATCAAGCAGAAGCCTGCTAGAGATGTAGACATGCATTCAAAATGTAACTTTTGGACGACATTTTCAAGAATTCCTCAGTCACTGGGCTGGGAGATTCTGGGGCTGTAATTTATTTTTTTAAAAAAACTCATTTCCAAGCTCCAGTGTATTCCATTGTTGAGCAGTACTGGTAAAACAAATGTGTTCAACCAGTGAATGGCAACTGTCCAGTGAATTGACTGAGAGTGTGGCTTAGAAGTTCTCCAGAAGTTTTGGACATGAGCTTCTGGACTCCTACACCACTGGCCATGTTGGCTGGGACTTATTGTAGCTGAAGTCCAAAAACTCAGAAGGGCCAGAGTCTGAGAACTATTGCAAAGGAACACAACCCACGTGTTGCAAGAAAAGGTGGATAGTGGTGGACAAGCAAGTGACTTTTCAAGTCAGCTCGTCTTCAACCTCTAAGGAACATCACAGTTCTCCAGCCATAAAAGAGCCTAGAAGCTTCTGTCCCATAGAGAGCATTTAGTTTGGCATAAGAGAGAATCAACAAGAATAAATAACTGAGTTACATTATCTCAGAGTTTGGCAGCCCTTTCTGAACCCTTAATTACCCCCAATATCTCATTCAACGTCAACCTCTTCAGGTATTGTACATTAGGTCTCTTGTGTGACAACCTCTTCTATCCCATTATGCTAATTCTCTCAAAGAAGAAGCAACAAAAGCACCATAAGTAACTCGTGAACTAATGCCAGCCACAATGTGTGCACTTGGTAGTGTTTAGAGATAAGCATGAGCCCAATTATGAACTGGTTTGTGGTATGGTTTGTGTAACCTGTTTTGCTGAAACAAAATGAAGCACTGAATTTTTTTTCCACTCGGTACTTCATTTTGCTTCAGCAAGACAGATGCCCAGCTGCCCCCGTCCCACTGCTCCCATCGCCTCCCTACCTGGTCCTGCCACCTCCATTGTCGCCGCTGCCATCTTGAAAGACAGCAACCCAGCCTCCCTTCCAGGAGCCAGGTTCGCTGTCTCTGCGGATGGGCCCTTCCTGGAAGGGAAGCCAGGCCAGCTTTCTCTGCTCATGCGCATGCCTATCGGTTGATAGGTGAGCACATGCGCAGAGACAGCCAGACCAGCTCCTGGAAGGGAAGCCGGGATGCTATTTCTGAAGATGGTGGCGGCGGCAGAGGTGGAGGAGGTGGTGGGACCAGATAGGGAGATGACAGGGGGGCAGTGGGAAGGGGGGTGGGTGAGTGGCAGAGGCGACGGAGGCAGTAGGTTCTCCTCCCCTCAGGCACGAACCAGAAAAACAAACCACGAACCAGTTCATTTTTCTTGGGGTTTGATTTGGTTCATGGTTCACCATGGTTTGGTTCACCATGAACCACGAACCAGCTCGATTCGTCATTTTGTTTTGTTTGTAAGATTTTAGTGGCTCCGACAAAGCCTGCCGACATGTGAACTCTGAGGGATCAGAGGAAAGCCCGTAGATTCTTTCCACAGCCGACATCCCTCTACACAGGAGAGAGTTTTGTGGTTTTCATGGAACTCAGATCTTAGCACCTTAAAATGAAATTTCATCTGGGTATCTTTGTATAAATATTTCATCTCTATTCTGAGCAGAAGAATAAGTTATAAATTACTCCCAGGGAATGGGCTATCTCTTTAGATATTTTGTCTTTTTATTTTACTATTTCAGAGTAGAAAAACCAGATACTATTTTATATGTTTTTATTAAATCTACGTTTCCTATACAAGAAAACTATTACTCCAAAAGGTAAAAACTTGTAATCAGAAAAATACAACCAGAAAAAAATATTTTAGCCATATTAAAAAATGCGACAAGTATAAATCATAGCCTTAAGTAGTTACAACTATTGACACATATAAAAATGTTCTTTCCCAAAGAATTGAATCAACCAGCTTAAATTTCTTTCCGTTGTTCCCATGTTGCTTGCTTTCCCCTTTTCTCCTCTACCTCAGATGGGCTACATTTATCTAGTCTGCCTCTACAAGCAAACTGAGGGTCATCTCCTTCCAACCCTAGCTGTCAGCTATCAATATTGTATTATTGCTGACATTAAGGTGCTTGTGTAGCAGCAATTTCCAAGCAAATCTCTGTTGTTAATCAAAATATTCTTCTCCTGCCTGCGAGGCACAAGTTTAACCTTGGATGACATCCTGCTGTACTATCAGATTATATAAACATTATTCAGAGATTATTGGAGATTTTGCCTAATACAAATAGTCTATCTTGCTATCAAGGCAAGATTAGAAATGTATAAACATATAAGCACACTCTATATTATTGCCAGCTGCCATGTAAGCAAGAGAACGTAAAAGAACTATAAGAATATATTTGTTAGCCTTTGCTGCTGTCCATTAGAATAATGGGAGTATTTTTATGTCCAGAATGTCAGCGTTGCCTTTTCTCCAAGCAGCTTTGATAGAAAAAACATGCATGTTTATATCTTCAAAACATATGCAAATACATTATCTTCTACTGACTGAAATTAAACAGCCTCAGTGTACATTAATTGCTTGCAGGCACTAACTGCAACAAGCCCGTTATTTATCCAAAAGGCTAGATCGGTACCAGTTAATAATAACTAACAATACATTCAGATCATTGCTGATAACCTAATTAATCTGTGTGCTGTATAAATTAAAGCATTTAGAGTACAACAGGAATTGTGGCACCTGATTTCTAAAATATACCTGCTTATTCTGTCATTGTCCTCGATGTCATTTTAGCCACAGCCCCCAGTCAAAACAAAGCTGACTATTGCAGTATGTTTGGGAACACACCGTGCAGTGACGTTGTAGAGAAAAATGTATGTCAAAGTGGACAAAAAAAATAAACAGATCAATTTTATGCTGTTCGCGAAAAATACCGTTGTACTTTGATTGCAGCATTAGTGCCGAAGTTGTGACTATTGAAAGTCTAATCATTTTGACTCCACTTGGATGCCCCCTTGAGATGGTAGGGAGGGTTGAGTATGTTACAGAAGCTGAAAATAAAGGGATCATTTTATTCTGTATTTTACTTGTGTTTTTAATATCGCTCGTACTATGAGTTTTAAAATATCTGTTTAATGTTTTTTAAATGTAATAATTTGTTTATCTAGCTTTTAACTTTGTTCCTTTTAATACTGTAAGAAGTGTTGGATCCTTTAGGAGAAAGGCAGCATATAAATATTTTAAATAAATAAGTAACTGGACCCAAATCCTGCATTGGCTTTTCTGCTTGCAGGTCTTCCTCTTTAAAGATGGAGAAACAAGGAGCAGGAAGCAACCTCAGAAGGATGGAAGCCTAAAAATAGTAGTAATCTACATACAGATCTAGAAAGACAAAAGGAAAGAAACACACTGGGTGAAGACTCTCACCCTTCTCTCCATCGTCTGCCCTAAAAGCTGAGATCACTAATGCTCTGTTCCAACAGTAGCATGTTCCCCTCCATCACATCGGTGGCAAAATGCGTAGATGCCACATGGTAGGTTCAGCATAGGAAGCGCCTTGTGGTAAGAACAGGCTCGTTCCTTTGAGGCAGTCCTGCCCAACAGGGGGGGCACTGCTTCCCGAGACCCAGATCAAAGGAATTTTAGTCTGGGTCAATGGGTTAGTGTGCCAGCTTTTTTCCTTCTGACCTTAAGTGCCTGCTTTTAGGTTTAACTGCCCAGCTAATTGTGGCCATTAAATCAAACCATGACATACACAGCATTGCACTTAATCTGAAACAGATGAAATTAAGGACATGCCCAAGGCGGTGTTTGTTCTTCTGGTGAAAGACCGTCCTAGGAAACTGCTGTTGTGTCTCAGTCAGTTACGTATCAGCAGTGCAAAATGAGACACGTCCACCTGTAAGAGGAGACGGCTGTATAAAGAAGCTCCTGAACCTTTATCTTACATTTTGCAGGCTGAGCTCTCTGTATCGTTTTTATTTCCCGCATTGCTGGGAAATGTAAGACTGAGTTCCTCCTTGATTGCTCCTTATGTAGTCAGTTTTTATTTCTCCCCCCCCCCCACATGACAAAAATTATGGCTTTTCTGCCATCACACTTTTGTGCCTTTCATCATCATCATCACAGAACTGCAGAGGTGGAAGGAGTCCTATGCATCATCAAGTCTAGCCCCTATCAAGGAGGCACAATGTGGAATCGAACTCCCAACCTCTGGCTCTGAAACCAGGTACCTAAACCACTGAGCTATCCAGCTTTCCCTTCTCTCTGTTTAAAGCAAACTCATTATGTTTCAACATCATTTAAAGAAATCAGTAGATCCACTCCACTCAGCCTCTTTCCTAGCTGTGTTAAGTATGACCCACTTAACCTCCTACCTCTCCCAAACCTATGCTAAAGCTTTGTATCCATTTTGTTCCACACAGCCAGAGTTTTGTACCCCTTCACAACAGTGCATACACAACATCACAGTGTGCGGTCCCTGCTTAACATTGTAATCCCCCAAATCAGAGTTAAGCAGAAACCCCGCATTATGAAGTTTTGTACACATTGTTGTATAGGGGTACAAAACCCGGGGTTTGGGGAAGAAAGCAATACCAAACTGTGGCAAAACTTTGCCACAGGTTTAGGGGAGTTGGGTACTGGGGGTTTCTGCCAGGCCACTCTCCGCTCTGCTCCATCCCCCTTACAGTCAGCATTTGGTACTTCCAGTCTGGAAGTCCTGCAATGCCCTGGATCCAGTAACCAGAGCAAAATATCCCAAGCAAGCTAACCGTGCATGATGCGTTCTTTGTGCCCCTCTGGGAGCACCAGCTTGGGGAGTGATACACAACTAAGATGTCTCATTTCTTTTCAAGCTGTTACATTTCCCACAGCCTGCTTTAACAATTACCTTGCCTTGGCGCCTGCCCTCCATTTCCTTTGTCATTATTATTAAATCTCTGAAAAGAAACAAATGCATGGTTTAGTTGCCAGAAAAATTACCTGGGGACAGGAAGGATGCCGAGATTTAATTCTCTTGCCTGGATGTCTTAAGAGGCTGGTGATGAATGTGTTTTCATTAGCAACAATAGTTAAGCTTCCATTCTGAATAACCAGATTTTGCCTTTCTTTGAGAAACTGCTCAAATAGAAGCAAGTTGGGAATAAAAAGGGCTGGGTGGATGCTTTTCTGTGTTACAAATGCGCAACAGTTGGAATGCTCAGAGCAATGTTCCACACCAAGACCTTCTGGCCTTCAATACTTTTCCATCCTTCTCTCCTTCCAGTGAAACAGGTGAATGGAGGGTTCCTGAAAATCCTCCCGGAGTTGTGATTCACCTTTTAAAAAAAGGGTCCCACGAGCCCCTTGTAGTATTTTGCCACCAGACCCTCTCTTCTCAATACGTAGCCAAAATTTCCCCCTGGCCAAGAGCTTCATCTGGAAGTCAGAAGGTCAAGGGTGGGGGGACAGTTCCTGATCCAAAGAAACCATCATGGCTGACAATGCATGTGTAACTCTTTCAAGTTCTATTGGGCCATTTATTTACTTAGATAGGTAAAGGTAAAGGTTCCCCTTGACATTTAGTCCAGTCGTGTCCGACTCTAGGGCGCGGTGCTCATTCCCGTTTCCAAGCCATAGAGCCAGCGTTTGGCCGAAGACAGTTTCCGTGGTCACGTGGCCAGCGCGACTAGACACGGAACGCCGTGACCTTCCCACTGAGGTGGTACCTATTTATCGACTCACATTTTTACATGCTTTCGAACGGCTAGGTTGGCAGGAGCTGGGACAAGCAATGGGAGCTCACTCCGTCGCGTGGATTCGATCTTACGACGGCTGGTCTTCCGACCTTGCAGCACAGAGGCTTCTGTGGTTTAACCCGCAGTGCCACAACATCCCTTAAATTTACTTAGATACCTATTGATGAACTTCACAAACACAGTTCCACGAAATGAGTCTCTTCTTATGCCCAATTATATAACAGACATGAGTAATTATAACAACAACATGTTACAGTTTGTGCACCAAAGCCCTCAGCACCAGCACGAACGCAGAAGCTGCTTGCAGAATTGCAAAGTTCTAGGGTCCTTTTGAATTCAAACTCAGACAAAAATCTAAAATATCTGGGTATCCATAGAAGAATCAGCTCCACAGGCAGAATCTTCAAAATCCTAGAATAAAATATCAGTTCAGTGTTTGCTTTTCGATAAATAAATGCTAGTCCCTGGACTACAAACCATAATGTGGTGGCACATTATGATTCGTGCTACCCTGGTCTTATTCCCAAATAAACAAGGTCCCTTCTCCATAGGGTTCTAAAACTTACAGGTTTGGGTTAAAAACAGAGCTCCTCTTCAAAAAAAAAAGTCTGCTTTAAAAATAATAATAATGGATTAGTCCCATCCTTCTGCTCATTGAGCATTCTCCGTGTTTATTATCTTTCCCTAGGACAAATGCCATTGTCAGTGTTCCTTTAGTGATGCTAGAGATATTATTAAAAGGAACAGCCGCTTAAAATAATATAGAATAAAGTGCTTTTGGCTCATACAGTATCTGCACATCTGAACCTTGCCTGTTTATGAATAAAGATAGGCTGATTTGCATATTTATTAGATAGATTTTAGCCCAGTAGTTGTTGTTTTTGATTCAGTGATGGCTGAGGGCCAGCAAAGGCCTTCCGCTTGTTTGTCTGTAAGGGTAAATGATGTAGGAACTGCCTGCCTGGAGCATATCAACAACCTAGTCTGCCGTTCTGTTGCCAGCCAGGTGTCTCTGTGAGCTCAGTAGGGCATGAAGGAGACAGCTACTTTACTGTTTACCTCAAACGTCCTGCGCTCAGACGTAGCCTGAATTTTCAAATGCAGATATAATACCTAGCAGTAAGAGTGTTTGGTATTTCTGCTAGAAGACTGCAGTTGGCTTCTGCTGAGCAAATGGCTGTTGTCCAAGAGGCATCCTTCCAGAAAATCTGGTGCAGATTCAGGGTGCAGTGGAAATAGGAGATGTACATGTATGGCTTAAGGAAATCAAATCAGTGACAGTGCAGGAGAAAGAGCCCTAAACTTGGTTTATCAAAGACAAGAGGGAAGAAAAATACCTCAAGCCCACCTGGCTAACTACCTTGGCTATTACCCCCAGCTTCAGATTACCTGTTGCGTGCTTTGTCAAGAAGACCAACCCTCCCATTATTTATTTATTTATTCGATTTATACCCCGCCCATCTAGACCGAAGTCTACTCTATTAGGCAGAGTGAAGCAACCCACTTGGCTGGCAGGTGCTGGCCATGGCAGTAGCTCCCCCTACTTTCCCCTTGGCCGTTCCCCTCCTCCTCAGCCCGTGGATCTCCATGGCGGTGAAACTTTCCGGTTGATGGCCTTGATATTGACCTGTGCCCTGCAAACTTACCTGCTCAAATGTCATGGAACCCTCAAGCATGCATTTCTCATGTGACTCGTCTTCAAATCTCTGAAGATGGCTAAGGTATCATCTCTCAAATCTCTTCTTCTCCAGCATATGCATCGTGCCCCTTAACGTTCTAGTTGGATGTCTGGATTTCTGGGCAGGTAGCACCCAGGGTGTTGGTGTGGGGAAATGCCTGCCTATAGATGTACACCATACACAGGTGTCTTGTGTGGAGGCAAAGGCTGTGAACTGGAAATGCTGGAACACTAACTCAATTGGGGTTACTTGCGCTAAACCAGGACAACCACAGATCAGGATAAAGAACCCTGGAATGGCCATAGTGTAGACCCTCACTTCAGTAAAATCTGGGATCAGGCCAAGGGCCCATCTAGTCCAGCTTCCTGTATCTTAGAGTGGCCCCACCAGATGCCTCTGGGAGCACACGAGATGACGAGATACCTGTCTCCTGATACCCCTCCCCTGCATCTGGCATTTGGAGGTCCCTTCCTTCTAAGACTGGAGATTATAAATCCCCTTCATGGCTTGTAACCTGCGATGGACTTGTCCTCCAGAAATCTGTCCAATCCCCTTTTAAAGGCATCCAGGCCAGATGTCATCACCACATCCTGTGGCAAGGAGTTCCACAGACTAACAACACGCTGGGTCAAGAAATATTTTCTTTGGCCTGTTCTCACTCTCCCAACACTCAATCCCCTGGTTCTAGTATTGCATGAGAGGGAAAAGAACTTCCCTCTGTCCACTTTATCCATCCTCTGCATAATTTTATACGTCTCAATCATGTCCCCCCTCAGGCACATTTTCTGTAGACTAAAGAGCCCCAAACGCTGTAGCCTTTCCTCATAAGGAAGGTGCCCTAGCCCAGTCATCATTTTAGTCGCTCTCTTCTGCACCTTTTCCAGTTCCACAATGTCTTTTTTGAGGTGCAGCGACCAGAACTGTACGCAATACTCCAGGTGCGGCCTTACCCATCTCTAGTCCCACTTTCCTCCTTTTCATTTTGACCATTTGTTTCCTTTCCACAGCCTTCAGAGTGCACTGTATTGAACATAGGACAAACTATAATTTCACCCAGAACAGAAACTCATAGCTTGCTGCTCCACATCTTAGAGCCTTAGAGCTACAGCCCGGGAGGAAAGTCCATCATTTCATGGCCTTGTCTTCAGCTGCTAAAAATAGCACACAAAATGCAGTTCAGCTCTCATCCTTCCAGATTGTAATTCATGGTAGGGGAAGGAGTGCAGCCCAGCACTTTGAACTGGTAGACGGCTTTACAGTCTTTATTTATTTAAAAAAAAAATAGCAGAAGATGGATCTTCCCATAGCTGAAGACTTTTCTTCCCAGACTGTCTTTGAAAGAGTAATTCTGACAGGGAAAAGAAAAGAAGAACCTACTGCCGGCTTCTTTTCGGTGCGTGTTTGGTTTTTCCCAAACAATTATTGCAGTTCCATCCAGAAATTAAGAATGCATCCGAGCACAGAGGTGCTGTGATTGAGTTCTTGTTTTAAATCTAGCAGTTCCTCTTCTTTGACACCATTAACCACAGGAAACATAACATTATTAACAGAACTTTTACTATCAGTAGAAGGGGATGGGTGTACAATAACTCGGTGGGCCCAACGAAACTGTTTAACACGGGTGAACCAGTCCAACATGAATTTGACCAAACTCCGGGAGGCAGTGGAAGACAGGAGGGCCTGGCGTGCTCTGGTCCATGGGGTCACGAAGAGTCGGACATGACTTAACAACTAAACAACAACGAACCAGTCCATAACGCAGATAATTCTATTGGGTTAGTCGTGTCTCTTAATGTGGTGACATCCCGAATCGTTCCCGGTTGCTCGGCTTCCTCAACGGAGTGCTCCTTGCCGCGCATATAGTCCCACAACACAGGTGGTGTGCCCATTCTTCTTCTCGGAGTACCTCTCCAGGAGGGACAGGTTCCGGCCCTGCCACCTTCCTCCAGAGACCTTTCCCCCTCGGGTAAACATAAACCGGCCGTTCTAGTGGGTCCAGTTCCCCCAACTGTATTTCAACACCTGTTGCTCCGTGGCCGTGTGTAGGCCGACCACCCTTATCTCTGTCTCTTTCCTTCCTCTTTGGGAAAGAGAATACATAAGGTTCCTCTCCCTCGTTTTGCCTCTCACTCCTCTTTTCCTCCTCCTTCTCCGGGTCTATTCACTCTTCTGACCCCCAAGTCCTCTGTCTTCCTGCTTTTCCCCCCCCCCCACTCTGTTGTCACCAGAAAACCCTCTTCTATTGGCTGTTCTCCTCCCACCTTTTTCTTAGCCTGATCAGCTTCAAGAGATCTCTCTTGCACCTTTTGAGATAATTTGCTCAACGCGGTGTGGCCCTTATCCGCCCGAGACGATGGAGGGGACAGCTCACTTCCAAAAATGCCCGTTTTAATCGGTTCCTCCCATTCGCCAGGCTCCAGAATGCACACATGAAACAAGGTTTGCAAGAATAGATTTTTGAAAGAAATCCATGTGAGGGTGATTTGCTGTATGTCCTGGTAGAGTTGAGTAGAGTCTAGTGCCGAGTTCGTGAAAGCAGCATTCAAAAAGAATAGCTGCTTTGAAAACTGGAGGTTAGGTTAAAACAAACAGGGGAGAAAGCCCTGCTTTTCTTTGTTTAGGAAAGCAATTCTGTGGCAGTTTTGGATTTCTGAAAAATTCCTTTTGCTCTGCATTAGAAGTACAGAGGCTCACAGAGGAGAACAGCTGCAAGTTCCCCAGAATCCACCCCTTTCTTATTTAATGGCACTTAAAGTCTCAGTAACTCACTCTGAGACATTTGTAGTAGAAAGAGTAAAAAACATTTATTTCTTACCATTGCTGGAAATTATAGACTTGTGTATACTGCTTTCTTTACTGCACTCATACTTTGCAACCAATTGAACAGGCCAACAGCAAATAAACAAATGACACCAACTGAGGAAAGAGGGGAAAGAACACTCAGCAGAGAGGTGGTGTTCTCTTTGAATTCAAAGACTGGTAGGAACAATTAGTGCTAGATAGACAATCACCACAGCCCAGAAAAAGCCCTCCCAATCACACGAACTACAAGCAGCATGCAAGATTGCATATAAAACTTAAACAAAGATGAGAGAGCCAAAAGATATAAGTCCTAAAAATAGAACTAGCTTCCATGTGCATAGTTTTACTCACAGCCCACATGCCAGTGTCTCTCCCTGGGACAAAAAGAGCAGCAAACAGGAAGTGGAACAGAAATCAGGAAGCACAAGTCTTTTTGTCCAGAGGTTAACTTGATTCATGGATGGGCTTTGGGGAGCCTGGGAACAAGACACAGAAAGGAAGGGAAAGGAGAGTTCCCCCCCCCCCCCGCACTTTTCTTCCTCTTACTTTGAAAACTGCATATGTGTGTATGGCAGGTGGGTATGATCTTTCTTGCATCAAGCTACATTATTAAAGTGTGTTTTCACTTTAGGGAGGAGATCCATCATTTTCATTAGATTTCCAAATGGATGGATGATCCCTGGAGAGTTAAGAACCCCTGCCCAAGTCTCTCATGACCCACCCAGCTGTGAAATGGATAGATCCATACTACGGCATATAGACAAACCTGACAACTTGATGGTCTACACTCACATCTTTTCTGAAATGTTAGTGTCTGTGGCACAACACAACTCATTTGACAATATCTGATTTTTTGGTGTGTCCTGGACCACCACTTTAGGTGTGTCAGCTCCACAGCTGGGGCGAGGCTAAATCCTCATCACAACAACTCAAACAGCTCATCATCACATCTACAGACTTTGACGTTAAGTTTGGAGGAGAGATGAGATGGAGGGTAGTTAACACACCTGGATTTAAAGACCATGTCCAATAACAACTCGAAAATACGTGGCTTACCCAAAAGAACATTGGAATGCATTGGATAAACTGAATCCTGGAAGACTTTTGAGTAAAGCATCTTAGTAAAGCATTCTTTTCAAACAGACAGTGGGATGCATAAAGTTTGGGTGCATCCTCTAGTCTTGATGAAGCTCTAAACCTATTTTGACCCCTCTCCACCTCCTGCTCCAGGGATTTGTGAGCAGTCCCTATTTAAGCATTCCCTCCACAGTTAAATTATACTTCCCAATGACAGTTTGTAATGACAGTGGATTCCTATGGCCCTCTGGAAGGGAGCCCAAGTATTTTGATCTCTACTTGCTCTCTTTTGTTCTCATTGTTCTCCCTGACCTCCACTCATTTCTGCTCCAAGTACGAGCTGCATCAGAACTGTGCTTGGAAAGCAGCTGAAGTTCCCAGCAAAATATCCAAGGTTTCCTGAGAAGGAAACCTAAGAGTTGGCAGTGACATGCAAACAACTTATTACCTAGTAATATATATTATTGCAAAGGGAATGTAAACATGTAAGACCCGTTATTGGCAAGTCGTATATGGTTGCCCATATTTATCCCCCTTCTGATCCTTCAAAATGTCAAATGCGGTAAATGCTATTCAACAAGGATGTGTTCACGAAAGTGCTGATTTCAGTCTTGGAAGGCCTGCCAAAAGGCTATTAAACTGGACCATCGCTTTTGGTCTGATTAATGACCTGCTGGCGTTTGCTGGACTGCCTGGAACTGCCCGGCAAAGTTGCACTTTCGAAGGTCATCCGCCAATATTGGTATCTTCCTTTTTGATCACAGCAAGAGTATATGCCGCTGCTGAAGCAGCTATAGGCAGATATTCCTCAGGGAGACCACACGTCCAGTATTCTGCTCAGGACTTGGTCATGCTTAGCGCCTCTTTGATAAACCCAGAGGCAATTTCCCCAAAACAACAACACACCTTGTCTTATCTGAATTCAATTATTAATCTCACCGAGTCCCCACTAGTAGACCCACTGAATGAATAAGACTTACTGAAGTGTCACTGATTTACGGGGTCTTATTTTGATCCAGACCAGCAACTGGATTTTACCCCATCAGTTTCACTGGGCACAAGATTTTATAGACTACAGGCCAGTGCAGGCTGCAACCCAGGAAAGCTTATACCAGTGGTTCCCAAACTTTTTTCAACTCACAGCTCCCTTGACGTACTGCCCACTGGCTGCGGCTCCCCCAATTATATGCTTTGGGTGATGGGGTAGAAGGAAGGGGGAAGCACAGCCATCGCAATCCACTATTATTTTTTGTTGTGGGGGACCAGCAGCAACGGTTGTGGCCAGGTTTGTCAAACAGGAAGTGGCGGCGGCAATGAAAAGCCTGAGAGATGACGAGAGGGTGGTGGTAGGAAAACAGAGAGAAGAGGCTCCGTCTTAAAATTAAAAATAATTATAGTTGATTCAGGGGATTCCACCATGCCCCTGGTGGGTTTGGCAGCACCCCGGGACACCACAATGCACAGTTTGGTAACCATTGGCTTATAGCAAATTAAACGTGTTACAGTCATGTTGTTGTTTAGTCGTTAAGTCGTGTCCGACTCTTCGTGACCCCCATGGACCAGAGCATGCCAGGCCCTCCTGTCTAGTAGTTACAGTCATACTAGATGTTAAAACAAATGAGTATACCCAAGACTCCTTGCTGTTTTTTGCTGCAGTAGACGAACACAGCTAACCCCTGAAAAAAGGAAAAATAAATATAAGTGTATGCTGAAGCCAACCAGAATGAAGCAGAGGTAAGATGATGCTTTGGGACCACAAGCACCAGCTTATTACTGTTCAGTCACAGATGCTTCATCATGTCATCTACTTCTTCTTCTTAACAATTGCTTAGAAAGATCCAGAAAAAATCTGATTACCTTAAACCACATTTTTGGTAATGAGATGCCTTCTAATTTTTTTGCTTCAGTTATTGCCGGCCAATCTGCCTTCATCTCATGCAGAACACATCAAAATTCATCAGACATAGAGACATGATATAACTCATTCATTTATTTGTTTGTTTATTCCTTCATTATAGTTATACCATTCATTCTTCCCATTAAGAGGGACCCAAGGCAACTTACAAAGAATTGAAAAGACAAAAATTAAGACAGCTGAAGATACAATAACCACAGTATTTAAAAAAACATTAAATATATTACCTACCAAAGCCACTGAATAAAAACTGTTTAATATCCTCCATTTAATCCCTCCCTTGACACTGGTTGTCAAATATTCTTCTGTCCAGAGCTGCTTTCAGGTGTTTGCTTGCTGGCAGAAGGACAACAGAGAGGGGCCCAACCTTGTTTCCTATGAAAGGGAGTTCCTCAGAGTGGGAGCCACCACCAGGAAGGCTCTCCCTTGTGTCTTCTCTAGATGTGCTTGTGAGGCTAGTAGGACTAACAGAAAGGCCTTGCCCAAAGACAGTAAACCCCAGAGAGGTTACACCAACAATAAGTCTGAAATTTGTTTCACAAAGTGGCAGAAGATGCTAAATTTTAATCAATGCTAATGAATGTCCGGTTAGAGGATGGGTGGTGTCTTCCACAGAATCTGAACTGAGAGATGATTTCTGATGAAGACCTTTGATAGGGCCAGCTGGAAAAGGAAGGAAGCTGTTTCAGGCAGTGGATTTGGGGTGTTGTGGTCATCACAAGAGAGTGCATGCTACAATAACCCTTCCTGGACACTCTTTCTCTGATCTTAGAGTAGCAAGCAATTCTTGAACCATGAAACTTCAAAGACAGATTCCAAAGGAAGGCCCCTGAGCAGGTATATGTTTTATGCTGTGAACCACCCAGACTGGCCTTTGGTTAAATGGGCAATCAATCAATCAATCAATCAATCAATCAATCAAACATCAGGAAGTTCATCACACTCTTGCTAAGCCTTAACAACCACAATGATGTCCCGGATCATTACATATACTAATCCGATCATCTGGGCCTTTGTCACCCAGTCAGACCCTGATCTCCACCACTGTGATGGAATTAATCCCCTGCTGTCTGCTAAATATCTTTTCCTCCCAGGACTAGCACACCCTATGGTTGACCTCCCTTGACATGCCCTCCCTTTCAACAGTTCTGAATTCGCTGGCCTCCACCCGTGGGGAGAACAGCTGCTCCATTCATTTGAAGAAGTGTGCTTGGACATGCAAACACTTATGAAAAATAAAAACTAGTTAGTCTTGAAGGTACTACAAGATTTCTGGTTTCTCTTGTGCCACAACAGACTCAACATGGCGATTGGCTAGATTACCTTTCCTGTAATTCCAAAAATGCAGGCAGCTGCATCAGTCCACTGCTGGATAGTTCAGTGGTTTAGGTGTTTGGCTGCAGAACCAGAGGCTGAGAGTTTGATTCCCCACTGTGCCTCCCTGAAAGGGGCTGGACTCGATGATCCGTAGGGTCCCTTCCAGCTCTGCAGTTCTAAGATTATTAATGGATGTGGAGCAGGTCTTTTGTGATGTCAGCAGCTGTTATTTGCCTGTTCCTGATCAATCATCCTCAAATACCTTACATTACAAGGGGGATAGCTAGCAATGGTATATTCTTCCTGGGAAAATCCATTCCTTTTCCCAGTTACTGGACATACTGCAGCTAAAACACAGCGGGAACTAGGAATCCAAGAAAGGGTGCAAATGATGTCATTGTTCCTGCTAATCAGAAAGTCCCATGGTTTCAACTCCAAGTGCCCTGGCTTCATTGCACCACTGCACTGTAGCAAAGATGAGAATAAAGTCTAATCTGCCAGGGAATTAAGAACATCTTTCAGGAAGTTGGAGACAGGTTTCAGACTGACTTTCTACAGATAATATAAAAGATAGCAGTCTCCATCATGCTTTTTTTTTTTTAGCTCCAAGCTTCTGCTGACTTGAATAATAAAGGCAGATTTTTCAAGTGCAGTCACAATTCCGAGCTCACAAATGCAAAAAACAACAACAACAACAACAACAACAACAACAACAAAAAACCAATAACCAAGGTTCGGGTCAAAAGGTTCAGGTGACTGGGCACTCTGGATGTAGTCACTGGCTGAAAGCCCTTGCCACCTCTCACCTGCTCCACATGTGAAAGGAAAGTTTCATTTCTCACAACTCTGCACACCTGAAAATCATGGAAATACCTTCTTCTGGCACAACGGTGAGAAGAATACCAATGGGCAGCCCTTCCAGAATATAAATGCAAATGCAATATGTCAGATCTTGGCAAAGTTGCTATTTGTCCTACAGCTTCCAGGAAATATAAATAAATATATATAATATCAATGACTGATATAAATATATATGGGTGCAAAACAAAACAAAAGGAAGTGGTACATCCACGGAAGTCCAGATTATAAATGAGAGACGAAGTCCCAGGATGTAGAAAAGTGTTTCGAACACTTTCAATAAGTTTTGGAGCTGATATAGACCAAAGAAAGGTGCAGAGAGTATAAAGAAGCCCGCTCCTGAAGAAGGCTTCGCCGAAATGCGTTGAGCCAGAGCTTTTTAACAACTCATTTAAAGAAATACAGAGTAAAGAGCTTGATTCTATTTTCTACATCCTGAGACTTCATCTCTCATTTATAATCTGGATAAATATATATGGGCCAAAATCCACAGTGGCACTTTATTATTACGACAAATGGAGGATCTCAATTCTCCCGACTTCTTTGCTCTCAGCCTCAAGAGTGGCTACTCCTTTCCTGCAAGCCAGCATCAGCCACAAGTCACCTGAGAGAGCTACATTTGAATATCTGCTCTTTCTCCTTCCCATCGCAACCAGACAGAGCCAGAAGCAGCAATTTTGGCACCATCCTAATGGTTAAACTTGGGTGATGTGAGAATGCATCCACATGTAAAAGGATGGACACATGGGAAGGAGCACCCCTCCCTCAATGTGTGGCGGCCATATTATTTCCACGCTGAGCCCACGTGTTTTGTGTCTGCTTTAGCACGTGGCAGAGCAACTTTAAAGGGCATATGCTACCCACATCATTCCATTATATTTTTAAAAATTTATTTATTTGAAAATATTTTACCCTGCCTTTCTCCTTAATAAGGACCCAAGGCAACTTACATAATTAAAAGACAATATATAAGGCAAAAAACCCAGTGAGCATCCAAATACTGGAGGATCAAACAAACACCACATTAAATGACAGTAAACAAAAGCAACACACACACACCTACAAACATATTCAAAGAAGTAAAACCACAACAATCCATTAAAAAGCCCCATTCAGGCAACCAGTCATTAAGGGAAAGCCTGCCTGAAGAGAAAGGTCTTCGCCTGCTCGCAGAAGGGCAGCAAAGATGGGGCCAGCCTGGCTTCCAGTGGGAGGGAGTTCCAAAGTCTGGAGAAGTATGAAGGGGGTGGGACAAAGAGAAAGGCCTCTCCTGATGATCTTAACACCCGGGAAAGCTTGTAAAGGGAAACATGGTCTTTGAGATAGTTTCAACCCAAGCCGTGTAGAGCTTTATAGGTTATATCAGGTTTTCACCCTTCAAACAGCAAATGTTTGCCCCCCCCCCCAAGGTTTGGCACTATGGGTCAAAGCCCCAGTTACCCCACACTAGTTACAGTTCCACAACTGGGACGGAGAAGTAAAGACTTAACATTCTGGTTTCTTTATTCTTCCGTTCCCCCTCCTGCTTCCACTTTGCCTTCCATAAACTATGCTCACCAGTGGGTAGTAATCCTAAAACTCCCACACACCTTCACACCTTTTTTTAAAGAGAAAAAGTTGGACTAATAAAAATACCACCCTAATTAAGAGTTTAGATCACAGGGTCCTCCAGAAGACAGCTATCCGTCCACTGAATGTGTTGTTCGGCTATCATGGGTTACCGCTCTCCAAAACAAATGGCAGAGTGTTTGCCGAGAGCTTTCCGTTGTCGTTGTCCGCAAAGCTGGAAGCAAACAAGCCCAAACTGCTCAATAAACATGGATTGTTTGTAGACGAAACATTATATAATTACTCGGCTGCCATTAACACCACATTGTTTATTTGAAGCTTTATTCTGGATGAGCAAGAAAGACATTGTCCAGAGAGGGAGAGAGAAGATTCCCAAGAGACTAAATGGTGAGACCTGAGAGAATAAAGCTCTCGCTTGTGCCCCGGAGAGCTTTATCCTCTCTCCTCTGAGAGCCTGTTCCCACTGCTGGAATAGACCGGCAGAGGGGTAGAGTCTTTTTAAATTTGGTCGAAAGTTACGTGGGCTTTCGCATGGATCCAAAAGTTTTGTGGCAGTGGTGCATCCTCACACTGTGCCACTGCCACCACCATTTGTCAAACAAGATCAGTCACAGGCAGGGGGAGGGCAATGGCCGGGGGGGGGGAACGATTGGGCAGGCAATGGGGGGAGATCTGCAGGCAGTGGGGGGGGGGATCAGACAGGCAATGGGGTGGTGATAAGGGGGTGATCAGGCACGCACCCGGCTTTTAGTGAGGATGGTGCTTTTATTTTTAAAAAATTCCTTTTCTCTGGCATAGTGCCGCATGAGATAGCAGGATTTTCTTTAAAAAAGCAACAGGGGCATACTCACATGCAGAATTGATTCCAATGAATCAGTTCCATAAGGCCTCAAAATAAATGGACCTCTGCCAGAGGAGCAGAAAAACTCATTCCACTGGCACAGTGACCCACCACTGCATGCGCCTTGTATGTAGGCGAAACATTAAATCCAGGTTGTTTCCAGCAGGATCCTGGTTCTATTTTCAGTGGAATCAAGCCCATTTTCTGGAGTATATCTTCCTTGTTTGCCCAGAATTAGAAATAATGTGTTACAGATCACAACTTTACCTGTAGCACTATTGTTAATTTTGTAAGAGTAATTGGGACCCTGCAATGCTGTTATTGACTTAGTTAGTTAGTTAGTTTATTTATTTATTTATTTTTTGCTTTACTTAAGAGTATTTAAAACTAGAGAAGGGACGTGGTGGCGCTGCGGGTTAAACCGCAGAAGCCTCTGTGCTGCAAGGTTGGAAGACCAGCAGTCGTAAGATCAAATCCACGCGACGGAGTGAGCTCCCGTCGCTTGTCCCAGCTCCTGCCAACCTAGCCGTTCGAAAGCATGTAAAAATGAGAGTAGATAAATAGGTACCACCTCGGTGGGAAGGTAACAGTGTTCCATGTCTAGTCGCGCTGGCCACGTGACCACGGAAACTGTCTTCGGACAAACGCTGGCTCTACGGCTTGGAAACGGGGATGAGCACCGCCCCCTAGAGTCGGACACGACTGGACTAAATGTCAAGGGGAACCTTTACCTTACCATTTAAAACTAGAGGAGTGCCGATTTGTGTTTTTTAGACTACAAATCCCAGAATTCCCTGCAGCTAATCTGCACTCTTCTATTTAAAATGTTGTTTCGGATGGAATTTTCAAATGTTTAGGAGCCATTTCATAGTTTTGTAAATATATTATGGACACAGCCAAGGGCAATGAGGAGTGGGTGGAGTTATTGTTAAAAAAGCAGTGAATAACAACTCAATTTTGTAAAACAATTCTTCCAAATCCTGGTGTTTTAGTGTGGATGGTGAACTAACCACCAGTTTATGGCAGCATGCTAATCTTGGATTCATCCGATCCATTTGTGGATTGCTGGACTGCCAACTAAAGCTGGTGCCCTTGTCACCCGTTTCAGCAGGCATGCCAGCCAAAGATGATGGGAGCTGTAACGCAATATATCTGCTGGACGCCAGCAGGAGAAAGTCTGGTTTAAAGATACAGGGCTCCAAAAAGCTAGGATAGCAGAGGCTTTGAAGTCACCCTTTATGAGGGAGTGGCACCTAAACACCGATGCAGCCAGGGCACATCGGCCACCAGGTCCCCATCTTCCTCACTACGAGGATGGCATCCCCATATTAATTTCAATAATGATTTCAAAATGCATATTTTTACAAATACATTAATCACACACAGCTTTCTTAGAAATACATTTTTGTCCTCTGTTTCCGGCAATGTTGTTGCGGTCGTCCTTATGGTGAGACCCATCAGCTCATCTTCACTGTCTTGTTTAGATGTTGTTGTTGTTGCTTAGTGGTTAAGTCGTGTCCGACTCTTCGTGACCCCATGGACCAGAGCACGCCAGGCCCTCCTGTCTTCCACTGCCTCCCAGAGTTTGGTCAAATTCATGTTGGTCGCTTCGATGACCCTGTCCAACCATCTCGTCCTCTGTCGTCCCCTTCTCCTCTTGCTCTCACACTTTCCCAACATCAGAGTCTTTTCCAGGAATTCTTCTCTTCTCATGTTTAGCGCTCTCAATAAAGCCACTTTTCTGATGAAGGAAGAAAAAACCAACTGTATTTCTCTGATTCAATCAACACAGGTAGTGGTTGAAAGGCTCCGAGGAGGGAAATAATATGAGAAAGTGAAAATGCTACACCTGTCTGGGGAAAAAAAGGAAGGGGAAAGGAGAAAGCACCCCTCTTCCAAGGAAATGATCCCAGGAGGTTTTGCTAAACTGACAGCTTGTAGATATCTTTTCCCCCTTGGGAGCTGTATTTCCTTTCATCGCGTAAGTAATTAATGCTCTTCCTTTTTAAATGCACTGAGGTTGCATATGAGCCCCATCGTTGGGCTGGAACACAGGATAAAACGTGTCTCCATCAATCAATAATGAATATTGCTTTTTAAAAAAATCTTTAGCACCAACAATCCTTCCTGTTTAAGGTCAAGAGAGGCATGTTGCCTGCCTCCGGACGCAATTTAACAAAAGCTGAGAGATCCAATATTCCTATGACACTGGACCAAAATGTTGATGAAAGAAGAGTACATGAGATGAAACTAGGGTGCTTTGAGGCTGGGTTTCTCTGCTCTCCGGGGCAAACTAAGAGTCGGAGAGTCGGAACCCTTTTGCTCTATGTGGAATAAGGATATACCGTAATTCACACCATGGAAATGCCTCTGAAGCATGTGACGTTTCCCTTTGCAGCTGCCGCATTGTCGTCTCCTGCTTTTCTGCATTTCTGAGCAACTTGGAAACGATCTTTTAAAAAAAAATCCTTGGCAGTAATCTTTGCAAATATGTTTATAAGACCTGTCAAAATGATGCTTATGGAAGAGGACGGCTTGAATCTGCTTTCTCTCATTTTCTCTCTCTCTCTCTCATGGTAAGGAGTAGAAGCAAATGTTTGTATAAATCTTCATTATATAGAAAGACAGGTGTGACCTTGTATCATGAAAGCCATTATAGATAGCCTGAAATTTGAGGACAAGGCAGGGTCAGGATGAGGGTGAGGTGAGTAGAGACAGTCCAAGGAAGCACCAAAATTATGTTTGCCTGTCTGCCTGTAGTCATATCTGTCTGTGCCTGTGCAAATTTGGTGAGACCACTACAGACTACAGGGAAATCTCTGACAGAAAGAAGGTTGGGCATATGTAGGCAAAATTAAGGGGAGAGGTATGTAATCAGATGAACACACGTGAGACTAGAAAGTCGTACAAGTAAAAAGACTCTAACTTACCTGGAAGCATTTTTAGCCAGGTGCAGCTAGAATGGGATTAGCAAGGGTATTTCTGCTTCTTCCACCCCATGGCCTCCAATCTGATGTCCCTTTCGGTCATCAAGAAATCCCAGCATTGTGACCAAATAGGCAGATGTTTGTAACCAGAACTTGGAATGACCAGAACT
Source organism: Intellagama lesueurii (assembly GCA_037013535.1). Taxonomy (NCBI): domain Eukaryota; kingdom Metazoa; phylum Chordata; class Lepidosauria; order Squamata; family Agamidae; genus Intellagama; species Intellagama lesueurii. The sequence goes on along the minus strand of JBAJHW010000011.1, from coordinate 9,545,154 downwards.
TGGAAATGGCCACACAAAAGTCTTTCCTGGGTTGAAGCAAACTTCTCTATATCTGGCATATAAATCACTGCTATAGTTTACAAATAAATTTTCAGTTATCCTGGAAAGGTATATTTCAAGTGCCCACACATATCACAACTACCCCCCACGTTTCCTCTTCCTTCATTGCCATTCTAACCCTGTTTTACCTACCCCTTCTTCTGGCATTCAAATCTCCCTTGTTTTTACTTTTAGCAAGTGAATAGCGCTGAACTGACAAGACGCAATGAGATTGTGTTAATGCTATATCAGTTTAGCTATAGACCTAAACTGTGAGAAAATTATACATATTTTAAAATACAGTTTACAAATTACCAATACTGTATAAGTGATCCCCCAAACTAAAAGCAAGGCAAATGTGAATGGTCAGATGTTACCCCAAAAAAAGAAATTAAATCCATAAGCCCTGACAGCCAGACAAAATACATTGCATACTCCTGTCAAAAGATCAGATCTAATTGAATTAGCAGTAACACTGTACAGTTGATGGAATAAATATTGAAAGGAACCGTGAGGAATACAACATAAACAGTGGAGCAAATACCTGCCTAGTCACTCCCTTACTCTTTCTGGGCTATAGTGACAAGAACCCAGAAGTCATCATAACAAGTGGCTATACTGACTGGGGGATTATGGGAACTGTAGTCCAAAAAAGTGATGCTTCCAAGATCTGGTAATGATAATTGGGGGATTTTCATATAAAAAGATGCTGGAAGGAAGAAGTCACATGCAGGGGAACAGAATCACTGCCCATTCCTTGAAGTGGCAAAAAGTAGGAAGGATGGCAACAGACTGGAGCAAGTTGAGAGGAGGGCAACAAGGATGATCAGTGGATTGGAAACCAAGCCCTAAGAGGAAAGACTGAAAGAACTGGGCATGTTTAGCCTTGAGAAAAGAAGACTGAGAGGAGATATGATAGCACTCCTCTTCAAATACTTAAAAGGTAGTCCTACAGAGGAGGGGCAGGATCGGTTCTTGATCATCCCAGAGTGCAGGACATGCAACAGTGGGCTCAAGTTACAGGAAGCCAGATTTTGGTTGAATATCAGGAAAAGCTTCCTAACTGTTAGAGCAGTACGACAATGGAACAAATTACCTCGAAAGGTGGTGAGCACTCCAATGCTGGAGGCCTTCAAGAGAAAATGGAACAACTGTCTGTCAGATATACTTTGATTTTTTTATTCCTGCCTTGAGCAGGGAGTTGGACTCGATGGCCTTATAGGCTCCTTCCAACTCAATTGACCTATGATGATGATGATCCACAAGAATTGACTTACTATTTTATTTATTATTTTATTTATTTATTTATTTAACTTATATGCCGCCCACTCTACCCAAAGATCTCTGGGCGGCTTACAACAATTAAAATACAATTAAAGTACAATAAAAAGATAAAACAATTAAAATACAATTAAAATAGATACTCTAAAAATTGCCATCAGGACCCACAGTTGATATTATTTCAATTAAAAGCCTTCCGGAACAAAAAAAAGCTAATTTATTTTGAATAAATTAGCTTTAAAAAAAAAAAGGAATTGAAATTGAATTACAGTGGTGCCTCGACTTACAACCATAATCCATTCCAGAAGATGGATGTAACTCGAAATGGTCGTAAGTCGAAGCACCATTTCCCATAGGAATGCATTGAAATGCAATTAATCCGTTCCGGCCGAAGAAAAATATCACCCCCCAAAAAATAAAAATCACTACAAGACTTATTGGAAACGCGATTAATCCCTTCCAGCCGAAGGGGGGGGGGGGAGCAATCAAGCATGCAAGACCCATTGGAAATGCACAGAAAACAAACTGAGCAGATCGGAAATGCACAGAGAACAAAGGGGGCAGGTCAGAAATGCAAAGAAAACAAAGGAAAAAGCAAGGGAAGCATGCAGGACCCATCGGAAATGGGGGGAAAAAACCCCAAAAAGCAACCAACCCCCCCAAGACCCATCGGAAATGGGGGGAACCCCCAAAAAGCAACCAAACCCCCCAAGACCCATCGGAAATGGGGGGGAAAAACACCAAAAAACAAACAAACCCCCCAAGACCCATCGGAAATGGGGAAAAACACTCCAAAAAGCAACAAAAAACCCCAAGACCCATCAGAAATGGGGGAAAAAAAAACACCAAAAAACAAACAAACCCCCCAAGACCCATCACAGCACAGAAATATAACCCCCCCAGCTCAAAACCACGCTGCAAAAACACCCAGAACAGTTTTTAAAAAGCAGAAAACAGCACCTTACCTTACAAGGCAGCCCGAAGCCTCCCTGCAAACACACACACACACACGCTCTCAGAAGCAGAAGCGAGGCAGTCCCAAGCCTCCTCTGATCGCACACTCTCTAACTGCTGCAGCGAAAGAGCTACAAAGAAGCAGCCTCATCGCCACCTACAGTTAGAAATTTGAATTTCCCACCTTTTTCCCCTGCCTTTTTCTGTTCGTAAGTGGAAGCTCCGGTCGCAAGTAGAAGCAAAATTTTGCAGCCGGAGCTGTTCGTAAGTCGAAATGGTCGTAAGTAGGGATGTTCGTAAGTCGAGGCACCACTGTATAAAACAAGTTCAAATAAATCAAAAGCAAAGCAAAATTTGAAATAGAACGTTAAAAAAAATTAAATAAGCCAAATATATTAAAAATGAAAGAAAATTTGAATGAATTCAACCATATCCAATTCTGATCCCTTTGAAAAAAGGTTTTAAATAGCAGTGAAATAAAATGAGGTCTAAGCTGATAATGCTGGCTCCCCACAAGCTGGAGGATCAAATTGGATGGGCTGCATGGCTTCCGTCCATTCTCAAGCGCCAGCACACTGTGAAAGCTTATCCTGCTTGCCGTAGGCAGATGACGCTCTGCCAGAGAACAGGAGAGAGAAATGGAAAGGGAAACTGTATGAATAAGAGTACAATTGAATATATCTCCTCTTTTTAGACAAACAGGAACAGTGGAAGCAATGAAATTGTTCAGCTGATGCTTCCATTTACCTTCCCCAAACGCATAGCCATTCCTTCTCTTTGCAAACTGTTAACCGGATTGTTCTCAAAAACCCTTGAAATAAAAATATGGATGGAAAGTAATGATCAGCTCTTTCAAACTCAGTCCTGTGGGTTGTCTTAGGAAGTCAATCCATCTCGTGTTGGGTCTTCCTCTTGTCTCGCTGCCCTCCACCTTTCTCACCATTATTGTCTTTTCTGGACCATCTCGTCTTCTTGTGATTTGCCCAAAGTAGGAAAATATTGTGATACCCTTAGTCATCCCCTTAATCCAAGGTATGCTGGGTGCCAGGGGCACCCCGTGTCTGTGAGTACATGTGAGGGTGTGCATATAAACATGCAAACATAATTATGACTGACTGAGACATCTTCCCACGAAATACATAAAGTAGAGTTATGCTCAGTAGACAAGCAGATCCACCTAATTTTGCCAGGGCATTGGGTGGTGGGTGGTAAATGCCCTCTTTGACAGAGACTGGTCCTATATATATAATGGGTTGCCAGAGGACACTTGTCTTTTTAAAGCTATTTATTCCATATCTGTGTTAAAGATAAATAACATGAGACTAGAGATACAAGAACCCTGAAGGTTCCCACTGATCCTTACCAACACCCGGCCACTGAATGGAGCGGGAGACACCCAAGGCCAGTGATGTTAAGCCTAACCTGTCTCATCCTTGCACATGAGAACAAGGAACCACAAAATTATTAATCACGCCCATGAGGAGGCGAAATATTTTCTGCCACTCTCAACGGGAGTTTTTATATCACAGAGAATGATTTTTGTGCAGATTGAACAAAGTGCACAAAGTTACAAGGGCGGCTGCTTTGTTGCATAGGTTTTGTTTCTAAAGAATCGGAAGCATCCAAGGAGTCGTCTGTATCTTCTAGAAGTTGCTCCCTGTGTGTCCTTAGCTTCGTAAGGGAAAACTAGGCCAATTTTACACCAGAGACAGCCTGCACAGGTTACAGAGATCTTGATATGGGGGGGGCGGGGGGCGGAATGTGCCACTTGTCATGCAATTGGGCTGGGAGGAGAAATCTCACAGGTCTTCAAAAATTCCACACCGAAATATCTCATTGTGTCAAGACATCTTAAATTAGTGAGAATGAACAACTCAGAAAGTATGCTTCATAAGCTTATACAGGTCACAAGCTCACAATGTGCCCTACTTGGGAGAGAGGTTTTGTCATTCTGTTTCAAATATGAAAACCATTTCTAATTTTGCATCTGCATATATGAATAGCAGATATGATTTTATGTATACTGATGTCCTTTTTAAAAGCAAACTGTGCTGTTTATATATGGCTGACAATTTAATTATGCAGGCTACACATTGCTCTCCCCTCCTTCCCCCCCCAATTAGCCCGGTACTCCATTTATTGACCTTGGAAAGATGGAAGGTTTAGTGAACTTCTCACCAACTACCTGGGACTGAACCCAGGTCATGAGCAGAGTTTTGGTTGCAGTACTGCAGTTTAACCACTGTGCCATGAGACTCCTAAAAATGGGAGGGGTAAGTGCCACTGTGTGCTAAGGGTTCACCCCTGTCTGTATGCATTAGCTTTGGCTCCTTACTAGACATGGGGACGAATAAAAAAACGGATCGCGATATTCGTGAGAAATCGCTGATTCGTTAAATATTCGCCCCTTCATATTCGTGGGTTCCAGAGACCCCCACGAATACAAAGGGATGAATATTTCCCACTGTGCTTTGCCCACTGATGGAACCAAATAATAAAGGACATAAAAGGGAGCTAGGAAAAAGAGCTAGCTCAACTCCAGCATGTGGCTCCCAGCAGGAACTCCTTGGGGAAAGCTGGCCCTCTTCCTGATCACTTGTTCTGACCATGCCAGAATACATTTAATTAAACCCTTTCCTTGCTTGCTCAGCAGCCTTGACAAGGCTCCTTACTGAGCCCATTGCTCTGCAGAAAGAATTCTGCAGGGGAGATTCAGAATGAGTTCACGTCGGCTCTTTCCTCAGCTGGCTGAAAAACAGGGAACAGCTTACTGGGAGTTCCCATAGAGCAGATATTGGAAACCTTAGCAGAAAAGGCTTAGTGGGGTTTGTTAACCATTTCCACGCTGTTTATAATAAAGTACGGGGAAGGAGCTGTTGCTCAGTTAATTGTTGGTGTTAAAGAAACACTGTATGCTAAATATTTGGGAAATATTTACATTCTAAAGACCAAGGAACAATTCCTAGTCATGTCACATGGATGAATGGCCTAGAACCAGCTGTTTGTTCGGGGGTGCACATGGGAGGGCACTCATGCAACCCTGGTATGACATGGTGTGCAACGGACAGCTGGTAAAATGGCCAGCAGGATTACTCTTATGCAGTCTTGCAACCCAACTCTATGTTGTGATATTTAAATACATGTATTCCTATTTAGTCTTTTAGATATATTTTATATCCCCCAAAGGAGGCCTTAAGATAAGGAATGGGTTGGGTTTTTTAAGCAATAAACATAGTTTTACCGCACCTTGAGATGAGTATATCTCTGAAGATTCTCAGTCATCCAGGTGAGGTTATCTGGAAGTTGAGTCATGGCAACTGGACTTCAGTTGCCATGACTCAACGTCTTGAGATGAGTAGTGGCTACACGTGGGTTCTGGCTGGGTGGTCCCCAGTTTCTACTACCTGAGATTTGTAACCCATCACATTTGGAAACTGTCAAGTTTGGGAAGGCTTTCTTCAAGCGTGAGTGTCCAACAACATCCTCTGTTAGGTTTTAACATAGATCTATTCCTTCTCTTTCATTCCCACTTACTCTTGGCAATGCATGCTGTTTGCTCAGTCTCCAAACACTATGGAGAGAATGGCACAAAGAGAGAATGACATAAAATTGGAAGAATTGTATTCAGAATGCCTCAACAATTTCCCTAAATCATTATTTTAAAATTAGAATATATTATTTGTTATACCCAAATAGCTGCTATGTTTCTCTTGAGAAGTAACTCCATTATGCCCACAGCACAAAAACAAGGAAAATAAACTCACTGCAGGGAATTATGTTACTTTAATTTGTCATTTTCCATCTCTACCGTAAAGCACATTCCTTCTTAGCAGAGCTTTATTGGAGGACAGCTTGGCAGGAGGGAATAATGGGTGGTGGGCAGGGACATCTGCAACAAGACGACTCAAGAGTCGCAGGGCATTTGCTCAACTCCCTACTGTGCTCCCCATGGCCCAAGGGGTCCAAAGTCACCCCATCAAAAAACCCAGAGGGAAGGAAAAGTGTATGTGAGAGACACAGTGAAGGCATATAATTGGACCCATTGTTTAATTAGAAAAATACACATGGAGAAACACTGGGAATTGAATTTTAAAAAGGTGTCTAGTCTTTAAAACCACTTTACATACCAAAGTAAAACTGTCTACTCCAATACGGATCACCCAAAGACTTCTCTCCCTCTCCCGACCTGGAGAATGCTGGAGGAGATCGTTTGAAGCACAGAAATTCCCTGATGGATCAGCCAGTACCTTGAGGCCCGCCTGTCCCGACGACAACAGAACAGCAAGGCTCTGTGCTTGTTCTGTCCTCTTGCTTGATGCTAATAGGCAATTTTAAGACCCTTTACTCAACCTCTATCTTCACCTCCAGTCCCCCACCAACACCTTTTCTTCTCCTTCTTTTTCTCCTCCTCCTCCTCCTCCTCCCCCTTGCTCTTCTACCATCGTTTGGACATCTTGATAGCTCTACTGAGTTTGGATACACCCAGGAGCTTTAGGCCCTCTGCCATAAGATCTTCAACGTTCACTGCAGCTTTTTGTTACTGGTGTATGTGTGTGCTCTGTGCTGTCAAGGTGGAACAACCCTAATAAGGCTGTCAAGGTAAGTGAGATATTTAAGGAGTGGTTTTACCAGTTCCACTCCCTCATTGTTTTTCTATGGCTGAGCGGGGATTCAAACTCTGTTCTCTAGAATCCTAGTCTGTCACTCTGTCCACTACACCACACTGAGAATCCCCTGTTACTGGTATAGGTTACCAATAATATAATCATCTCTTAAATCAAAACTTTTGTTTACCAACAGCTCCACCAGCTTGACATATTGGGCTTTTTTAAAGGCTTCCTTGTAGTCAGTAAAGCAAGCTTGCATATCTATCTCTCCATATTCATGTCACAGCATCTTTCCTCATATTTTGCTTGCTTGCTTGCTTGTTTTTACCCCACCTTTCTCATTAAAAAGGACCCAAGGTGGCTTACATCAGTAAAAGACAGTATTTAAAGCTAAGAACAGTAACTATACAAATACTAAAGAGGATCAAACAAATCCTATACAAAAAACATAAGCAACACCAAAACACATTCAAAGCAGTAAGGTACAACAATCCATTAAAAAAAAAACCCACTCAGGCAGCCAGTCACTCAGGGAAAGCTTGCCTGAAGAGAAAGGTCTTTGCCTGCTTGCTGAAGGACAGCAATATAGAACAGGCAGAAAAGTGCTTCCCTGGCTCCCGGTTCCTATTCTGAATCTAAATGTTGTCTTCCGCCCCTTCTTCCCACTTCTTGTAAATTCTGCTACATGTTATTTTTAAGAAAACCTTAAGCAAATGGATCATTAAGCTTATATTTCCATGGTAACTGAAGGTTTGGCCATTTTCATTTTTAGATAATATTAGAAAAGGTTGAGCTCAGCCCCTTTTCAGGAATGATTCCTGTTTTGTGGAATGGATTGAAAAGATTCACTAAAACATCTCTCATCATCTTCTATTAGCTGTATAACTTCTGCCAAAAACACCAGGTTCAGGAGTTCTGCCATTTTGTTATGCGTCCCATTCTACTTCAGGTTGTATGCCAGACCGCAGGGCATTCCGGAAGCTGTAGCCCAAATAAGTAACTCTTCAGGTTCTGAGTGTATCTTTGTTGACTTCCTGGCTGCAGAGGTGAGCCTGTTGAACCTAACCAGGCATTGGCAAGATCTGGTTTCAAGATTGTTGAAGTGAGCCATATCCTCTTGAGCTTGAGCAGCCAAAATGGCTCAAAATGAAGAGAATAAGTTTCTTTGTTTTTAAAGGTTGCGTGAGGAATCATTAAGCCATTGGTAGAACACACCACACAACTTCCTTTCTTTCAAAGAACAACAGGAAGAAGAATTCCAAGGACAGAAGACCTGTCTCATGTAGAGAGTAAAAGAGCAGGGCTCACTAGTATTCACCATTTCTGCTACCTGCCAAAGGCTACGACAGTACTGGCCAGAATCCTGTTGGGCAACTTGATGCCTTACAACTCAGATAAAGTCATCAACTGGGTGATTTTGGGACAATTAAATGTTTACTGTCTCCCAGGGATCCCTAAGGAGCCCTTTCATCACTTGACTGTATAAATCAGGTCCACTTTTAGGGTAACAAAGGTACCCTGGACAAGTGGATTGAACTGGCCTACAGATATATCGCCTGTGGACTGGACTGGTGACTGGTGGGATGGCCTGCCAATGAAATGGCATCAAGGCAAACTTTGGTTTGCTTTATAAACCTCACAAATCACTGTTTCCTGTTGGCAAAAAGGGCTGAGGATTTCTTCCAGCCTGGATTCTTGCATGATGGAATGAGTAAAAAAAGACAGAGACATAATTGCTGAGTCAACAAGGCTTTGACTGAGGTGGGAGACCATGGAACAGTGTGGACAGGCTACGAGGCTGGAAACTTTCAATGGCTCCAGGCCCAGGGTGTACCCTAATAAGATGCTATGGTCACATTGCGTGCTTCAGGACAAAGAGATCATTTTAATTTTTTAATTTTTTTTATTTATAGGCCCCCTTTCTCCCGGTAAGGGGACCCTTGCTTTCTGGAAATAAAGAAAGGTGGCACAATGCTCTTCTTCTCCCAAGTTGCCATCTACCAACAAAGAACTGAATTTTACGAATGAAGGTAAGAACGCCAACCAGAATGCAGGAAAATCGGGGTATCAGTGGAGCAAAAAGCAATTGTTGCTCAGGACAAGGAAACTCAGACTCAGAGTCACCTTTATTCACAATCACATTCATGGTCACTTGCAAAGACTTTGTCTCCTCATGGCTTGGTCTTGCTTGTGAGTAGACTAAGTCTGCGGCAGAGTCTACTCTGCTTAGGTGTGAGTACAGGATAGACTAGCTTCGAACTTCTTTCTAGCGTGTTCCTTCTTTTGTGGAGAAGAAGAGTAAACTGGAAGTCAAATAATTCAAGGGAACAAAAAAATGTAGTGGAAGTTGTATAAAGTTGCCTGAATTAAGACAGATGAAAAAGTCAAGGAACCAGCAGGGATCTCTAGAAGCCTCTAATAAATCATACTAATGAACTCGTTATGTTCTAAATTGTGATTCCCATATAAACGTTCAGGTACTATTCATCTACCTTTCACAGAATATGTAAGTTGGTCAGAGAATTTGTAAACATATTTATCCTTTCATGCTATTTTTGGAGACAAAGTTTAAGCAAGCAGAAGTGATAAACAGCTCCCTTCAGAGTCATTTGTGTCTGCCTCAGAAGGGCTGGAGACAAACACCTGAGGCTTAATTCTTGCTGAGACGAAGCAAAGGAGAGACGTATAAATCACCATGAAATGCACAGTGTGGAATTGCGAACTCTCATTATGCAACTGGATTATTCCAGAGCAATGATATATTTAAAGAAGTACAATGTATGCAGTCAGGAGAGCTTGGAAAGTTTCTTTTTAAAAAGTAACTCATTTCTGTTACTCTTTACAGTGTCTCAGAAAAGTAATTCATTATTGTTACTTGCTTATTTAACAAGTAACTTGTTCCATTACTCATTACCTTTTGCTGCATTTCCTTTGCTTTTTAAGGCAACAGTCTCAGAACTTATAAGAGAAAGCATTTTCCTCTTTAATGTAACTTATTCTGTACTGATGTTATCTATATTTTTCCCACTATTCATGCAACATCCCTCCTTTTCCAGTCCGTACAGTCATACCTTCTGAGATATTTATGTTTTTTTGTCCCTTCTGCCTTGCATGGTTTATTTTTGTCTCCGTTTGTTCCAGGGTTTGCCCATTACGGTATTGCCCATTTTAAGTTCACTCTCTAGTCACAGCCTCCCTGTTGCGAAAGCTTTCAATTATCCTTCAGTATCGTACAAATACCACCACCCTCTTTCCCAAAAAGCCGCAGAAGAGATTGATCTATCAAGGAACTGGATTTCTCCAATCTTTTTTCATGGGAGATTTCTTGAACCGAAGTGGTTTTTAGAGATTAGGCCTTTTAAAGTGAAGAACCAGATGAGAAGGAGGAAGGTGGAACTTCTGCCCCATCTGGAAAGGTCCTTAATTACCTGTAACCAGGTGCTTCCAAGCTCTGAAATGTTACTAGTATTGGGCACATTAACTCACCCACTCTGTCCATAAAGATTGCTCATTAACTCTTATTTTCTCTCATATTATTATCAGAAAACAGTGACAATATCACAAGTATAGAAAGAAACAAAAGCTGAAGTATTCCCAGGGTTAAGACTTGTCTACAGTCTGGGCCATGAGTATAACCTAGCATCACTTTGTTGTTGTTGTTTAGTCGTTAAGTCGTGTCCGACTCTTCGTGACCGCATGGACCAGAGCACACCAGGCCCTCCTGTCTTCCACTGCCTCCCGGAGCATCACTTAATAACAGATAAATCCCTTATATCAGGAGGCGGAAATCCATGAACATGACTCTCGTTCCTTTGCGGGGGGGGGGGCATATTTTGAAAATTTACTGTACTTTAAAGAGGCAAATAGGAAACTGCCTTATCTTTTTTTCCACATCTATTGCTCCTGTCAATAGCAACTTTCATGCAAAATTTCTAAAAAAAAAAAAGAATCGGTCTAAGATCTCACCACGTTGTAATGTCTCATTTAATAATAATCATCATGTGCTGTCAAATCGATTCTGAATTATGGCGACTCTTTCCAGGTAGAGAATACTCAGAAGTGATTGACCACTCCCTTCTTCTGGGGACACCCTGGGACTGTGCAGCTTGCCCAAGGCCACACAGGCTGGCTGTTCTCTTCAAAAGGCACAGTGGGGGAACTGAACTCTCCACCTCTGGCTCCACAGCCAGATGCCATTCCAAATGTGTCTCAGGGAGCACAGTCAACCCCAGAGCAGCAGATAACACCGGGCAAATTATTTTGGCATGGGAGGCAGAAAAGCCCAACTCCTCACTGAAATATAATAAAGACAATAAGGAGAAATTAAATTACTAACCATCGATCCCCGTTCAGAACACCTGAATTATCTTGCCCATGGAGATCACCTTATGCCGCCCAGAGTAGACCATTGGTCTAGATGGGCGGGGTATAAATCTAATAAAATAAATAAATAAATTATCCATCGGAATGAAAGGGCTGGCCCTAACAGAACTTCCCCTCTTTGCACAAATGCTGTACCCACCCCTTCAATCTCATTGAACATCTTTGAGAAAAAGGACTGGTTATATGCAATGGGCATTTTCCTTAATATTTTGCTGACCAATCTATTGGTTCCAGTTGCAGAGATTTTGCTTGTGAGTAAGGGGAGCAGTTCCCAAAATGCATCAGTTACACATCATAGTAAGAAGTCTTTTCTTTATATCAACAGATCTTTGTCCTCCTTTTTTTTCTATGCATAACAGATGCTGCATTTCTCCTTGGCTGTCTTTCACTGCTGGAAGTCTGCATGCATGGAGGACACTTTGCAAGTCAGGCCCATAGGGTGGCCTTGGATTGTACTTTACAGGGGAGAGTCTTGTCTCTTTTTGAAAGGCTGCCCAGTCCAAGCCTGGTTTAAAGCTGAAGAATCCTAGAAAATGGGGTGTGTAGGAAACTTGAAATTGTTCAACCACAGAGAGCCGCATGAGGACATCAGCTTGAGATAGTACACAAATAACTTAGGGCCTGTCTAGACTGGCATATACATTGGTATATGGATCACTGTTGGTACGGTACAGTATGTTTTGATTCGAATCTACTTGTGTCATCCAGACATGTTTCTACTTAGATCAATCCATCCTGCCTCTTTAAGAGCTGTCCCACACCTTTCTAATATGGGACTGGGACCTGCATTCTTTTTGGTATGATTCAGCACAATCCTGATTATCTCATTTTGGAGCCTGTGCACCCAAATGGAGCTGTGGGTGGTGCTATCAGAGGTGATGACCCTGTGACATAACAGGTGGCTTGTGACATTAAAAGGGAGGCTGGAGAAACCCCCTCCTTTTTGTGTGTGTGTTCTTTTTTCCTAATATTTCCCTAACTGATGCAGTACAATTTTAATGCCATGCTAGGTTGATGGCATGGATTCCACTACTTCAGTTAGCAACAACATCAAAAAGGAAAGACACTGTGGCTGGCTGAATGATGACTACAAGAAAAGGCGGGGAAGGAGGCTATGTTGACTCCATGTGCTCCATCCCCACAACGCAGCACTGCCCCAGCAGAGCCCCAGCTGAGGAGAAAAGTGGGGGAAAGGAGAGGATTTTCCTCCTTTCTCTCCCCCCAACCTTCACTCCAATGTTTTCCTTGTTGGAGTATGCAGATCAATTGTGTTCCAGTATGCAGTGGGTGATTCTGTCAATCACTCAGTTCTACCCTGCTATTGGAGCACTATAGAGCATTGGTCACTTCCTGCCCCTCCTCTCTGTGTGTGCCTTCTTCCTTGAAGAAGGGCCTTTTCCAAGATGGAGATTGCCTGAGCACATGCTATATGATGGCTCTCTCTCCATCCACACTTGCATCCATGCCATCCAGCTTTAGGTGGTGGTTTATCCAGTTTAGAAACATTCTTCAAAGCTAAAGAAACTTGCCTGGAATATGTAAGAGTTGTGGGGCTCGGTGCCATCAGTATGCTGATGACACCCAGCTCTACCTCTCCTTTTTTCCATCTGCAGTGATGCTGTTCTGTCCCTTGAGCGCTGCTTGGGGGCCGTTCTGGAGTGAATGAGGGCAAATGGACTGAGGCCAAATCCAGACAAGACGGAAATCTTGCACGTGGGTGGCCGTGGCATCAGCGGGTTGGGAAACTCCCTCTCCTTTGGGGGAGTGACTCTTCCCACAAAGAGTAAGGTTCGCAGCTTGGGCATCTGCCTGGACCCAGATCTCACCATGGAAACCCAGGTGGCATCTGTGGTCCGGGCAGCCCATTTCCATCTTTGGAGGATTGCCCAGCTGCGTGCCTATCTAGACACAGGGGTGCTCATGACACTGATTCATGCACTCGTAATCTCAAGAATAGACTACTGCAGTGCTCTCTACATGGGGCTTCCCTTGAGGTTGATGCAGAGACTTCAACTCATCCAGAATTCGCGGCCAGATTAATAACTGGGGTGAAGAAATTCCAGCACATCTCCCCCACTCTGGCCGCCCTTCATTGACTACCGGTTTATTTCCACAGCAATTTCAAGGTTATGATGATAACATTCAAAGCCCTAAACGGTTTAGGACCTCAGATATCTATCAGAACGCCTGCTCCCAGCCAGACCTGTCCATAATACCTATTTGTCACAGGCGGGCCAGTTGACGGCCTTGACCCCAAAGGAGGCCCAGAGGGAAAGAACAAGAAACTGGGCCTTCTCGGCAGTCACACCCCGCCTGTGGAACAACCTTCCCTTGGAGATCCGCCTGGCACCCTCGCTGGATGGGTTCAAACAAGCTCTTCCGCCAGGCTTTCCCTGAGCATTAAGTTTCTGAGATCTTAGCCTCCCTTTTACCATCCTTTTTACCACCCTTCCATCATCTTTTTTACCACCTTCATAGCCATCTGTTTTAATTTATCCCCTTGATTATCATATTCATTTGAATGTATGTTTTATTTTATTTTTATCGTGTTTTGATATTGTGTTGTTTATCTTGTTGTTAGCCGCTCAGAGTGGCCTGGTTGCCAGATGGTGCGGGGTTTAAATCCAATAAATAAATAAAATAAACAACCTTTGTTTTTCACTCAAATGCTATATTTTGACCTTTCCTACTGAAACTAAAATCTGTAGTTAATAAACCTAAAATTATTACAAGTTAACTCCATGTTTTTGACTCTGTATTTAATTTAGCTCATCGAAGATAATTGGTCAGAACACACAATGATCTCTAACATTCCTCTTGCAGCAGCCATGTTGCCATGGCTTGCCCTGTGGCTGCTGTCCTCCACTGATGACTCCTTACTTGCAAGTAAACCAGGTAAACTTACATGTGATAAACATCTCCAGTGTGAACAGAAGAATCGTTCAAGAGAGAGATAAAATAGATCACACGGAAGATAAGAACTAGAGATAGACATGAATCTCTGGTTTGCCAGTTTGTGCCAGTTCATCTTTCGGACAAACAGGTGTTTAGCACTTCCCAGCCCTACCTCCTCTGGCAGGCGCCCACTCAGAGGCAGTGCCCAGAGGAGGTGGGGCAGGGAAGCCGGGGCACTGCCTCTGAGTGGGCGCCTGCCAGAGGAGGCAAGGCTGGGAAGTGCCAAACACCTGTTTGTCTGATAAACAAACCAGCACAAACTGACGAACTAGCAGTTTATGCCCATCTCTAATCAGAACCTTTTAATTGTGAACCAGACTGCTCTAAATGCCAGTCTAGACAGGACCCTTGTCATAGATCAAAATCCTGTTGATTAATGTAGTTAGTCATGACTCATTACATTGACTAACTATGATAGAACTTGTGGAGGAGTTGACTCACTAAGTCCCCACTGATTCAATGGGCCTGCTCTCCTTGCAACCTACTGCACTAAGCCACAGGATTGCAGCTGTAGCATTTTGCATGCTGGTGAGACGACTGTATTTCTCTTTAAATTATAGCAATGATTATTAAATTTGCATCTATGAATATAAATTAGCACATGCAATTTTATGCAGCTCTGTGATTGCTTTTCTCCTCTTTTGGGTGACTAATGAGTAAGAGGCATATCAAATCCAGCATGTGTAGTTCTGTACTATATAAGCAGTTTCTCTGCCTCAAACTGGCTGAATGAATTGGGCCTACCAACGCTGGATTTTACTCTCATTCTGCTGCTGTTAAGCTTCTGGGTGGATGATCAGTGATGCTGGCAGCAAGCAAGGTGAGAGTGAAATGGAAGACAGATGCTTGTTTCCCTGCCTGCATTTGCAACAGATCTGGGAAAGAGTCTTGTCCAGGCTGACCCCATAAAGGCAAAGAAAGAAAAGGACAAAGCATTGGGAACTGGAAGCCAGGGATATTTTTAAAATTCACACTATATTGTAAATTAGGATTCTAGCATTTTAAAAATGAAGTTTGATCTAAAGATAGGGTATATTTAGCAATAAGGATAAGGTTCCAGAATTTTTGGAATACAGGTCCCAGAATCCCCCAGCAAACCTAGCCAGCTAGAGAAATTTGGGAGCTACAGTACAAAAAAATATTTTTCCTGCCTCAATAAGGACAGGATTCAAATATTGGCCACAATCCTATTGCGCAACTACACATGCATAACTCAAAGTTGTGCAGACAGTAGTTGTGCTAGCGCCAGAGTGGAAATGCTATATATTCCTGGGGCACTGCGCCTCTGCATTGTGCATTTAGTCATGCTAGGGATGAATGACCAATTGTGCCATTTCATAGCACAACGCATTGTTCTAACTTTACATTGCACCAGGTATGACCAAGATACAGGCCGATGAATCATAAATCGGTGGAAGTCCATGTGGATTCAGCTTGCGTAGCCAGTAGTGTGGGATTATGGGAGCTGTAGTGCAAGAACATCTGGAGGGACTCCAATGGCCTGCCCCTTACATAAAAGAATGGTCTCAGAAGAAGCCAGAGCTTCCTGAGGCATTCTGGAAGTAGAAGTCCAAAAGAGTAAGGTTTCCAAACTCTGGAATAAAAAACGTCTTTTTAAGAACCTGAAGTCAGTTACAACATTGAAGAATGTCCGGATAACAACCACCATCACCTCAAGAAGATGGGGATGTTTTCAGAAGAAAGAGGAACAGGACATACCAAACTGCTAAGGAGCTCCAGTTTCCATGCTAGAAAACTTTACTATGTGAAGCAGCCTCCTCCCCCAGCATTAGTTTCTGCCCAGTAAATTGAAGTTAATTTAGGTGGCTAAAAGTACACCTCAGCTGGAATACTGTCAGCTGTTTTTAGATCTCTGTCTTGGAAATAAATTTAGCCCCGAATTCCCAGAGAGAGGAAAGAAGTTGCCATGGTAACCACAGACTGCCATATTGCTGCTGTATAATCTCTCCCATGCAGCTTCATAAGGGAGGATCAGTCAGTTTTAGTGTAGCAGGAGTGCACTGCTTTCAGAAGATTTAAAAAATGTATATATATATATATATATATATATATATATATATATATATATATATATATATATATATATATATATATATATTGCCATGACAGAAGACTTTATTAGATGTACTTTGCCCATGGGTCATGAAAGGTCACCCAAGAACACTCTACCCCTCCTCTCCCACTGACTCTTATTTTCAAGAAAGGGAAGGAGGAAAAGGATGAGTGAGCAAGGCATTTCTCTCTAGATGCTGCTGGACTACAACTCCCATCATTCCCAACCATAGGCCATGGCAGCAAGATTTGGTAGAAGTCTCAGTTCAAAAACATCCAGAGTCCAAAAGCTGGAAAGGGACAGAGTATGACCTATTGAAAAAGTGAACAGCTTTTCAAGGTTCAGTAGAAGAGGCCCCAGGACCCAGTCCAAAGCAAGACCACAGGAAGAAGGTAGAGCCAACCCCACAGCCCAAGCAGAGACCAACCAGCCGGGGTTTTGAGTCCAAACAGCAGCCAAGTAGAAGGATGATGCAAATCATGGTCAGACAGTCTAAGGGTCAAAGCCAGGAGGAACCATATCAAGGCAGCAGAGTCTAGGGAAGCAAAGCAGGACCACTACCACAACACAGCCCAAGGCCTTTGTTGCTGAGGCAAAAGCCTGTTCTTATATAGCCCAGTCCTCAGCTTCCCCAGGTGGCACTCCTGAGGAGCTGGGCAACAGCTGCAGGGAAAGGGCCCAGTCCTGCAATCCTTAGAGCAGTTCTCCCCAGAGAGATGGGGCTGATCCTGCCTGCACTAAGGTTGCCGGGTTCCAGCAAGGCCCCAGTGTTGACACAGCTGTTCGTGAAGGCTTTCTTCTTCTTCTTCTGCTAAATTTTGGGGTGAGCCTCACCCCTGCTCAGACCATGAGTCACCCCACCAATACCCCACTGTCTAATATTTTTCATGTGTGTTTCACTCAAAATTAGAATTAAAATAAAACAAATTAAACTAAAAACATTGAACCATTGCAATTAGAGATGGGCACGAATCAGAACAACGGTGATTCATTTTGATTCATGATTCATCAAGGTTGACGAATCACAAATTACAAATTTATGCTTTTTTTCTGATGAATTGATGGATTAATTCATCAATTCATTGTTGACTTTGAAACCCTGTAAAATGCCTCTCCAAAACACCCAGAGACACCAAATTTGCAGGGAGACTTCCCCTGAATCTCCTCTACAAGCCCTGACAGTTTGGTGAAATTTGGGTTTTGGACATCCAAGTTATACACCCACAAGGAAGGTCCCTCCAGGAAAGTTCCCCGTAGGCACCTGAAGACATCAAAACCACACAGAAGCTTCTACTGACTCTTCTCTACAATCTCTTCAAGTCCGGTGAAGATTAGATTTCAGACATCTGAGTATACACCCACAAAGTGGGTCCCCCAGGAAAGTGCCCTTTAGCAGCTGCTAGAGATTGGAAACCCAATCTTCACCAAACTTGAAGGGCTTGTAGAGAAGAGTCAGAGGAAGCTTTCCCTGGAGTTTTGGTGTGTCTAGGTGCCTGGGGGGCTGTTTTATAGCCAAACAAACCAACAAATCAAAAATCACTAAAAATTCATTGATTCGTATTCATCAGGGGCATTGATTCATACAAATACGAATCAACAAATTAGTGATTTTTTAATGAATGTGATGAATCCTTTTTTTTTAGTTTGTGCCCATCTCTAATGATAATATAAGCTAATGGTTCAAACACAGCCAGTGGGACACTTTCATATACAGTACATACTTTGAAAGAATTAATTTGTTTAAGACAAAGACAGCCCAGGTGTCTCCTGTATATTCTTATTGCTATAATTAATGAAAAATGCCAGGCACAGTAAATTAAAATTATAAAAACATTGACTGATATTATATAACAGATACAAGTTTTAACAAAAAACCTCAGTATCTATTAAATATTGGCACAGTATGTATGCTGTTATTAATAATGCTGTTTTTTGTAGCTCTGATGGTATGATTTCTGAGATCTGCAACTGCTTATAGTACTGTGTGAAATTTCTTGATATTGTTCCCAAAGCCCCAATGACCATAGGGGCCACTGAAATGTGTTTCTTCCAGAGGCAAGATGTTTCAATTGCCAGGTCTCTGTACTTTGGTTGTTGTAGGTTTTTCAGGCTGTTTGGCCGTGTTCTGAGGGTTTTTCTTCCTAACGTTTCGCCAGTCTCCGTGGCCGGCATCTTCAGAGGACAGGAGTCAGAATTCTGTCTGTGCTCAGGAGTTCTGACTCCTGTCCTCTGAAGATGCCGGCCATAGAGACTGGCAAAACATTAGGAAGAAAAACCCTCAGAACACGGCCAAACAGCCCGAAAAACCTACAACAACCATCGGATCCCGGCTGTGAAAGTCTTCGATAATACATTCTCTGTACTTTGTTAGTTTTTCCAATTCTTTATTTTCAACTCTGGTATCCCCTGGAATTGCAATGTTAATGATCCAGACATTTCTTCGTTCTATTACTACTGTGTCTGGTGTGTCAGGTTCAAGGTGTCTATCAGTTTGGATCTGGAAATCCCATAAGATCTTGACTTCCTCATTTTCTGACACCTTCTCTACCTGCTGTTCCCATGGGTTTTTGGAGTTACATTTTTTTGCATAATGACCAGTGCACTAGTTTTGCCACTCTATCATGTCTAACTTTGTAATCTGTTTGTGCAATCTTTGGACATTCACAAATGAGGTGTGACACAGTTTCATATTTTTCTTGGCAGAGTCGACATTTGCTGTTAGCACTAATTCCTTGGATCTTAGCTTTCATCACGTTGGTTTGGAGTGCTTGTTCTTGTGCAGCAAAAATCAAGCCTCTGGTTTCTTTCTTAAGGGTTCCCAGTTTTAGCCACACCCGTGTTGAATTATCATCATGCTTTCCATCAATATTTCTCAGGTGTTGTCCATGTAGTGGTTTATTTTTCCAACTGTTTAGTTTATTTTCAAATTGTTGGCATCTGTAGTCCAAAAACCAGTAACATTTCCAAACTCTATATGGAATTTCTGGAAATACAACATATTGAAGAACAGACTAAAAATAATAATAATTTAAACACACCATTACAGTTGGTGCAAATAGATGCCACTTCAATATTTATTTCCTACTTTTCATCCGGGGAGCTCAAATGGGCATACCTGCCCTGCCTCACATAAATCCTACAAGCTAGGTTAGGCCAAGAGACAACACTGTAACCACTGCATCAAGTAAAATGGGGCTACTTGGATATAGAACATATTTTCTGTGACTGTGGAGAAATTCAATCAATGCAGCACTTATATGTATGCAATTTATGCCCCACCACATGTACAAAACAAGATCTAGCAAATGGCCAGGATAATACTATTGAAATAGCCCGTTCCTGGTCAAAAATAGTCTAATTATCTTAACATTTTAATTTATTTTTAATTTTACATATATTTCACATATGCCCATAATTTTAACTTGTGCAATGCTCTGATAGGAATAAAGAAAGAACCACTGCAGCACATGGACACCATTCTGCTTATTTTCAGAAACTTCCCTTTGACTTGCTTATGATTTGGATTAAAAGCTTAAAGCAAAATCACTGACTCAGAATTTGCAGCAACTTTCTGAAGGACCTGGCAGCTAGCACGGCAAATGACTCAACAAGAAGGAGGGGTGGAAAATAAGGCCTGCCTCTTGTCCTGGACAAAAAAGGAATTTATTTTGTGTAGGCACTGAGAATTGAAAAGAAAGCTTCTGTCACGGCTCTTCAGATGAGGAACTGAAGCTGCAGTTGCTCAGCTGCGTATTAGGAGCAGATTTACGCTGTGGCAGTTTGAACATCATTTTTTTTTCCCTATATGGATTTATCAGTGTGCAGATAATCATCCCGAAATTTGGGAGCTTATGCAAAACTTGTCTAAACAAAGTGCTTAAAAGAGCAACATCCCGTTTTAATCCACACATTCTGAAATGGAATAATTTCACTTTCTCACTTTGGCAGCCTTCCTTTTGGGCCCTATGAGGATAAGATTGAAGCTAAACAAAATGAAGACAGTGAAACAAATAAGCAACCTTGTCCAGAATGTGGTTCCTTTACTACTACTACTACTACTACTACTACTACTACTACTACTACTACTACTATTATTATTATTATTATTATTATTATTATTATTATTATTATTATTATTATTATTATTATTATTATTATTATTATTATTATTAATTTGTGCAAAATATAGAAAGTCAAAGTGCTGGGTCCAGAAGTACACCCAAGCTATGCATCTCATCCTTCGTGGGAAGAGTACCCCCCCCCCCCGAAAGACAGGGAGGCACCCAGACCACAGACACTAGGGGCCCCCACCCGCAGGATTTTCATCTTGTCCATATAAACTCTTGGAAATCAACCCACAAGCAGCAGGTCATCAAAAAAGCTACAGAGACCGAGATTAAGCAGCGTTAAGATGTGGAAGGCTTGAGTGAACAGCTAGGTATTTCCTTGTTTCCTAAAGCTGAGGGGAGAAAGGGCCTGTCGCACCTCCACCGAGAGGGAGCTCCTCAACATGGTGGCCATCACTGAGAAGGTTATCAATTTTCCTTCGGGTGGCTGCCCCTGACATCAGGGATTGGAAGGTGCAAGTGGAATGGAAGGCTGCTCTGAGGAAGAGTTGCTTTGCCGAGGCTTGGAGGCTCGGCTACTTTGGATACAAAACCAGGTGAAGCTGTGCTCCTACTGGTGACCCATCATTTGAGTTGAGGTACAAACACCTTCTCCCCCTCCACGGTTTGAACTTTAGCCTGCTGCTGCTGCTGTCGCCTGTCTGCCTTTCTGGATAGGCTCCCAATCCATGTCATTCTCCCCTTTGTTTTCACAGGGCAGATCATCTGGGCGGGGGGGGGGGGGGAACGACGCACATGATCCCATGGGCCACAACTTGCCCAGCCCGATCGAAACAGTTGCGTGTCCAAATAGGAACTGAATGGGAATTAACACAGCCCAGGGCTGCGTCCCTGTTGCCTCTTTTATCAGAACGATGGAAATTAACAAGCTGTGCTGATGGCCACATAACGAGCGTGCCTTCTTTATCCAACCTACAAATCCCCATTTCGGAGAGACTCATGAAGCAAAGTTGTCGGCACCCTGGTGACATCCCAGCCTTTCTCTGTCTTTTTCTCCCATATCCTCCTGAGCAACTGCTGCATAGAAACTCTTGGAAAATCCATGCGTACAAAATGTTAGCAATATTTGGCCAAAGGTATATAATGCTGCATTTGGCAGGGCATTTGCATGAAGATTTCCGGAGCGTTCTGGTGTAATCGCCAACAGAGGACTTCTCTGCATAGGGACAACAGGAGAAATACCAGCTGTTCCATCGCTAGCTTCCCATGAGCTATCTGGAATAATGACATGTGAATTTAAGACATGCCAGAGTGGGCTTGGCAGCCATCAAAATACTCTGGTGGTCTCTGATTGGGACACGGGGGGGGGGGGGAATACAAGGCAGTGGAAAAAGCAAAGAACCCAGGCAGATGACTACCCAGATGGGTTGGGAAAAACAGGCCATAAAAAGTAAGCTGAAGATGGCAGCCAGGGACACTCCACTGATAATTTCAGAAACCAGTGGAGGGGAGGGGATGACAGTGTGGCACACAGGATTTATATTTAAGGAACAACGTGGAACAATCTGTTTCTCCTCTGATATGGGCCTGGTGGCGATTTGTCTAGAGATTACAAACTGGGAAAATGAAGAACCATGAACCACCCATGAGCCTAACAAACTTAACTAATGAACTACAATACCCAGAATCCTCCATGTTCACTGGTGGATTCTGGGAACTATAGTCTTCACAAGTAACCTTCCGAGACTCTGAAAATTGATAAGTTTCTCCTTATGTTCACTATCAAAGAGGAAATAATATATAAGCAATCAGCTTGGAGGTGGCCCATAAAGCGACACCAACCTTTTTTTTTTCAATAGAGGAAAGAGACACGGTGGCACACCTTGTTCAGAGAGACTGACAGCTATCCCCTCTATGTACATATTTATCTGCTAACTGAGCATACACGTGACATATCTGATAAAGTCCAGAAATGCTCCTGCTGCAATAAATCTGTGACTCTTTCATGGGCTACAAGGCTCCTTGTTCATTTTATGGTGGGTTAATCACGACCCGCACCTTCATAACTTCTCCGCTTTAGTTGGCAATCAGCTAAAGCGGAGATCCTGGGAGCTTTATATATAAACAAACCAATAAAAATGTCTTGTTACATTATTGCTAGTTCTTCGCATAGATATCTTTCCATCCCTTGGTGATTTGCAACCAGGTGTGTGAACGATAGACAGCCTCCTCTTCAGGAGAGATTCAGAAGGCCATGGTTTTCTCTCCCACAGAGCCCTCCAGATATGGCGAGACTTCCAGGCCCATCAACGTCAAGCAGCACAGCCAGCCAACGTGATGGGAGTTGAAGCCAGTGACACCGCTAACAGATCACCTAGAATTTTGTAAATCTGGACCCCAGTCCCTCTCCTTCCTCTACAACCACCATGCAAAATACAATGGCTGAAATGGCCAAAACCTGAGTGGATAGCTCAGTAGGTTGGTTATCGGGCTGTGGAGACAGAGGCTGGGAGTCTGAGTCCCTCACTCGGCCTCCTGTTATTACAGCCAGCCTATGTTGCCTTGGGCAAGCTGCACAGTCCCAGGGCACCTCGAAAATAAGGGAATGGTAAGACATTTCTGAGTATACTCTATCTGGAAAACCCTGAAATGGGTCTTCATAAGTCAGAATTGACTTGACAACACATGAATTGTTATATTAAATGGCCAAACACATACGCACACAATTCAAAACTGGAGCTGCCAAGTTAACCACCTCCAGTGTTCTCTCTCTCTCTCTCTCTCTCTCTGTGTGTGTGTGTGTGTGTGTGTGTGTGTTTGTGGTGAAACATCCTCCCCTAACCTGTTTAAAACAAAAATTATGCTGCTCATTTTTCCTTTGGGAAACTCCTTTTTGTTTTCATGTGTGCATGGTGTGGAGGCTGCAGACCCATAAGTGCTCCACAGACTATACTTTGCCCACCCTGATCTAGAGGGCCACAAATTTCCCACCCCAGGCTTAATGGCACAGCAAAATCTCTGTATTCAGATAGTACCCATTTGGAAAGGATCTTGGGTAGCATGTGATGGGAGAAGCCTCTGCTCTGTGATCTCATGACACCACTCTCAGACAGGGAACTGGGCTAGAGAGAACTTGGAAATTTTCCTTTTTTGTACTACAGCACCCAGAATTCCCTCGCTAGCCCGGCCAGCGGCTTATGCTGACTGAGGAATTTTAGAGGTTCTTGGCCCGCGAAAGGAACTCTTCCTAGTGCGTCCAATTCAGAAACTGTCCTGAAATGGAACAATAGCTGTGCTGCTGACGCTGCTCGGTGCAAGAGGAACGGCAGGTTCTGCCTTTCCGTCAATGTTTGGCTGAGGAGCCCATGCCGTGGTGCAACTGTCTGTGGGACCACAACGACTCAGAGAGAAATATCTGAAGGAATAGCTTTCATGGGGAAATTCAGATGGATTTTCTTTCCATTCGTCCCCCCGCCCTGGACTTATTTTTTAGATGGGAAAAAAAGAGTAAATGTTGAAGAAAACAGGAGAAGGGAAAGGAAGCTTCCTCTTTTTCTGGCATGAGTGAAATGCTTTAAAGAATGGAGCAAATCTCCAGTGGTGTGGTTCAATATCTAACACAGTGGAATAAGGCTTAGGGCCTAATCACATGGACCATTTGAATCATTTCTTTTCTCTCCTTTTTTAAAAGATTGATATATTTGTATGTATAGTCATGTAGTATATATATATATATATATATATATATATATATATATATATATATATATATATATATATATATATATATATATATATATATATATATAATGTAGTATGTGTGTGTGTGTATATATATATATATATACATACACATACTACATGATATATATATATATACACACATACTACATGATATATATATATATATATACTACATGACTATACATACAAATATATCAATCTTTTAAAAAAGGAGAGAAAAGAAATGATTCAAATGGTCCACACACACACACACACACACACACACACACACACACACACACACACACACACACACACACACACACACACTACATGACTATACATACAAATATCACTGGGCCCATTCACATGGCTGTCAGTTCAATAGGTACATTTCTATCTATTTGTACCACTATTCTACGCTACACATACCATCCCATATAAATCGATGCATTTTCTGTCCTGTTTCTGGGCCCCCACTGCTCTAAAGTTTTCTTTTTTAAAAAAAAATGTAAGTGATATATTGCTAAAGCAGCATATAAATTTGTGTGTACTTATGTAAAACTATAGAAGACAGTAATGGAATTTGATTCATAAGCCACATAAAATCAGGGACAACAGTTACAAAAGGAAAGACATTGGTGAAGTGATACGTCGGTAAAATGTGGAGAAAAACTATGAAAGAAAAAGTAAGCAATTTATGACTAAGCTTTTGAAAGTAAGTAAGTAAGTAAGGAAGGAAGGAAGGAAGGAAGGAAGGAAGGAAGGAAGGAAGGAAGGAAGGAAGGAAGGAAGGGTGCAAGCATGGTAGCCATGCAGTGGCAATGGTCCCCAAAAACCCAAAACATTTGTAAAGTAAATAAATCAACAACTTTTACACGTTCCAAAATAAGGACTGAAGCAATACAGGGATCGGATCATTTTCAAATGGCTATGCCGGTGAGGTGGAAAAACCCCCCGATTGAATCAATGTTACCCATGTGTCATGTGAATGGAGTATAACTGGGGTTCTTTAGCACATGTGAGCGCATGCTTACTTTCCCTCCCCCTGTTGCTGCACCAGAAGGTCTCCCAGCCTTCTGGTTCCAGGACGTGCAGTAGGCTGAAGAAGACAGAGCATGTGATTGCCAATTCCGGTAGAAGGAGTGGAATTCAGTGAAAGCACACCACAGAATATTAGCTGGGTTTTGTTCACTCAGAAAGTGTAAGACAAAGATTTCCAAGTGAGGCAATGCACACCACGAAGCAATGCCATCTACTCAAGCACTCAGTGGTGCTGTTACTAGAATTATTTCACCTAAATTTTTGCAAACTAAAGCAGCCTCCTGCAGTGTTTGGGACTATGAAGAGGAGCATTTCTCATTTTTGAATTTATATCAAATATTTTTACCCCGCCTTTCTCTTTAAAAAAGATGCAAGGTGGCTTGCATCATGAAAAGACAATATTTAAAAGCTAACAACAGTTAAGTATACAGATATTTTAAAAGAATTAAACAAAGAATACATTAACACAGTAAATTAAAAAGTACGGAATACATATTGTTTATTATTTAGGACTGCTGGCTATATAGTGGGATAGACGTTTGGCTGTGAAGCCAGAGGTTCAGAGTTCAATTCCCCACTGTGTCTCTTGAGAGAAGAGCCAGCCTGTATAGCCTTGGACCAGCTGCACAGTCCCAGGATTCCCCCAGAAGAAGGGAATGGTAAACCTGTGTGTTCTCCACTGGAGTCACCCTAAGTTGGAATCGACTTGATGGTGCACGCACATGTGCACACACACACAAACGCGCTCGCACACTATTTCATAAATCCATTTAGAGACAGCGCAGAAGGACAAAGAACCTTAAACTTAAATAGAGAAACCTCCAGAGCTAGCTTCTATGCATGCAGGTTTCCTGGCGATAATTTATCTCACTAAGAGGAAAGAAACAGGGACAGACGTTATCTCAAAGAGAGATGGAGGAATGAAGCCTAGAAGCATCACCCTAAACATAGGTTAGTTTCCTAAACCTGGAGCAGAAGGTCAATGAGGTATTCATTTATTTTTATGCCTTTCTCCCTCAAACTCCAGCAGGCGTTCTGAAGCACAACCTGTTGTGTGATCAACCTCACAACCAGTGTGAGAACAGGCATATCATAGGAAGCATGCTGGACTGTGGGGGTCCCTAACCTGGTTGTTCTTCCGTTCCACCTTTAGGCAATGGGCTACTGACCATAAATCTAAGAAACAGAAAAAATTGAATATGTGTTCCGCTATATTTCATCTCTCTGTCTCTCTCCTGCCCCGCCCCCCATTCAAATAGCCTGCTACATACATTGGTGCTCCATTTCAACAGTTACGGAGTTATAGCGTAATGTCCAAATATTGTGACTGTATCAGATTATTTCCCTCCAAATAATCCTTTATTTTATTTTCGATAACAGCTGTGGTTTCTATTTTCAACATATATATATTTTTCTTGCCTGCCAGATGGCATAAATGAAGATACACATCTCTGTGTTGTAGAGATAAAGCCATTTGAAGTTCTCCGCAGCTGAAATCCAGTAATAAGGCACAAGTAGAGCAGACCGCAAAAAATTGTGTGAAGCTCAACATCAAAAAAAACTAAGATCATGGCCACTGATCCCATCACCTCCTGGCAAATAGAAGGGGAAGATATGGAAGCAGTGACAGATTTTACCTTCTTGGGCTCCATGATCACTGCAGATGGTGACAGCAGCCACGAAATTAAAAGACGCCTGCTTCTTGGGAGGAAAGCGATGACAAACTTAGACGGCATCTTAAAAAGCAGAGACATCACCTTGCCGACAAAGGTCCGCATACTCAAAGCTATGGTTTTTCCAGTAGCGATGTATGGAAGTGAGAGCTGGACCATAAAGAAGGCTGACCGCCGAAGAATTGATGCTTTTGAATTGTGATGCTGGAGGAGACTCTTGAGAGTCCCCTGGACTGCAAGGAGAACAAACCTATCCATTCTGAAGGAAATCAACCCTGAGTGCTCACTGGAAGGACAGATCCTGAAGCTGAGGCTCCAATACTTTGGCCATCTCATGAGAAGAGAAGACTCCCTGGAAAAGACCCTGATGTTGGGAAAGTGTGAGGGCAAGAGGAGAAGGGGACGACAGAGGACGAGAGGGTTGGACAGAGTCATTGAAGCTACCAACATGAATTTGACCAAACTCCGGGAGGCAGTGGAAGACAGGAGGGCCTGGCGTGCTCTGGTCCATGGGGTCATGAAGAGTCGGACACGACTTAACGACTAAACAACAACAAAGAAATGTGGAGACCTACAGAGGTGAATAGCTACAAGTTCTCCAGAGTCTATCCCTTTCTTATTAACTGACACTAAAGATCTCAATAATTCACTCTGAGAAAGAGTAAAAAAAGATTAGGACAAAGAGTAAAAAAGGTTATTTACTTACAGTTGCTTGAACTTACAAACTTGTTTATGCTGATTTCTTTACTGCACACATACTTAGCAACCAACTGAACAGATCAACAGTAAACAAACGACTGCCAACAACCAAGGAAAGAGAGGGAAATTAACACTCAGCAGAGAGGTGGGGCATTCTTTGAATTCAAAGGCTGGAAGGAAAGCTTAGTTAGTGCCAGATAGATAGACAATTACCCCAGCCCAGAAAAGTCCCTCTCAGTTGAACAAACTACAGGCAGCATGCAAGGTTGCAAATAAAAACTCCGACAGTAAGTGGCATGAGACTAAACCCATTGAATCAGTGGTGATTTGGTGAGTCAATTCCTCCAAAAAAGTCCATTCATTCAAATAGGCCTACTCTAGTCGCACCTTATTTTAGCATGATAATCACAACTAGAGTAGGCCCATTTGAATCAATGGAATTTAGGGAGCAGATGATTCAAATTCCTGTTGATTCAATGAGCTTGCTCTAGCATGACTTGCTAGCATAAGCAAAAAGATTTCAGCCTATATTTTGAGGCTGCAGTTCTTTGCACAAAGCAAAGTGGCTCTTAAATCTTGTTTTGTAAGCTGCCTTGGGAGGTTTTTTTCAAACCCTGAAATGTGGCTAGGAAATATTTAAAGAATTAAAATTGTTTCATAAGTTTTATGACAGCAGGACTGCAATATCCATGAGGGATTGGTTCCAAGACCCACCCCCAGCCGGATGCCAAAAGCCCATGGGTAATAGGGAACCCTATATATAATATAGTCTCTGGTTCCCTCTAGTGGGCCTTTCTGGTAATTACATTGTGGAAATATGTATTTCTGGGAGTTTTCATTTAATATTTTAACATTTCCAAACCATAGATAAGTGAAACCATGGATACTGATCCCACAGATATGGGAGTCCTTCTGTATATGATAAGTGGAACAATTTTCTGTGGCAAGTTATAAATGACACATTTTTATATTGTTAAAAGTTCCTTTTAAGATTAAGAAGAAATGTTATCTCTTCTTAATCTTAAAAGGAACTTTTAACAATATAAAATGTGTTATTTATAACTTGCCACAGAAAATTGTTCCTATTGCAAAGATCATAGTTCGGGAATAACTAGCTTAAAACAACCAGTTACTTGTAACTGATTCTTTTCTGACATCATTGAAACATAACAAATCATAGTATAGCTGTCCCACCGTGCTCTTCTAGGTAGGCATTTTTTTTAATTTCTAAAATACCAGATTCTGATGATAGTACTGATATTTTTTCCACATCCATGTGATGCTCCTTTCCTCTGGCACCACGTGTCTATAAAGGAGAAGAGGCAAATTCTCCATCTGAAAGAACCTTTAACAAGAGACAATGCCATTTTTTCCTCTGTTTAACTACAACCTTGAGGACACTTTTATTTTTACAGTTTTAATTCCTCTTATAATTAGTTGGTGGTAACTGAAAAATATCACATGGTTCAAGTGTTGTTTGTTGTATTGACTTATATACTGCCCCATAGTGCTAGAGCGCTCTCTGGTGGGTTTACGACGTAATTATGCAAAAAACACTTTGCCCCCCAGCAAGCTGGGTACTCATTTTACTGAACTCAGAAGGATGTAAGGCTGAGTCAACCTTGAGCTGGCTATCTGAACCGGTCAGGATCAAACTCAGGTGGTGAGCAGAGGCTTGACTGCAGTACTGCAGTCTGACCATCCTATTATGGGTGTTAACCATAATGGGAACCAACTATCCTGGAGTATTTTTCAACTGTAATTGTAACTAGTTATTTTTAACAGTAACTATCCAAACTTTGGCATATATTTCAAATTTCTCCTAAAATTTCTCTTTATTTCCAGAAAACTGTAAGGGTGTTGTTGTTTTTCTTCCCCCTCGGGTTCAAAATTTTGGGCAACTCTGCCTCTCCAGGCAAGACAGATTTTTCCAGCTGTCCCTTCAGGAGAACTCTTGCTATGTTCTTATCCTCATGCATAGCAATACTGGCCTTCCCTTGACAAGCTCGGAGATGACAGCCCTCATGAGGGACGCCATCCGCTCTCCTCTGAAACCACCAGCTGTGTCAGAGATGACTATGAATGTTTCATGATAACTAACCTCCTTCGCAATGGAAAATTCTAAGAGCCTCTTAGTTTGCTCATGTGGAATTGGGTTATTTTGCTGTGTCCATTTTAAAAGGTGCTAGCTCACAGACAGTGATGTGTCCGTATGAACATGGGAGACATGTTCTGGGTAATGGAGCAGAAGGACACACAGTGTCCCCCTTTCCAGCAACATCTGCTCAAAACCTGAAGAAAAAATAATTGCTTACCCACAACATAAGTAACTGGTCATCTGTCTTTAACCAGCCTATATTAGCTTGAGGGTTGGAAGCAGATCTGAGAGCCAGAGGTTTTAACCACTGTTTTGGGAGGCAAGGTGTGACACCACTTCAAATCTTCTCAGAAGATACTGAAAATTTAAACCAGGATGTGCATCTGGGGACAGAGAAACACACACATACACACATGAAGATTCTCCCACCCACCATCTTTCTCCCTATTTGCAGGCCGACTGTCTTGGCTCTCTCTGTCATCTTTCCATTTGAACTTCTGCTGAAAATACAAAGCACTTGGAATGGGGTGGGGATCCCAATGTGGGGTGTGGGTGTGGCCATATACATGCACATTTCAAAGTCCCAATTGTTTCTCCTGGTGGGACATTTTCTAAAATTCTTTTAAGTGTGTGTCTGTGAGTGCACACACACAACCCATTGAGATCCCCCCTCCCCAAATAATTCACATATCAGAACAGGTCAATAATAGGATCATCACCACTTCCCCTCCCTTCTCACACAAAACCGTAAAAGGATCAGAGGCGGGATCAGAGGAAGAAAGGGCAGGCAGAGGCAGGACCAGAAGAAGGAAGGAAGGAAGGGGGTCTGTGGGCTGGAATGTTAATCGCATTACAAGGAGTATGAATTGTGAACTCATGAATCAATCCACAGCCCCTGTATGAGCACTGAGTGTGATTTCAGGTGTAATACAGGCAACAAATCAAATCACAGCAAATGTTCTAATTCAGCACTCCGATGCAGTCTGATTCAGCTCTCCGATGCAGCTCTCAGAGTCAAGCAGTCCAAAAGTCACGTAACACCAAGGGGTTATGAGTAGCAGGTGGCCAAGATAGAAAATCTGGAACAAAAACCAACATTGTCTCTAAAAAACTCCCACTCCCAGTCTGAGGTTTATATAGCTGAGCTGCTAGAACCCCATCTCGAGCGAGGCTTCAAGTATCTGGGCAGGAGGGGAAAGAACTCAGCTGCAGGAATTTTGCCTTTTGGTCTCCCTAGGAGGAAGAGCATTATCTCAAGGAGATGTCCTACTCAGACTTTAAATGGGTGACCTATGCAGCTGTATAGTGCAGAGTTTGCTGTTCCAGTGCAGCTAACCATGGACAGCTAACTTAAAGGTCCTTGATCTCATTATTTAGGGCTCTTGATCTATGTACCAGACATGGATTGGAAAGCCTTTCAAATTGATGACACTTTCGTCTGTAAATAATAATCAGGCTTTTTTTTTTTTTTTTTTTTTTTGCTGTTGCTTTTTTTGCATAAATTATATAAACCTATACTTTTAGACATGCACTCTTTAATTCTGCCCACACATCAGCTAATTTATGTCAATAAAGGCAGATCAACTGAATGGGGGAAAACAGCCTTAGTCCTCAGTTTTTTGGGGGAGCTGGCCCCAAAGCCAATAAAGAACGCTAAGAGGCAGGCTATGCAAATCCTTAAAGTTCCACCTGTCCTACAGACTGGAATTTGTTCACTGTCATCTTTCTCCCCTTTTCAGAGAATCTGAACTGTTCTGAAGGCTAAGGAACCAGTAAATGACAATTCTTATTTTTATACGCGTGCAACAATGGTTATTTCTATCCACCCATGGCACAGATATGTCTCCCTTTTACTGTATGGTTAAGTTGATGGGAGCAAAGTGAAGGCTTTTGCAGGCTAGCCTGGCGGCCAGGAAAAAGAATAGAAAAGGCTGCTTAACAGAAGGAATATTGATCACGTCTTAAGAAGCCACCAGGGACAATGAGACAAATCTGGGTTTTCTTTCAACAGATCAATAGCGTGCAATTTTGCCCATCAGCTGCGCTCATCTGAAATAGGTTGTGTGCATCATTGTGTGTGTGTACAGGATTTACAGTATTACATATTTTTTTTATGGAAAGATGGAGTATGTGCTCCAAGGTGACTCTTCAGAACGGATTTTGTTCTGTTCTTTGCATGAGGAAAGCAGGGCAAGGAACTTTGGGAGGGTAAAAGAAGGGTTTTCATGACTGCCTATGGATGCAAATGCATTACAAAGGTATCCATTGAATTAAAGATCCCACATTATTGCCCTGGAAACGAATTCTGTCGCT
Source organism: Intellagama lesueurii (assembly GCA_037013535.1). Taxonomy (NCBI): domain Eukaryota; kingdom Metazoa; phylum Chordata; class Lepidosauria; order Squamata; family Agamidae; genus Intellagama; species Intellagama lesueurii. The sequence goes on along the minus strand of JBAJHW010000011.1, from coordinate 9,513,244 downwards.
GTACCCAGCTTGTCTTGTCCTTGCAGGTAAGGATGAAGAACTAAAAAATGCTTCTTGACAAGATTTCTGTTACTGTCAGTATTAACGAGAGTTCTTGCACTGGCAAAAATGTTTTTTTTTTTGGAGAAGTTTTGCACATTTTTTAAAATAGAAGAAAGCCCTCTTTCAGTGGGTGAAATAGAATCTTTATAGAATCATGGAACAAGGGAGTTGGAAGGGACTTCTAAAGCTTTTGAGTCCAACCCCTTCCTCAAAGCAGCCTTAAAGCTGAAGGAGGAAGATTGTGGACTTTAAAGTTGCCTATCCACATTAGTAGCAGCAGAACTGGCAAGTAGCACACAGTTGTAGAGGAGAGATCTTTGCTTGTCTCACCTGCACACGTGAGGATGAACTTGCTCCTCTTTCCCTTGAACAAGTGAGATATTTTTTTGGTACTGTCACTGAGAGTTCAAGAACGGTGTTTGTGTGCGCGCGCATGCGTGCATGAGCAAACTGCACAAAACTATGATGGCCACTGCTTTGTTGCGTGGCCTTCTAAAGAATAAGAATCATCGGATGGATTATTTACATCTTTTGAACAATCAGCCAGTTCTTTTCTGCTTTCTGGGAGCCATATTATATTTAAATTATTAGTATCTTCATTTGTTCTTCTGATCTTGTGTTAGTTTTTCAGCAAGTTGTTTGTTTGTTTGTTCGTTCCTTCCTTCCTTCGTTCATTTAATTAGTTTTATATGCTGCCCCATTAGTACAACGCACTGTTCTGGGTGGTTCACAACAAGAATATCACAGACATAACAAAAATGTGTGAAATTATTTAAAAAACCATAAAACTATCAGAACAGCAATAATCCAAAGGTGCTTTTCTCTGTAAGAAGGAGAATAGAGGCGCAGCGTCAGGCAGGGTCTTTATGGAAGGACTCCCTAAAGAACAGTGTTTTGAGCTGCCTTCTGAATGCTGGCAGGGATGGTTCTGCCTTCTGAATCCACTGGCAGCTGGTTCCATAAAGTTGGTGCCACTGTGAAGAAGGCCTGGCTCCTCACCAAAGACGTCCGGGCCTCCTTCAGGGTGGCAACACAGAGGAGCCTAGCCCAGGAGGATCTGGTGGGTCGGGCAGATGACACTGGGGAGAGGCACTCCTACAAGAAGCATGGGCCCAAACCATGAAGGGCTTGATATGTGAGCATCAAAATCTATGCCCCAAATACATTTATACCAGCTATTTAAAGGTAGTTCTTCACCATCTTTTCATGTTCAAAACATCTAAGCTTTAAGATAGACCCCTCTTTCCATGTTCTTGCATTATGCAGTGCTGTTGATTTTTATGCTGTAATACGACACACAAGAAGACTTTCTCCATGGGATTGCCTCTCCAAACCTTGGCTACTTTTTGGATCACATTGTGGTGCACTGAGGGCTTTTAGGAGCTGGATGCCCAAAATGTTACTTCTTTCTGAGCTCCTTGTGGAACTCCCTTCCCTCGAGAAATTAGGTCACCATGTCTTTACGCTGTATTCTTCTGGCAAAGAGTGTCACTTATTTATAAACAAGCAGCTGACTCTGCTGTGGCTCCAAATTATTATTGCAGATCGTTTTGGTTTTCATGGTTTTGCCTTTGCTGCAGCTTCCAGATTATTGAACATGTAGGAATGACTTGTTATAGTTTCTGCTTTAAAAAAAAACATTTTAAAAATTATCCCTTTTTAGGAGGGGAAAGGTAGGGTTACTTTTAGAAAGACTTTAGTTCAAATTTTATTAAATAAAAATCAGCTGCCCCACTCAAGAATTGCACACATATGTTAGACATACAGTAAGCATGTCAAAGCGGTACTTCCTTACAGGGTGAAAAACAGCTGGTTGTCAAGGCCTGTGCTGTCACGCAACTCTGTAGTTTGCATTTCAACAAGGTTTGTTTTGTGATTGGCCACTAGAAGGTAAACACGGGCTTTATTTGCAGGTCTGAATGCCCAGGCCTTTATGTCTATGAAAATTCCTTTGTGGAAGAAAATATTTGCTATTCACAAGGAATTCACAGCTCTCTGTGTGCACACTTTGATACTAAAAGATGAAAACATGCATTCTCTTGCAGGATCTTTTTTTTACAGAAGTGTGTGTGTGTGTGTGTGTGTGTGTGTGTGTGTGTGTGTGTGTGTGAGAGAGAGAGAGAGAGAGAGAGAGAGAGAGAATTTATGAAATGATACGTAATAAATCACAGGCTCCCCATAAAAACTATAGTGTTTCCTGTAGAATTTCAAGTGAAATGATGACAGTTGGGAAGAGGATTTTTAGATGTCTTAATACCAGAAGTCAAAGATCAGAGGAAAACATATTACCCATGGTTTATTAGAACTTCCATCCCTGATGTAGGATGTGGTGCAGAGGTTTGAATTTCTGGTAAAATTTTGTTTTGTTACACAGTGGAAATACGGTGATCTACAGAGGAGAATAGCTACAAGTTCCCCAGAATCCACCCCTTTCTTCTCGACAGGCATTTAAGGTCTCTCTGAGGCATTTGCAGGAGAAAGAAATGTAAAAATATTTACTTACAATTGCTTGAAACTGACTTGTGTATGTCGTTTTCTTTCCTGCACACATATTTAGCAACCAAATTGACAGCTCAACAGTAATCAAACAACTACCACCAACAAACTAAAGAGAGAGAGAGAGAGAGAGAACACTCAACAAAGAGGTGGGGCTCTCTTTGCATTCAAAGGCTGGAAGGAAAGCTTAGTTGGCGCTAGATAGACAGGGAATAATCCCATCCTCAGTTGTGGAGGAGGACTGGAGGATGAATTGAAGAATTTCATAGGAAACACAAATTAGTCACAAAGCATGAGCTTTGTAGTAAGGAGAAACAGAAATGAGACCTGCCACTTGACGCAGATAGCTTTGAAGAACCTTCTGTTTACTGAGAAGCAGGCAAGTCAAGAGAGGACAACTGGGTGGACCAGGACCATTCCTGTTTTAATCACGGAGGAACAAAAGCCAGTGCTTCAGAAATGAAACTAGTGCCTTCTGTAATGTGATGCCTTCCGTATATGTTGGACTGAATATTTCAATGTTTCTAGCCTGAATGTCCGATGGCTGATGCATATTGTGAGGCACAGAAGCTGTGAAGAAGGCCATCTTCTAGGCGAACCATATGTTGGTGATGCCATATGGAGAATGCCTGTTTGAGGCATATGATGTTGTGGCGGCTGGTGGTTTCCTCTGAGTTGGAAATTATGATCCACATCGGTTTTGTCTTAGAGAACTCCTTGGCAGAGATGGGTATCAACTAGGAAAACAGTGGTTCATGATGGTTTGTGGTTCATCGATATTCACAAACCACAAACTTTCCAATGAAACAAATTGTTTTGTGTTTTATGCAATTCGGGACTTCTGGGAGCAGTCCTGAGGGACCTGCTCTGGGGGGCTATAACTTGGACATCCCAAATCCAATCTTCAGCAGTGTAGGTTGTAGGTGATGAAAGGAGAGGAGAGTCAGCTGAAGACTCATTGTGAATTTGGGGGCCATTTTACTGCTCCTGGAAGCCTTGACTCACACAAACCACGAAGCATATGAATTGCCAATGCCAGTAACAGTTCAGCATTTCATTTCATTTCATTCTGGGTAGCTTCGTTTGCCCGAAGGACTCCCAAATGAACCATGAAACAAGTCATGGAGTTTTTTGCTTTGTGGTTCGTTTCATGCCCATCTCTAGTCCTTGGTATTTGTTCGCACACTTCAAAATTGAAAAGATTCGCAACCTGTCTGTCAATATAACAATCTCCTTGCATGAACTTTTATCCAACAGTCGTTACTTCTGTCTCAACAGGTTTTGGACATGGGGTCTGTTTATATTACTCTTTGTGCTAACCCCACAGGGTTATTACTAATCTAATGTTATTGGAAATTAGCTTTGTTTTTCTCTCTTTTTTTGTCTCTCTTTTCCACCTTTTCTTTTTGTAAATGTGTGTAGGCACGCATGGACGCACGCGCACGCGCGCACACGCACACACACATCTTTTTAAAGAAAGAAACAATTGCTTCACAACATTTGAAGAATTGCAAAATCAAGTGGACAGCCAGATTCCAAAGCTGCTCATTCAGTAAAATGAAAGCCAGCTCATTTCACGTCAGGATGTGCTAAACATTGATTTCATCAAACATCTACAGACTAAGATTAAATCATTTTTTTAAATTACAAGAAAAAAATATGTAAATATGTGTGGCAAAAAAGGGTAAACTATCAGACATAGCTGGGCTTTTAGAAGCAGAGGGATGTGGGGAGGCAGAAGGTTATGTAAGCTGGCAAACTAGGAGCAAGAATTCAAGAAAATTATTCAACATAAGCTGGATATTCCTACCCTGCAGTGCTTTGAGGAACGCCAAAGAGAAGGCAGCTGCTGTGTGCTTGTCCCTGGAACAAGAAGAATTCTCCAACCCTTGGAAAAGTCACTTTTGGAACGAAAATTCCAAGGACTTTGCAGCTAATCCAGCAAAGCCTTGTCTGTTTGTTTGGTGGACAGAGAGATAAACTCAGAAAGTTTGCTGGGATTCTCTGAGCACCCCACACTGTGTAAGGTCTGTCAGGGAAGAAAAATACCAAGCTCTCTCGAGCCATTGCTACGATCATAAAATCACCTTAATAGGGAAAATATTTCCAGAACTAGATGAGATCTGACAGTGAGATGAGACTGGCCAGAGAAGCCAAGCTCTCAAGCTCATATGAGATTCTGGGTTAATAATAATAATAATAATAATAATAATAATGTAGAGAATGGCATGATAATAAGACTAAGACTAAGAATAACAATAAGAATGAATGAAAGTATTTTTTTTTTTAGCTTTGTCTTCAGGCCTGATGCATGCACCTGATACAGCCTATAATAACCAAATTTACTATCAGGCTGTATGTGGGTGGGGTGGGGGGGGGGGAAGCAAGGGATATTTCATGGTACAGTAAGAAAAAAATGGCAAATTGCAGATGTCTAGATACTTTCCTGGGATTGGTACCCATTCCCTGACGTATATAGATGAGCGACATTACTCTATTCGGGTTCAAGGTTTTAATATTTTCGTTAGTTTGAATACTGTACCAAGAAACCAAGTTTTCTTCCTCCAGGCCATTGTTGGGGTTTTTTTAAATAATCCCCCCCTTTTTTTTTAATGGCTGTTATTTCCCGATTCCGAAGGTTACAGCAAAACAGAGTCCTTGTTCTTGACCTTATTTGAGAATAGATTTAGCAGCAGCAACCAGAACATTCAGAACATTCTCCTCACGAATTTCCTGGCAGGTTCTCAACTCTTCTATTTAAAATTGCCGTATATATTTGCAACCCTGCTGCCATCAAATGGGCAAAAAAATCGGCTCTGGGAACACTGTGTCATCAACAACAATTTGACTGACAATGGTATACTTGTCTAGAATCTAGAATGATAATATGGGCATGACTGTGATAACACCACTGATTCAGCCTTTACAAAATGGTTCCTTTAGTGCATTGTTTTGTTGTTGTTCTTTAGTCGTTAAGTCGTGTCCGACTCTTCGTGACCCCATGGACCAGAGCACGCCAGGCCCTCCTGTCTTCCACTGCCTCCCGGAGTTGGGTCATTTGCATTGTTTAGGCAGAGGTTATTATTTTATCTTTACAGATTTCACCTCATGCCTGCTCCTTTATCTGTATCTTTGGAAGGATATTCACATATATATTGTTGATCTATGACTCTCACACAGTTACTGACACTGAACATTCAACATGAATACCAGGGGAACCCGAGTCACAGGACTTGCTGTCAAGTCAGACTTAAGTCGCACCAGCGACTTGATTTGTTTTGTTTGTTTTTAATGACTCAGACTCAACTCAGAACCCACCCCCTCCTCTCTTTTTTTCTAGGAAAAAAGCTTGTTTTTAATAGAGACTCGGACTTGGGACTTGGTACCAAAGACTTGGGCTCAGACTTGGGACTTGGACCCAAAGATTTGCCAACATTTTATGCTCTATACAAATTGCTGAGCTGCACAAACCCTGTTCAGATGCTTTTTGTGTGTGTTGAGTGAACATATGAGGAAGGGGAGCATCCTGACCCCGCTCATCTCGAAAGCTGTTTTTCAACTTCCACTATTAAGAAACTATTAAGAAAACAGAAGGGTGATGCTAATGAAAGTAAAAAATATTTGGCACACATTTATTTCAGGTGGAGAGAAAGAGCGGCAGAGCAGCATAGGAAGCGCAAGGAGCAGTTTGGGTGACTGTACAATTTAAGTCTCAAAAACAGAACAAAATTAGGTAGATCAATCAGTTTCCCATGTAGGTATCCTTGAAGGCATATCTACTGATATGCATTTGCGGGCTAGAATGCTACTGCCGACCTCAGCCTGTCGTTCTGGCCTCAAAGCTGCTGCTGAATGAATGCTATATGAGGAGATACTGGAAGCGCAGCTGTCCTTCACTGTCTTCTCTCAATGACATGTTTTATTCAATCCTCCTGGGGTCTCCCTAGTCCCTTTCATTTCTGAAACCTTCCTTGGTCTTTCACAATTTCATCCCCCCCCCAAAAAAGTCCTTCTCCTTAGAGTTCTGCTCTAGAACCAAAAGGGTTGTGTTGATGCCATAGTGCAGGGGCTATACTGTTCCTTGAGTATATCAAGTGAACATCCATCTATCAGTCCACTCAACCTATTTACCTGGATCGTGACAACACGCTTAGAGAGGAATGCTTGCCCCTCTCCTCTCCTCTCCGCCATCACTTCCTCCACATGGAGAGTGACATGTCTGGAGAGGACAGGGGTCCTCCACTTCATGAACGGGCTCTCCGTAACCTCTGGAAAATCAGGATTCTCGTTCACACAGAATGCTTACACAAGAGCAAGCCCCTCTCCTGTTTAGTCATCCATGGAGAGAAAACAGCTACGAAAGGGCAGGATCTAGTTGCTCCTGTTTAAGTGTGTTGTTGGGAACTGGATAGATAATGACAGAATAGGACCAGAATGGGCATTCATCAATTCAAGTACAGCTGTATGCATAATCTCTATGCCATATGAGCCCTATTCAGATGTTTTTAAAAATGTTAACTTGAAAAGAATGAGCAGGGAACAAATTTAAAAGGCTGGCAATCCACTCCATGTGGAAACTCTCCCTGTGATTGGGAACCCTGATTCTCAATGCCCGAAAAGGGCTATTAAGTAAGATTTTAGTTTGTTTTTGTTGTTACGTGCTGTGATGTCATTTTCAACTTATGGCGACTGTATGAGGGAGTGATTTCCAATATGTCCTGTCCTCAACAGCCCTGCTCAGCTCCTACAGACTCAAGCCTGTGACTTCCTTTAGGGAGTCAATCCATCTTGTATTTCGTCTTCCTCTTTTCCTGCTGCCTTCCACTTTTCCCAGCATTATTGTCTTCTCCAGAGAATCCTGCCTTCTCGTGATGTGCCCAAATTGGGACAGCCTCAGTTTTGTCATGTTTGCCTCTGGAGATAGTTCAGGCTTGATTTGATCTTGGAAACCACTTGTTAGTCTTTCTGGCAGTCCAGGTTATCTGCAAAGCTCTCCTCCAGCACCACATTTCAGATGGATCACCTTTCTTCTATGCACCAGTAGTTATATCAGTGTGTGTGGTTTGCATCTTTTCTTTAAAAATGATTCCCCCCCCCAACTTAAAAAGATGATAGAGGGCTGATTAGATAACATTTACCAGACAAATCCTCTACTTTCTCTGATCAGCCATGATGTTGAAATAAGTGGAATTCAGAGGTAAACTACCTTTGATCATGGAGGTTTCATTTAGCGTTCAGGAGTAAGAGCTACTGATAGACCTTTCCTCCATGGATTTGTCTATCCTCATCTAGAAGTCAGATACCATTACAATTTGTTGTTTAGTCGTTAAGTCGTGTCCGACTCTTCGTGACCCCATGGACCAGAGCACGCCAGGCCCTCCTGTCTTCCACTGCCTCCCGGAGTTGGGTCAAATTCATGTTGGTAGCTTCAGTGACACTGTCCAACCATCTCGTCCTCTGTCGTCCCCTTCTCCTCTTGCCTTCACACTTTCCCAACATCAGGGTCTTTTCCAGGGAGTCTTATCTTCTCATCAGATGGCCAAAGTATTGGAGCCTCAGCTTCAGGATCTGTCCTTCCAGTGAGCACTCAGGGTTGATTTCCTTCAGAATGGATAGGTCTGTTCTCCTTGCAGTCCAGGGGACTCTCAAGAGTCTCCTCCAGCACCACAATTCAAAAGCATCAATTCTTCGGCGGTCAGCCTTCTTTATGGTCCAGCTCTCACTTCCATACATCACTACTGGAAAAACCATAGCTTTGACGATGCGGACCTTTGTCGGCAAGGTGATGTCTCTGCTTTATAAGATGTTGTCTAGGTTCTTAAAAAGCATTACAATGGCTTATGGCAAAAGCCTCCAAAAATTAAAAATTGCATTTTGTGACCAAGTAATCAAGAACTAATGTGTTAGAAGAGCTCTGAAATTTACATTTCAAAAAGAACTTTTTGCATAACTCAGGGCTCCATCACATGTGCCAAAAGAACAGTTTCGTTTTCATTCCTTTTTGGAATTGATACATTTTTACATGCAGTCACGTGGTATATATATTGATGTAATGCTGCGCAATTGGTTTGCTGTTATCGTTGTTCCTATTTATTTATTTCTCTATGTATTTATTTTTGTATTATACCAATATTTGCTCTAATCAGGCAAACCATTCATTGTGTTGAATATGGCTAACATGTTGAATTGTCCTTACCAACTTGGCCAGAAGAACACCAGGGAATATTTTTTGGCGGTTTCTGTGGGCCCATCTTTTAATATTGCACCTTGGAAATATTTATAAAAACATGAAAGACACAACGAATGAGCGATTCTCCTGCCACTTGTGTGTTCTGTGATATCAAGTCGGAACTGACTTATAGCGACCTTAACATGGCTTTCAAGGTAAGTGAGATATTTAAAAGAGCGGTTTTACCAGTTCCACTCTCCCAGGGAGTTTCTATGGCTGAGCGGGGATTCAAACTCTGTTCTCCAGAGTCCTAGTACATCACTCTGTCTACTACACCACACTGGGAATCCTGCCAGTTAGGACTGATAAAAGAAGGGTAAGTTTTAGTTTGTTTTTGTTGTTATGTGCCGTGATGTCATGAAAAGGTATCATCAAAATGCCTCTTAAAAAGCCCTTCAACAGTAACTTTTGAAAGTTACTTGTTGCTAATTGTTTTACTTAAGTAGTTTAGGTGTTACTCATTAGACCTAAAAAGTAACTTTGCAACTACTAGTTACACTGCTGTTTACTAAAAAGATAACCAGCCACCTGTAAAATGGGCACAAACCACTGGTTCATGCTGGTTTGGTTTTTTTGGCTGAACAGGCGGGAGGCAGGGCAGGGAAGGAGGGATGCAGCCTCTGAGCGGGCACCTGCTGGAGGAGGCACAGCTTGGAAGCAGCGAAGACCTGTTTTGCCGAAAAACAAACCAGCTTGGTGGTTCATGCCCATCTCTTGCCACCAGTTACATAGTTGGGGAATAAAATAATCATGACATGTTTTTTAACATTTTGAATCAGATCACATTCAGATTGTATTCCAGAGATCCACATAAACTGGTAATTAGTTACTTCCAAGCTGACTTGCAAGCTCTGTGCCTAAGTTTATTTTTTCCCTCCCAAATCATTTTCCTTTTTTTTCTCCATGTCTTTTAGAATGTCAGCCTGAATCTCTCTCTCTCTCTCTCTCTGGATTTTCATCCCTGAATCTCTGATGTTTCTAATGCACTTTATAAGACTCTTTCCTGCCCTGCTGAAGAACAGGGTAATAGAATCATAGAACAATTGAGTTGGAAGGGGCCTATAAGGCCATCACGTCCAACCTCTTGCTTAATGCAGGAATCCAAACCAAAGCAGATCGGACAGATGGTTGTCTAAATTTCTCTTTAATGCCTCCAGTCTTGGAGTGCTCACCACCTCTCAAGGTAATTGGTTCCATTGCCATACTGCTCTAACAGTTAGGAGGTTTTTCCTGATATTCAACTAAAATCTGGCTTCTTGAAACTGGAGCCCATTGTTGTGTGTCCTGCACTCTGGGATGAGCGACAACAGATCCTGCCCCTCCTCTGCATGATACCTTTCAAGTATTTGAAAAGTGTTATCATATCTCCTCTCACTCTACTTTTCTCAAGGCTAAACATGCCCAGTTCTTGAAAATCGTCCAAATATATAAATAAAAAAAACATGTCCAGAACTCAGTGTACTACCAGCCTACTAATCTGTTAATCATTGCTGTGTCGATTGCTCCCCAAAGTCTTTTTCTAGGTGATGGGAGTGTAAGTGGAAAGTAAGCAAATCTCTCTGGAGAATTTCTCACTGAATACATAATTCCTGGCCATGAACCATCCCGACATGGATCCAGTTTTAAAAGCAACAAGCAGTGAATCCAAAGGAAGACACCAGCAGCTGATGTTCCTTCTAGGGGGGAAAAAAAACCTGGGGATGTGTGTGTTGGAGGTGGGGAGAGACTCGGCTTTGCCTCCTTGTTCTCAAACGTGCACATCTTTCTAGGTTTTCCTGGAATAATAAGCTCCGTTTAAGCCAGCACGGGGCACTCTCGTGTAATTGTGACGATTGGTTCTTCTTGTACAGCCAAATGCCATGGTTAATCTTTTCTGAATTTTAATCAGTGGGGAGAGGAAGACTTAATTAACAAGTTCTTTTGTGCTATTTTATAGCAACTGCCATCTGTGAGCCTTTCAACTCCTTGCCTTATCTCTATTGCACAGCTTTGCTGTTGCCAGTGAGGAAAGAGCAAGGCGGCTGAATGTGTCTCTATCTCCCTCCCTCCCTCTTTCTCGCCTCACTCCAACCAAAGTGGTAGATTTGAAGAGCGAAACCCACTGCTTAGGGCAAAGAGCCACTTCTGGGCTTGGTAGGTAGGGAGTCTCCCAGTGGGGAGGCTTGAAGCTAATTCTGCCCTGTAGGTCCCCACAGAGGAGGCAGAACAGCCTGCGCTGGTTTCTTGGAGGCAGGAATCTGGATCCTGGGCTCCCCAAAGGTATCAGTCTCTGACCCAGGAAACCCATTCTAGAGAGAAGGGCTGCAGTGCAGTAACAAGGCACCAGTCCTCAAGGAACTTCCCTTCTGTAGCAAATGGTACAGCTCAGGCCAAATGCTTCCCCTTTCCCTGAGCATCTTTCTGATTGGCTGAGATTGGCTGACAAGGGGATCCCCATGTGCCACGTTAAGCGTTGTCTGCTGTCACCACAACGTGGCTCTGTAGCTGAGATAGTTAAATATTTCTGTGGCAAGACTGGGTCTGGGCCTTTGCAGTTACAGACTAAAAAACAGAAAGACTGCAACAAGTGCATTTCGGAGTAAGCACTTGGCAGCGTGTGAGATTTTGTGACATAAAAGCCTCTAACAATGCAGCGGATAAATGTTTAGGGGCCTACAGGGCAGAATTAGCTTCATGTCTCCCTGCACTAGATCACCCCTTTTTTGTTAGGTCTCCTTAACTGGCACTTGCTGTCTCAGTAACTCACTCAGAGTCTCTGATAACAGTAAAGAATAAAATGTTCCGTTTACTAACAGTTCTTCATAGATCAAAACAAACAGAATTCTGTAGAAAAATATTAACTGATTATATGAACAGAGCTTAACTGATTAATAGCTTCATATTGATTAACTACTGTACATGGCTTGCTGACTGACTCTAAATGACTATAAACTGTCTGCCTGGAGACGGGAGAAGAACTCTTGAGAAGAAAGGTGTGGCTCTCTTCAAATTCCGAGGAAGAGAGGAAACAAATGGTTGCTGTTAGATTGATTGATAGTTACTCCAGAAAGGTCCCTCCCAGCCGAAACCTCTGAAAATCAACATACGAAGGTCATTAATAATTCCAACAATCTGTACATCACTTTCCTTTTCCTGTTTTCTCTTTCTGTAAAGAGCTAGAGATGTGTTTATTTCTTCAAAATAAAATGGAAAATTCAGAAGAGGGACTAAGCTCCCAAACCTGCAAAACTTTGGCAGCGGTAGGCCCTTGAATGTCTCCTTTCACACCTATTTATGTATTTCTTTATTTATTTTAATTATTTTTCACTGCCTTTTTTCCTCAAGAGGAGCCAAAGCAGCTCACAATGGTCTTCCCTTAAGTCAATTCTGGTGTGTGTTTCCTGGATTCTGCCATCAGTTGGGACATTATGTATTTATTGTATTTGTTTATTTATAGATTCACAGTGTGGTACAGTGGATAGAGTGATGGACTAGGACTTTGGAGAACAGGGTTCGAATCCCCCCTTATTACTGGGGGAGTGGAACCGGTAAAACCACTCCTTAAAATATCTCATTTACTTTGAAAGCCCTATTAGGGTCGCTATAAGTTGGTTCCGACTTGACAGTACAGAAGACACACACAATGTTGGCGGTGGGAGTTACTGTTTTATTGTAAACCACTTAGAGTAGGGCTTCGCACTAAGTCAGCAGTATATAAAGACACGAAATAAACAAATAATTAATATATATGAAAACAAACAATACAAAAACTGGAAGGGGAGAAAAAAGTAACAGCCCCCTTCGGCAACCACTTCCTGAAGAGAAAGATCTTTCCTATGTCCTCACCAAATGCACCCGTGGGGAGGTGGCACTGCACCACACCTCGTGAGCAACAGTGACCCACAGGAATGGTGTTCCTACCACTCGTTGCAAACATATTTGCCTTGCCGATAGGAATGCCAAACTTGACAGAACTTGGAAAGTTACTTTTCTGGATTGCAAGGTCCCCCAACTGCACAGCGAGATTGTCAATGTGTGTTAAGGGATACAGTACCAAAGGCGGGTAATTAAAGTAGGGTGAACCTACAGTCTGAAAACCCAGGTAAAGAGATTGATCTATTTCTAGATGTGACCTGAAACATGGCCTGGATATCAGAACAGGAGGCCCTCCTCCAATCCCTCTTCATTAGTCAACAGACTCATTTCCAATCACATCAAAATTCATCTGGATATCAAGGCATAAGGCTTTACATTGTTGCAATGATTCTAGGCAACATCAGCTTGTCTAATTCTGCAAGCTTTTTTTATATATCTATATTACTTCTGTGTTCCATAAAGACAAAAATACTTCAGAGTTGTTGAAAACATCCATAATCTTATAGCTATCAAAAACTGTAGGCACAAATGCTTAAAAATAGACCCGGACTAAGCTTAAGTTGCAGGCGAATACTTAAGTCAGAATTCAATCCAAAATGCAAGAGCATAAAAAGTAAAATGAAATACCAAAAACAATGTTTTAATTACATTCTAAAAATGCTAAAGCTTATAGCTTAAAATGGCACAATCGAAACGCAGAGAACACAGCTCTAAAACACCAAAGTTGTTAAAAGTAAGAATATATAATGCAAAATTGATTTCTTAATCTTTAACCATACTATAGATTGCCATACAGAAAATTATTTTAAGTGCTCACCCAGCCATACCAGTCTGAATCTATGGAGGAAGATCCGTGGTTGTCCTCATTTGCTGCCACTCTTGCTGATTCTTGATGCTCCTTGACATCTCTGTTCTTGGCCTCTAGTGTGTGTGGCATGGCATGTTAAGTTGCATTATGTTGCAATGCTATGTGCATGTCCTGCCTCCCTATATATATATATAAGATGCCATATATGGCTATATGCCATATACTGTATATAAGATGTTTACATTTGACTTTTGTTGGACTTGTAACTTCAGGGTCTTGAATGCACAAGGGAAACATTTATAATAGAAATTTCTATTGTGTTTACTACTTCTGATAATACGGTTCCTGTAAATCAGAATCTGGCAAGCTGCCACCATGACATTAAGCACTATTATTTTAACTAACGGTTACAGAGCCTGTGGATTTCAATGGATACAAAACAGAAGATCTCATAAAATAAGGTAGAGCAAATCACAGATCTGCAAATGCCAACTACTGTTATGTTAACATTTTACATCTTGTTATGTGCCTTCAAGTTGCCTCTGACGTATGGGGATCCTATGAATGAGTGATCTCCACTTGATGACCTTTTCTAGTTCATTCATTGCTACCCTTCCAAGTCTCAGTTTTCTTCTGGTTTCTTGGCTACAGACCTCAATTGGATTGATGGTTGAACCAAGACATATGTAATCTCTCACTATTTCAATTTCTTCAGAATTGATATAGTGATATGATAGCACTTTTCAAATATTTGAAAGGCTGTCTTACAGAGGAGGGGCAGGATCTGTTCTCAATCATCCCAGAGTGCAGGACACACAACGATGGGCTCAAGTTAAAGGAAGCCAGATTTCGGTTGAATATCAGGAAAAACCTCCTAACTGTTAGAGCAGTACGACAGTGGAACCAGTTACCTCGGGAGTTGGTGAGTGCTCCAACACTGGAGGCATTCAAGAAAAAATTAGATAATCTCTTGGCAGATATGCTTTGATTGTATTCCTGCATTGAGCAGGGGGTTGGACTTGATGGCCTTGTAGGCCCCTTCCAACTTCACTTTTCTATGATTCTATGATTCATTATCAATGCTGTGTAGTTGTGTAGTTCTTCTGTTGTCATTTTTGTCTTTTTAACATTCAACTGCAGTCCTGCTTTGGCACTTCCTTCTTTCACTTTCTCTAAATGTCCTTTCTAGTCATAGCTGTTTTCTGCAAGTAATTTTACATATTTTACATATTGCAAAACATTCTCTCCTTTGTTACTTCTGTGGCTCGACTCTCCGGCATGGCAGTGTTTTTGTCTAGCGACCTTGCTTCTAGACTTGGCTGAAGCTAGCTCATTGCTCTGCAGTGGCTTTTAGTAAACTGCTGTTCAAACCTCATTTTTTCAAAATAAATTCAAAATATGTAATTTTCAGGAGTACTTTTTCTACACTTGCCTTAATTATTTTAGCACTCTATTAAAATTTTTACATCTGGACAACCCCATCTATGACTCATAGGGATTTTCATAGCAAGCATGCAGGGGCTTCTTAGCAGATAAAGAAGATGCACTTCCTTCACTGAAGGAAGTAAGTTTGATCAATCATTGCAGCCATTTGAAAATTACTGCAATTTCAATCATATCAGTGTATTTTGTAGGGTCTGGAGGCAGGGTCTCACACAGTTTTGCAATCAAGAACACAAGCTCTGTCAACCTGAGATTGACCAGTCTAAGGTCATTGCCAGACCCCACTTCTGTTTTTCATTTTCTTTAATTTGGTCTAGGAAATATAAAAATTGCTATGACTCACAATGTGCAGGTTTACCAGATGGGCAGCTAATGCAATAAACTGGCAATATCCAGCTGATTTCGATCTTAATCAGAGCAAGGCTCTCTGTACTGAGCTGCATCCGAATGTACACAGCCAGCCCTCTCTGAACATATCAGATCAATTCCCCTGCAGCATCAGAGATGCTCGGGGTAATTTTGGTTCCGGGAAATATAATTTCTTGGAGATATATCAGGCAAAATCCAAAAAACAAACAAACAAACAAAACACACACACATTAATATATTTAATATTATTATTTTAATATATTTTAATATTTTTGTGCAAAGCTCACATTAAAATATAATAGTTAATCTTTAAGGTGCCACATGTGTTTGTCTTGTTTTGTTTCTTTGGGATTTTGCCGGAAATGCTTGCACAGACTAACACGGCGACCTCTTTCAAAACCACAACTATGAAGAGATCTTAGAGAGAGAGCACATCCCGCTGTGTTCGGGACATCCTCAGACAATGTCTCGGAAACATGAAGAAGGCACAGACCATGAATGGGAATTTGGTAAGAGCTGCAGAGATGAAGTAGACGTAATCAATGCTACCAATGCAATGGACAGGTTGAACTTCCGTTAAATGCCTGCCAGCAGGACTAGTCCTACCATTGGACAGAGTGGGGCAGATGTCTCAGGGAGCAGATGCTAAGAAGTGGAAAAACAAGGGGTTGAACAAAGAGTTGCACACCATGCAGCTTGCTCTGAAGCCCCTAAAAAAGTCTGCTCTCTTCAGGTATGGTGGAGGCTGTGGTTCTATCAGTACTATTGAAGACATCCACTGCCCAGTTCAGATGACTTTTGCATATGGGATGGAATTTTCACAGATCATGCAACAAAATATCCTGGAATAATCCTGAGTGCCTAGTGGAAGTAATAGGTCTAAGGTATGAAAAACTACTTAGCGGTAGGTCCAAGCTATCTCCAGGACCGCATCTCCCTATATGAGCCTGCTCAAGATCATCAGGGGAGGCCTTTCTCTCGGTCCGACCATCTTCACAGGTGCATTTGGTGGGGACACAGGAAGGGTGCTTTCTCTGTTGCTCCTCTCAGCCTTTGGAACTCCCTCCCACAGGAGGCCAGGCTGGTCCCATCTTTGCTGTCCTTCCGCACACAGGGAGAGACCTTTCTCTTCAGGCAAGCTTTCCCTGAGTGACTGGCTACCTGAGTGGGGTTCTTAGATGAATTGCTGTCTGTTACGGCTTTCAGTGTGTTTGTGGCATTGCTTTTGTTTACTGTTTGTTTGTTTTTTAGTGTGGCAATTGTTTGATCTTTTTTTAAGTTCTTTGTATATTCACCGTTTTTAGCTTAAATATTGTCTTTTAATGATGTAAGCTGCTTGGGCCCCTTTTAAGGGGAAAGGTGAAGTAAAAATATTTTAAATAGATAGATAGATAGATAGATAGATAGATAGATAGATAGATAGATAGATAGATAGATAGATAGATAGATAGATAGACAGACAGACAGACAGACAGACAGACAGACAGACAGACAAATAAAATGATTCAGCTGTCCAGAATTCTCCATCATTATTGTCATCCTCTATCTGATAAATAGATAGATAGATATACAAACAAACAAACAAACAAGTAAATAAATAAATAAATAAATAAATAAATTATTCAGCTGTCCAGAATTCTCCATCATTATTGTCATCCTCTATCTGATGGCGTCCTCTTCAGAGGATCAAGCTAAGGATGACCTGACTGAACATGGGAGACCACAACCAGGTATGATGATGACGATGATGATGAATCTTAACTGCAGAGCTGGCAGGGACCCTAAGGATCATCACGTCCAGCCCCTGTCAATCTTGAGGCTCCAGTTTTCAGCCACCTCCCAGAGGCACGCAAGGCATCGAAAAGGCAGCTGGCCCTGGCAGGGGCGACCTGATCTCCCCAGGAGATGATGACTTCTCGATGAATGAAGAACAACCTGACCTTAGAGAATTCCAGTGACTCCAGGTGTTAGAAAAGGGAAAACAAGGAAGGCAAACGTGGTCACGTTCCAGGCCAGACACCTGCATTCAATACACAAGGACAGCTGGCAGAAGAAGGGATGGGTTGCAGGACAAGGGGAATGAATATTCCTGTCCAGTCAAACCCAACGGCTATCAGCAATGTCAAAACTAGCTTG
The DNA here is from genome assembly GCA_037013535.1 of Intellagama lesueurii. NCBI lineage: Eukaryota > Metazoa > Chordata > Lepidosauria > Squamata > Agamidae > Intellagama > Intellagama lesueurii. The sequence goes on along the minus strand of JBAJHW010000011.1, from coordinate 9,495,866 downwards.
CATTTTGTCAGCCTCTACTCCTGCGTGTTGATTTGTGCCATTGCAAACCTGCTCCTGTTTGTCTCCTCCTGGCCCTGTCAAATTGGCCCGTACGGGATTCACAACCTGAACGTTGGTGTTCATCTCTGACTCTGTTCTCGCATGCTTCTTGGATCTTGGCTCTGTCTATTTCATTTTGGACCTGGAGGAACAGGTGTCTCCCTTCTGCTCCTGTTGATGTATACTAGCTTCTTGAGAACATAACACATATGTATTTGATTTTGCTGTAAGTTGCCTCCAACACTCTAAATCTTGGTTCTATGCTTTTCTTCTCTTGCATCAGAAAAGGAACATGAAGGATGCTCATTATTACTAAACATTAAAATGCAGTAAAGAGCCACAGAAGAGACGATGTGAAAAGATAGAGCTAATGTAAACAATGTGTATGTATGAAGGAATAACAGTTTATGAATAAGAAATTTACTATTATTGTAATACAATAGGTATTGTTCTGTGGTGCTATTTTGAATGGATTGATAAAATAAAAAAATTTAAAAAAAATGAAGGATGCCATGTTTCCTAAAGATGCTACAAAGAAAAATATCAGAGGGAAAAAAGGGTTGGAAAACCAAGGAGGTTCTAAATATCAACTCTGGGTTCTGATGGCAATTTTTAGACCACTGTATTTTTAATTGTATTTTAATTGTTTTATCTTTTTACTATATTTAAATTGTTGTAAGCCACCCAGAGACCTTTGGGTAGTGTGGGCAGCATATAAGTTAAATAAATAAATGAATGAATAAATAAATAAATAAATAAAATGGTGATGAGAAGAGTTTTGGGATGTGAAGCCCGCCTTAAAAGATCTTTGTGACCTGAGAGGCTAACAGGAGGGGGTGTGAGTGCATGCATGCGTGCGCACACATGTGCACCTCACAGGCATGTTAGTGCACAGAGTGGAAGAGCAATATGCAAGGAACATTGGCTAAGGCTGGATTTGCCCATTGTCATTAGAGCGGCCACATGTTCTCTTTTGGAAGGTGTCTTCTGCTTAATTTAAATGTCTGATTTAAAGCTAAAGAACCAGAAGGAAGCCGATCAGGGACCTTGACGTTAGTAGCAGCAAGAAGTACACCAGTCTCCCGGTCACCATCTTCCCCATTCAATGGACATCTGTTACTGGAAATCAGTTGAAATTACAACAGTCATTTCAAACTTGGCAACTGGATTTGCTCCTCTGTTTTGTTGATGCCTTAGGTGTCATCCCCTTCGCCCAGAGAAGTCTTCTTCCCATAATGGACCCAAGCCTTCTGAGTCAGAAGACATCAATGAAGGGGGCCCTCGGGCCTTGTGGAAGGTGCTGAAGGACCCTCACTCACCCACTCTGGGCATGGAACGTTGCTTGATGCTCGCTCTACTGGATCCCCTTGTGCATCCCCTTAGACCAGGGGTCCCCAACCCCCAGTCCGCGGCCCGGTGACGGTCCACGACAAGACTGGGCCACGGAGACAGATCTCCCGCCCCCCTGCATGCACTGCCCCCCACACAAATGCATGGGTGCCCTGCCCACTCGTGAGTGTGCCCCACCCATGCACGCATGCACGCCCCGCCCATCCATGCATGCGCACAAGCACGCCCCACCCATCTGCAAGCACACCCTGCCCATCCGTGCATGCGCGCGAGGGTGCCCCCCCGCGTATGGACCCCGTCTCCCAACCGGTCCGCGGTTCAGAAAAGGTTGGGGACCACTGCCTTAGACGGCCTCTGGCCCTGCTGTTGGATTAGCCTCATCTGATTTACCTACTGTCTGGTTAGCCTCAGAGCTGGCAAATGCTGCTCTCCCTTTTTTGGATAACAATTCCCCATCACCCAGTCAGCATGGCCACTGGCTATGTTCTGTGTTGAATTCTGGGTGTTGTAGTCCAAAAACGCAGCTTTCCCCTGCTCTAGCTGGTCCTATTGACTCAAACCTTAAATAGTCTTTTGACCTGGTGTTTGGACTGTCTTTGAACCACCAGTTCTTTTTTTTGTACCCTTCTGGCTTAGGCCACGGCCTGTCTGAACCTTGAGTCTGGGATCCACTTACCCTGAAACAGAAGCCCAGGACTGGCATAAATTTAAAGAACTGGAGCTCCTGCTGGGATGGTTGACCCCCTAAGACGTTTTACTGGTTGGAGATGATTGCGATGGATGGCAGTCCAATAGATATGGTAGGCGACAGGTTGGAAGTTGTTCCTCTTCCTGTGGGTTCTTCTTCCCCATTTAAAATTCCATTGAAATAACAGAGAACCACGTGGTCATTACACAATACAAATACAGGAGTAGGTGACACGTTTATAGACCAGTAAAGAAATCACACAATCAGCTAGCTTTCGTGGATCAGAAAGTCCACTTCCTCAGGCTGGCACCACTATCTTGTCATTAGTACAAACACTGAGAGTCCCCAAAGTTCATGGCACATAAGTTTTGCATACATTTATGTCACTTTAAAGCGAAAACTCCACTGAAGCCTGCATCTTTCCTAACTTCCATCAAAGATAAGCGCCTGGCAAAATCCATCTGCCATGAACTTTGGGGACTAGTTTTTAATAAGCCAAATTAGTGGTTCTGCCTGAGCATGAAGGAAATAAGCCAAAATCCCAGGCAACGCTTCCTCTGGGTCTGTATGTCAAACACATTCTCGAAACAGCTGAAAATCCCACACTCCCAGATTCCCCTGAGCCACCAAGTAGCAGAATATTTTAATTATGTTTAATGAACATCAGACTGTCAGCTACTTTTTGGCACTGCTTTGTATGAGGGGTAGTTCTTCATCTCCACTCTTCAAAATCTTTACTTCCCCCATTACCATGGGGGATGGGTGGAGGGAGAGCTACCCTTGAGTGAGGCTGGTTGTGTGACAGTGCAGGGTGACAAAAGGCAGACTTTTATAAAGGCAGACTTTAAAAGGTTAACAAATTGGGGATATGCTAAGAACATCCGGTTTATTGCCTCATCTCTTTTCTACAGGATGAATTCAGAGCACCAGAAACTACAAATAAATTACGGCAAGCCCAAACTACAGAGTAGACACGTAGAACCTTATGCTGTGATTGTGACCTACCACCAGTACAGTGGTCAGGTATTCTACTTTGCAGACGCCACGCCATTTTTGTAAAGACCTGGTAGAGGATAGTGATGTATCTGCAAGTGTCCCCTATTTGAAGGATTCCTCATCGCACACCCGCATGGTGTACGGGTTAGAGTGTTGGGCTAGGATTCAGGAGACCTGAGTTCAAATTCCCAGTTTCTCATGACCTTCACTGCATGGCGCTGACCCAGTCACTATCTTTAAGTTTGACCTACCTCACAGGGTTGTTGTACACCCTGTTTCCATGAAAATAAGCCCTAGTATGATTTCTCAGGATGCTCGTAATATAAGCCCTACCCCCCAAAATAAGCCCCAGTTAAGTGAAACCCCGCCCTCCACCATTGTGCAGCATTGTGCAGCATTGTGCAGCAACCAGAAGAAGATGACATGACTGTAAAATAAAACATCCCCTGAAAATAAGCCCTAATGTGTTTTTGGAGCAAAAATTAATATAAGACCCTGTCTTATTTTCGGGGAAACACAGTAGGGAGAAGAAAACCACGTATGACACGAATAAATAATAATAGTTCTGGGTGGAGATGGGCGCGAACCGAACTACGAACCTAAAAAACAGTTCATGGTCTGGTTCAAGGATCCCGTTTTGATGAAACGAAATGAAGCCCCAAACTTTTTTCTGCTCAATGCTTGGTTTTGCTTCAGCAAAATGGATGCCCCGCCCTCTTCCCTCTGCCCCATCACCTCCCGCCCTGGTCCTGCCTCCTCCTCCTCTACTTCATCCTCTGCCTCCATCATCTTTCAAGACAGAAGCCCAGCTTCTCTAGTTCTCAGGTAAAGATAAGGGTCCACTCTGTAAGAGTACAACATATTATATTTCTATTCAAATTAATATAATTTCTAAGTTTCCATATAAAAGTATAAATTAGCATTTTTTAAAATTGCAAATCTACCTTGTACCCTGGGACAGGACAGCCCTTCAAATACAAAACTGTCTGTTGAGTAGGACACACAGTCACCCATTACTCTCATCGTTCGCACCCAAACACAAAATGTGAATGTCCAGAGCAAAATATTTTCACAATTCAAAAATCAAAATGATGCAAAACATGTTATTATGCTTGCTAACAGCGAGAACATGAAAACTACAGTGAGAACTTTATGCCTCCTGGACCCTATGTGGAGGAGACTGATCCAAGTCTCACATGAGGACACACACACACACACACAGAGAGAGAGAGAGAGAGAGAGAGAGAGAGAGAGAGACCTTGCTCCATAATATGACAACTCAGACCCCAAAGCAACAAGGAATTGTTGGTTTACAAAATGCAGAGTTGAAAAATATATTTTTTATAAAAGATTAAGCTTTGAATTGAAGCCACATATGTTCGCTTGACATTTCAACCCACGGAAATGAAGCTGTGTCACAAGTTGTTCTTTGGCTGCTAAAACATGACAGATTATTTAGAAAGAAGTGCTTGTGTGTATGTTATGTGTGAGTATGTGCAGGAGCTCTACAGCAAACCCAAGGCACAGCAGTACTGTGGGACACATGACCAGAGTCTACAACTCTGCTGGGGCCTCACTGTTAACTCTCCCAATTCTCAGGTCCTGATTTACTTCCTCCTTGATCTATTGCCTACAAGGGAGAGCGAGCGAGGAGGCAGTGAAAGAGAGCAGGGTGTGGTGTGTGTGTGTGATGCATATGAGACAGGAAGGGGGGGGGCAAAAAGCAGGGGAGAGAATGCATATATACAAGCAGTGCCAGTACTCACCTCTCTGCAAAGCCTCTGCTCCCCTAAGCTGCCACTTCTTTTTTAAACAACTCCCTCCAGTCCTGTTTATTCATTCATTCATTTTTCAAAACTGCTTCAGGAACCCTGGCCAGCAAGACAAGGAATTTGGAGGAAGGAAAGCCTTCTTAAGACAGTTCCTCTGAACTGTGTCACCTACGGGCACTTTAAGTGAAACTGCAAGTATTATTTTACCCTCTTCTGGCTTCTCTCGCCAGTTATGTCAGAATGAACCAAATACCCCAATGTGAGTTTGCAGCGAGAGAAGGCGAATTAATTCGCATTTCCCTCACAATGTAGTCACTTATTACAAGCCTCCCTGAAAAGAATGGTCTTTGCCTCCTGGTGGAAGGACAGCAGGGAGGATGCCGGTCTGGTCTCCTTTGGAGGAAATTGTACAGCGTGAGAGCAGCCACCCAAAAAGCCTTCTCTCATGCCTGCTCCCAGCTGCCTGTGAGGGGTGTGGGACTGAAAGTTCTCCTCTGAAGATTTTAAAATCTGAGGGCACTTGTGTGCTTAGGCCCGAGAATGCTCTCAGTTAAAGAAGAGAGCTCAGAGTTCAAATCCCAGTGATTTGAAGAGCATGAAGCCATTGAATGGCTAAGACCTGGTGCCAACTCTTAGCTAATTCTAACCTGAAGTAGCTGGCCTTCTGCTGTGCATTTTACTGGAACTAAACAAGTTCCCAGAACTCTCAACACCAACAACCTGTCTTTCTGCACTGACCGGGTGAATAGAGCAGAACTTTGATACAGCTGTGGCACAGCAGGTTCCTGGGCCTAGTTCTGTCTCTGGCTCGAAACTCGGGTTGCTAGGACCTGGCTTTGACTGCTCGGGTCTCCAGGCAGAGAGACAATGGCCAGCATCAGCAACACTGGAGGAAAAGGAAGTTTAATCTCTGTGTGAAGGGGCCATCGTGCAATTTGCAGCAGGAGACAGGTGGAAAGCTCTGTGCCCCTTTCCTCAACTGGCTGGCTGGGAAGCAGGCCTGAACCCTTCCCTGCCTCACTTGTATGCATTCCCAAAGGTCCACCCTCTCCTGTCACAAGGGCTCTTCTGCTGGTCCCATGTTTTTTGATTGGGGTCCCTCGGTACAGACCCAATTCTGGCAGAAGAGCATGAGGTACCTTCTAAACCGCTTACATTGGCTTCCTCTCCCCATGACTAGATGGTTGCAAGGGAGTATCCACAATCACACACCCCAGAAGCCCAAATCCAACTGCTAGTCCCATTTACATTAGAGCCGTTGAATGAATCCTTGAATGGTAAATCAACAGTTATGTAAATCCCATTGTGTCAATGAGTTGGCGCTTGCTGGGATTAGCAACTGGATTCAGGCCTGAATGTTTGTTTCCAGCCAAGCGTCACGGGAATAAAGTACACATTCAGCTTTGGAAGCATCTCTCTGGGCACTGGAGAGTGCGAGCGTAACAGCTCTGCTTTGCCTTGTGTTTGTATAATTCAAAGCTCTGTCAAGCATTTTCTGTGGGTGGCCTTAAAATGCAGTGGGAAATGACGGCAAGGTATCAACTCGATAGGTTAATCACACATCGGTGGATTCTTCCTTCCCTCTCTGCTCCTGCTGTACTGGATTCAATTTTCAAGCTCACAGAAGGGACCTGGAACTGAAAAAATAATCTTGGGCTCTAGAAATTGAGTTCCTGGAAGGGTAAGAGAACAAACAGGCATGAAAGCGAAGAAAATAAGTTCAAATACTCTTCTCCTTGGCATTTTGTATTAAAAGTCTTGGGTGCAATCCATCAGAAACATACCCTGTTTGAGCCCTGCCAGTATGAACAAGAGAAGTGCCAAAGTGTGGCAAAATACATGCTCTGAAAGGGTGCCAATATAGAAATACAATAAAGCAAAGTGTTATGCTTATATACCATCCCATAGTGCTTGAAGCACTCTCTAGGTGGTTTACAATGCAATTATGCAAGCTACACATGGCCCAGCCAGTGAGCTGAGTACTCAGTTTACCAACCTCAGAAAGATGGAAGGCTGAATCAACCTTGAGCTGATTCCCTGTCTCTGCCAGGATTGAACTCAGGTTGTGAGCAGAGTTTTCACTGCAGTGCGGCAGTTTAACCACTGTGCCATGAGGCTCAATATTATTATGATCAATTTGTGGGAAATAGCCTAGAACAATTGGGGGATGATTCTTTGCTGACTTAAAAAGCAGTGTTCTAGTTTGGGGTGGAAAGTATGGAGAATTCTGTGTAATTTGTAGATCTTAGAGAAGCAATCACCTTCTCGGATGCACACCTTAATGTCGTGCAGGAGGCTGAGTGTCAAGGAAGCTGAGAGAAATACTGTCAAGTGGTTAGACTCCATTATGAGCCTGGACTCCTAGCAGAGTCAATAAAGGCAGAATGTTCTCTACTGAAACACCAGACTAAGGTGTGTCCAATCCCTTCAGGGGTAAAAGCAAAAGAGAATGGTTATTTCCAATGGTGATGGGAGTAGAGAAACTTGTGGAGGGCAGCTACTGGATATCAACGGTAGTGGAAGGTAAGGCTGGTGACAGATCTTTCACAGGCAACAGCAGTCAGTCAAACTAATTTGTGTTAGTACTGCACAGAAGACGGCAGTGGTAAATCACCTTACCTTGAAAACCCTATGATGAGACAGTACAAAATAAAAGAAGATATAGTGCTGGAAGATGCGACTCCCAGGTTGGAAAGCACTCAATCAGCAATTGGGAAAGAGCAAAGGACAAGTATGAATAGTGCTGTCAATAATGGTGCAACTAGATGAAAGCCAAAAGGATATCTAGTAGCTGACAGACACAAAGGGAAAGGGAAAGTCCAATGCTACATAGCACAAACAACTGGAACATGGAATGTGAGAGGTATGAATCTAGGCAAACTGGAAACCCTAAAGCAAGAAATGGAACATTTAAACATTGCAGTGCTTGGTGTCAGGGATCTAAAGCGCATTGGCTAGGATATTTTCAATCAGACAACTACAAAGTGTTCTACTCTGAAATGACAAACTCAGGAGAAAGGGAGTGGCTCTAATTCAGAGGTAAGATGTAGCACAGGCAGTTAGGGGCTATAATACAAAGTCTGACCAAGTATTATCTATCAGACCTCTGGGAAAATCTGTCAACGTAACCATCACTCAAGCCTATCCTCCAACTACAGATGCTGAAGAAATCAACAGCTTTCGTGCAAGCATCCAGGAGAAAATTGATCGCACACCAATCAAGACATGCTTATAAACGTAGATGACAGGAACAGAAAAGTGGGAAACAAAGCAGAACCAAATATTGTTGGAAATTTTGGCCTAGGGGTCAGAAAAAAAGCAGGAGAATGAGTCATAGAGTTCTATGAAGCCAATAATTTGCTCATTGCAAATACATGTTTCAAGCAGCTGAACTGGCAACTTTACTGCTGAACATCACCAGATGGCCAATACAGAAATAAAATAGGCTATATAATTGGAAGCAGGAGATGTAGAAGCTGTATCCTGTTTGTTAAAACAAAACCAGGAGCAGATTGTGGTACTGATAATGAGCTATTAATGTCAAACTTTGAAGCAAAGCAGCAGAGGAGTATCACAGTCCCTCCGTCAGGGGCTCCCTTTCCATAGCCACTTAGCCACACAACTCTCTGGTCTTGGGGGTGGGTGAGCCCCAAGCATAGGAAATTGTGGTGATGGCTATGTCCCCTGCCTGGCACTGAATTTCTATGTGTAAGGATTGGTGTAATTTATATAAAAAAGAAAGAAAGCAGGGGAAGAGAGTTTAAAAAGATATAAGTTTTGAATGGTTACAAGAAAACGAGCAAATCTGGTCAGAGATTTATAGCATTCAAGGATAACCAACCAGAAATGGGGGGCGGGGGGGGGGGGTGAGAAGGAGACAGTCTGCTGCTGTTCTTGTTCCAACTGAATTGTGTCAGCATTGTGTATTTTGCTGATATTCTTCATCTAATTTTGCATACTGTCATGTTTAGAATGTAAGACCAGGGCAGGTAAAGTCCAGATTCAGATTCTCATTAGGTGAGCCTGGGCCCCTTTGCTTTCTCTCACACAAGGTTGAGAGGAGGATAAAATGGGAGGAAATGATGTGCACCACTATTATATGTCAAACCTGCTTATAAAAAGTGTACATTTCCTTGGAGTTCCCTTTGCTATGGTAGGATGAGGAACTCTAGTATGATTCGGTGGTGAGAATACTGAACTGGGACTTGGTGAGGCCTGGATCTCACACAGAGCTATGAATCTCAGTGGGTAAACTTATGTCACTCACTCACTTTGAACATGACCTACCTGCAGGGCTGTTGTGAGAATAAACTGGAGAGAGGAGAACCATGGATGCCGGCTTGGATTCACTAGTGAAAGAAGGGATATTAGCAGTTGTAGTTTGAAATGCAATAAATAAATAATATATTATTATTTGCCCCCAGCTCTTCAATTTGCTTTCATCACCAGATGGTAAAAAGAGGGAGAGGCTAGGAGTTGTGTCATAAGAGACCTCTGAGCAAAATCCCACCTTTACGTTTAATTGAATCTTGGTTCTGTCTCATATGTTTTAGGACTTGGAATTAATGAATTATAGGAGCCCTGCAGAGCAGTGGTTAAACTGCAGTACTGCAGCCAAGACCCTGCTCATGACCTGAGTTTGATCCTGATGGGCTCTAGTAGCCGGCTCAAGGTTGACTCGGCTTTCTATCCTTCTGTGGTCGATAAAATGATTACCCTGCTCGCTGGGGGACAAAGTGTTGTTTGCACAATCATGGTGTAAAATGCCCAGAGGGTGTTCTAGCACTAGTGGGCGATATATAAGCCACAGAACAATCATGATTCAATCTCTCCCTTATGGCGTCAGAGCTAGTAGTCAAGGCTATCACAGCGATATCAGTTTGAGTCTAAATTACTCAGACTAAGAATCTGGTGTAGTAGCAGCAGGCTGTATGTGGATCTTGTTGGCCCCCATGGCCGCTTGATCTCTGCAAAGTTGAAGGGTGTAAAACTCCCTTCTGGCCAGCAATAGGGAACAAGGTTGCTAGGTCTCAGATTTTGGCCCTGAGACTCAGATATTTGGATCCGGTCCCTAGTTCTCAGGTGTGGGACCTGAAATCTCAGGGGAGAGGATGCTGCCACCTGGCAACCCTAAATGCTGGGGCTCATTCTGATGTTCTTTAGATATGCTCAGACACACCCTGTCCCTGAGGGACAAATCGCCACGCTGTCTGTCTGCCCTACACATCCAATTCTTCAGTTGTTGCTAAAGGGCCTGCTGCCTCTGACTTCGCAAAGTCTTGCTCGAGGATCACAGGGTTTGGCCCTGAAAGCTCAAGGAATAGAATTCTGTTGCTCTGCAGAAAACCCTAGAAAGGAGAGGAGACCAGCAGCTGCTTTCTCCATTCTAGAGCCCTGATTTAAGACCGGATCCAAATGAAGGGGAGGGGGTGCCACCCTAAAATGGCAGGAGGAGCTGCCATCCTACTGAGACCACGAGCCACCAAGGGCCACCAAAGCTGTGCAAACCATCAAGGCACAAGTCTCAGCTTCACTTTATGTTTTTTGGCAAGCAACACCTTCCCCCCCCCCCCCCCCCACATACACAATTTTTGGCTATTTGTTGCTGAACATTCTGGATTTCCCAGCAGATCGGAACCCTACAGCCTCTTTGTTGCTTCAGGCTGAAATTATGGATTTTAAAAAATTGCCTGTATTAGTGGGCAATTATTTAGGCCTCCGGGATTGTATTCAGGCAATTGTGGGCCACAACATGTGTTCCGCTTTCATCGTTTCCATAGCTTTGTGCAAAGAACAAACCAAACGGCCTCTCAAATCCCTTCATAAACCAAGAGAGAGATTGCCTTCTTCTGGGTGCTACTGGTTTTGGTTGGTGTTCTGCGGGCAGAGGCCAAATACCAGCCTTCCGATAGCAGCAGAAAGAACCTCCAACTGGCTTCACCGTTTCTCTGTCCCCAGTCTTCTTTTCCTCAGACTTCTACCGCACAGTTCAGCCAGCATTGCCATTTCGGATACTATATATTTTTCCCCGCAGAAAGACAGCGCTGGTTCTAAATCCAGATGGAAAAGGAAGCCCTTTATGCAGGCATCACATTTTAATTAATTAACCGAATGACTGCAAAGAGTTTTTGAGAGCCACTTGGTATGGCAAGGGCTAAGTAATGATAATGCCATTGATAATAAAAACAATTAATTACTTTTTTAAAATGTTCCAGGAAAGATGGCAGGAAGGATGTGCTCAGAATATGATTGGAGGCTTTAAAAGATATCTTTTCTGTCCAGCATTTTTAGTCAGGGTCATACAGTAAGAATACCAACTACGTTAAAGCCTGAACTTACAAATGTTACTTAAAAAAACAACAACTCCAGAATACTCCAGCCAGCAGGGACATGGTTACAGAAAAGAATGTGTTCAGAAAGCTGTACATAAAGCCAGGGTGAGCCATGGCTCGTGGCCAAACCTCAAAAGTCATTTGCAACCAAGAAGTTCAGTGCTCTGGTGAGAGGGATCCTTACTTTCCCAAATAGCCTGCTGGGCAGAAGAAGAAGAGAGATGTAGAGATGGAAAAAGAGGGAGGCGGTCTTGCCTGGCTCCACCCACTACTGGCTTTGGCTCCACCCACTACTGGCTTTGGCTCCATCTATCGCTGCTAGTGAAGCCAGGAAACAGTACTCCAGTAAGGAGGACAGACAAAAGAAAATATTTCTTGACCCAGCATGTTGTTAGTCTGTGGAACTCCTTGCCACAGGATGTGGTGATGGCATCTGGCCTAGATGCCTTTAAAAGGGGATTGGACAGATTCCTGGAGGAAAAGTCCATCGCAGGTTACAGGCCATGATGGGGATGTATATAATCTCCAGGAAGAGATATATAAGATATATAATCTTAGCAGGAAGGTACCTCCAAATGCCAGATGCAGGAGAGGGGTATCAGGAGACAGGTCTCTAGTTGTCTCGTGTGCTCCCAGAGGCATCTGGTGGGGCCACGGTGAGCTACAAGAAGCTGGACTAGATGGGCCCTTGGCCTGATCCAGCAGGGCTCTTCTTAGGTTCTTATGCTGTTGTCCCATAAAATAATATTTCCAATCCTTGGCTGGCAATTGGTTACCTACAGATTGCACCTGAAGAAATGTAGTCCTGCACAAGAGATGGAACTGTTGGACTACAATGCCCACAATCCCCTAACTACACTATTGTCGGTATTTGGGGACTTGTACTCCAAAATAGTACATTTTCTCTCCTGTGGAAGAAAATTGTTCCCCACTCGTGCCTCCAAGCCTTGAGTAGTTTTTCCTATCTGTAACGATCTGAATTTTAATCTAATTTAAACTGAACTCAGTAGTTTAGCGCAGAATGGTGTCCTTCTTTCATTTCTTTAACAGCAGCCCCAAAGTGTTGCTGTTTGAAACCACATAAGCAGCCCAGAGAGAAACCCTGGCATTTAAAATATATTCCCAGAAGGTAGTCGTGTTAGGCTGTTGAGGCAAAGACAGCAAAAGACTTGCGGCACCTTAGTGACTCATACATTTTATTTGGCATAAGCCTTTATGGTTTTTAGGCCCGCTTTACCAGAAGTGGGCTGCAGTGCCAGAAAGCTTGTGTTTTAAATTTAGCAGAAAATCCATTTGTTTGTTTGTTATGAAATGGTAACAGCTAGAAACATGGAACTTTGAACAAGGGGTACTGACTTTACATTTTAAATAGCATTGTGGGTTACGTCTCAAAATATGTTCTCCTTGGGCTGTGCTCACTCACAGTGGCAATTTGAATCGATTTCTGTTCAGACTTTGAAAAACGTCACATTCAGGTCACGTGGTATTTAAACCACGTTCACATGCGCTGAATGGAAATCGATTTATTTCTGGTGATTTAAACAGGTGTAGGCATCTGCACTACTGAAATCAACTCATTTCCTTTCTGTGGTTTAAGGCTTTCATTTTATTTTTTAAAAATTAAGTAAATGAGATATCAATAAACGGAGTGTCTAGGAGCTGCCACCTGGTGTCAAAATTGTTGTTAGATACCATGGGGAAAACTCCAGAGACGTGACCCCAAGCCAATTAATGATGAAAAAATGAGAATGGGGTTAGAGAAGGCTTCCAGTTCCTTTGGAGGGTGATGCTCTTAGCTCAGACCATCCTCCATGTCCAGGTGTGCCCGCTCTGTGCCCACTCTGTGCCCACCGGAGGCTCCTCCATCGGCCAAATGGAGAGAACAGGGTAGGTGACCGTAATGCCAAACGTCTTGAGGAAGTGATGCAGCAATAAACATTTTAAGAAAGTATCTTAAAATATTTAAAAGGAAAATGGGCAGTGCCCCAGCCACCCAAAATCCACCGAGGCACAAATTAAAACAGCGGCAGCTTTTCACATCCACAAAACCTCATTGAACTGGATCAATTTTAGAAGCGAGGTATTCTAAAAAAACCCTGCCAGCCCGTTGGGGGGGGGGGAAAGCCCTTTGCAGCCCATATACATTGATCTCATCCTTGCGTTGTGTGAATGACAAAATCTTATTTTAATATGCAAAGGGTAAGTTTCACTGTGAAAACAAAAAGGGCCGGGTGGAAACTGGAACTTTTTAGCGATTCTCCCCATAGGTCTGCCTGAGAGTACTGATAATTAACTTTTCGTCGGACCTGATCATGCACATTTGCTGGACTCCTCCATTAAGGTGGTGTGAGCTGAAAAAGTGCTAGAGGGACTAGTGCAAAAGGAAGAATTTGGGGGCAGGAATGGAGGGGGGCAGGGATTGAGCACTGAGGTGAGGATAGGACTCACAAACGTTTAACCTTAGTGAACCTGTTAGTCATTAAGGTTTTAGCAGATTATTTGCTCCTTTTCTTCATGTATTCCCATCCTATTGGGAGCATGTGGAGAATAAGATAGGGAAAACATTAAATTTGGTTTCTCATTCAAGGGAATGTCTAGAGCAGCCACAGGCCCCGGGGGGGGGGGGCACTGGCACGTTCGAAGGGGGCCACAGACTGGAAACAATTCTTCACAAACCACCTTATAAAGTTCGTTATGTGACTGATACAATCCTGATTCAGCCTCTGTTTCTTTCCTATTGTGCTTATGGCCGGGGCCAAAAAAGGTTGAAAATGGCTGGACAATCTATTGTCTCCCAGACATGCAGCAGCTCCACGGTAGGATAATGGATTTGCATCTGGAAGGCCCCCCCCCCTTGATTCTCCAAGTTGCCCAAAACCCAAGAGAGGTGCAGCCAGTATCATAAATACTGGGCTAGATAAGTCAATGAACTGAAGCCAGTACATGGCAGTTTCCTATGCTCCCGTCATCCCTCACTCTGCCAGCACTCCAACACGACCAGAAGAGCTACATGTTTAAACCACCACCACCCAGTTTAAAGAACCAGCGGAGGTGAAACATCTGTGTGGGAGACATCCATCGAGCAGCAAGGCCAAGCTGATGGGATAACCAAGCGGCAGCAGACGGAAGAGTGTAAGTGAGCATTTAACACATTCCACATCAATTTAAAGGTCAGCCACTGGCCTCCAGCGAAACTCTTTGCGGTTGAGAAACTGCAAGCAAAGCGTTGGAGAATAAAGTTGTCATGACAAGGAAAGGCGGAAATTAAACGGGTTTCCTTTGCTTCTCTTATGTATTTTTTACAGGGTGAACAGGTACCTCCTGCCCAGGATCAAATTGATTTAATCCAGGCACGGAGAGGGAGGTCAACTCACTTAGATTGCATTTGGATTTATTAAACAATGCCATGGATATGGCCTTCTTTGCCCAACAGATTGCACAATCCAGCCCTTGAGAAAATAAAGTAGGTACAAAGCTCTCCACTGACCTTTCGTGATCAGCCCACAGAGCAGAAAGATCAAAATATCATTGATGGGTTTTATATGCCAAGAGTCAAAGAATCCCAGGCTGATTCCACCCCCACCCCCACTCCACCCTCACTCTCAACTGCCCGGAGACCCAACAAGATTCATTTCCAGCTCATGTACTCAGATGCAGATGGAGAAAAGCAGCTCCCATATTTTTTGCTCAATGGCTGCAAGCTGCCTGGGAGCTGAAGATGCTTACTCAGGATTTCAAGCATCATAGACATGTAGGTCTCAGGAAGAAGTTTCCTCTAGGGTTACCAGCATTTTTCTATCCCAGTGGTTCCCAACCTTGGGTCCCCAGATGTTCTTGGACTAAAACTCCCAGAAGCCTTCCCACTAGCTGTGCTGGCCAGGATTTCTGGGAGTTGTATAGAATCATAGACTCATGAAGTTGGAAGGGGCCTATAAGGCCATCAAGTCCAATCCCCTGCTCAGTGCAGAAATACAAATTAAAGGATATCTGCCAGGTGGTTGTCTAAGTTTCTCTCGAATACCCCCAGTGTTGGAACACTCACCACCTTTCGAGGTAATTGGTTCCATTGCCATACTGCTCTAATAGTTAGGAAGATTTTTTCGGATATTGAACCAAAATCTGGCTTCCTGTAGCTTGAGCCCATTGTTGCATGTCCTGCACTCTGGGATGATTGAGAAGAGATCCTGCCCCTCCTCTGTATGATAGCCTTTCAAGTATTTGAAAACTGTTATCACTTCTCCTCTCAGTCTTCTTTTCTCAAGGCTAAACATGCCCAGTTCTTTCAGTCTTTTCTCCTAGGGCTTGGTATCCAGATCCTTGATCATCCTTGTTGTCCTCTGAACTTGTTCCAGTTTGTTGGCATCTTTCTTGAAGTGCAGTTTCCAGAACTGGACATAATACTCAAAACGAGGCCTAACCAGTGCCAAATAGATGTGAACTATAACCTTGCAGGATTTGGAAACTATACTTCTGTTAATGCATCCTAAAATAGCATTTTTTGTAGCCACATCACACTGTTGGCTCATATTTAGCTTATGATGTATGGCAATTCAAAGATCCTTCCCGCTTGTAGTATTGCTGAGGCAGCTATCCCCCATCTTGTAACTGTGCCATTGGTACCTTTTTCCGAGGTGCAGTACTTTGCACTTATCCCTCTTCAATTTCATTCTGTTGTTTTCAGCCCAGTGCTCCAGCCTATCAAGACCATTTTGAATTTTTTTTTCTGTCTTCCAGGGTATTAGCTATTCCACCCAATTTTGTGTTATCCGCAAATTTGACAAGCATTCCCTGCACTCCCTCATCCAAGTCATTAATAAAAATGTTGAAGAGCATCAGGCCCAGGACTCAGCCTTGGGGTACCCCATTTGTTACCTCCTCCCAGTTGGCGAAGGAGCCCTCATCACCCTCTGAGTACCATTCTGTAGCCAACTTTGTATCCACCTGACACTTGATCTATCCACCCCTACCTAGTTAGCTTGCTAATCAGGATATCATGGAGCACTTTGTCAAAAGCTTTGCTAAAAGTCAAGATATACTATGTTTACAGCATTCCCTCTGTCTATCAGGGAGGTGACCTAATCAAAAAATGAGATCAGATTAGTTTGGCAGGATTTGTTCTTGACAAATTCGTGTTGGCTTCTAGTTATTACTGCATTGTTTTCTAGGTGTTTGCATAGTGACCGGTTTATAATTTGTTGTTCTGTGAAGTTGCATTTGGTCCATTTACAAGGGTGATGATTGAACCAGCCCAGGACAATGTGTGCCTTAAAGATTGACTACATGAGCATTTAGATCACTGTTTGGGCCACTGCAGGAAAGGGTTGGTTTGCTCATAAACACAGCAATCAGAGTCCAGGCTACCTGAAGGACAATCTCTCCCCATATGAGCCTTCTTGGCATTCAAGATCATCAGAGGAGGCCCTCCTCTTGATCCCATTGCCAACACAGGCATGGTTGATGGGGAGTCGAGAGAGGGCCTTCTCTGTGGCTGATCCCAGGCTATGGAATGCTCTCCCTTGGGAGATCAGGTTGGTCCTCTCCCTTTTATCCTTTTGCCAACAGCTGAAGATCCACCTTTTCAGGCAGGCTTTTAACAATCATGAATGAGTCCCTGAATGCCATTTTTAAGATAGTTGTTAACATTTTACATGTTTTTCATCATTCAATGTATTTTATTAAGTGTTATAGTTTGTTTTAATGTATAACTTATGTTTTAATTATGTTCTTTTTAACATTGTGAGCTGCTTTGAGTCCCCTTATTGGGAGAAAGGAGGATTATAAATAAGACAAATAAAATGAATAAAATAAATAATTCAGATGATGTCTTTGCTGGAGCAAACCAGCCTGCTTCCAGAGTGTTCCTACTCATACCTTTCTGGGCCAATGTCAAGAGCTTTTACTTTTGGGGGGTGGGTAGGATCACTCTAGTTTGGTCTGTTTCCAGTGTGTGTGATCACTGGGAATGAACCAAAAGACTTCCTTTTTTCATTTGGCAATATTTGCATTACTTAAACTCAATTGATCGTGAACAAGAAGAAACCGCAGATTGAAATATTATTAGGGAGGAATGCAAAAAGATAATTCCTGGAGCAAAAAGAAAAGAAAAACTGAAATGGATGATGGAAGAAATACTTAAAATTGCTAAGGACAGGCGAGAAGCAAAAGTAAACGGTGACAGAAATAGGTCATGTCAGGCCAAAACAAAATAAAAATAAAAAATAAAGAGGACAAAACCATTGTGGCACCTTAAAAACTATCTGCTATATGTTAATGTGAGCTTTTGTGGACAAGTCCACTTAGACATAGGAGTGGGACTATATGGCAAATCTTTATACATTTATACATGGCCCCAAAATTCCTGGGTACAAGTTGTAGATAGTGCAGCATTTCACACCTGGTAATGACTGTTAAGACCTCTTTTGGTATTCAGTTTGCCTCCCAGGAAGTATTGTTCTGTAAACAATGACAATAGTTGGTGGCAAATTAATCCCAATTAGAGATGTGCACGAACCACTGGTTCTGCAGTTCACACTGGTTTGTTTGTTGGTCAAACAGGTGTTTGCTGGTTCCCAGCCCTGCCTCCTCCAGGGGGTGCCCACTCAGAGGTAGTGCTGTAGTTTCCCTGCCCCACGTCCTCTGGGTGCTGCCTCTGTGTGGGTGCCCACTGGAGGAGACAGGGCTGGGAAGCGCTGAACACCTGTTCGGCCACTAAACGAACTGGAACGAACTGACACACTGGTGGTTCGTCCCCATCTCTAATCCCAACCAATGTCATGGTTTGCAGTCGAGAAAACCCCTTAAAAGTTGGCTTCTATATATGCAGATTGGCTCACCCATTGTGGAGAGTCCTGTGAGTCTTCTCCTCTCTGATTAAGTGGAGGAGGAAGCTAGAAGTGACCTCAGAAGAAGGACATTGATCAATCTGCATGTAGATCTGGAAAAGATAAGAAGGGGAAACATACCAGAGCAGTCTTTCTGCCTATGGCAGCTTCCACAGACACACTGTATAGCAACCAAAACAAAAGGAGGCAGGTGAGAGTAAGGCTGAAACACAAAGAGTAGGTTCCATTCAATCCAACCACTCCAACTTCGCATTTCAAAACTCCTGCATATTTTTGTTTCTCCACCTGCAATGTCAGCATTGTGCTGGCATTTCTAATAGCCTGGAATGAAGCTTTGCAGAGTGGAAGAGGGCCAGATAGTACAAAATGTTGCTGTTGGATTCATGGCTCTTTAGCTCACAGCGTAATCCCTCCCCTTCCTAAATCTCTCTGTCTCTCTCTCTTTGTGATGCACCCAGCAAATATAACATAATTACCAAATTCCCTAAGCACAGCTGTTACTGTACGGTTGACTCCATTCCTTCCACACACAAGGGTGGGATGGAAGAAGGGCAGCTTTCCAGCCACCTCAAAAGCCCAAGATTAACCAGCATTAATACAGAGACCTCAACCAATTTCAGAAGCTGAGCAGGGCCAAGGCCTGGCTAGTACTTGGATGGGAGACCACCAGGAAGTACCAGGGATCCTCAGGTAAGGATAAGAAAGAATCCTACCTGAAATCTGAGAGAGCTAACCTCTGAGAGGGTCTAATCATGGCTTAGGCAGCTTCTTATGTTTTTATACACACTTTGAGTTTTGATATAAACCTATAATTACAGCAGGTACTAATTATGCAATGCTGATTAGACAGTACAGTAGGACCCCGGTATCCACGGTTTCACTTATCCGTGGTCTAAAAATATTAAAAGAGAAAAACTAGAAAGATATATTTCCACAATGTATCGGCCAGTTCTGGTAATACTTTTTTTCTGGATTTTTTCTTTTCTTTTACCATGCTATATATAGCGTTCACTATTATCTGTGGTTTTCAGCATCCGCAGGGAAACCAATCCCCTGTGGATACAGGGGTCCTAATGTAATAGAAAAAATAATTATTACTGTGGAATCTTATGTACTGGAATATACATCCGTATTTGGAGCCAGAAGCAGCTTTTTCTTTTCCCATTATCGTTCTCCTAGATTGCATTCTATTCAGTCTGTCCTAATAAATGTGCATTCAGGTCACAAACAGCACTCGTCATGAAAAGAAAACAGCTCTCTTAAGCCAGACTCAGATGGTGTAGAATCCTGAGAAAAGAGGCAAAGATAACTAGTATGTCTCGATGGGGTCAACCTAGACAATAAGGGGAACGCTTATTCCCTCTGGTTTCCCCTCAAGAATAAGATTTCCTTAGAGCTCTATGCCTTAGCCATCGAACTTGCAAATTGAGTCCATGTTTATCTTCCAAGAACCAATCACAAAACAAAGCACACTAAATTCAAAATAGGTAGTTGAGGAAAATCACATATCTTAGAACTTAGCGTTGCAGAGCTGGAAGGGAACCTATGAATCATCAAGTCCATTATGACTTAAGGTTTTGTTTTTACTGCAATTCCTGCAGATGGCTGGGAGGATTCTTGGAACTAAACATTTAATGAGAACTTCTCATATCCTTGTTGGATAAAAACAAGGCCTTTCATCAGGAGAAAGCAGCATGCAGCCAATGAGCTTCATGTACTTCCCACTATTTTTGTGACTCTCACAGGTCCTGCTGTCCCACCTACAGAATGTGGCAGCACGATGGAAGTGGACTTTGGTTGGCACAGTTCAGTCGTGTGCATCTGCAACAGTGGAAGGAGGTGCAAACCTCTTTGGTTCTGGGAGGTGAAGATGGCGACCTAACAAGGTTGTCCTAGCTGGCTCTGTGGTCATCTCTTGGGCATCTTTGCCTTGAAGCCTGATTTAGGTCTTAGAATCTAAGAACTGCAGAGCTGGAAGGGACCCTATGGATCACTGAGTCCAGCTCCGATCAAGGAGGCACAGTGGGGAATCGAACTCCCAACCTCTGGCTCTACAGCCAGAAGCCTAAACTGCTCAGCAGTTCTGCCCATTGCCAGGCAAATTTATACCGTGTTTCCCTGAAAATAAGACAGAGTCTTATATTAATTTTTGCTCCAAAAAACGCATTAGGGTTTATTTTCAGGGGATGTTTTATTTTTTCATGTACAACAATCTACATTTATTCAAATACAGACATGTCATCTTCTTCTGGTTGCTGCACAAGGGTGGAGGGTGGGGTTTCGCTTAACTGGGGCTTATTTTTGGGGGTAGGGCTTATATTACGAGCATCCTGAAAAATCATTGTTGTTGTTGTTTAGTCGTTAAGTCGTGTCCAATTCTTCGTGACCCCATGGACCAGAGCACGCCAGGCCCTCCTGTCTTCCACTGCCTCCCGGAGTTGGGTCAAATTCATGTTGGTAGCTTCGATGACACTGTCCAACCATCTTGTCCTTTGTCGTCCCCTTCTCCTCTTGCCCTCACACTTTCCCAGCATCAGGGTCTTTTCCAGGGAGTCTTCTCTTCTCATGAGATGGCCAAAGTATTGGAGCCTCAGCTTCAGGATCTGTCCTTCCAGTGAGCACTCAGGGTTGATTTCCTTCAAAATGGGTAGGTTTGTTCTCTCTGCAGTCCAGGGGACTCTCAAGAGTCTCCTCCAGCACCACAATTCAAAAGCATCAATTCTTCGGCGGTCAGCCTTCTTTATGGTCCAGCTCTCACTTCCATACATCACTACTGGAAAAACCATAGCTTTGACTATGCGGACCTTTGTTGGCAAGGTGATGTCTCTGCTTTTTAAGATGCTGTCTAGGTTTGTCATCGCTTTCCTCCCAAGAAGCAGGCGTCTTTTAATTTCGTGGCTGCTGTCACCCTCTACAGTGATCATGGAGCCCAAGAAAGTAAAATCTGTCACTGCCTCCATATCTTCCCCTTCCATTTGCCAGGAGGTGATGGGACCAGTGGCCATGATCTTAGTTTTTTTGATGTTGAGCTTCAGACCATTTTTTGCACTCTCCTCTTTCACTCTCATTAAGAGGTTCCTTAATTCCTCCTCACTTTCTGCCATCCGAGTGGTATCATCTGTATATCGGAGGTTGTTGATATTTCTTCCGGCAATCTTAATTCCGGCTTGGGATTCATCCAGTCCTGCCTTTCACATGATGTATTCTGCATATAAGTTAAATAAGCAGGGGGACAATATACAGCCTTGTCATACTCCTTTCCCAATTTTGAACCAATCAGTTGTTCCATTTCCAGTTCTAACTGTTGCTTCCTGTCCCACATATAGATTTCTCAGGAGATAGATAAGGTGGTCAGGCACTCCCATTTCTTTAAGAACTTGCCATAGTTTGTTGTGGTCCACACAGTCAAAGGCTTTTGCGTAGTCAATGAAGCAGAAGTAGATGTTTTTCTGGAACTCTCTGGCTTGCTCCATAATCCAGCGCATGTTAGCAATTTGGTCTCTAGTTCCTCTGCCCCTTCGAAATCCAGCGTGTACTTCTGGGAGTTCTCGGTCCACATACTGCTGAAGCCTACCTTGTAGGATTTTGAGCATAACCTTGCTAGCGTGTGAAATGAGTGCAATTGTACGGTAGTTGGAGCATTCTTTGGCACTGCCCTTCTTTGGGATTGGGATGTAGACTGATCTTTTCCAATCCTCTGGCCACTGCTGAGTTTTCCAAACTTGCTGGCATATTGCGTGTAGCACCTTAACAGCGTCATCTTTTAAGATTTTCAATAGTTCAACTGGAATGCCATCACCTCCACTGGCCTTGTTGTTAGCCATGCTTTCTAAGGCCCACTTGACTTCACTCTCCAGGATGTCTGGCTCAAGGTCAGCAACCACACTATCTGGGTTGTCCGGGACATCCAGATCTTTCTGGTATAATTCTTCTGTGTATTCTTGCCACCTCTTCTTGATGTCTTCTGTTTCTGTGAGGTCCCTGCCATTTTTGTCCTTTATCATGTCCATCTTTGCACAAAATGTTCCTTTAATATCTCCAATTTTCTTGAACAGATCTCTGGTTTTTTCCTTTCTATTCTTTTCCTCTATTTCTTTGCATTGTTCATTTAAGAAGGCCCTCTTGTCTCTCCTTGCTATTCTTTGGAAGTCTGCATTCCATTTTCTGTAACTTTCCCTATCTCCCTTGCATTTGGTTTCCCTTCTCTTCTCTGCTATTTGTAAGGCCTCGTTGGACAGCCACTTTGCTTTCTTGCATTTCTTTTTCTTTGGGATGGTTTTTGTTGCTGCCTCCTGTACAATGTTACGAGCCTCCATCCATAGTTCTTCAGGCACTCTGTCCACCAAATCTAGTTCCTTAAATCTGTTCTTCACTTCCACTGTGTATTCATAAGGGATTTGGTTTTGATTATACCTGACTAGCCCAGTGGTTTTTCCTACTTTCTTCAGTTTAAGCTTGAATTTTGCTATAAGAAGCTGATGATCAGAGCCACAATCAGCTCCAGGTCTTGTTTTTGCTGACTGTATAGAGCTTCTCCATCTTTGGCTGCAGAGAATATAATCAATCTGATTTCGGTACTGCCCATCTGGTGATGTCCATGTGTAGAGTCGCCTCTTGTGTTGTTGGAAAAGAGTGTTTGTGATGACCAGCTTGTTCTCTTGACAAAACTCTATTAGCCTTTACCCTGCTTCATTTTGAACTCCAAGGCCAAACTTACCTGTTGTTCCTTTTATCTCTTGATTCCTTACTTTAGCATTCCAGTCCCCTATAATGAGAAGAACATCTTTCTTTGGTGTCAGTTCTAGAAGGTGTTGTAAGTCTTCATGGAATTGGTCAATTTCAGCCTCTTCAGCATCGGTGGTTGGTGCATAAACTTGGATTACTGTGATGTTGAAAGGTCTGCCTTGGATTCGTATTGAAATCATTCTATCATTTTTGAGATTGTATCCCATTACAGCTTTTCCCACTCTTTTGTTGACTATGAGGGCTACTCTATTTCTTCTACGGGATTCTTGCCCACAATAGTAGATATGGTAATCGTCTGAATTGAATTCGCCTATTCCCATCCATTTTAGTTCACTGACGCCCAGGATGTCAATGTTTATTCTTGCCATCTCCTGTTTGACCACATCCAGCTTACCAAGGTTCATAGATCTTACATTCCAGGTTCCTATGCAGTATTTTTCTTTGCAGCATCGGACTTTCCTTTCACTTCCACACACGTCTGCAGCTGAGCGTCCTTTCGGCTTTGGCCCAACCACTTCATTAGCTCTGGAGCTACTTGTCCTTGTCCTCCGCTCTTCCTCAGTAGCATGTTGGACGCCTTCCGACCTGAGGGGCTCATCTTCCAGCGTCATATCTTTTAACCTTTTGTTTCTGTTCATGGAGTTTTCTTGGCAAAGATACTGGAGTGGCTTGCCAGTTCCTGCTCCAGGTGGATCGCATTTAGTCAGAACTCTCCACTATGACCTGTCCATCTTGGGTATCCCTGCACGGCATAGCCCATAGCTTCTCTGAATTACTCAAGCCCCTTTGCCACGAAAAGGGAGCAATCCACGAAGGGGTGAAAAATCATACTAGGGCTTATTTTCAGGTTAGGGCATATTTTCGGGGAAACAGGGTAAAGATGCCGCAAAACTGTGAGGGGGAAAAACCTGCACCACTACTTGGTAGATTTCAAAATGGGGATCTGCTTGGTTTCAAATTCGAGTTATTTAAGCAGGAATACATTCGCCAGGCCACATCTGCTTCGGTCTGTACATGCCGCATGGATTTAAATGGAATACGTTTGGGACATGAGCTAGTTGAATTGGGAGGATCAGCAAAAACAAAACAAAGCAAAGTAGAACAGACCCCGGTTCCAGAACTTTAGATCTAATAAAACCCTGGCAGCCAAACCGACTGCCAGGCGCAGTGACAATAAATTTGTGGTTTTAACATATTAGCCTTTCAGCAGCAATTAGAGGAAACATCCATTACTCATTTATTGTTGTTTGGCTTGGAGCGTCGCCTTTGCAAATTCTCAGCTTTTAACCAATTTCTTTATTGTTTAATTTTTTTGGTAGCACGGCAAGGCTAAATGTTGCCAATATAAGTAGTATTGTCATAGAAACATATGACAAGAGCGACAAGGAAAGGCCCGATGCTTAAAGGTCCAAGGAACACTATTCTTCTTGTCCCTTTCCTTTCGGAAGCTGGACCTCGTTGTGATCGTATGGGTTGTGGTTGTGGCTACTCTGAATGATAGCGCAGTCCATGTGTTCTTTTCCTTCCTTCGCTTCTTTTCCCATTAATTTTTTTTCCTTGACTGCTCAGCAGTAGCAACCTGGACTTGCAGCTTCTCATTATGTGACCAAAGTATGCTACATTTTAATTTTTATATATATTTATGAGTTCTCTGATTTCTTATTCAGTATTCACAAGTATTCGAAACTCCAACTGAGGAAAGTTTTGCAGTGATCCAATGGTGAGCTGGTTGCACGTGACTAGGCTGAAGATGGGATGTTCAGATTTTGTGGACTACAAATCCCATCATTCCCCATTGTGGGCGTTCTACCTGATGTACACCCACCCTGCTGACATCTAGATGTGGTTCACTTGGGATAAAAGGCCTAACCTGAAAGATTTTGAGTCTTAGCTAGGCCTAGCTCCACCCAAGCTTCCTGTTCCTGCCCCCATGTTAGCTGGGAGCTTTAAGCTTGGCTGAAGCTAGGCCTAGCTAAGCTTCAAAGCCTTCTAGTTTAGACTTTTCCCTTAATGAGCCACATTTAGGCATCTTCTTTTTGTTGTTCCTTTTCAGCTGAAGCCAGACAACATAGTGATTGTATTGTTGTGACCTTGTGAGGAAAGCAAAAAAACAAGATAGCTTGCTAGCCTCACTTTGGGGGCGTACCTGACTTCAGTATTAGAGATGCTTTTGGTTGGATCCCCATAGAAACTGGGTGGTTGCCCCCCACATTTTCAAGCAAGCTATGGAGAAAACATGGGAGTGGGGGGCAGCTTGAGCCCTTGGAAAGATCCAAGACAATCACCTGCCACTTCTAGTCAGTGCTAGATGGCCGACAAGATGACTCCCTCTAAGGCCCTTGCTTCCTTTGTGAAACAAAGCCAGGACTGGTGCTGAGTGAGCATGATAAAGGGTGCTGGTGCCTGGGAAGGCTTCAGAGATGTGAGCTGTAAAGCTCTCAGCACTTTTGTCATGCGTTGTTGTCGTTTCACCTCTAGTGCAATGATCAATTACAATGTCCGACAAGAGGAAAATGGAACTGTGTAAGTACTTACCACAGCAATCGGTTGTGATGTGCCAGAGAGCTGAGCCAGGACAATTATGGACCTCCCTCCTTCCCTCCTTCCATGCTTGCATTTTTACATCATGTTTTTTGTGTGTGTGTGATTAAAGATGCTGTCTCTGGTTTCAAGAGGTTCCCTGTTTCCTAGAGCGGAAAAAATACTACTTACCCTGAATCCGGCATAAACACTTAATGATGGGTGATTAACCACATATCAGGAGATAGTAATGTTATTTCTCTTGTCTTAAACAATTTGAAGGTATTTGACTCGGCACATGGGAATGAATGGCTGTGCTAACTTCTCAACTTGCAGCAATTCACTCTGAGAATTATGTTGATTGCCTTATGCTGGCATAGTTACGTAATGGGATTCCAGCCTACGACTTTAGAACATTTCAAAACAACAAACACAACATCACCATCTAAAGGCCCTCCTTGAGCTGTTCCTCAATAGCCAAAGGCCTTTCTAAATCAACAACGCCTGCCTGCTGGTGGCCGAGGGACAGCAGAGAGAGGGCCAGCCTTTGGAAGGTCGTTGTATAGCCTGGGAACAGCTGCTAAGAGGGCCTTGTCTGTTGCCCTCGCCAACCATGACTGTGAGGGCAAAGGGACTGAAAAGAATCTCTGTCTTGAGGATCTTCAGGCATGTAACTCATCTATGGAGGAACGGTCCCACAGATAGTTTGGACCTAAGCCATAGAGTGCTTTAGAGCTCATAGCCAGCACTGTGAATTGTGCTGAGAAGTGGGCCAGTTGCACATGTAGCTGTCATCACAAACATGTTTCTGGGCTCCGGCTCCCATCATTCACAAAGAGCATGTCCAGTGGTCAAGGATAATGGGAGTTGTAGTCAAACAACATGTAGAGGAATATGTGCTTCTACTCTGTGTTAAGCACATACAACATAAAATTCTCATCCTCTTTCCCTGACTTGGTGTTAGAAAGAGAATGCTGAAGTAGCTTCCCATTATACCCAGCAAGGGCCTTTCTTGCTTTCTGAAATTCTTCAGCCCAGGCCTCTCCTCAGCCTTTACCAGATGCAAATAGCCACTGCCACTTGTAGTCCACGCATTAACTGGCTTCCATTAAGCCTGAATCGTTAGCATTGTTATGTGCACAGCATCTGCCCCCTCGTGGCTCATCTGGTGTTATGCTACTGCCGCAAGAATGTTTAGTGCCTCCAGCAAGAAAGGTATGCCGTGTGCAGCATTTATCCAGAATGTGGAAATGTTATTGGGGGAGGGGGCACAACTCCCCATCTTGGCCAGGGGAATCTGGGAGCTGTAGGACATCCCCCCCCCCAAAAAAGGAACTTTCCAAGCTTTCTGATTCATGTCCAGAACACCAGAAGCTGCCCTCTTCTGTGTCAGACTCCGTCTTATCTTGATTGACGGGCAGGACAGGCAGTTCTTCCAGTTCTGCTGTGGCTCAAACTTAACGAGTGTGTAGACCGAGCGGCAGCGACAGTAAACATGTACTAAATTTTGACCATGAAATCAATTGTCTCTAGACAGAAGGGGAAAGAAGGAGGGGTTACACTCCCTGTGAAAACACAGGTGTACAGTTTGGGGGTGCTTCTAGTGTCATGTGTGAGCCTGAATGCCCAGGTTTTGGCGGTGGCCAGGAGTGCATTTGCACAATTAAAACTAGTGCACCAACTGCACCCATTCCTGGAGAAGTCTGATCTGGCCACGGTAACACAGGTCTTACATCCCGGCTGGGTTACTGTAATGCATCGGGCTGCTTCTGGAAAGTGCTCAGAAACCTCAGTAGGTCCAAAACGAAGCAGCCAGACTGTTAACTGGGGCTGGTTACAGGGATCTCATAAACCCCCTGTTACAGCAGCTCTATTAGCTGCCAGCCTATTCCTGGGCACAATTCAAAATGCTGGTTTTAACCTAGAAAACCCTAAATGGCTTGCGTCCAAGCTATCTCAAGGACCACGTCTCCCTTTATGAGCCTGCCTGGGTGCTAATATCTATCTCTTGTGCCCACCACCGTTTGGAACTCCCTCCCACTGGAGGCCAGTCTGGCCCCATCTTTGCTGTCCTTTCGCAAGCAAACAAAGAGCTTCCTCTTTAGACAGGCTTTCCCTTAGCAATTGGCTCTCTGAGAGGGTTTTTTAAATAGCATGTTGTGCCTTGTAGCTTTGAATGTTTTGGGTGTTGATTTTGTTTACCACTTTTAGTGCAATAATTGTTTGATTCTTTTAAAACATTTGTATATATACCGTTTTTAGCTTTTACATATTGTCTTTTAATGATGTAAGATGCCTTGGGTCCTTTTTAAGGAGAAAGGCGGGATAAAAATATTTTTAAACAAAATAAATAAATGATGGACAACATGCATCTCAATCGACCACTACGTTTTCCCCTTGCTTCCTCTTTCCCACAGTCAGAGCAGTACAGTGTCCATTCACATGAGCCCCAAACCCCTAAACCCAAGATTTAATGCCATGATGAGGGTGCCATGGCTTTGAAA
This sequence comes from Intellagama lesueurii, assembly GCA_037013535.1. Taxonomy (NCBI): domain Eukaryota; kingdom Metazoa; phylum Chordata; class Lepidosauria; order Squamata; family Agamidae; genus Intellagama; species Intellagama lesueurii. The sequence goes on along the minus strand of JBAJHW010000011.1, from coordinate 9,468,077 downwards.
ACAAATCCCACCCCTGTTCAGCAATCCCACCTTCATGAAATCAGATTGAATCGACTGATTTGAAGCAGAACATTCTCAGATTTGAACTCCCAGCCACATTTTATGGGAAACAAAACATCCAAATGGATTTCCTGTAGCTGGAGGTCAGTAGAGAGTAGTGGGCAACCCTAACCCATCCACCCACCTCCATTGTTTCCCACTCAGAAAGCCCCTTGCACCCATTACGGGTGGAGGAGGCAATTTTGCTCTGTTTTGGGGCAGGCCAATGTTAAACAATGGTTTCTGAAAGGTGGGAGGGAAGTCTTCCCCCCCCCCCCCCTTCTAAAGCCCTGTTTAAAGGAAAATATTTTGGAGGCAGACATGGAGAAGGAACAACCCTTCTTAGGCCTGAGGGGGCCAAGTGTGGCTCTCTGACTTCTGGAGGCTGTTCCTCGCCCTCACCGTCTTTCAGCTGGACTCTGTTGTTTCTCTGTATTTCTGCTGGATAAAAAAGGTAAAGGTTCCCCTTGACAGTTTGTCCAGTTGTGTCCGACTCCAGGCGGCGGTGCTCATCTCCGTTTCCAACCCATAGAGCTAGCGTTTGTCCGCAGACAATCCTCCGTGGTCACGTGGCCAGCGCGACTAGACACAGAACGCCGTTTACCTTCCCACCGAGGTGGTACCTATTTATCTACTCGCATTTTTGCATTTTGCATGCTTTCGAACCGCTAGGTTGGCGGGAGCTGGGACAAGCAACGGGGGCTCACTCCGTCGCGTGGATTCGATCTTACGACTGCAGGTCTTCTGACCTTGCAGCACAGAGGCTTCAGCGGTTTAACCCGCAGCGCCACCACGCTGCCTCTGAAACCTGTGGGCTTCACCAGAGGCAGGTCTCTGAGCTGCAACAGTCCTTAGAGATGGGAAGCTGCCGTCACAGCAGAGATAACCACCTGTAATTGGATATGTGCGTATCGCCTGGGATTCATCAAGCTAAATTCTCCATCTTGGGACTGGGTTTTACTGAAGATCTCATGATTAAACATGTAGCCAAATTAAGCTATCCAGCCAATATATATATATGTTTAGAATATATTGGACTCCACTGCACCTTTTTAGGAAAGATCTGAGGCATTTGTCTGAGTGCTGTCAGTATCATTCTCCTGCTGCATTTCTTCGATGGTCATGTCTTATTATAAGCTTGTTTTGGAGAGAAGTCATCACTTGTATTAACTTGGCTTTGAACCATTTCCGGATCTTTGCGGATGCTTCTGTGCTTTTGAATTATTTACCTGTTTCTTGGAGATTAGCCACTGGACAGCAAAAATAGACTTCCCATGCCTTTACTGTTGCTAAGAAACTTATAGTATGATGTTGGAAAGACAAATACCTACTCCCAATAACTCAATGGATAGAGAATCTTACAACATATGAATGGATAGCCTATAAATAATAACTATGTATGGACAGATACATTTCATAGAAGTTTATGTGCAAGTAAACTTCTTTCTCTTTCTGTTCTCCTTTTGTTTTCTTTATTTCTTTTCTTTTTTGCGGGGTGGCTAGTAATATTGTTATGTATCTTGTTTCACTGTATCACCTTCTCAATTGTTTTGTTATTTTTTATTAGTTTTAAAAAAATAAAATAATAATAAAATTTGATTTATTTATTCTTTTAAGTCTAGCCAAAGTGTGGGACTTCTCCCTGCTCTTTCCCCTATTTGTTTTTTCCTTTTTTTAAAAAAAAATACTAGCCTGATGGACTTGTGTGGTATTGTAGAATTATAGTTGATCCTAGTAAAAAGTCTGCAGATTTGGGATGTTGTTTTTAACTTCTGGACCAATGCAGCTGCTTTCATTCTAGTGTCCACCAAATTTCACACTGCCAAATTGTTACATATAGATAGGTGTGATTTCCCTCTTCTTCTAGTGTTTAAATTTGACAGACAGAAGAGAAGAACGCCCGTTACACTGGTTTCATTATCTGGAGACACTCAGACAAAGTGGAAGCAAAACACCCAAATCAAACCAAAACCCTTTTAAAAGAAGAGGAGATATAATCAAATCACCAGGGTAGAATTCGCCCTGCAACAAATACAACTTTAAAGAACAACAAGACAATTCCACCAGAACAACCACACTGAACAGTATATTAACATGAGACTACAGTGTGTAAAAGCTTTGACCACCTAAAATGTGTGTGTGTGCGCGCGAGCGTGCACGCGCACAAGGATAAGATCTCTCTGACATTTCATTTTCGCTTTTTTATTCGAGAAAAGGGCATTCACTGGGTAAATAGTTCCCAATGCAGATGTCAATCTGGTGCAGGTCAGCCTGAACAAAATATGTCTGTATGGCATTGAATACAGATGGCTTGATGAACAGGAAGGAGATGGAGACGAAGACAAGGAAGAAGAAGGGAACTGGCTCTGTCAGATGTTGGTAAGGCAACCATCACTTTGTAATAACCTGCAGCTGAATTCTGTGTAGAAAACAATGGATATAATTCGAGTGTTGACCCTGATTTTATTATGCTGGACTCATACTGGGCAGCCATAGCAATGCAGCTTCACAACGTTCCTGTGCTCGTCCCAGTTCTAGACATACTGGTGAACTGAACTTGGACCCTTCAAAATCCATCGAAGAAAGGAACATCTGGGGTAAAGAAGGACACCTGCCATGTTGGTCAAGACCTTGTCCTGACCAACAAAGATTGTTGGTTGTTGTTGACTTGTTTGGTCAACAAGACCAAAGATTGCCCTGTTGTTGCAGGAGTGAGGGGCTTGGGCTCAAGAACACAACGGCTGGCACTGCTGTGTGGGGTACTATGAGCATTGCTAGTTTTCTTCCTGCTCTGTGTGACCCCTCAGGGTGAGGTGGACCTTCTTCACTAGCTGCAGCTGCACAGGATGGAAAGCTGGCTGGCCTTGCCTCCCCTTTTGCTGCTGCTTCATATCCAGTGTCTGCCATTTAATTCCGAGGTCCAAGAGGACTGCTAGAACGTACTGCTCCTTCTTCCACAAGGAGGCAGAGCTGTAGTGGAACAGGTCCTTTAGCTTGCTGGCCAGGGCCACCAGTACAGGCCATGAAAAAGAAGTTCTCCCTCAATGGTATCCCTCATCCACATAGACAGCCCCCTCCTTATGCCATTCATTGTGCCAACTATTGGGACTGCATGGCTAAAGTTGGCTGTCTCCTCACGAAAGGCCCATCTTGCCTTTCCAAAGCTTCTCAGGATATAGACCCCTTGACCCGTAATGTCCCCCCTCTTCTCTTCCCAGAGGAGCAGCCACACCAGTGGACGTCTCCAGGGTCAAAGCATGGAGGGTCCTTTGCTGCTCCAGCACTCTTTCATGCTGGTAGAAAGTGGGATTCCATGGAGTTGCCACACCCTGGACTAGGTCATGCAGTGGCCATCCCCATTTTTCTTGCCTCTGCGGAGAGGGTGGGCCGTACACTGTTCCCCTTTCATCTTCCCTGCTGGCGGGGCTTCCCCATTGTCCGTGGCCTTTTCTGTCGCTAGAATCCACTGCTGCAGCCTGTCCCTCAGAAACTCTGGGGTGTGGCGACGGGTGTGGCTGCCCTCCATCCCAGCCACATTCAACAGGGCCCATCTGTGTCCTCCTCTTGTGGGTTGCCCTATGCCTGGTGCCTCCACCTCCCACCAGGTCCTGTCAGGGAGAGAGAGGTGTGCTTTGCCCTCGGGCTGCTCCAGAGGTCACTGGTAAAATGCACCACCTGTGTCCTGGCCAACCGCTCCTGTACCAGTTGCCCGGCAGCCCAATAGAAGTCTGGCACCACTCTGTGGCGAAGGATTGTTTGGGAATGGCAATTCACAGTGGAGTGTCAGTTTTAACACAAACCTACAGAAACCAGTGTTCTCTGCCAGAAAAAAATGGCTGGTCCTCTAGGGCAGAGGTCCCGAACCCCTGGTCCGCAGCCCGGTGCCGGTCCGTGGCCTGAGCCAGACCGGGCCGCAAAGACAGACCTCCCACCCCACCCACCGCACGCACTCACCCTCGCAAAGGCTATTTGAGCCTGCGCGCTCGCTCGTGCGCATGCGTAAACCACGCCACCGCCGTTTACGCATGCGCACGAGCGCACACACCCACACAAGCGCCGCGCCAACGTTCGCACATGCACACGAGCGTGCGCGCCCCCGCACAAGCGCGGGGGGTGCTCCGCTTTCCCCAGCCGGTCCACGGGGTGAAAAAGATTGGGGACCCCTGCTCTAGGGCGATCATCTCCCCTAGGCAATGAGTAATCTTGGCATTATTTATTTATTTATTTATTCATTCATTTATTCATTCATTTATTTATTTTGCACCCTTCCAAGCTCCTCAGAATATTTCTGGATCCAAATACACATTCCCTCATGTTGTTTTTGTTTTGCTTATTTCCTTTCTTGACTTATTGATGCAGGACTCAACAAAGACGACAAGCAAAGACATCCAGGGGGTAGAAGGAGAGAAATTTCTCCATATTCAAGCAGTTTTGGTTTTGGGGACGTTTATTGTTTTATTTGCCTTTATTTGCTTGCTTTTCTTGTTTTTGGGGAGAGGAGGCTGTGGTTTTTTTTGTTTTGTTTTGTTTTGTTTAATTGCTGTCCCCCCCCCCCCCCACCGTGTGCTGGAGGTGCAGGCTTCCTTGTCAGACTGGTTTTTGAAAATTCTTATGCCATTAATTTACTGTGGATCTATTCTGCTTCAGGAATATATTTTGGTGGGGAAATTTGATGATTTTTATCTCTTATCTACGTTTAGATTTGGAGCACTTTTGGAGTGGATTGATTCTCTTTTGCCTGACTTGCCCCTGCTCTTTTGGAGTATTTTTTAAAGGCTTTTGAAAACAAAAGAGGCACCCTCTCTGAAAGAAACCAAAAGGAATCAAATACGGAAGTTTCTCCTGTGTACCTCCCTCAATGTCAGCTCAATAAACCACAGAGGAAAATATTTCATGGCTCAAGCACAGTTGATTTGTGCTTCGTTGTGGTTGATGAGGCAAATGATAACGGACGTGTGTTTTGTATCACAAAGTGCAGCTTGCAGCCTTCAGATGTTCTTTTCAAAGTGAAAAAAAAGACGGCTGGTGTCCCGTTCAGAAATGTGGGACATAGTTCTCCACAATTGTATTCAACTGGCCCATTGAAAGCAATGGGACTTCTTCACACACAGAGAGAGGTAGTGAATAGAAGAAAGAAAAAGAAAATGCAGGCAGCTGTCGGGCACTCAGTACAAATGAACAAGATGTTGGCCGACTTTTTTAGTCACTTTTGGTAAATGGGAAAGTAAAGCATTACTTTAAAAAGTTTTAACTCAAATGGTAATCGTTACTTTTGTTGATTGTTGGAAATATAACCCTAACTAACGTCTTTTTAAAATGGAACTTCTCAAGCTCTAAAACCAGGCCAACCTTAAAATATTCTTGCAGTGTAGCAGAAAATACAGTCATTAGAAAACCCATTTCTGATACTCAAAGTATGGGCTTGATGAAAGCTCCATCTTGTGATATCTTCCTTTCCCTTTTTTCAAGGGTTGCACAAATCGGGCCTCTCTGCACAGCAAACCCTGGTCCTGTTACGGCCTATGCATTTTGAGGGGGCAGGGAGGAACATATACCCATTACCCAGTAGAAAAAAAATCAAGATAAGAAGGCTAAGATGAATCCTGGTGTATCACACCAAAGGCCCATCTCATCCACCACCCTGTTTCCACAATGGCACTTCCAGTACTGTGGGCAACCGGCAGTATTCAGTCATACTGACCCTGACCAGCATGTGTTGTCAAGTCAATTCTGACTCATAGCGACCCTTTTCGGCATTTTCCTGGTAGAGAATACTCAGAAGTGGATGACCCTTCCCTTCTTCCGGGGTCATCCTGGGACTGTGCAGCTTGCCCAAGGCTACACAGGCTGGCTTTATTTGCAGGGGACATAATTGGGAATCAAACTCCCAACCTCTGGCTCTGCAGAGGTTAACCTAACTCACCGAGCTATATATGAGGCGTTATTCATGGCCATCACTGCAAAGAGCCATTGCCAGCTGCTTGTGAATCAACCATAGGAAACTGACAGGTCCTGGTGACCCTCGAGTGACACATTTAATTTGCATTTATTGCAATTTCATTGCGTGACATAAATTTCAAAGTGGCAGAGGTGTTCTGTGGAGGTTTACAAGGAATTACAAAACAGCTTCCCTGTGATGAAAGACAAACAAAGAAATAAACAAAAATTAGAAAATGCAGGTCCCTGGATGGAAAAAGCATCTATTGAGTAATACACTGGTTCTGTACAGATTATGCTTTAGCCACACACCCCACAGCTAGCAAGAAGACGTTTTTTAACACACAGGTTGCTGATTAGGTATGATGATGCCACATCCATACAGGTGCAGGAGAAGAGTGGTAGAGGAAAACAGAGAGATTCAAGTCTGGGTTTGGAATCGTCCCTGTTTGTTTTTCTAAGACCGGACCAGACAATATGGCTTTCAGACATCATTAAAGAGAAGAGGAAGAAAACAGACAGGTCTTTAAAGCTGAGCAGAAGGAAGAGGAACAGAATACAGTACATGCAATTTGAGAGTATGCATATGTCAGCTGGTTTTCAATTCAGTCTTTTTATGCCCTAAAAGTTATTATGGTGCGAGAGAAGCAGTTTTTCACATGGCGTCTCCCTAAGGATGGCTAGTTTTTTCCTGTTTATTATTATTTTTTTCTTTAGGAGATCTTTCCAAATGGTCTAAGCCCTCAGCAGCAAATCCTCCAACAAATTTTCACAAATCAATATGCAAGTGCAAAGTTCAGGGACGTCTTTGGGTTTGGGTTTGAATCAACGTTTCTTCAAAGCAACAAGGGACAAGCGTCTTCCATTTCTTCTTTCTTAGAAACCTCACGGCGTCGTTGGCAGCAGCTGAAAGCACAACTTAAGGCCTTTCCGCCTTCCAACTATTCCTGATGCTGCTGCCTCCCAGTGGTGTTGCTAACAATCTTCACCATGCCCACACAAGGACTGTACATGGCTTTATTCCATCTTTACTGCCTCCTGACACTTCAGCTGAGCACAGATGGCTTGAAGATGAGACAGCCTGAATGATGAGCTGTCTTAAGAGAGAGAAAAAAATCTCCAAAGCTGGAGGTTTTCTTAGAATCTTAGAACTGCAAAGCTGAAGGGACTCTATGGATCATCAAGTCCAGCCCCCGTTAAGGAGGCCCAGTGGGGAATCGAACTCTGGCTCCACAGACAGAGACCTAAGCTACTCAGCTATCCAGCAGTTCATAAAATATAGAAGCAACCTTTCCTCTGGTTGAAAATACTGATTCAGGCTATACCATGCAACCATTTTTTTGTTGAGTATAGTTCTCTGGGAAAGAAACAGAGTCAATGGTTACCCTCTTCAAACTGTGCTTACAGTGGTCCAGTATGACAAAAATCTATCAGAAATTCAGCTAGTTTCATTCATAAATATGGCTGTAATACTGGTAAAATTCCTGCAGTTCCTATATTCTACATTTATCAAATATCTTCTTGCTCCTTATTTACAGTGCAGGATATGTACATATTTGGTTTCATGAATCTTTTGATGTTTGGTGAACAAAATCTTAATGAAACTAGGTGGGCAAAGAACCACAACAGGAATAATAGCAACACATGCTGTCTGATAATAGAAATGTCTGCCCTCCCACAAACCAATGCATCTGAAATACTTTCAAACAGATGAAACCATTGGTCACCACTCTTTCTGGGTCATCTGTAGCTAGATGATATAGCTAGCATATCATAAGAAGGGGCGTTCCCTTCCGAGATAAAAGATTTGTGTTTACCCTCACAGGAGCTTACAACAATCTGCATCTCGCCAATTGGCTTGCTTTTGTTTTGTGGCTGATCATTGGGAATGAAACATGGCCTTTATTTGCAACTCGCATTGCTCAGGCATGGAACGTTGAGAGAATTGCATACCTGGAGGGACAACGTAGCAGGCAAGAAGCATTTTCTTTACTGTGCAGCTTGACCCTCTCCCTCATGAGATCCTGCCCGAACTGCTATTTGCGGCTACCTGAAGCATTTCTAATCTGTCGCATGAACTATCTGATGTCGACGGAATAGAAAGTTTATTCAAAACATGTTTAAATGAAGAAAAAGAACATATAGGCCAATTTTTGTTTTCAAAATGAATACTGAATCAAAGTGACTTGAGAGGGGGATTGCCTTAGATGGTCTCCAAGACCCCTCCAAAGGACTGCTTCTATGTGGAGAAAGGATAGCAAAAATGTTATTTGAGAGAAGCTAGAAGTTTGATCCAGAGAAGAGGCTTTCTCTGTTAAAAACACACAGACTGTGCAGGAAGTCTCAGATTAGGTTTTCAGAAAGATGAACACACACACCACGAGTTGTCTGGTGACATTCAAAAAAGATAGCCTTACTCTTGGTCTGTGAACTCTCTAGAGCCCCAGCTGCCACTGGTGATAAAGGAGATCTGATGTAATTTTTTCCTAATTTCCTGGAAAGCTATAGAAATGTAGACATCCAGCCTTTGACTTGAGCTTCAGAAGGGTCACTTGGTTGTTAGAGTTGGCTCTGTTCCCTAAAATGCACATACCTACATAGACATGCATGGTCATGAAGCTGCTGCTGTTGTAAGTTAGTGCCAGAGATGTTCCACACATTCAGCCAGAAGAAGGGCCTTCATTCCCTAAAAAGAGTTAGCCTTGAAGCAATGAGCAAAGCTCAAGTGTGTTTGTGTGTAACCTGGCCGTATGGGCTCCATTCCCACCACACAATGTTCCTAGAACTAAGGTTTCGTCATTATCTCTGTGGGGTGCTTCATTCTCGACCCCTCCCTTCCCCAGAATCTGAGGTATCAGTGGAGAAATATTGGCGGACATTTTGATTTTCTTCTAAACATGGCTCTTCGTTGACGGTTGACATTTCCTTTCTGACTCCGTCAGCCCTCACATCAGGACTTGATCCCGCGTCTCTGGGAGCCGCAGAGCAAGGAGGCCTCCTGCAACCAAAGCAGAAGAAGCCAGGAGGATGGGGACAACTTTGGTTATCCCAACGAAGGAAGCAAAGATTGAGTTTCCCAAAATGGCCCCAATTTTGCAGATGCCATTGAGTATGCCGAAGGCTGTGGCTCTGTGAAAAAGGAGCAAAAGTTCAGAGAAAGTTAGAGCAGTTTTTTAAAAAAATGAAGACCCAAGACCTCTAGATGTCAACCTGATTTCATTATTCTGAGCATGCCAAAATTTCAGCCACTGGAATCTTCTAAAAATGTTTCTCTACTAATCTTCCTCACCCTAAGAGAGACTAGTAGGAAGAATCACCTTTTATGAGTAGGGTAGAGCTCCACAGTGATCACATCGAGGGCATTCCAGGCAGCAATGCTGGTACCACAGAAGAGGCACTGCCAACCAATCATGGCTGACTCGCTGTTGCCAAAAAACAAGAAGAAACAGCACACTGCGGAGATCAGCATGGAACCTCCTGCAAGCCCAAGCAGGAAAGAGGGAAGACATGTGAATCTCTGAGCTAGAGGAAACATGCACAAATAGATCAGTTATTTCTTGCGCCCCTTGACTGTTAGGATCGTTCCGTTGTAGAGATGCACACGAACCAAACTACGAACTGAAAAAACCACGAACTGGACTGGTTCGTGGTTCCGTTCGTGCAAGCCATTTTGCTGAAACAAAATGAAGCACCAAACTTTTTTCCACTTGGCACTTTCATTTGGCAAACCGGATGCCCCCTGCCCTCCGCCCCTTCCCGCTGCCCCCCTTTCCCTCCTCCTTGGTCCTGCCACCTCCTCTAGTTCACCCCACCCACATGCTTTATGATACTTTCAAAGAACTCTAAATGGTTGGTGAAATGGGATTACCTTAACAGAACCCATGCTCACTTTTCTATAGCAAGATCAGCCCTTCTAAATGCTTCATAATTTTCCTTTTAACAATACTTTATATCCACTTACTCAGAACATACTTTAAGCCAACCTGCTTGCAAGTTCCTCTCACCAACATTCTCTTTAAAAACAATGACAGTCTGTTGTTGCATGTGATATCCTTTTGTGAAAATTAACAGTTTCATACTTAAGTAAACAAATGGTCAAAATTGTGTTCCATAAATTACACTTGTGTAAGCGTGATGATGCCACTGGCAGGGGGGAGATTTTGGATAATTAATGAGTTCGTACTTGTGTTTGGGGCTTGTGTGACTCATATGCAATCAGTCTCATTCAACTCTTGAGCGAGAACTTTTTAATTACCCCAAACCTCCACCTACCAGTAAAATCACCTGGCAGGGAAACATTGCCAGAAATTAAAGAGTTCCTTCTCCTGTCCCAGGGATCACAAGACTTTTGGACAATGAGACTGATTACACAGGAGTAAAACAAGTCATGGGACAGAAGCAGGAATTCTTTAATCTTGGAAAATCTCCCCTTCTGGTGACATCATCACTCTTAAACAGGATTTTGGGTAATGTTGGATTGTTGTACCATCTGGCCTAATGATCTGGCAATAAAAATTAAGAACAGAAGTTCCCAAACTTGGGGGCCAAGATGTTCATGTTGAGATTTTGATATGAATGTGTATTAAATATAAATGTTGTATAGTTGAAAGTAAAATGGCTGATTTTACCTGAGGCATGTACAGATTGTATTCAGGTGTGGATATCAAGGTTTGAGACTTAATGTTGTACAGCTGTGGTACATGATGAAACTTAATGAAACTGGAAAATGAAGTAATGTATTTTCTGTTTGGTCCCAGAACTGTACATAAGTCATGTGTAAAGGGACATTTTATCTGCTGTAAGTCAGATCACTTTTTCAATGCTATGTATTGTACCATGTCATGTTATGCTGCCAGATGAATGTCTATTCTCTCTGTATATATGTTAATAGACTATGTTGATATTTTACTCTCTCAGTGTCATACTGTCTATGCAAACTTTTGTTGTTGTTTAGTCGTTAAGTCATGTCCGACTGACTCTTCATGACCCCATGGACCAAAGCACGCCAGGCCCTCCTGTCTTCCACTGCCTGTCTTCCACTGCCTCCTCTATGCAAACTAATATCTCCTAACTCTGTTAATGGCCTGAGAATACACATTTAACCAAAATTCTCAACAGTTCATGGACTTCAATTCCCAGGAGTACCTGAGGATTGATTGTGTCAGCTAAGGCTTCTGGGAGCTGTAGTCCAAGAACATCTGGCAGCCAATTTGGGAAACACTGATTTAGAACATTATCTTTTATCATGGCAATTCGTCTCACTTCCTCAGACAGATGCAAAGAGAAAGAAAGAAAATCATTCAGCTTGTCTACAGTCCCCTTATCCTCCTTTAGTACTCTTTTAACTCTCTCATAACCCAACTGTCTAGCTGCCTATATTAAATAGGTATATTTAAGGGTGGTTTTAAAAAAAACTTTTTTGCCTTATTGCTATTAATCTGTACAATACAGATTGTTAGAACTAATCATCCAGGGTGAAATAAATGGGAAAAATTGAAGAACTCTAGGCCAAAAATGGTTAGAAACTGTTTTCTATATGATACAACATCACTGTCTAGACTTGCAGCAACCCAGATTAGACTAACCAAAGTGCTGTCTAGCCTCTAACACAAAAAGAATGAGGAGGAGGAGACTGGTATTATTAGAGGTGTACTTCTGAAAATCCTTTTCTGCATCCCTTATTGTCCACTTGTATTTCCTTCATGCAAGCAGTGTGTTTCTTTTTTGTTCTCATCTGGTGGTGGAAGTGCCTTTCACCATCTTTACTTCTATTCTGAAATAAAGCTTGGAAAGCTTGCATTCTGGACTACAAATTCCATGTTGGACAAATTCTAGCCATCTTCCCTAGTGGATTTGGGGAACTGTAGTAAAAAAAAAAAAGCAAGTTCTATTCTGAAGTAATGGAACCAAGGCACAGAACAACACACTAGCAGCCTTATTTGACCACTCAAATTGACCATATAGAAATGTGTCATTCATACCAACATACCAATCATCTTGATCCTCCCAATTTTGTCCATCAGCAGTGCTGAGATGATGTTGCCGGGCAACACGGAGAGGCTGCCCAGGAAGCTGACAAGGTAAATGAGGAAATCGTTGTCTCGTTCAAAATCCAGATGACAGCCCGTCTTCTGCTTCATGAAAGTAGTATTCACAAAATTGCAGTCAATAAATTTATGCTCATAGAGGTCTAAGAGAGGAAAGGAAACAGTGGGATGGATATCATTCCAATGACTTTTGTAGAGCACAATCAACATCCCTTGATTCTCTAACCAGTTTGTCATAGTTTCCTGCAATGAATCTTGATGAAGAACTGGAGTTGTTTAAGAGATCTTTAGTACCTCTTCCCACTGTCATGGGTCTCCTGGCAGGAAGGAATGTCTTCCCACTTTAAGGCAACTGAATAAAAGCATCAATTCCTGTGCCTCCTTCAGACCTTCGACAGAAGATCAGTCTCGGGTACAGGCAGCTAAGGGTGACCCAAAGCGCTTCTCTTTTCCATTTTTACCACCCCATTTGCAAATAACACAAATATAGGCTATGGGGATGATGGGGACAAGACAGACTCTTACTGGATCCTTTTAAGGAGAAAGGCGGGGGATAGATAGATAGATAGATAGATAGATAGATAGATAGATAGATAGATAGATAGATAGATAGATAGATAGATAGATAGATAGATAGATACTGGTGATAGTGATGAAATTTCTTCTCCCTCCTCTATCCCATCCTGCAGTGATGGAGATTGCTATATAAAAAAAGGGACAGACTGATTAAAAATGTAATCATTTTTACATTTTTAAAATGTAAATGTTTACAGTTTTCCCCACTGTCACCAGCCGTGGATAGGCCCATCTCATGTATCATAAAAAGAGACAACAAACTTAGTGTGAAATCCTTACCTACCTTCCTTTCACTTTTTCACAAATGAAAACACAGACACAGAGAGAAAGATGCATGCAGAGGCACTTTATATATACACACGCAGACACTGATCAGCCACAACATTCAAACCACTGAAGTGAATAGCACTGATCATATCATTGCAATGGCACCTGTCAAGGGTGGGGTATATTCGGCAACAAGTGAACAGTCAGTTTTTGAATTTCGTGGGTTGGCAACAGGAAATACAGGCAAACAAAAAGACCTGAGTGACTTTGACAAGGGCCAAAGATTGATGGCTAGATGTGTGTGTCGGAGCATCTCCAAAATGGCAAGTCCTGTGGGGTGTCCCTGGCTCATTGACGGACGTGGGGAGCAAAGGCTAGACCATCTGGTCTAATCACACAGAAGAGCTACTCTAGCTCAAATTGCTGAAAAATGTAATGCTGGCCGTGTCAGAACACCCAGCGCATTGCAGTTTGCTACATATGGGGCTGCATAGCCACAGACCGGTCAGAGTGCTGGTGATGAGCGTCAGAACAGGATCCTGGAGCAATGGAAAAAGGTTGCCTGGCCTGCTGAATCACACTTTCTTTTAGATCAGGTGGGTGGCCAGGTGCATGGGCGTTGTTTACCTGGGGAAGAGACGGCAGCAGGATGCACTATGGGAAGAAGGCAGGCCGATGAAGGCAGTGTTAAGCTCTGGGCAACCTTCTGCTGGGAAACCTTGAATCCTGGCATTCATGTGGATGCTACTTTGACATGTACCACTTACCTTGAGATTGTTGCAGAGCATGTACACACCTTCATGGCAATGGTGTTCCCTGATGGCAGTGGCCTCTTTCAGCAGGATAATACATCCTGCCACGCTGCAAAAATTGTTCAGGAATGGTTTGAGGAACATGACAAAGAGTTCAAGGTGTTGCCTTGCCTTCCAAATTCCCCAGATCTTAATCCGATGGAGCATCCATGGGATGTGCTGGAACACCAGAACTGACCCATGGAAGCCCCACCTCACAACTTGCAGGACTTAAAAGATCTCTTACTAAGTCTTGGTGCCAGATACCAGAGGACACGTTCAGAGGTTCTTGTGGAGTCTCCACGCATCAGAGCTGTTCTGGCATCACGAGAGGGACCGACACAATATTGGGCAGCTGGTTTTAATGTTGTGGCTGATCAGCGTATGTTGATGCATACAAACACATAAACATTACCTGTGTTAAAGAACACTGTTCTTATAATGGTACAGTTTCTGAAGAAGGTCTCACTGGATGTGACATCTTCAAAGTAACATTCCTCAAACACAGAGTCCTCGAATGTCACATCTCTGAATTTCATTTTCATGAATCTGGAGGGGAGGAGGAAAAATCTCCATCATTCCTACCAAGTCAGTTTATGTCCCTGACCATTTTCTAAACCTAGAGTGGGCAATTTTGCCCTTCCGAGTGTTTTTGGACTGCAGTTCACATAATCCCACACATTGTTAGCTAAACTGGCCAGGGCTGATGGACGATGTGGTCCAGCAACAGCAGCGGCACCAACCATCTTCTAAGCCAGTGTTTCCCAACCTTAGGTCCCCAGAGGTTCTTGGACTAAAACTCCCAGAAGTCTTTTCCACTAGCTGTGCTGGCCAGGATTTCTGGGAGTTGTAGTCCAAGAACACCTGGGTTACCCAAGGTTGGGAACTACTGTTCTAAGCAAAACACACAACTTAGAGAAGGCAACATGAGTTCTGGAAAAATGCCTCGTGCACTGGTTAATTAGCTAGTGAGAAATGATGGTAATACCTTCTATTGCAACTTTTAAGATACTGTATTTGACAACCTGCATTACTGTAAGTTATGTTGTATTCTACTTATTTTTGATACGTTACTATTTATATTTCATTGGTTATTATAGTAAGCTGACCCTCTGAAACCTGGCATCTTCCAGATGTGTTCTACTACAATTCCCATCATCCCTAGCCAGTTGGGGGGCTGTCAGATTGCAAAAGGCTCTTTAAAACTGTTCTGAGACTCCCTAGCAGCAGAGTAAAAATACCCAAAACTCAAAGGTGAACTGGTCAATAGCCCAAATCCTGTCAGTTATGCCAACATAAAAACTCAATAGCAGTTTGGCCAATATGTTTATCATAGTTTTGCAGAGATACCCTCCCAAACGATGAGAGATGCCATCTTATTATAGTGCATGATTTTCCTCACCAACATGTCTTGCATTTAGTGTGTTCCATTTTGTGATTGATAAATATGGGCTCCATTTCCAAACCTGAGGCATCTATCTCTGAGGAAATCAATTTGTGGGAGGGAAAACTGGTTAACTGTAGAGAGAAATACACCTTAACTCCTAGTTTGACACCCATGTTCCCAGAAAATCTGTGCCAGCTGGCATAATGTTTCACTACTCTTAAAAACTGCCTGCTGTTTCTGAAGGCAAAAAACACATGTACTTAGGGGAACCTTGTGGCGCAGTGCTTAAGCTATAGTACTGCAGCCAAAACTCTGCTCATGAGCTGGGTTCAAGCCAGCTCATGGTTCACTCAACTTACTATCCTTCTGTGATCAGTAAACTGAGTACCCAACTTGCTGGAGGTGGAACAATGTGCAACCTGCGTAATTAAATTGTAAACCACCCAGAAAGTGCTTTAAGTGCTCTGGGACAGTATATATAATCTTTATTTTTTTTTTCGCCTGAAGGCTTTTGTGGTTCAGTTGTCCAATACCTGAAGAAAAAGCTTATGCTTGAACATGCTTCCCACTTGCCAGGAAGCACACAAACTGGCACCTCCAAATTATGCTAAAAACGTGACTTTTTTCAGAATAAGAAATACCACCTATTGCTAAAGGCCAAGAAACTAACGGTCTGATCACACGGGGAAATAGATCATAATTTGGATCACACAATACACCATGAAATGCACTCCAGGCTGACCCCGATCCATGTCTAAGATGGACCTTTTTTGGCCCAGCTGTAGGGTTTCTACTTTTGGGAGGCAACGAGAGCAGTTCGCTGGTAGACAGAAGGGTCACTTTAAGCGAGATCTTTAAGCAAAGCAACTTTAAGCAAAGCACTTTAAGCAAAACAACCCTGTCCAGTGAGATTAGGCACATCTGCAGCCATCTGATCACATCCTAAAACAATCAGGCAGTATAGTAAGTCCTACAGAAAGCACAAACGCTACACAGATAAACTACCTTTTGAGAGAAACTGCCAGAAAATGAAATGATCAGGCGGAATGGAAAGTTTAAAATTTCCAGTGTGTCCTTCCGCAGCATCAATGGCTTAGTGAGATTCTGCCATTAAACTGAGTGTGCTCAGCTTGCGGGGGGGGGGGGGGGCGGGCAATGTGTAGTCTGCATAATTAAATTGTAAACTGCCCAGAGAGTGTTTTAAGCACTATGGGGCGGTGTATAAGCAGCATGATGTTTTGCTTTTGCTTAATCCTTTGGCAAGTAACAATACTATGTGATATTTGCAATATTCATTTATAAAGCTCAAGATTTTGAAATCTTTTCCTGGATTTTAAAAATATGGTCACATTTCAGGTTTCATCACTGAACTGGAAAGGTTTAGATGTGAACTCTGAAGCTTCCTGAAACTGGTTTCAAGACAAGTCAGCACAATGAAAAAAAATTAAGAGTAAGCAGTTTTTGGAAGAAAATGTGAATTATAAATTAGAAGCGCATTATTGTGTTGAATCTCTCCCCATGACTCACTCTAATTATTTTTAGCTCTACTGCACAACTTAAAAAGCCATGGAAGATAAAATAAATTGGGAATTGATCTGCAAAAAGGTGCCTTCTCTCACATAAACGCTAGATGTCAGGATGTCCAAAGGGAAAAGAAAACACAAGGGCTCTTTGAAGGGGAACCTTTACCTTTACCTATATCAAGGCAAAATATCTCAGTAAGTTTGATTGTAGTCATTCAGATTTAAATACAGACCACATGTTTCTTTTCTATGACATGTGTTCTTTTCTATGACATGTGTTTCTATGACATATTGTCATTAACTTCTAAATAGGTCACTGTTTGACTGTATACATTAGAAATGTCAAAGCAATTTTAACATTTTAAAAATGTTTTAGTGGTCTAATAAAGGCATCTCCTCTTCTACATTTGGAATTCTGAAAATGGTTTCTTGATACCCCAAAATTTTTAATTTTTAATTCCTGGCCAGGAGGGCCCCCTTTCCCTCTGGTAACTGAATGGAAATCTGAAAGAAATTTTAATTTTGAAAAGCACAGCAAAAGGGTCTGAAATGTGAAGTGTAAGGAAGGACAAGAAGACCACAGATTGGAAACAATTCTCCACACACCACCTTATAAGGTTCGTTATGCAATTATACAATCCCAATTCGGCCTATATTTCTTTCATATTGTGCTTATGGCCATGGAGAAAAAAGCGCTGTGAATGGCTGGTTTAAAGAAATCGGAATAAACATAAGAGGAAACAGCAGAATTGGACTACTGATTTCAATGGTGGGGGATTGTCTGTTTGTAAAAACAGAGGCTGGTAGTGCACTGATTTTCATGCTGAAAAATCTTCTACCATTATTGGGCCTCCTAAAGGCATTTTGAAATGGAAAAGGAAAAGCTATTGCTAGGGATGGAAAGAGTTGTATTGGATTACACAATCTCAACAAAAGTAGCCTTTTGGCAGCATTCAAGAGTCACTGCAAGAAGCGACAGGAGAACGTGCATCGTTGTTAGGCTCACAAGGCATTTAGGAGAAACAGAGTGGGCACAAAACCACGCACATGTTTAAAAAGGTGAACAGCATAATTGAAAAAAAAAAAGTGTGCGTAATTTTAAAAAGTGTGTACAAACACACCATAGCCAATGGAGGTTGAATGCATATTTGGCACAAAAGGGAAAATGTCTTTATTTTAAGAGATTTCCATGGAAAAAAGAAGCCCTGGAAGTTTTGCAAGCTGGTATCAAAGAAGAGCGGGGCAAAAATGTAGACAAGATTTGGAGAAATTCAACAAAATCCAGACTGAAGAATACATCTACTGCATCTACTGCATCCAGAGCAACTCCTGTACTGTGTTTTTCTTCCAAATGTATGGGTGGCGCTCCTCCAGAGAGCAAGCACTCACTTGTCATTGATGTATGTTCCATTCTTGTGGATTTGGTTCTCCAGAGTGAAATTAAAGGTGATGTCCTTCACCGATTCCTCGATAAAGATTTTCTCCCGAGATTTATATGCTTCCTCTTGGTAATACCGTATCATATCCGGGAACCAAACAATAAGGCCATAGTAACTGGAGGAGAAAACCAGAATTAAATATAGAGTTTTTTAGGACCCCACTCCCCTCATGTCACAAACAAAGCCTCTTTTCCGCCTTCCTTTCCCCTGGAAGGGCAGGAGATGAAGAGGAAATTCTGGGACCCTGCTATACCATAGAGAACTTCTGCAGTTGATGCCAGTTCCAGTGGTGGGGTAACTGGAACCATGGCAGCCCCCCCCCCCAATTTCCTTGACAGGATTTTGGCAGCAGAGGTGATGGTGCAGTCTCTAATGACTGGTAGAATCTACCATGGCCCCCAGCCCCTTCAGAAGAGTCCCATGCCTGGCTTAGTGGCTCAGAAGCTGTACACAAACATTAGAGGGGCATCTGGTGGAGGGGGGAGGACATCCTCAGACACCAAGAAAGAGTCTAAGGTACATACCTTAAGGCCATTGTAAACCACACAATTGCCAGGAATAGCGTATTCATTCTGTACTGGCCTGTCAAACAATACAGGACGTTATCCAATACCTAGAGAAAACCCAGAGAAACCCAAAAAAGAAAGGTAACTCTGTTGGGCCATGAGAACAACAACAACAAAATCCACAGTTGATCTACGCGTATATCTTTATTGGGACCAATAAAAATACCATGAAAAGGTACAAGGTTTTCAACTCTTTACACAGATACGATGGGTTACGGGTCATGAACACCTTAATAGAACTTTATGGAAGGAACCAGCATAACGATGACTTCCATTTAACTTTCGCTGAAATCCTGTTGCATTTTTATGTGAGTAGAAGGCAAACAGTGTAACATTCAGTTCCTTCTAGCTGGCAATTTAAGAGTCCCACTCAGATTCTTGAGCATGGGCCAAGCCAGTGGGAGTGCATGCCCCTCAGAATCCCAGCAGGGACTCATTAATTGCCAGCCAGAATCCAGTGCATGTTGCGCTGCTTGCTTTCTGAATGTGTAATAAATCACAGCATTTCAGCCAACAACTGGCACCTTTTATTTATTACATTGTCATGTCACCTTATATCCTTCAGTATCTTCAGAAGGCACCTATTTTGAGGTTTAGAATTGAATGTCAGTAATTAAATGACTAGTGAAAAAGCAGATGATTAATCGTAACATCTTTTATGACAGGTTGACAGTGCCACATTAAACAATGTGCTTGCTGAAGGACAAATGGTGCAGTCAAAACAATTTTTATCTAGTTGAAGCCAAGAAAGATTGCGGGGTTATAGATTATTCACTTTGTGTGTTGGGGATGAGAGAATATAACACATCCAAGCCATCACAATGTGTGTGCATTCATCGGTCACCATCACCCCACCCCTCACCTGTCTGAAGGTGGTGATGGCTCTGACGAAGAATCGCTGGTACCACGTCCCTGTGGAGCTTTGGATTTCAATGAACTCATCTATCTGCTTCGGAGTTTTAATGTTGGCCACCTGAATAATAAATAATAAATAAATAAAATAAATAAATAAGCAAAAGCAAGCCAACATTTTAAAGCTCTGGACATCCCCAACAGCTTGTCTTGACTTAGCAGCTGCACAGAAACATTGGCATGGAGGTTTGGGTTAGAAGGAAAGTACCATTTTCATTGTGAGAAGAATTGCACCTCATCCAGAGAATTCACACCTGTGCAAAGCAATGAAGGCTGCACAAAACTTAAATTGTGTACCATTCTTAAAATACATCCAAAGGCACTATAATCAATGCAGAAGAAATATACATTGTGTACAATGCATAGACAAAGGCTCACATTAAGAAAAAGCTTGAAAAACATACAAAGATTTCAATGCAGGAAACAAGAAAAGACCGGCTTCTCACAATTTGATATATTTTAAAAATGGGAAGAAAATTCAGATGAAATGCAGAGAAACACAGCAAAATCAAGAGTGAGAGAGCTTCACATCCCAAGTTCATATCTACTGGCCCTGAGCTAAGACAACTTCTACCCCTCAGAAACATAGTTCCTTTTTTGGACTACAATTCCCAGAACCTCTGGCCTACTTATTGTAGGCCAAGAAAGAAACTTTTTCTAGCACTGCAATGTGTTTTTAGTGCTTTTGTTTATCATTTCTCAGAGTGGTATTTGTTTGCTGCTTTTCAGTATGTGTATACTCATTGTTTTTAGCTCGAGATATTGTCTTTTAATGGTGTAAGCTGCCTTGGGTCCTTTTTAAAGAGGAAAGTGGGGTAAAAATTCTATAAATAAATAAACACCATCCTATGCAAGTTTACAATGTTTCCCCCTACCCCCATGTTTACCTCTTGGAGGGTTTTGTGCCCCAGAGCAAAAGGGTCTTGATTCTCTCTTTGCCACTTTCTCTGATGTGACCAACACAATCGGATATCACTCCACGAGCCAAGCCAGAAGGCGCAGGGTTGGAAAAGGCGACAATGGTGTGTTGGAGGAAGCACCAGAGTCAACAAATACTCCATGTAAAAGTTAAAACGGGGGGAGGGGGGGACAGCTTCTGTACACTTTATATAAAAGATAAGTAGATACTTAACTAGTGCATCATTAATGGGTAACATTAGCTCTGCTTACCGTAAACACCCTCTCTGGCTCCCCTTTGGCTCTCATGTTGGTGTCATGGATTTGTTTGAGGATCATCCAGGCTTCATCATGCTTCCCTAACTGGAAAAACAAAAGGGAGCAATGTCAGAAACATCACACCATCCAGGATCTGCTTTTTCAATCTTCTGTCCTCCCATTAAACAATCAAACTCCATCCCTGAAGCCCTCTCTCACTTAGGTGACCATAGTTGTAGAAAGAGGTTGTTCAGGTGGTCTAGCTTATGTTCTTTTTCCATGTCCGATCTATACTTTCTTGTTTAAAGGCAGAGATATTCCAAGTTCTGACCTCACTTCCTTCCATTGCATCCTCTTTCTGCAGTCTTTGTTAGGTTCCTAGCAAACCCCACCCTTTATGATCTACCACAGATGTACTTTGACAGCAAAGACCATTGTAAGTGTGGAGAAAGCATTTATTAAAAGGGTCTTGTTGTCAATTCCAAGCACCCAGCTACCACCCAAAGCTGATGCACTACAATCTAACATGGTGTAAAACGTGCGCTTACATTTCTATTGTGAGCCAAGATTTCTTACCTCTAACAAAAATCGTGGGCTTTCTGGCATGAACTTTAGGGCAATGAGAGATGCTATGCACGGAAGGGAGCAGACGACCACAAAGACCCTCCAGCTGTGGAAATGGTAGTTTGTCCCCATACTGAACCCCCATCCTAGAAACAAGAAAGGGGAAACAGAGACTAGTGATCATGCTGACTGGCAAGCTCGAAAAGTTATCATCCTGAAAAGGAACTATTTCAAGATCTGGGCATCATTTGAATGCTTCTGGCACACCACTAAGATATAGATCCTCCTAATGGGTGGATGTTAGAAGTAACATTAGGGTGTTCCACATATGAATTCAAAGCATGGAAGATTCAAAGGCTTAGGAGTTAAGAAGGAAGTTGTCAGCTCTATACATTTTTAACTGATGTGATCGGTAAAGCTGTGTTTCATCTGATGACCAATTTTGCAATCTAGATATCCCAGGGTATGATCTGAGGGCACTTAATTTGGTCATCACCCTAGGACCAGTTCTGCCATTAAGC
The DNA here is from genome assembly GCA_037013535.1 of Intellagama lesueurii. NCBI lineage: Eukaryota > Metazoa > Chordata > Lepidosauria > Squamata > Agamidae > Intellagama > Intellagama lesueurii. The sequence goes on along the minus strand of JBAJHW010000011.1, from coordinate 9,446,353 downwards.
AGAGTGAGGCAACCACCCTTCCAGCCGTATTGTGTCTCCATGTATTCCTCCTGAGCATCTTGGTGGTTCCTCTGTTTTGGAGAACAGATCTGTGTGGGCAACACAACCTCTCCTGCATCTCCAATTTATGAGGGCGGTTTCCATCTCATTGGCTGCATTAAAATACGCAAACTTCTATGCGGGAACGCAGGGAGAGCTGCCACCTTGTCTTTTGCCTCAAACTATAAAATATTTTGGGATGGCCTTGCTACACATGCTTGAGTTTGGTCAGTAACTGGATGGGAAACCACCTGGAAAGGCCATGTGTGCCACCGTACGTTCCATGAGGAAGTCTTCTACAGCAGGGGTCCCCAACCCCCGGGTCGTGGACCGGTACCAGTCTGTGACCCTGGAAGCACCAGTCCACTGGGACAGATGAGCGGCAAGCAGGAGGTGAGCAAAGCTCCACCTCCTGTCAGCGCGCTCCTATTAGGTTCTAATGCTGCAGCAGGAGGTGAGCTGCAATTGAAGCTCCTGCTAACAGGAGGCGGAGCTTCAATTGCAGCTCACCACCTGCTCGCTGCTCATCTGTCTCGGCACAATACATGTAATGAGCTTGACTCAAAGCTGTTCTCCAACACCCTACTGCATAACAAGTACCCCCCCCCAAGTCCTTGGGAGAATGGTCTTCAACTAAACAGGTCCCTGGTGTCAAAAAGGTTGGGGACCATGGTCTAGAGTCACTCCATAACCTCAGGCTTCTGTCCTAGCTGCCTAATTCTGTCCGGTCTCTGGCAACAACACTGTAGATTTTGCCAGCCTTGATCCATCAACCAGGGTGAGTAACACCTATCTTGTGGGTGGCATGTGCCCATCCCCAGTTGTTTCCACAGGCCTACCACAGGCCCTTACACTGCCACTGAAATTGAAAATTTTGAGTAGTAGAAAACGCTGGTATTTCTAGCCTTCATTTCCAAAAGGGAAGCAGATGCTTCATATTGTTGTTTTTAAGTTCCTAAGGTACAGGAGAGCACTTTGCATAGCTGCTGACGTCTGGCAGCAGTGCAGCCTGGGATAGGCTGCAGGAGTCCAATGTAGCCCCTTTATAACTGGCAAGTTGCCAACCCAACCTAGATTCTTGCCTGGCTTGGCTCTACCCATGCATGCCAAGAGATGGCAAATTCTGTTATACTCATACATACACAAGTACACAGTCTAATTATGTTGAATCACTGTATTTGCTTTAGCCTCTGCAAGGCTGATGATATGACTCAGGGTCTCAGGAGGAGGAAGGACTTCCCTGTTCAACTGGCTGGGCTTCATATGTTCTTTTCCTTCCTACTGTTTTAAAAGCATTTTATTACCTATTCATTTTTGCTGGAGGGAGAATACTGGTGGCATTTACAAAAGCCTTTAGCTGCTTCTCTTTGCAGCTGGGTTCAACAAATTGTCTTCCCTGCCATAGTTACTGCTAGAATACTATATATTTATTTCACACAAATGGTAAAGGCACATATTTTATTTCAATGTGGTAAGGAAAGGGACAGAACTTCACAGGAGAGTTTTTCACCCAGCGTGTTTGCAATTGGAGGACAAGGGGGGGGGGGCTAAGAATTCAATTGCCCTCAAATAAGAACTGCAATCACTAGTGGTTACCATAATGTGGAATGATGCTCCAGGCCATGATAGAAGCATAAAGGCCACCAATCATCCAAAACATACAGAGCCAACTCAGATGCTCTCCTCTCTTCTCTCTGGATAGAAATTCAGAAAAATAGGCAAAGACAACAGGGAGGGACCCTCCAATCCTGAGAAAGAAAGAAGAAGAAAAAAACAGATTGAAAGAATAAAATGGTCCCAAACACATCGTTTAAACTTTGTACAAAGCCCCACCATGGGGTGGGTTCTCAATAATAGAAAACCACAGCCATTAATAAATCCCATGCACCTCTAGAGATGTATGGTAATAGATGTGAAATTCAGTACCCCCAAAATAAAGTGTTTCTCTTTTATTTTATTTTTTTTATTTTTAAAAGAGAAACACTTTATTTTGGGGTGTTGAATTTCACAGTCTATGTCCTTTGTGACATTTTTTGCTTGATCCTCATAAACTTTAGTACTTCCAGTGTTCTAATAACTCTCTGTGTGTGCATGTGTATGCACACATGCATGGATACATGAGCCTGTCTCTCTGTGTTTGTGTCTCTCTGTGTATGTTTGCTTAAACAAGGTGGGAGCACGATTTATTTTAGTAGACAATTGCGCCTTCTGAAAGTATGATCCTCCCACCTTTTTTTGCACACACACCAAAATTGGCAGGGAAGAGTTTCCGGGATGCCAAAACCTGAGACCAGTGTGATTCGCACTATGGCAATAAAGGATGCACTGGGATTTTCTCAGGGGCCTAGTGCTGACTGGCCCAGAGGACAATTCTAGAAGTATCTCTGTTGTCCAGAAGCCTGACCGATGGGGCAAATGAGGCAATGAGATGTTAGAAATCAATGGGGAGAAACCTGGAACACAACAGCTCTGCAGGAGAAGTATTCCACACTTAGTCACTAGCTGGCAGGTACAAAAGCCAGAGGTTGCCCATCATAGCAATGGGGCTTCCATGTGCATAAAGGGGGTAGTGAGTACCCCCTTGTGCAAACTCCAGGGGGGAAAGAAGACCCACACCTAGGTAGGAAAAATAAATAGGATTTGGGCCAGTATGACTTCCAGGTGGGCTCCTCTGAGAATACGTGCCTAGTGAATGCCAACTGGCCTGGAAAACATGTACACATCCTGCTGCATGTACGAGCAGAACCTCTCTTGAAGCAGGATGAGCTGGCATTTCTGAGCAGGAAGTGCGATACTCACCCAAAACCAGAGATAAGGCGACAGAAGAGAAAGAATCCGTATCCCTGCACGAAGGAGGAGAGGAAGCCAAAGGAAGCGTTGATGGAAAGAGACAGAGCGAGGCATTGCTTCCGGCCTAGCTTGTCTGCCAGGCCACCCCACAAAATAGCTCCCACCATCATGCCCAAGTAGACAATCAATCCTGCAAGAGGGAAGATATAGATATACACATGTGTTAGATACAGAAATAGAGATAGAGATAGAGATATAGGGGCGAGAATCTTATTGGTGATTTTTGCATGAATAAGTGAAATCTAATTAACTAAGTGCCAGTTGTGTACCTGGCTTTGTTTCTGGTTGCATTACCAGGCACTGGCCCAGGAACACAGCCAGCACCTCATTAATTAGCAGCAGTCTGGTGCCACAGCATATACAATTTCACTTAATTATAATAATTACATGCAATCAAGTCACCAATAGAATTCTGGCCAGGGTTTTGTTTTGTTTTTAAATAAAGGCAAATCTGTTCTGTTCACATTTTCTGCACCAGAGTTGTAAAGGGCACCTTGTCAGCTCTGGAAAAAAATCCAAATGAAGATGATACATTTGTCCTTCTACCTGAAGTCTTATAACTGGTTGACAGTCCTGAGCCTTTCTATAATTCTGTGTACACCCAACCAGTTTCCAATGAAGATGCATAACTCAAGAGTGGGAAAGCGGATGTGAGGTTTACATGCAGAAGACTCCCAAGTTAAAGGCATTGTGGGGAAAAGATGGAGCACTCAGCTGACCATTGTTTGAGACAATGGCAAGATGCTTGTGGACAGAAGTGACCCCATTGGCAAATATACTATGAGACTTCCTATATTGACAAAGGAAGCAACATCAGGACCAGAGCTGTGAAAAGTTTTTTTAACAGCAGCTCCCACAATCCCACAGAAAGTGTGACATGCAATGTTTGGGGAGTCTGATGTGCCTTCGTTTCACACACCACACAGGAAAAGTGTCCATGTTTGCAACGGACAATACAAGCGGTTGTCTGCAGAGTCAGAATTCAAGAGGCACCAGGCTAAACTTTAGGTGAAGATTCAGTTGAGAGAAATCAACACACACAGGAGCGATCGCACCACAGCTTTCTTCCTCTCGTGGGATTTTCTTTGCCCAGTCAGAGACTCAGAGGATCAGATACCCAATTTTGCTACCACCATGCAATTGGTCGAATAAAGGAAAGCCTGCCTGGGGTGGGGTTGGAGAAGACACTTGTATGATTACAGAAGCCAAAAGGATTCTGACCCTGGTGACTTGGAAGGATTTCTCCCCACGTCTTGGGTGGGAAGAAAAGAAGAGCAGCACCTTTTATCAACCAACTAGGGAGAAAGTGAGCCTCAGATGGTGTTGAAGAAAAGGTATGTTTGAGTCAAAAAGACAGTCAAATTGAGTGTTTTTGATCCACAAATACACTCAAATTGTTTTTTTCACTATTAAATCAGATTTGTGGTCTTTTGTTTATCCCCTCCAACCCTAAGAAGGCAATAAGGCACAAGACAAACATTACCAGAACTGAACGGTCTGCAAGTTTTTATCCCTAACAGGCTTTGAGCATAGCAATCCGTCTGTAGAGGCAATTAAATGGCAATCACAAAAAACAGAATGCCATTTGATGCATTGATTTGATAACCTTAAGGCGGCATTCTAAACCTGTCCCATGCAGACATAATATTTGTCTGACCTCAATGCAAATATCTGTCAGAAATGATTTAAATAATCCAAAATTATTTTAAAATTCTCTTAACTACGAATGGCATTGACACCTATTAACTGTTAAGAAAAACAGAAATATGTGAAGGTCAGCTAGTCTGATTCTTTTACTGTAAGCTCTATTTCAGTTAAGAGTAGTTGTGGTTCTGTGCCATCATGTCAGAACCAGCTTACAGCAACTCTAATAGGGGTTTCAAGGTGAGTTTGATATTTCTGGAGTAGTTTTACCAGTTCCACTCCCCATGAGGTGAAATGACTGAGCAGGAATTTGAACCCAGGGCTCCTGATTCCTAGTCCATCAATCTATCCATTACACCACACTGGATATCCTAAAAGGTCAGTCTTATTTATTGGGTTGGACAGGAGCATTTCACTGGTTGTCCGAATACCGTGTTTCCCCCAAAATAAGACAGGGTCTTACATTAATTTTTGCTCCAAAAAACACATTAGGGCTTATTTTCAGGGGATGTTTTATTTTGTTCATGTACAACAATCTACATTTATTCAAATACAGTCATGTCATCTTCTGGTTGCCTCACAAGGGTGGTGGGCGGGGTTTCACTTCACTGGGGCTTATTTTTGGGGTAGGGCTTATATTATGAGCATCCTGAAAAATCATACTAGGGCTTATTTTCAGGTTAGGTCTTATTTTCGGGAAAACAGGTTATTAATAGGGGGGAATAGAGTATATAAAAACAAGACATAGAGAGAAATGGTCTTAGAATACATCTGCTATATGAAATAATTCCTTTGTTAGCCACTAAATCAAAAGATGGGTTTTCTTGAGAGATGAGGTGTAAATTCGATTATTAATTCCAACTAAAGTAGATTTATTGCATGAACGGGACTTCTTAAATCAAGAATCATTGAAGTGGCATTGATTCAATTGGTCTTTTCTGGTTGGAACTAGGAATGTGAACCTCAGAATCCAAACCAAGAAATTGGGTGGGGAAGGACCCCCCTTTCTCCTCCTAGTGAAATTTCTTTGTCCCAGATTTCCCCCCTCCCTAAATCTCAGACATTTTATGCTCACGCTTTCTAGAAAAAAGAACGCAGAGCTGTGCAGAATTATTACAATTTTTGCCCAGAATGGCATCTTCCACACACAGGATTCACCCACCAGAAAGGGCATTGAATGGCACAGAAGCGGGCCATTCCTTGCTTGGAACTATTGGGTGAAATATTGCAAGGAGGAGAATAAAAGGCATTTCCCCAGGAAACCTGGCTGACACACAAGGTCTTGGTGGGAAGTGTCGGCACAGCAAGACTCTGAAAACCACAGAGAACAAGACAATCCGCCAACATTGGTCACGACTCTAGTTGGAAATAGCCATTTTTGTTTCTCAGTTACCTCCCCAATAACCAGGCAAAAAAGCTGGGACATATCATATTCCTTGAACACTACCACAAACCTGTTTTCCTTTTTATTATTCTTTCAGTCTTCTCACTTTACCTGCTGGGCCGAAGAGAGTACAGACATTTTGCCAAGGGGTCACATTTTACACACACATACACACAGAGAGAGGGGGGAGTGAAGGAGGGAGAGAGTAAAATTGCTAGTTCCAACTAGAGAAAAATAACTCAATGAGCTTGCATAAAGTCCCTTGGTTTTCAGCAGCGCGAAGGAGAGCGCATGACTGTGCATAGGACTGTAGCCTGCAGAATTCCTTTCAGTTCTCAATGAGATTCTGCTTTCACTAGAGGGCATTGTGAGCTGAGTCACTCCCTGGTCGTGCCTTGCCAAACTGATGGTTGCTACACAGAGAGACCAGAACGGTCGTGTTGTTCAGCCAGCTTAAGCAGCTTAAAGAGCACACGTGTGCACCATACGTGCCATGGGCTGTAGCTTGATGTCTTAGCCCTGATAACTTGTTCCTGAACAACTGGTGCTGGGGAGGATGAGTGGAGGAAAAGAGGTTTTTTTCTTTGCTGCAAAGCATCTGAAAGTGGACATGAAGTAACATCAACCAGAGCTGGCTTGTGACTGAACGGGGCAGACATCTGCTCCAGCTTGATCTTCATATTGGTTGGGCCGTCAAGTTGCAAACTATGTTTTTTAAGAGGAAATGAAGGAAACAAACTCTAAAGATCAGATCAAAGACAGAATCACCTGCTTGGAAACATTCTGCTCCTTAAACTCAGTCCAATAAAAGCTTGCAACTATTTTCTATGGACACAGGGCAGAAGATATGTTGGGTTGCAATTCCACAGAGAATGTGGCAAGATGCCGAGGATCTCAGTGTTCTTCGGCTCTTTCCTTTTTAAAGCAGATCAAGAGTGCTTATGGCTGTCTATATACCAGTGGTTCCCCAACTTGGGTCCCCAGATATTCTTGGACTGCAACTCCCAGAAGCCTTCCCCACTACCTGTGCTGGCCAGGATTTCTGGGAGTTGCAGTCCAAGAATATCTGGGGACCCAGGGTTAGGAACCACTGCTGTATGCCTTTGGAAATGTGTGAGCAAACCCTGGTGAGACCAAAGAAAGGGTCTGGATCAGATTTCCAACAGTGTTGCACGGGAAGGAACAGGGAGGATTAGGGTTGCCAAGTGAGTAGCGCCCCCTTCCATGAGCTATGAGGAGCAAATCTGAGATCAGGGAGTGGTTCTTTGTGAGGTCACAGGACAGGCCCTTGTGATCATCTTGGATCATCTTAGAACTGCAGAGCTGGAAGGGACCCTATGAATTATCAAGTCTAGCCCCTGTCAAGGAGGCACAGGGGGAATCGAACCCCCAACCTCTGGCTCCACAGTCAGAAACCTAAACCGCTGTGATGTCACAACAGTGGAACAAGGAAAAGCTGGGGGTGAAGCAAGCGGAACCCACACCCAGATGCCTTCATGCTAAACCAGTGAGCCCTAACAAGCACTGGGTATGGGTGCAAAAGGATATCAGGCTTTGAAAACATCTCATGCACAAAAATCAGATTTTTCTATATCCAGGACCACTTGCTCTGAGTCTTGTCCTCCAAGAAGGAGGGTCAGAAAAGCCCAGCAGTTCCTTGAGATTTCAGCCAATGCTCCCAAATCTGGCAGCCTTAAGGATCTGTGTGGGGATTTGACTCTGGGATTCCATATATCCAGACTTGGAACTTTTTGAGAGGGATGCTAGTAGCCTCATGTTAGTAGCCAGAAAGCACTCTACTGCTATTTCATATTTTTCTCCTAAACAGGTTTTCCACTGCAAGCGGGGGTGGGGATGGGGGGGGGGGAGAGATGGAAGAAGTGGGGGAAAGCACATGTGAACTTTACAACTACAGGACAACATCTGAAGTCCTCATTTAGGCTGTCCCCATTTAGGCTGAATATCAGGAAAAACTTCTTAACTGTTCGAGCACCACAACAATGGAACTTTTGGAAGTGGTGAGCGTTCCGACGCTGGAAGCATTCAAGAGAAAATTGGACGACCATCTGTCAGATCTGCTTGGACTTGGACTCCTGCATTGAGCAGGGGGTTAGACTCGATGGCCTTAGAGGCCCCCTCCAACTCCATTGTTCTATGATTCTGTAATCATCAGTGAAAGAGGCCAAGGGATGATGTGATAAAAGTCATGACTTAAAACTTTTCTTCGCCTTCCAGGCCCAAAAATAAATATCCCAGAGAGCCGTGTTGGCAAATAAAGGACTGTTTGGTAGTTGTTCTTGCAGACTGCAGTGGTCCAGTGGCTGAGCTTCTGGCTATAGAGGAATAATAATCATTTTGCCTTTAGGAGAGCAAAAAAGATGAAAATGTACTACGTTGGTCCGAATCCTATCAGAGATGTGCATTTCCTTCAGCATAACTGTAACTGCATACATGATGGTGGCAAATTGTTGCTAGTCAGGGAGTCACTGCTCACATTCCTGGTTACATACCAAGCCATACAACTGGCACTCAACCAGGAATGTGAGCAGCAACCTTTAATTAGCGACCATTCCCTGCTGCAATTTACACAATTATACTTGCATCAGCATGAATCCCTAGTAGGATTCTGGTCAATATTTCTTCAGCAGCTCTGTCGGAAGGAAAAGAAAAGATAACTAAATTTAGACAGAGAAGCCCTTGAGATGGCTTCAATGCTTTCACTGCCCTACTGACACCAAGGTCATTGCCACACTGCCACTGGAACCACTGCCATCCACCATGTTTATGTGAGAAAGAGCATGTGTGAGAGAGAAAGGCCAACCACACTCTCCAGCCACCACTACAATCTGCTTCCACATCTCCCTGACACAATATTGGATCATCTAATTCCACTCTCCCCACCTTCCCCCCATAGTTTCAGGAGACAAACACCTTTAAGCACTGAGGTTGCTGGATTTGGCCCAAGGATCTCTAGGTAACTATACCCACCACTCTTTCCCCTACATCACTCTACATCCTACCTTTTCTCATGACTCGCCACATTTTTATAACATAATTTCCTAAATGAACAAATATCCTGACGGAAGAAGAAAACGGCTGGAAAATCAAAACAAACAAACAAAAATGCACCATCATGCAGCATCCTCGTTATGCGGAGTGGACTGATGAAAATCCACATTTCAGTGTTGGCTGGTTTATTTTACCCACAGGGAAACAGTGAGGCAATTTATCTCTTTCAACCCCCCCCCCCCACACACACCAGAAGTGCTTAGCTAAATTAAAAGGCAGTGCGGCATTAAAAATCTATATGTACGCATGAAACACTGGAACACTGTGGAACAGAAAGCCTTGATGCTAATGACATTCAAGCTAGGGGATTCTGGGAGCTGTAGTCCAAGAAAGTAACCTTTCCAAGCTCTGCATTTGCCCCAATCAGAAAGCCAACAAATTCTTTACACTGAATCACATGGCATTCAGCTTTTTCAGAATCCTGGCGGCAAGCCAGCGTGGTTCCCTTTCGTTTGTTCATTATTCAATCCTACCCCAGGGGACTGTTATTCAATAGTCACATACGCATGCAGATGTGTGTGCGTGCAAATGCACATGTGCACGCACACAAAATAGTCATTATGCAACATAATCTACAATGAATGTCCAAATCCAATTTACAACTGGCTTAGAGGGTGCCAACATTAAGGGGGTCTTCTTCCTGTGTGTGACTTTTTGGACTACAGGAGTTGGCAAATAATCTTAGAATCAGAGAATAATGGACTTGGAAGAGGACTATAAGGTTTTTGCACCTAGTCCCCTGCTCAATGCAGGAATCCTAGTCAAAGTATATCTGACACATGGCTAACTTCCTCTTGAGTGCTCACCACCTCCCAAGGTAATTGGTTCCATTGTTGTACTGCTCTAACAGTTAGAAAATTTGACCGAGATTCAATCCAGATCAGGCACCCTGTGACCTGAGCCCAATATTATATGTATTTCACTCTGGGATGACTGAGAACAGATCATGCCTCTCCTCTGTATGACAGTCTTTCAAGGATTTGAAAAGTTCTATCATATCTCCCCTCAGTCATCTTTTCTCCTCGAGAAACATCCGCACATCTTTCAGTCTTTCCTCACAGGGCTTGGTTTCCAGTCCCCTGATTATCCTTGTTGCCCTCCTCTGAACTTGCTCCAGTTTGTTGCCATCCTTCTTAAATTGCAGACAAACTGGAACAAGCTTGGAGGAAGGCAACAAAGATGATCAGGGGACTGGAAACCAAGTAACCTTGATGGGTACCAAGCTATGAGAGACGTCATCTGTCTCTAGCCACCATTGCCCTGACTACATTTCCTGCCCTTTGGTGCATATGGAATGCATTTAGGGAATGACAAATCTTCCATTTTGATGGTAGCAACAGCTGGACTTTTAGAAACCTCAAGTTCTTTCCATCAAATTTATGCAGAAATATGTAAATATTGAGAGGTTCTTTTAAAAACACAACTGAAATAAATTCCTTCTCTCTCATCTTCTAGTTTGCAGCCAAATACAAACAGGCAAAGCTACTACCATGTTGTACCTGCCTGTTATGGAAGCCTTAAAGACAAGGAGCGTCTCAGTAAGAAAGAAGTGGCACCACCAATATGGGCTGGATCCACAATGAGAAAGTAGATCCCAGTAGCCATGCTGGTATTTTAGTTCAAAAAAAGAAAAGTTTTCCGTCTCTATGTCTGTCTCTCATCCTCGGTTGCAAAACACCCCTTATTTGTATTTTATCCTGCTGACCTTTTCCAACCTGCAGATAACATGGCCTGGGGATGATGATAGTTATAGTCCAAAATATCTTGAGGACCCTAGGTTGGGGAAATCTAGCTTATACTCAAGTATTTCACCACAAAAACATTGGATTATTTTGAATTTCTGCAACCTGTGGTGGTGATTCCTTTCCTGTCTGACTTCTCTTTCCCAGTTGAGGGTCCCAAGAGGGGAAACGTTGCTTTGAGAGACAAAGCTTTGCGTCTCGGAGTCCCACTGGCTATGCTAGCTGTTGCGTTCTCAAAGTTAACTTTTCAAGTCTCTTGTAGCAACTCACACTATCCAGAAGAGGGTGGAACAAGCATTTACTGGTGACAGCGGAGTGCTTGGGCATCACCAGCATTATCTCCCATTCGTGAGCACCACCAATGCCATTAAGAGAGTCCCTGCAGCCTTCTAGAGATCATGCTCTTGTTCCCAGATTAAAAACAAGCGACCGGCCCAGGCTGGGTAAATTGCTTTCCACAGAGAAAATCCATCTTGCCAGCTGTTCATCCAAATCTTCTTAAAAACAGAAGCTCTCTCTGCCCCACCCCCCACCCCCCCACCCCCGGCCAGCAACAAGGAAAAACACTCGGTCACACACAAATGTATCTGATCTAACGCTGCCATTTCGCTTTACATTGTCATTGTCATCATCATCATCATCATAGAACTACAGAGCTGGACAGGACCCTATGGATCATCAAGTCCAGCCCCTCTCAAAGAAGCACAGTAAGGAAGATATTCTTATCCTCTTAGTGCAAACAGACAATCCACGAACTGCTGGATAGCCCAGTGGTTTAAACATCAGGCTGTGGAGCCAGAGGTTGGGAGTTCGATTCCCCACCTGGGCCTCCTTGACAGGAGCTGGACCCCATGATCCACTGGGTCCCTTCCAGCTCTGCAGTTCTAAAATTAGGATAGAATGGGATAGGATATAGGGCAGGGAAGGGCAGGACATTTATATTATATTATATTTATTATATTATATTATATTATATTATATTATATTATATTATTAGTGGGCATCAGCACAATGGGCTATGGGAAGAGTCCACCTGGAGCCACAGTTCCACATGCCTTGAAAAAGCCATGGAGCCACCTCCTCTTTATTCCACAGATCATACAAAAGTTGACAAAATCTGGAATGCATCTCTCACAGCCCCAGGTTCTGCATTATTGCAAGAGATTAAACTTGTGCCCTATGGCACTGACTCAACCTGTGAACAAAAACTCAACAGTTGAGAAAGTGATTTAAAAAGAAGGTGTATATAAAATCAAATTAACAAATAGCAAAATCCAGCAAACACTTTCTCACGGTGGTGTAGTGGCACCAGGACTCACAGGGTCAAACCCCCAGGACTTTCCAAGCAGTAGGGACTATAACATCATCCGCCACTCCCTCTAGCTTCCATGTTCTCTCTGAGCTCAGCTGCCATCCTCAAAATAACTGGGAGAGAAATGGATTTTCCCAGGAGTAGTATGTGTTTTCAGACTATCCCAACTGTTTTTGACAATAATTTGGTCTTGAATGGGCAATTAAGAGCTATTAACTTTACAAAAGAGTGGGTCCTCATTTGTTGTTATGGGCTGTATTTATATGTTTATATTTGCATGTTTCTGAACTGGGAAACTTTAAATGGGGAAAACAAGGGGGCTTTGCAATACCATCAATTGTGGGAATTTAGTGAACTTCCAGTGTGTAAGCTGAGCTTCTACCAGCTTCCGTCTTTCTTCTGTTCCCTTCCCCCTCAGAAGCCATGCGTTCCATTCCATGCCCATCTACCGCCCTTCCAGGAATCCCTCTGCATGAGTCGGCAGCAGGCATTTTAAAAAATAAAATAAAAAATAACAGCAGGGAAGAGAGAAAATAACTTTGATTGATCTATACTATCAAAACCCACGCAAAAGGGTCAGTCATCCACCACACACGCATACAGTCATAAGACCAATGAAGACTCGCAGCTACCTGAAAGAAAAGAAGAAGAAAATTCTAGAACGTGGTCTATCCAGTAAGCTTTTCCCATGACCAGAAGAAAATAGCTGCTTGGTTGGGTGGACAGAAATATATGGAGTCTCGAGAGCTCAGTCTAAGCCCACCCAGGGGCTCATCCTTAGGGCTTCCGGGGTAGATTCTGGTTTTCACCGCAGCTTCAGCTGTCAATCTCCTTCTACTTTACTACTACCTTCTTTTTCTACAGCAGTTTGTTGTTGTTTAGTCGTCAAGTCGTGTCCGACTCTTCGTGACCCCATGGACCAGAGCACGCCAGGCCCTCCTGTCTTCCACCGCCTCCCGGAGTTTGGTCAAATTCATGTTGGTAGCTTCGGTGACACTGTCCAACCATCTTGTCCTCTGTCGTCCCCTTCTCCTCTTGCCTTCACACTTTCCCACCATCAGGGTCTTTTCCAGGGAGTCTTCTCTTCTCATGAGATGGCCAAAGTATTGGAGCCTCAGCTTCAGGATCTGTCCTTCCAGTGAGCACTCAGGGTTGATTTCCTTCAAAATGGGTAGGTTTGTTCTCTTTGCAGTCCAGGGGACTCTCAATAGTCTCCTCCAGCACCACAATTCAAAAGCATCCATTTTTTGGCAGTCAGCCTTCTTTATGGTCCAGCTCTCACTTCCATACATCGCTACTGGAAAAACCATAGCTTTGACTATGCGGACCTTTGTCGGCAAGGTGATGTCTCTGCTTTTTAAGATGCTGTCTAGGTTTGTCATCGCTTTCCTCCCAAGAAGCAGGCATCTTTTAATTTCGTGGATGCTGTCACCCTCTGCAGTGATCATGGAGCCCAAGAAAGTAAAATCTGTCACTGCCTCCATATCTTCCCCTTCTATTTGCCAGGAGGTGATGGGACCAGTGGCCATGATCTTCGTTTTTTTGATGTTGAGCTTCAGACCATTTTTTGCACTCTCCTCTTTCACCCTCATTAAGAGGTTCTTTAATTCCTCCTCACTTTCTACCATCAGAGTGGTATCATCTGCATATCTGAGGTTGTTGATATTTCTTCCGGCAATCTTAATTCCGGTTTGGGATTCCTCCAGTCCAGCCTTTCGCATGATGTATTCTGCATATAAGTTAAATAAGCAGGGGGACAATATACAGCCTTGTCGTACTCCTTTCCCAATTTTGAACCAATCAGTTGTTCCATATCCAGTTCTAACTGTTGCTTCCTGTCCCACATAGAGATTCCTCAGGAGATAGATAAGGTGGTCAGGCACTCCCATTTCTTTAAGGACTTGCCACAGTTTGCTGTGGTCTACACAGTCAAAGGCTTTTGCATAGTCAATGAAGCAGAAGTAGATGTTTTTCTGGAACTCTCTGGCTTGCTCCATAATCCAGCACATGTTAGCAATTTGGTCTCTAGTTCCTCTGCCCCTTCGAAATCCAGCTTGTACTTCTGGGAGTTCTCGGTCCACATACTGCTGAAGCCTACCTTGTAGGATTTTGAGCATAACCTTGCTAGCGTGTGAAATGAGTGCAATTGTATGGTAGTTGGAGCATTCTTTGGCACTGCCCTTCTTTGGGATTGGGATGTAGACTGATTTTTTCCAATCCTCTGGCCAATGCTGAGTTTTCCAAACTTGCTGGCATATTGCGTGTAGCACCTTAACAGCGTCATCTTTTAAGATTTTAAATAGTTCAACTGGAATGCCATCACCTCCACTGGCCTTGTTGTTAGCCATGCTTTCTAAGGCCCACTTGACTTCACTCTCCAGGATGTCTGGCTCAAGGTCAGCAGCCACACTATCTGGGTTGTCCGGGACATCCAGATCTTTCTGGTACAATTTCTCTGTGTATTCTTGCCACCTCTTCTTGATGTCTTCTGCTTTTGTGAGGTCCCTACCATTTTTGTCCTTTATCATGTCCATCTTTGCACAAAATGTTCCTTTAATATCTCAAATTTTTTTTTGAACAGATCCCTGGTTTCCCCCTTTCTATTATTTTCCTCTCTTTCTTTGCACTGTTCCTTTAAGAAGGCCCTCTTGTCTCTCCTTGCTATTCTTTGGAAATCTGCATTCCATTTTCTGTAACTTTCCCTATCTCCCTTGCATTTTGTTTCCCTTCTCTTCTCTGCTATTTGTAAGGCCTCGTTGGACAGCCACTTTGCTTTCTTGCATTTCCTTTTCTTTGGGATGGTTTTTGTTGCTTCCTCCTGTACAATGTTACCAGCCTCCAGCCATAGTTCTTCAGGCACTCTGTCCACCAAATCGAGTCCCTTAAATCTGTTCTTCACTTCCACTGTGTATTCATAAGGGATTTGGTTTAAATTATACCTGACTAGCCCAGTGGTTTTTCCTACTTTCTTCAGTTTAAGCTTGAATTTTGCTATAAGAAGC
This sequence comes from Intellagama lesueurii, assembly GCA_037013535.1. NCBI lineage: Eukaryota > Metazoa > Chordata > Lepidosauria > Squamata > Agamidae > Intellagama > Intellagama lesueurii. Next base: position 9,431,311 of record JBAJHW010000011.1, on the reverse strand, counting down.
TGATGATCAGGGCCACAATCAGCTCCAGGCCTTATTTTTGCTGACTGTATAGAGCTTCTCCATCTTTGGCTACAGAGAACATAATCAATCTGATTTCGGTATTGCCCATCTGATGATGTCCATGTGTAGAGTCGCCTCTTGTGTTGTCGGAAAAGAGTGTTTGTGATGACCAGCTTGTTCTCTTGACAAAACTCTATTAGCCTTTGTCCTGCTTCGTTTTGAACTCCAAGGCCAAACTTACCTGTTGTTCCTTTTATCTCTTGACTCCCTACTTTAGCATTCCAGTCCCCTATAATGAGAAGAACGTCTTTCTTTGGTATCAGATCTAGAAGGTGTTGTAAATTTTCATAGAATTGGTCAATTTCAGCCTCTTCAGCATGGGTGGTTGGTGCATAAACTTGGATTACTGTGATGTTGAAAGGTCTGCCTTGGATTCGTATTGAAATCATTATATAATTTTTTAGATTGTATCCCAGTACAGCTTTTCCCACTTTTTTGTTGACTTATGAGGGCTACTCCATTTCTTCTATGGGATTCTTGCCCCAAATAGTAGATATGATAATAGTCTGAATTGAATTCGCCCGTTCCTGTCCATTTTAGTTTACTGACGCCCAGGATGTCAATGTTTATTCTTGCCATCTCCTGTTTGACCACATCCAGCTTACCAAGGTTCATAGATCTTACATTCCAGGTTCCTATGCAGTATTTTTCTTTGCAGCATCGGACTTTCCTTTCACTTCCAGGTGCGTCCACAGCTGAGCGTCCTCTCGGCTTTGGCCCAACCACTTCATTAGCTTTGGAGCTACTTGTACTTGTCCTCCGCTCTTCCTCAGTAGCATGTTGGACGCTTTCCGACCTGAGGGGCTCATCTTCCAGCGTCATATCTTTTAGCCTTTTGTTTCTGTCCATGGAGTTTTCTTGGCAAAGATACTGGAGTGGCTTGCCAGTTCCTGCTCCAGGTGGATCACGTTTAGTCAGAACTCTCCACTATGACCTGTCCGTCTTGGGTGTCCCTGCACGGCATAGCCCATAGCTTCTCTGAATTACTCAAGCCCCTTCGCCACGACAAGGCAGCAATCCGTGAAGGGGTCTACAGCAGTTAGTGACATGTATTTTATTTTCAAAAGTCAGCTTTTCTGGGCAAAAATGCCAAAGCAAATTTTAGGGATTTGCATGAACTGACCCAAAACATTACAGCAGATTCAACTTAACCATCAGAAAGACATGGCAAAGCTTTTCATGGGCTGTACCGCCATGGGCGACAGAAAGGTTAATTACTTGTACCGTGCCTTGTAATAGCAGTAATCACCAACCATCATCATAATCACCATTCCCCTAAACATGAAAAAGGAACAAGCTGAAAAAAACAGTACAGCCCATTTTAACCTTTTGTTGTCTGCATGTAAGGGATATTTGTTTTTTGCTTGCTTGTGTTGTTGTTAGAGGAGAAACAGCGCTGGGATGACTTTCTTCAAGAGATAAGTGGCAGTGACTGAAATTGACACAGATGGGATAGAGACCACTAATGGGAGCTTGATGATATTTCCACAGATCTTAAGCTTGGAAAAGAATGTCTCTGTTTTGTTTTGTTTTATTTTATTTTATTTTAATATTGTTGTTAGCCACCCAGAGTAGACTTCAGTCTAAATGGGCGGGATATTAAATAAATAAATAAATAAATAAATAAATAAATAAATGAATGAATGAATGAATGAATGAATGAATGAAAAAGATCTTCTTGGATTGCAACTAGACAAACACACAAACTGCCACTCTGGTGGTTTGTGCCAGTTTGTTTATCAGCCGAACAGGTGTTCGGCTCTTAAAAGTCCCGCCTGCTCTGGCGGACACCCAGTCATCGGCAGCGGCCTGGCTTCCCTGCCCCGCCTCCTCCAGGCATTGCCTCTGAGTGGGTGCCCACTGGAGGAGGCAGGACTTTGCAGCACCGAACACCTGTTCGGCCAATGAACGAACCGGCACAAACTGCTGAACTGGCAGTTTGTGCCCATCTCCAATTACAACCCTCGGAATCTCCCTGCCAGCATGGCTACCACGCTGAAACTGAGCAAAACGACCCACAATTGCCTGGGACTTCTAAAAAGAAAAAAGAGGGGAGAAGGGAGTGCACCACATTATTCCAAACAAGAGAAGTACTGTACGGGAAAGGCCACTCCCTTCCTTTGCTCATAACAAGCAAATCAGGTTTGTAACACTTGCCGACTATTGACCTAATGCTTCTTCCCAACTGGTACTGTACTTTACCAATCCTAGAGGTTTAACAAAGAATTTCATGGCATCTCCTTTCGAAGCTAGGGCATCCTCAGTAATCAACAGAGGGAACATCTACCACTGCCCCACATCTTCCGGATTTATTACTGCTTGAGATTCACCAGATTTGACAGCTTGGCCCATTTAGACAGACTGTTTGAGGCCTCTTTCGAAGCAGGTTTTTAATCCCCGCGCCTGCTCAGATTGTTTTGTATTACTCTTCCTGCTGCTTACGTAGATAATGTTGCAAGCTTATTTTGTGTTCTTCCTTGAATTTTCAAGGTATTTCGTTGTCATTCTAGCATGGTTCATTTAAGGCGAAAAGCAAATTATAAACCCATTTCATAAGGATTGTGTCCAAATGACTAGACAGAAGAGCTTTATTAAACTTAGTTTCTTCTTGTCACAATGGACAGTGTTCCTTAATTATATGGCCCGTTTTAGGGAACTAAAGACTCGTGAGGTCTATTTTAGAACAGTACCCAGGAAGATCTGATCAAGACAAACTTAGAGTATTACTCTCAGATATGGATAAGTTTATTACATTTCAGATGGCAAGGTTCATTTCCATTTTTCTAAAAACAAAGTCTGTACCCTCAACTACTAACCAAGTCAACAGCTAGATGATTGCCACTCAAGGTCCTTTGTTATTTTTTCCATTATTGTTAGTGATTCATTGTTTTATAGTTAAGTCTACTAATTGGATTAATGTTTATGCTTAGATATGTAGATGTACCTTAAATGTTAGAACTTGTGAGTTCGATTAGAAGCTTAATTTAATTTCTTTTATATTGTATTGTACTGTCTTGGTTTTGCCGTATATTGTATACTCTGCAAAAGCCAGTGTGCTATGCAATCAACTGAATTCATTTGTTTGTTTTATGGAATTGCTGGGTTTGCACTTCCATATGGAAACGTCTGTTTCACAGCTTCTGAGATTGGCCGTCAATCAGTATGCACCTTCTTTTGGAAATCCCTGTTTCCCAGCCTCGCCATGCATTTCAGAGGGCAAGGAATGGGCACAACGCCATGTTCACGTGTGAAAATATGCCCAAACATATACTCAATGGGACAATGTCTCTGTCAAAAGAAGAAGAAAAACACATGTTGCAAAACACATCCATTTTGAAGTTAATTACACATATGAATGTGTTTCAAAGTTTTCCAACAAAACACAGAACTGGGATTACAATGAGGTTGCCAGTGGGATGACATTGCAAAACTGTTCTCTGCTTTTTTTAAGTGTGTGCTCTCTGTTGCTACACTCTTGGTCCAGCTTTCAGGTTTCCTCATGCTAAAAACCCCCAAACATTGAACTCCTGGTGAGGTCAAATGTAAAACAATTTCTGTCTGACAATAGTTACTGTTCCAACATTGGACTGAAGGAGACAATAACATCTGGAAGACAGGAACAAAAATAATCCCAGCTGGGACACACATGCTGGGCTGACTCACTACCAGGTGCTGCAGTATTGGATGGACTTTGATTTGTGGGACTAAGGAAGGCACTGCACAAAAAGAAAAGAATTTTGCATTTCTAGCACCTGTTAATTTGTAGAAGCAAATGTTGGCAGAAATAGAAAGGCACTTAATTAAAATGACAAAAATGGCATTAAGTGACAAGATATAAGCCACCCATAGAATGCATCACCCTTTCGACAACATATTCTTTACCTGTGCTCATGCTTATTTATTGCTCATTTAATCTGTCTCTGTACTGCTTAGCATAACCAACAATATCTCACAGTGGAGTAACCGAGTGCACCAGAAGCTGGGGAAAGATGCCATAGAAGTAGGGCATGTTTGCAATGAGGGTCTGGGCTGTTCAGCTTGAAGGGAACTATAGCTGAAGTGGCTAAGGCCCAATGACACAGAGTGTAACTACACTACCGAGTGAGAGGAACTCACTATCACTTCAACTGGCATGGCTGCATCCTACAAAGCCTGGGTTTGGGGAAGTACTTTCCCAAAGCAGAATTAGACTACTGCAGTGCAGTCTACAAGGGGCTGCTTTTGGAAATGTTCAGAAGCTACAGCTCATGCACTCGAGAGACCTTATAACGACAGCGTTGGCTTTCGACCTGCGTCAAACCCAATCCAAGCTGATGATTTTGGCCTAGAAAGCCCTAGACGGTTTGTGGAGAGAATTCCTCACAGATCGCCTCCTCCCAAAGTCTGAGATCCTTCACAGAGTTGCATGTCTTACCACCCTGAGAGGATAGATTGGTGGACACGACAGGTCAGACAGCACCTCAGTCATGGAAGGGAAACTGGGTCGGTGCCCGTCTTGACTGAACTTGCAATGGGCAGCTCAAACTGTACTGTTTTGAAGGGTCTCTTTGGTGTGTAGGGTAGGGTTTGTTAAAACTGGATTTTAGGTTCTGCTTGTGAGAGATATTGTTTTGGTCATTTTAAAAAAATGTTCCAGATCTGTTTTTAACTCTTTTATTCTATCATAACTTGTTTTGGATGCTCTGCTGGGCAGAAAGGAGATAAGCAGACACTCTATGTGCATACATACTTGTGCTTTTCTTCTAGAAAACTCTTAAATTAATCCTATCCCCTAAACTACAGGTGGCTGGCCATTCTGAGCCAGACGGTTTCTTCCATTCTTACAGTGCAGGTTATCTGAACCAGCCTTCTTCTACGTAGACAAACTCTCTCTGGACTCACTCTGTTTTGTTTTCAAATTTGAGGTGGTGAATGTGGGATAAACTGCAGCAAATGTATCCTCACGGGTTAATAAAGATTTAATGTTTAGCCATAGAGAGAGGGATATACAGTACAATTTGGATCATGTGCCATGTTTGCTGTGAAATGTGCCTTTTTCCCCCCCAAGGGAAAAGGAGTCTATTTATGATACAAGGCCATCTGCTTTCTTCTACAACTTCCTAGTGTAATTTTGTATAGGTCATTGGCAAGAAGGATAACCTAGGGTACAAGCAGAGCTTAGAAAAGTTAGCTGTTTAGAGCAGCCACTCCAACCTTCCCCCGCCCCCTTTGGCAATGGCCATAAACACAATATAAAAGCAATATAGGCTGAATCAGGATTTTATAAATCACATAGTCAACCTTATAAGGAGAATTGTTGTGGATAATTGTTTCCAGTCTGTGGCCTCCTTCAAATGTGTCAGAGCCCCCTATAGGGCCATAGGGCCCCCATTGAGAATGGCTGGTTTAGGGTACACCTCCCAGGATGCCCCAGTCAGCGTCGCCATTTTGGATGGAGGTCTCTGGGAGTTTTACTCCAAAAAATCTAATTTTTCCAACCTCTTGTCTACAACTTGAGCTGTCAGCCTTTATATGGAATAGTCCAGGAAAAGAGCTGCCACTTTGTGGTATGACTCAGTCAAGGATGAGGATTCCTGATTTAACCATGAAGCACTCAAAGATTTTTATTCCATGTGGCTCAGGGATTCTAAAATGGCTGCTTTTCTTTCTTTCTCTCAGAGTACATGCCCAATGGCTGCTGATTCTTCTAGTCCACCCTAGATTCTCCTAGGTCACATGAAACTGTCTCCACACACTTGTGTGCCTCTACACTTAACTACTTGGTAGCATTCAGCCCCACAGCCAGGAGGGAAAGTCTGTAACCCACGGTCTGCCTGAAACCCCACCAGGGTTGTTTCTGTGCCCCATCTTGGTCCTTCCAGACCTTGTCTCCTAATCTCCATGTCTCCTCAACAATTTTGAGAAATTGTTCTCAAAATGACAGTTCCCACTCCTGGAAGCTTTAAGAAGCCAACAGGTACCCTAAAAACAGGGAACACCTACCCATATCTTGTTTTGACCCAGGAAACCTCCTAAAAAAGATATTATGAAATCACAAGTGAACAGGTTTGGTCCCCAGTTTGCTTGCTTGTTTTGTTATTCCATTTTGTCATGGTCTGCAGTGAGTTCCAGGTTAGAAGACTGCCCCCCACCCCACCCCAGATCCTAGAGCTCACCAGCCCCCCTTCAAAGCCCTAAATATCTGAAACACTTGAAAGCATTATCTTGGCCATTCTTACAAACAAGCTGTATAATGTATAATACACAGGAAAACTGAGGGTATTGTACAATCATAGAATAGTTGGATTGGAAGGGGACTATAAGGTCAACGCATCCAACTCTTCGGTAGGAGATATTATCACCAATCTAGTTCCATTTTCTTAGGGCCACTCAGTAGATCTGGGAGATCTTGCTGTTTGTTTTGTTTTACAGCTCACACTCCCAACCATAATATGACAATCCCTCAAGAAATCTCAGTTTAAGCAGTAAAGAAAGTCTGAGGAAAAGAACCCCCATAAACTCTGACTCCTGGCTCTAACTCACAATGGAATATGCCACAGAATGGGAACTGGGAATGAAACCAACCACTGAATACAGGCAATGACAATTATTCTCCCAGTCTGTTTCAAACTCATGACCTACTGCAACTGTCTCAAACCAAGCCAGTATGTTGGACTTCAACTCCCATGATTTGCAACCACAAGCATGATGGGTAGGAATGACAGGAATAGAACTCCAACACACCTGGAGGCCCTCCCAGCTGGGGAAGGCAGCCCTTACCTATCCTCATGATAAGTCATTTAAGAGTTGCAAGGCTCACCTAGCATTCCTTTGTTGGATCTTGACAAGCACATATCCTTTTCAGCACTGGGCAGGACAAAACCGACCACAAACACCTCCACCCCATCCGCCATCAGTGCCAAGCCAAGGACAATAAAGAGGATCCACTGGAAGCGTCCATGGCTACACTCCTCAATGATGGTCTCATACTGGTGAGCCAGCTGCTCTTCATCCTCCATCTTCTCTGCCATGAGGTCAGCATGGTCTCTAAACTCATCAGACAGCCCCTGTGATTTCCTCTTCTTCTTGGGCTCAATGTCATCCGGATGAGGGATGCCCTGATACTCGCCTTCGTAGACTTCATCATCTTCATCGTGGCCTTCGGTGGCATCGCTTTGGGCTTCTTCCTCTTGGCCAGGTTCCTCTCCCCCTTGATAATAACCATCGTTAGGAGCATAGCCATCATAGCTACCATCTTGATATCGGTAGTCATCCTGGTTCACTTTGTTTCTATACCCATCATCCATTTTGGACATTTAAGTGTCTGTTTAGATGTCTTGATAACTGTGCGTATTTATACTGTAATACCTTGTGTTGATGTTGTTGTTTTTAATCTGTCCAGTTTTTCCTGCTAACTATACAGGCATAACTGCTGCATTGAGGTATGATGCACTAGATGGACAATGGTATCCTGTGGGAATTCCTGAATTCACAGGAAAATTTGGGATGGTGTAATTTTTAATCGAGGATTGACATTTTCTCCCCAGAATGTTGCATAGTATTTATGATCTCAGCACTGCCTATTCACTCCCCTTTTCTTCCTTTAGCAAAGGCCAGTACATGAGGGATCAGCAATTTTATTATAATTAGTGGTGTTTGACAAGTTGTTTGCTTTCCTGATGCTTTCTGCTCCTGAAGGTCACATCCTGTAGAAAAAAGAGAAACAGAAATAAAATGACTGAAAATGGAACGAAAGAAAGGTCTTGCCATTCTGTGTTCTCTGTTATATTTGTTTTATACCTGGAAGGTGCATGAAAGAACATGATGTTAAGCCACCCACGGGCCAAGAGGAATTTCCATTGGTCAAATTGACCAAGCATATTTTACAGTTCTGCAACCATGCTATTCGGCTGATTCACCCCATCTGTTTTCTCTTCAAAACAGGCTGTAGTAGCCTGTTCTTAAAATCAAACACCCACAGATAATAAGAATTGGGGTGGGGTGAGGGTAGACTAGAGAGGCACAATGCAAAGGACAACCAATCGCCCAGTAAGGAAAAATGAAACACCTTCATTCATTGTGGATCACTGTTTATGCAAGGAAATCAATCAGTCAGTATTTATCTCATGTGTCATTTTTTTAAAAAAAAACCTGTGGTAGAAGTCTACTCCCATTAGCTATTCTCATTGAGTGGAATAGCTAATATGCTTGGAAACAGAAACAAAACTTTTAAAAAATTCAAAATTCTCGATAGTCTAGACTCTAGAGCATTGGGCTGAAAACAACAGAATGAAATTTAACAAGGATAAGTGCAAAGGGGGAAAAAAAAACCCATAGCACACAGTTATAAGATGGGGGATATTTGGCTCAGTAATACTATGAGTGAGAAGAATTGTGGAATAACTGTAGATCACAAGCTGAACATGAGCTAACAGTGTGATATGGCCAGTGCTATTTTAGGCTGCATTAACAGAACTATAGTCTCCAGATCCCATGAAGTATGAGTTCCTCTCTATTCGGCAGATAGTTAGGCCTCATCCGAGTGCTATGTCTGGTTCTGGACACTGGACTTTAAGAAGGATACCAACAAATTGGAACAAGTTCAGAGGAAGGCAACAAGGGGATTGGAACCCAAGCCCTATGAAGAAAGACTGAAAGATCTGGGCATGTTTAGTCTAGAGAAAGGGAAACTGAGGAGAGATATGACAATATTTTTCAACTATTTGTCATATAGAGGAGGGGCAGGATCTGTTTTGGATTGTCCCAGAGTGCAGAGCAAATAATTACGGCTCAAGTTATGAGAAGCCAGATTTCAGTTGCATATCAAGAAAAACATCCTAATTATTAGAGCAGTAAGACAATGGAACCAATTATTCCAGGAGGTGGTGGGCACTCCAACACTGGAGTCATTCAAGAGAAAACTAACAACTATCTATTAGGTACACTTTGATTTGGATTCTTGCATTGAGCAGAGGACTCAGTGGCCTTATAGGCCCCTTCCAACTCCATAATTCTATGATTTTTACTTTCTTCCTCACTCTCACTCTCCAATAAATATTGCACACACAGAGGAATTGTCATATTGGATATATCCCTAGTGTTCTATCTATAACAGTGAGCAGCCAGATGCTTCTAGAAAGTCCAGGAACAGGGGCATGACTACTATGGCCTCTCCACTGTTATGTCTCCAGCAGTGGTGTTTGCAATCACACTACCAAAAGTGGTGACAATTACTAGTTATTTGGGTGGATCGTTACTGCCAGATTTTCTTCTATATTCCCAAATTCTATCCACGTCCGGTCTTCAGGCCATAACAGAAAGTGATATTTGACCATGACTTTCTCCCATCTTGTGAATCAATACAGCGGGCAAATCTGTTTTCTTTCTTTCTTTTTAATTTTGAAATATGTAGAGGTACAAAAGGAAATCTACTGATAAAGAAAAAAAATTCATACATTTCACATATATCAAGAACAACTGACCGTTCATTTACATAGCTTATATAGCCTTCTTATTTTAAAATCTATACTATACATAGTATTCTAAACAGGCTGTATTTTAATTTTTGTTAACATTTTAGAGTGTGAACTCTATTAGTTTTATATATTACTTTTTGCAAAGGTGGTTCTGTACCCCTCCTAATTATTTATAATAGTCAGAATAGTTTTCCAACTCTTTTTCATATTCTCTAGTCTAACTGACCTTCTGTTTACATAACTTGTGAGTTTTGCCATTGTGGCATATTCAAGTATTTTATCTCTCCAGTCTTCTTTTGTCAACCATGTCTCCACTTTCAACTCTGTTGCCATTACCACCCCAGCTGCCATCAACATATAATTGAAAAGTTCTTGTGAAGATTTTCCCAAATTATCTGGTGCTATTGCCAAGAGCATGGTCTCTGATTTCATGTCAAATGCAAATTTCAGAATTCTTTGCATTTCAGAATGAATGTCTTTCTGGACGTTTTTTTGTCTTTTTTGCAAGTCCACCAAATGGCAATTCTGTTTTCATTGCAACTGCTCTCCCCTACTTTCATTACCTTTGCAAAATGAGGGGGGGGGGGAACATACAATTCCATAATCAGTCTCCACTGTGCAAGAGCTTCAAAAAAAGATCTGCTTAATTTTGGGAGGAAAAAACACCTTGCAACAGACAGGATGACTTCCAAAATGAAACACAATACACTGACTGAAGAAAGCTAAAATGTTTATCTGGAAAATGAAAGGCAATTTTGCAGGTTTGATGGCTGCTAGAGGAGTATATCAACTCAGGTGTCCTCCAGATGGATTGGAGTATAATAATCTAATCATCTTCATCTTAAAACTGCACAGTTGGAAAGGACCCTATGAATCATCAAGTCCAGTCCCTGTCAAGAAGGCACAGTGGGGAATCGAACTCCCAACCTCTGGCTCCACAGCCGGATGCCTAGAACACTGAGCTATCCAGCAGTTCTAGACATGATGGATGTTGTACTCCAACACATCTGAATACTCATTCTCCTTCCCCCTCCGCACCAGTTGTGTACATTTTGCAAGGTTTGTCATTCTTTCAACAACTGGCCAAAGAACATTGGCCACATCGTTCAGGAAACAGAGCCTCTTAGCTTTCATTCCCTCCAAACCTATTATGCCTGACTTTATCCCAAGTAATCTAGTTCTAGATCTTCTATCTGAAAACAATAACGAAAGGGGTGGCATCAAAACGGCACAGATATTTTTGTCTTATGTGAAATTTCATAGCAAACTTGGAGATCCTTGATTGGGAGGAGGCAATTAAAGAATGCCACAAGGTGTCACACAAAGCATTTCACTACGACCAGTGAAAGTGTTCAGCTGATTTTTTTCACACCAGTGTTGGGAAAAATTGGCAGTTTTCTTTTCAGATTTTTAAAACCTCACATTCACACCAGCCTGGATAGAAAGTTTCCAAATTTTGGTAAATTATTCCGAAATCAACTGAGATGAAGTACAAGACAGCTAGCTATTCCCTACACGGAAGGAACCACGTTACTCTTGCCTCATCTGCCATAAAGTATTGAAGCTGAGGAACCTCTGAGGGGGAAAAAGATAGCAATCTTAACTCAACTTCAGGATGACTGCATGCACAGGGAATCAACATGAGCTCCACCTCTGAGGCTGGATAGGATTTTCATAAATACAGACTTGTGTATTTCAAGGAGTCTGGATTTTCTCCCAACCCATTTTAAAACTAGAGAACTTGAGATAGAGGACTTGGAGTTCTCCCTAGTGTTCTAGAGACAGCTGTGTACTAAATGGAAGCCAAAGTACTTGTGGGTGAAATGTGTGAGTAATTCTTTGGCTGTCCTTGACGATTTCTTTTTATCTGTGCTTTTGACATCCTTTGAAATTCTATTGGGAACTCTACTTTTCTATTATATTTCTTTGTGATTTCTTGCAAACAGACGGGCAAGAGTGTCTTCATGCATAGCAGCTTTTGAAAAGGAAGGGAAAAGATGACAGACAATGAAGACAATGTTAAGCACTCCTTTTCCCAAATCACACACACTCACTCAGCTCTTCTGTGTCACCAAAAGGCTGCCCTTTCCTTTGGAGTGCAGGAAAGTGTATCCGGCTCAGACATAAACCCCAAACTGGGCAAAAATAGCTCTAGGAAACAAAAAAAGCCTACCTTGTGATTATAGAATCAAAGAATAACTGAGTTGGGAGGGGCCTCTAAGGCCATCAAGTCCAACCCTCTGCTCAAGGCAGGAGTCCAAATCCAAGCAGATCTGACAGAGGGTCGTCCAATTTTATGCCTCCAGCATTGGAGCGCTCACCACGTCCCGAGGTAATCAGTTCCATTGCTGTACTGCTCTAACAGTTAAGAAGTTTTTCCTGTTATTCAGTCTAAATCTGGCTTCCCGTAGCTTGAGCCCATTGTTACATGTCCTCCACTCTGGGATGATCAAGAACAAATCCTACCGTTCCTCTGTATGACTACCTTTCAAGTATTTGAAAAGTGCTATCCTATTTCCCCATAGTCTTATTTTCTTAAGGCTAAACATGCCCAGTTCCTTCAGTCTTTCCTCGTACGGCTTGGATTTTAGTCCCCTGATCATCCTTGTTGCCCTCCTCTGAACTTGCTCCAGTTTGTTGGCATCCTTCTTAAAGTGTGGTGTCCGGAACTGGACACAATACTCATGGTGAAGTCTAGTCAGTGCTGAATAGAGGGGAACTAATACCTCACGGGATTTGGAGACTATACTTCTGCATCCTAAAATAGCATTGACCTTTTTTGCATCCACATCACACTGTTGGCTGATATTCAGTTTTTGATCTACAACAATTCCAAGATCCTCTTCACCCATAGCGTTACTGAGCGAAATATCCTCCATCTTGTATCTGTGCATTTGGTCCATCCCCCCCCCCCCCAGTTGTAGAACTTTGCACTTATCCATTTCTTAAGTTAATAACCCTATGATTTTCAGACAGTGGGATGCCCCAGACAATGCAGAAATGTGCAGCTCGAAAAAACAAACATTATAAAAAATTTAAACTTGGAAGATGGGGGAAATGAATAAATCTTCCCCAGCTAATTGCACTGTTCTGTGATGCCCAGCAGTGCACCCAACTCTCTTGTCTTTGTATCAGAAGAACATAAATAAAACTGAAAATCAGAATAATTGTTCTTTCTTAATTTACAAATGGCTTTGATTTTATTAAAGCTATTTAACATCTTTAATGAAATATTGATTTATTGAACAAAGGCAACATTTATTAATATTTAATACAGATGTTTTATTAAAGATAATTTTTAAATTCCACATAAAATTATTAAAGGAGCATGAGATGATGATGTTTAATAAAAGGGACATCATTTCAAAAAACCTTGAAACACTTTAGAAACTATAACTCTCTCTTCTCGTCCTCTTCTTCCTTTTTATTTATTTATTTATTTATTTAAAAAATTTCCAAAACAAAAACAAATACAAAAATACAAAATACTTACTAATACACTCTAAACCACAGTGCTCCCCCATACCCACGGGACCCTTTGGAACAATACTTTTAATACGAACCTCCTTTCCAAAATCGTATTGATTGTTGTTTAGAGGCTATCCCCTTTCCTTTCACTAATACAAATTCAACAAATCTACCCCAAATAGCCTAAAAATATTTGAACTTATTTCCCCTCTTTTCATCTTAAGTTCAGTAGTCAATTTATCATTTAAAGCAATGTCCCATACTTCATTATACCAATCTTCTAATTTTATATCATTTTTATCTTTCCAGAATCTAGCTATTAATATTCTAGCACTAGTCCTCTTCTTCCACTTCCTCCTCTTTTCTGATTACTGTACCACCAAAGAAGACTTTTACACAATTAAATAAAATGCTAGCTAAAGTGTTTGTAGGCAGCAGAATCTCAGGGTTCTTTGTCCCTAGGACTGAGAGGTAGGGTGAAAAGGTTGATCAGGAAATGGCTTCAACTACAACTCTTGAGCTCTGACTTGGCCTCGCTGGCTGCTGTGGACTGTGCCTGCTCACCTCTTAAGCCCCTCTTTCAACATTACGGTTTCCAGTGGGCAGGGCAAAGTGTAACACCCAGGCCCCATGCAGCCTTTCGTGGGCAGCCCCCCCCCCCCCCGCCGAGCCACCCATTAAACAAAATGCAAAATAGTGGAGGGTCAATTCCATTGTTGGAGGACTCCAGGCACAGTGGTTTTTTGAACACGGCACCCTTCCCTCCCACCACATGTCCAAAAACCAAAACCAAAGTGAAAAAGGAATCAGAACCAGAAAGGTCTACCTGGACGCTTCCTGATTGTTGGGATGGGTGGGTTTCCCTTTAAAATCAACCATTTTGGGCCATTTCCTGGCATGGTGCAGACCACAGCGGGGGTCTGCTAAAAATCTGGCCCACAAAAATTGCTCCCTTCTGGTTTAGGGCTATGTAATGTGAATGGAAGGCCGAGGGGAGATATGATAACGCTTTTCAGATACAGAGGAGGGGCAGGATCTGTTCTTGATCATCCTAAAGTGCAGGGCATGTAAAAATGGGCTCAAGCAACAGAAAGCCAGATTTAGGCTGAATGTCAGGAAAATGTCTTAACTGTTAGAGCAGTACAACAATGACCTTGGGAGGTGAGCACTCCAGCACTGGAGGCATTCAAGAGAAAACTGGACCTCTCTCTGTCTGATCTGCTTTGATTTGGATCCCTGCCTTCAGCAGGAGGTTGGACTCGATGGCCTCTAGAGGCCCCCTTCCAACTCCATGATTTTATGATTCTATGTAATATCAGCCCCTGTGACTGGGAGGCCCGAGTAGTATGAAGCAGTAGTATGAAGCCTGTGGCCTGGATGATACAAATACAGCAATGCCCCACCTAGCACTCAGGATACGCTCTAAGAACATGGAGCTAACTGAATCAGCAGTAAACAGGATCATTTTATCAAATTAGTGCATAATGGGCATATCGGACCTGAGGTCTCCTGAAGAAGGAATGGTATATCTCCTTAGTTACCTGGGATCCTCCTCTAGCATCACAAAATGGTTTACCAAATCAGCACCAAAAAGGGCAGCACTACTTGAGGTCCTATTTTACAATAAATCTGGGCTTTTGCGAGACCCTTCTCCTCCAACTGCAGCCACGGAATTTAGGGAGGCTGGTTTTGAAATTCTAATGGCTGAGATCCGGATGCAACCATCGGCAGCCCGTACAGCCTGGTCCTGGCATTCAGCTTTATCATGCAGACCGTACAGATGTTAACGGATCTCCGCTATAGTACAGGTGCAGAGATGTTGCCATGTACATGTGCCAAGAAACAACAACCATGCCCGTATTGGTTCTCAGATGGTCCCTCCATAGACTTGAATCCCAAACCCAGTCATGCCAGCCAGCACTGCGAGCACCAGCCACGAGCAGCAGCAACGGTATAATTCAACAGCTTTCTAAGACAGCATAATTTATGTTCATGATTTTGCATTCCATACGCCAAGCTGACAATTACAGCTCCCATTTCATTACCCAGATCCCAATGGCCTTGGAAATCATGAATTTCAATCAGGCTTGTGAACAGTTCTGGAAACAGAATCTCACTGGGAAACTGATTAACAGCCTGTAACTTCTTCATCAGCCAGAAGAGTTTGGAGAAGGGTGGAGGAAGTGCACAAACGAAGTATTAGGGTTGGAGGTGCAGAATCCAGCTCTGCCTCTCTCTCTCAAGGAATCTAACATTCGTTACTGAGTTGTGATTCTCCCCATGACTCCACTTGAAAAGTCATAATATGGGGGATACTCCTGGACTGCCTGGGGCCAATCTGTTTCATTCGAATGAAATGATAAATAAATAAATAAATAAATAAATAAATAAATAAATAAATAAATAGATGGGGTATGTTTTGACCCTGCATTGGCTGTGTTTTCTTCTCTTTGTTCATATCTATCAGAGATCCTTTTCTGCCCCTAACTATGGGCCATGTAATTGTACCCATTCTGCAGTTCTGTTGATGGATGAGATGGAGAGAGAGAGAGAGAGAGAGAGAGAGAGAGAGAGAGAGAGAGAGAGAGAAGGTTTTGTTGAACAAACCAGATTGCAAAACAACATTGCTCCTGGCCTTTAGCAAAATAAACTTAACCTTTCTGGTTTGACTCTTGAAAACAGCAATGGCTTTTCGGGGTTTTGAATGGAGGTTTTTTTATAAATGAAAGTGAGACACTGGGGTTTCTTTAAAATAAAATGAAATAAAAACTATAGAAATGACAGGCTGTTTTTCTAAAACTGTGCCCAGCTGACCTTTCTTTTAGATTTATACTGTTGTTGTGGACCATCAAGTGAGAACTGACTTATACGTAGAGACCCTAATGGGGTTTTCAAGGTAAGCGGGATATTTAAGGAGTGCTTTACTGATTCTACTCCCCCAGTGATTTTCCATGGCTGAGTGGAAATTCAGACCCTAGTCTCTATTGTTCTAGCTTGTCACTCTTTCGACTACACCACACCGGCTACGTCAATTTATATTACCATTTTTAAAAAAAGATGATGTAAGCACTCCTGGCTGTCTCCCTAAAAAGAGGTACCAAGACCTATAAACTAAATCTGAGTGTTTGTCCTAAGAACAGTAGACCCATTACAATAAATGATGGTCTGTCCAGCAGTAGAGTCAATGGATCTACTCCCTTTGGGTCAAACAATTGGATTTAGACATAACCATTTCCTCCCCTTTCATTTCATTCCTGCTCATAAGGGACTCAATGTGTTTCACAATCGGTTAAAACAAAACAGTGATCGCAGTTAAAAACACCATACAATATAAATTAAAAACAGCTACGCACATAACATTGTTAAAAACCATCATTTAAAAAATAAATAAAAAGCATTTTAAACATGCCCAAAGTCAATAAATGTTGCATTCCTAAAAACTCCACTTGCCACTGAAAAGCCTGTTTTAAGAGGATGGCCTTTGCCTGGTGATGGAAGGACAAGAAGGAGGGGGCCAACCGGGCTTCTCAGGGGAGGCTGTTCCACAATACGAGAGCAGCCACTGAAAAGGCCCTCACTGGCAATCTCACCAAAGAAGTCTGTGGAAATTCACCTTTCCTTCCCTTCCCCCCATTTTTTTCCCCACTGGAGGTGAGAAAAGTCCAGATGCAGCAAAGAGGGGCTTGGGACCCACAGAATTTCCATCCTCGTTTACATTAAGAAAAAAATGTCATTCTAAACTTGTTCATCTTTAAAGTGCCACATGACTCTTTGATATTTTTTTTCCTGTAAGCCCATATATATCAATAAGTCAAATGAGAAAGATGAAGACAATTTACCACATGGTGTTACCAACTTCACTTTGCTGTCAGAGGATAAGTTCACTTCCCATTCTTATATCACTGCATCTGTGGCCCTTGCTTATTTAGGGTTAATCGCTTTAATAATCCAAAATGATGTCTCCATTTAGTTTCATGCAAACTGGGGGGGGGGGGGGGACGGGGCTGACTCTTCTGTGTCTTTCCCTCTCCTGTCATGGCGGGAGGAAAGGAGAATACAGGTGGCTGGTTTTCTCACAATAAAACAGATCTATGAAGAAAAAAGTCAAATCTATCTCATGTGGATGATCCATTGTGCATAGAATTCCAACTTCTGGGTCCCACGAAGATCTACAAATTGCAAATTGTTGCACATTACTCTATATTTCAGGTCTCCACACTTCAAGGTAAAATAGTGTCAGTAAAGGAGGTACCCTTTTCTAATTCTTGTTCACATTAACAGGAAGTTGTCTTAAAGGCAAAGGTTATAATTTGCAATCTTGGATTTGATTTAATTTATACTTTGCAATAGTCATACTGCACCCACAGGTTATTATTCTTATAAATAATCAAGCACAGCTCTTCAATGTCTTCCTGGTTCGATGGTATAATCAGAAACCAGCTTTTGGTTTATCGACCAAACATCAAAGAAGCTCAATAGTCTATTGCAGACAAATTTATTATTAGGGTTAATATTGGGGGCAGGTTCCTAAGCAATTCACTCAGATGGAGCTGTGGAGAATAGATTTTTACACAGGCAAGTCAATATTTTAAATATTGGCTAAGGTGATTTTCTCTTATTGCTGTCAGACACAAGAGTGAAAATCAAAACAAACTCCTAATACTGAACTGAGACTAAAAAAAGATAAGTCAGGAAATGATGTAATAGGTGCTAACCACAAAAATGTTCAGTCAGGTTCAATAAGTGAGCTATCTGTGCCATAGATCCCATATTAGTAGCCAAGAGATATATTTCACAAGAGTGGGAAGGCATTCAAAGGTCATGCTGATAACATGAGCTAAAACCAAGAGGCAAATTTCAGCACCATGGACACCGCCGGATTACCAGAATCCCTGGGGGGGAAAATGCAATAGGTAATCGAGATGACCTGCTAGAACTCTCATGAGGGTGCTTTTGAAATACCCCATTATTTTTCCCAAAATGATATTCTCGTATTCATTTGCAAGTTGACCGGAGGTCAAATAAGAGACAGTTTAGTCAAGCTAGGAAAGCAGGGCTGGGAAAAGCAGCAGAATTTAAAACCAGCTGGAACATAGCAATGTCACTCAATGAATTATTTAAAGAAACCATTTTGCTATTAAATATATATCTGCCTAGATTATTTTGCCCCAAACACTGGTCTGCAGCTAGAACCCATGTTTATTTATGACAATTTTTTGTTCTGTAAGTGAGTCTCTCTCTGTGTGTACGTGCATGTGTATCACAAAAATAATGAGGCAAATGTTGCTGTTGTGTCATTACAGTAATCTGTTTCTTTGGAAGATGAGGGATCAGAGCTAAGATTGAGTAATTTCTTCTGACTAATATTTTTCAAGCTACAAGCCACAAAGCTTTCTTCATTCAGATAGACGGGTTTCAGCCTCACCTCCCAGAAAGGTTTGGGATTACAGAGATAGAAATTGCCCCCATTTGTAGGGAAACTGTCCGTGTTCCTGCACATTAATATTATGTGGGTTTTGGAATGTGACAGACATGTCTGGAATTTTTTTTAAAAAAATAACATCAGGAAGAAGAAAATTTAGAGGGGTTGCACCAAAGTTTTTAGGAAAATGCCCTCTCCAATTTTCTCCCCAAAATCCCATTGATTGAAGATGAATTCTCCACTCAGATGGGGTTGATGAATTCATTAAAGAATGATTTCTTTAAAAAAAAATTCCCATACACTTGAAATTAAAAGTTTCAGGCATTGGGTTTCTTAAAGTACGTAGACTACTGGTGGTCGTCTGGGTTCTTTATAATTTTTCTTTCCTCAGCTCCCATCAGCTTTATCCTCCACAGCCAATGATGACAGATTATAGGAGTTGGAGTCCAAAATTGGCTGGAATACCACACTTGCAAGGAAGGTAACCATTTTCTATGTCTATTTAATGTTCAATTAAGCTGCAAACCAGGGTTTTCTTAATTATATGGACTCTTACGTGGATTGTGTGGCCCATGCTTAATAGTGTGCAGAATCGTATCCTTGACGTAAGTTGTGGTAGTCTGTTGTTGCTAAGGGAAACAACCTTGCCTGCATTTGTTTTGACTGTCAGGTGCTACAATATCCTCTCTCACCACTAGCGGTTATATAATGTGTTTCAGACATCAAAGTATTATATAGAACAACAGAAGAGAAAAGAGGGGTGAAAAACAATTCCTGTCTCTACAACACACATTTCATGCCAACATGACACGAATTGATGGGGGAGATAGAGGGGAACATCAATAGAGCTCCATCATCCCCAGTAGACATTTTGCACATTTTAAATTGTGTGTATAGGGACGTGGTGGCGCTGCGGCTTAAACCGCAGAAGCCTCTGTGCTGCAAGGTCGGAAGACCAGCCGTCGTAAGATCAAATCCACGCGACAGAGTGAGCTCCCGTCGCTTGTCCCAGCTCCTGCCAACCTAGCAGTTTGAAAGCATGTAAAAATGCGAGTAGATAAATGGCTACCACCACGGTGGGAAGGTAACGGCGTTCCATGTCTAGTCGCGCTGGCCACGTGACCACGGAAACTGTCTACGGACAAAACGCTAGCTCTACGGCTTGGAGACGGGGATGAGCACCGCCCCCTAGAGTTGGACACGACTGGACTAAATGTCAAGGGGAACCTTTACCTTTACCTATAGTGACACTATAAGTGTATGTGTGGCTGCTATCAAAATTAATGTAATTTTGAAGAGAGAAGATGAAAACATAGATCTTATATTCCAGTGATACTTCCTCAAATACATATACCAAGTACTATACCCTGTAGGGTATCTATCAGATAGATGGGATAATTTACTTCGAAGCCCATTCCAAAGGGCTGATCCTGGTTTAAAGGCCTGAAGAGGCTGGGGACAGAATTTCTTAAGGACCATCCATGTCCTTATGGGGACTTGCCCACATGTTGATTTTCAGAGAAGAGACAATTCTCTGAGTGTATCATCTTCACTGCAGAATTATAACACTGGGGGAGGGGGTGGCTGTTCATGCCACCAAGTCACATCCAAGGTATAGTGACCATAACACAACTTTCAAGGTAAGTGAGATATTTTTAAGGAGTAGATTTACCTGTTCCAACCCCTCAGTGAGTTTCCGTGGCTGAACAGGGATTCAAACCAACTTCTCCTGAGTTCTAGTCCTATCACTCTATCCACTCTACCACGCTCAGTGCCATAGCAATCTGAGAGCACTTTAAAACTGCTATGGTTCCATCCTATGGCATCCTGCAGTTTTGTTTGCTGAACTGCATAGAATCCTCGGTTCTAGTTTGGAGGAATGCCTTACAACTTTGTAGCAGACAATTCTAAATCTTCCAAAAAATGACAAGTCTCAGGATTTTGTCAGATGGAACCATGGCAATTCAAGTGATCTCAAACTGGTACAGCTATGTAGGGTAAGCATACTCCCTGTCTCATCACTATCTGAACTTTGGGGGTGGGGGTGCATTGCTGAAACCCAGAATGTTGGAATTTACAGCCCTGTGAGACACACCTGTATCCCTCCTTAGATCGAGATCCTAATATTCTGGTGAGCATTTGACCTGGTCATTGGCTGACATACCTAGGTGGTTTCATCCAGGGATATTGGCAAGTCTTTGGATCTGAGTCCCAAATCCGAATCTTTGTGACCAAGTCCCAAGCTTCAAGTGCGAGTCACTGTGAAAAACAAGGTTTATCCCCCAGAAAAAGAGGGAAGGGTGGGTGGGTTCTGAGTTGCGAGTTGAGTCCAAGTGATGGGGGGGGGGGGACCCATGTTGAGTCCGAGTCAAGTCACCGGTACAACTTAAGCCCAACTTGACAGCAAGTCCTACAACCCAAGTCCCCATCCCCAAATTCATCCCACTTTTGCTATTATATTATTGTATTGTTTCTGCTATGTTAAATATGCATGATGAATGGAAAGGTGGGATAGAACTATTTCAGTGAATGAATAAGTGAAATACCGGTCGTCTTCTTAATGAAGCTTCAGGAGCTTGCCTCAGATCCTGGCTATGAAGGCGTTTATAAAATATGTGCTCCTTTCAGAATGCCATTTGAGAGGTGTGAATGAAACAGTTTCACATTCCCAGCTGCATGATTATTAGTTCCTGCAGCTGTTTAGCACAATAAAATATTGGGTATGTCCCTTTAAACTAATCTGTGTTAAAAGTATCACTGTGGATCAGCCTGGAAACTTACTCCTTGCCTCACATACATGAGTCATCCAAGAAATACTGGGCTCAAGTTTAATGTAGCAAGTGGTGACTTTCCATTTCATTCTGGAGTTTTGAAATAGTCTAGCTGGGGTATGGGTTCTTCAGACCTTCTTCAGCCCTGTCAAGCTTCAAACTTCATTGTGGCTCATCTCTGGGCATGCTGGTTGGGGCTGATGGATTTTGACAAACTTAAAGGCTAGGGATTCACCTTACTATAAAACAAGAGGGTTTTTCAAATGTGATTAACCTTCTTTCACTCCTTGAACACTTTGATATTCAATATCAAGTGGCTAAAATTCCATTTGATTCACTCCCCAACCGCTTTTTCCAACAAATAATTCTTCCAAAGTTGTTAGTTTTTAGAAGACTGTTGGAAACGTTTGTCTGATTTTTAAGGAATTATGGTATTTTTAAGGCTGACATTTCAAGGGTGTGAAGGCTTGAAAAAGTTGAGTAGCAACCTTACTTGCCAACAGGATGTTAGCACAATGTTCTTGCAACATACGATGCGACTCCGTCCAATTTTATCGGAATAAAAAGCTGCAGCTGGTTTCAGAGCTACCCTTCCAACCGGATGCTTTTCAAAGAGGGCTAACCCAAAACATTTTGTTGCCTGAGGCAAAGGAGCAAATGGCTTCCCTCCTTGCCCCATTTAATGTATATAACATCCAGAAACTACAGAGTCACTTTGGCACACAAGGCAGAAAATCATGATGGACCGTTCCAAATCCCCAGAAGTGCATATTATAATAATTCAAAGCATTTTAGCCCTTCCCTCGGACCCTAACACTGCTGCCTCACTCCACACACAAACACTTTTGTCCTAATGCTTTGGCTAGACCTGCTTTCTAAGCAATTCACTATGATTTTTTTCAGAGCAGATTCATGTGTTGTCTGACAGCTACAACCTGCAAAAAAACTGTAGCGGGCCTAAAATATGAACACCCAGTGGATAATATTTCTCTTCACTCACACAGTCACTCACTCACACCATACACCAATTCACATGCCATTTTCCCCATTTCCTGTTTTCCCCATTCATACCAGGATGACAGAACTACCGTCCTCTTCTAGATGCTGATCAGAAAGAGGCTAGGAAGGAGGGTGTGATGATGGAAATGATGAGAGGATTCACTCCTACAACTGACAGCTGGGTACTTTAATTTTGATGTCATACCTTTTATTTATTTATTTTTTAAATGTTCACCCCACTCATCTAGTGGCCAAGCTACTACTCTGAGCAGCTTACCAAAAATTGGCATAAACGTAAAATAAAAATTCAATGATAAACTAGACAGAATGTCAGATATTCACAGATTCAAACAAGCAGGGGGTCTTCCTTTAAGTCTTCGTTTTAGATTTTTAGTCTCAAACTAACCAGCATATACTTCCCAAACTACAGTAGATCCATTGGCTTCCACTATGAGACACTAAAGCTTTTTTCTCCCAATGTGGTAATCTCTAAATACGTTGGACTATATATACCAATATGCCCATCAAGAGATAGGTACAAACCAGAAAACTGCTGTTTTTTGATGGTTTGTAGCTACTCATGAACCATCATGACTCCCCACCTGTAAAACAACCCAGTTTGCAGTTTGTTTCTTGGGTTTGTGCCGGGAAGCCAGGCCACTGCTTTTACACATGCACCTTCCACCCAGCTGATAGGCGGGCGCATGCACAGAGGCAGTGGGCCTGGTCCCTGACAATGGTGGTGGAGGAGGCCAAGGCTGCAGGAACAGGTTGGTGGAGGAGATGGGGCAGTGGGAAGGTGGCGGGCAGGCACCTGTTTTGCCAAAGCAAAATGAAATGCCAAGGGGGAAAAGTTTGGGGCTTTGCTTTGCTTGGTCGTTTTTTCTGGTTCACGGTTCGGTTCGTGCCCATCGCTATCCCCAACCAAATTCTGCTAGAGAAGGAGAGACTGCTTTTCTGAGCGAAATGCAGTAATAATCTTATAGGAGGATAAATGAGCTGTCTTGTCATTCACAGCCTCCCACCCTCACCACACCATAACGTAACGATCTAGCTACCTATGCCTTCTCCAGCACAACAACGCTCACCCTTGGCCATGCCAGGTGAGGATAATGTAGGATATTTGAATACAGGTGATATAGCTTGAGGAAGGTTGCTTTACAGTCACTGTCCGTAATAAGAAATATTGTGACGGTTTTTGCTTTTAAGGATCTGTTCCTCAGTCTCTTTCTTTCAAAAGAGAAGGGAACGGGGAAGTTTTTTCGTCTGTGCCTGCTTCTTCCTTCTTCAGCTCTGATTTTCAGAAGGGAGCCCCCAGTTGTGAATCTGCAGGGCAGGTTTCCCTGCAGTATGACATCATGGAGACGAGAGAAATGCTTGGCCTGGTTGCTGAAGTGAACAGATTATTCTTATGGTAGAGTAAACTCACTGGCGTGGCTCCTGCTGGCTCCTTCCTTTCCTAGTCTATCTGCAGTCTATCTCCTTTTCTCTCCTTACCTCCACGCCCGTCTAATTGAAGGCACCGTTTTTCTTATCTGAACTACATCTCAAAACAAGAGAAATGGATTTTTGTGCTACTAGAGGGGAGAAGCAACCTAAAAGTTGTTAATGCTCTTTTTTTTCCTGTCTTTCATTCTTCCTTTCTCTCTCTCTCTCTCTCCCCCCCTCACCCACCATTTCTATAGGTTTTATATCACCTATTTCTCACTACAAAAAAGGAAAGTGCTGCTTTTAAGACTAATAGGATAATCAGACTATAGTTTAAGATCACAATTTGGAGCACTGATGGCATGGTCTAGTTCACTCTGTTTGCCCACAACCAGATGACGCACGGAAGATCGCGAACCAGAATGACTCTGCTCTGTCCTGTCTGGAGTTTTTGGTCCAGTGGCAGGGATGCTAGCTTTTCGGAGTGGGCTGACATTGCCAGGACTGGACGGAAGAGTCCCTTTTAAGACTGCGCTCTGGAAGCAACCCTTTCGGTTTGACCCAGTGCAATCTTTGTGTCATTCTCTGATTGCACCCTCAGAGTTTTATTTTAGCATGAGCTAAAACTAGAATTACAGTCCATTTCTTCAGATGAATGGAGTAGGCAGGGAGTAACACAGAAAACTACCCTGATCAGACAAATGGTCTCTCGAATGGACACTTGTTCTGAACAGCTCTGCACTGCAGAGAGAGGTCTGTCTGAACTCTCTGATAGCCTTCTTAGAGGTTCGGGGGATTGTGTACAAAAGCATGGATCCATGACAGGACTATAGGTCATGCCAGACCTTGGAACAATGGGTTTTGTGGAACCCGCCTCTCAGAATCTTCCTGCCATCACAGCCACTGAAATGTTGAGACTTTGGTGGAGCCATATTAGAGAAGAATGTTTAATTTGGCTATGTACGGTGGCTTTAAAACCTGGCCATCCATCTCCACCTATTTCCAGATCCCTTATGGGGAGAAGGCAGCCTATAAATAATATAAATAAAGCATTAAAATAGAAATTTCCACCCAGTTCCAGTCCTCAGGGGCTCAAGGCAAAGGTGTTTGTTTCTGCCTTACACCTGTGTAATGTGGGCACACCAAAAAGCCAGGAGTAAAGAGAGGGGACTGAGGAGCTAGTGGGTGTGTATTTGTGGCCATCATGACATTTGGAGCAAAAGAGAGAGAGAGGAGGGGAGTGGAGAACCAGTGTCTTGACTTGTGAGCCTTCTTGTTGAAGGAGCACCATGGGCTAGTGATGAACCCTCCTCAAATCCCATCAGTAGTGCAGGGTTTGAAAAAAGTCTTTACATTCCATTTATGCTGCAGGTGAAGCCTCAAGGGTTTCAAGTCCTAGCAAGAATAGCAGGAACTGCTGCAGCTGATAAAAGAACTGTGCTTCCTACCCAGCTGTCAAAAATCACTTTCCCTCTGCCATGTTTCTGGGTTACTATAATGTTCGGATAGCTGGGTTTTTTTTTTTTTACAGACTCTGAACCCATTTACCTGGGTTCCTTGCTTCTCCATTTCAACAATCGGTTGGCCAGAAGCCATTTCGGTCCCAATTCTTTCCTGCCTCACCTCTGTGACATCACAAAGACCTGTCTTTGGGCCTCAGCTTTTCACCTGAAATCCCATAGAATCAAACACTGCTGACCCAGGAACCCTGGATGGAACTTTGCTGGCATCTGGGTGGGTGGTGGACATATCAGTCTCTGAGCTAGGGGTGAAGACATGATGAACCAGGGTGGAGTCCCCCTGAGTGTGTGTTCAGCATCCCAACCTGCAAAGAACTTTACTTAAATCATTTTTCCAAAGAACAAGAAAAAGCAGAGGGAAACAGGGTGAAAAAAAACATATAGGGGGACTAAGGGGTTGCTAATCCAAGTAAAGCGGGTGCTAGTAATTAATCATTTGCTCCCCTTTATGTTCTCCCTGCCACCACCATGTCTGTGCAAGGAAGAATCTTCACTCTGCCTCATGGTAGGGCTGTCCTGCACAACACACCATGGTCATTATCCAATTCCTGCTCTGTCCTTTGTGTTGTCTAATTGTTGATCCTGGGTCATAGAAGCGGGTGGCTATCTTGCAACGTACCGGTCCTGTACTGTATATGAAATGAAAGATGCAAGCAAGGAGGAAGACTCTCTCCTTGAAGTGTAAGATCAGGTGACTCCTATTTTAGGTACTAAGCACAAATGGTATTAAGAGGCAGACACCGAATCCCCGCCTGACCTTGACTATGACTTCCTGCCAAATACGAGGGGGCAAGATGGTGCTTCCCCTTGCTTGATCTGGTACTGAAACCCTGTAATAACACAACAGGAGTGTGTTGATTACTTTACACCATGCAAAGTAAAGACAACATTATGTTCTGCTAGAGACTGCTTCATGTAGCAGAAGCGATACTTGCATCAAGATATACTTTCATACCATCATACAAAACCAGCACGCTTGTTTACCTGTTGGCTCCATTTATATCCTGCCTTCCCTCCAGTGAGGAAGGAGGGTATACATGCCTCTCCTCCTCACCATTTTATTCCCACAACATGCACGACAAAATTGGGTCTAGGATACCCACTGAGTTTCATGAGCAGGATGGTTTCCACGTCTCAGGTTAAATGCATAGCCTACAACTCAGGATGCAATTACATGGCTGAAAAGGTTTGCCCCTGATCATACCAGAAAGGGTTGCTTTGCAGGGAACAATCTCCCTTAAAGTGACCCTTTCATTGGCCAGGGAATTGCTCCAGTTTGACCCAAAAAACAGCACCCTACCACTTGACCAAAAAAGGTCCATCTCAGATATGGGTCAGGGTGGAGTGCAATTCCCCATATATTGTGTGCTCTCTAGTAAATACATTGCACTAAATTGTTCCACAAGCGGTCCAAAATGCAATCTATTCATGCATGTGATCACACCTTTCTTTCTTAATAATCATCTCCACATGGGCTGAGTTTTATGGTCCAGATGAGATGGATATTCTCCAGTCCTCCTGGATCAGGACCACTGTGCACCAGGCAGGGGAGAACCATCCTTTCCAACGTCACGTCATTTCATCTCTTACATTTCCCTGCTCTCCATGTGAAGTTGAAGGAATCTTGAACCTTGCATTGGGTGTGATTTTAAGAAAAGTCTGTAGTAGCAAAGTTTGAGCATTCCCTCCCTGCACGTAGGGGTCCCAGTCCAGATCTGGCCTATACACATTTCATGTGGAATAGCAAAGAAATAGAGGTTTAGCTAAATCTTGAGGCCAGAATCCTGCTTTTAAAATGCATGTTTACTGATGATCATACAAGGGGTTTGCAGAGCACCCATCACAGGACCAATTTTGCAACTAGCCATGTGACGGAGGATGCAACTGTTCATGCTATTACCTTCCATGTATGTGTGTGGATTCTAGCCTATCTGTTTAATTTAGTTGCCAGGTTTATCCATGCAGGACTGAGTGCTCAGCTGAGAAATTCTGGCTTTGTAACTTTGTACATTTAAACATGCTTGTGGTGCTCAGTCAGAGTGGTTCCCACTCCTTTCTCTTAAAGGCTCTTTATCTTTAACACCTCAGGGGCAGCCAGATCTTTATCACACTGTCTCAGGATTTCAGAATGCTCAAAAGCCTGTGAGTGGATGCACAGAAATCTGTCTGTCTATGTCATGGCTTGGAAGTTGAGTTGAGTTGAGTTGAGTTGAGTTGAGTGGCAGAATCTTCCAAATCCTCATGACTACACAGCTGCCATGCCCTCTACTTTTGGCATCCTGGGGCATAGTCCCAGTTGCTCTGTCCTAGTTATGGCCCTGCAGTGCGAACCTGCTTCTCCTAACTAGACCACAGGACTCAGCTCATGGGGGGATGGGGAGTGAAGTCATACCTCTGGCCAAAGCTAAGGATAAAGAATTTTCACATGGCAATTCAGCCTGATAATGACAAGGGCTGAGGAACCAAACCCTGGTCCCAAACCCTGCCCTCCAGATATGTCTTGCATGTCCAGGATTTCACAACACACGCAGAAACCCATCTGTAAATAAATGCACAGAAACCTTAGAAATTTAATTTATTTTCATTTAATTTTTTTTAATTTTAATTTTTTAAAAAATTTAGTTTAGTTTATATTTTCAACTCAATTCAACTCAACATCGTTTTATTTTATTTTATTTTATTCCTCTCCAGAACCCAATGGCCACTGCCCATGCTGGTGGACAAATTCTGTGGGTGGTAGCCCAGAGTTTCATCAATAAAATGACGAAGTGGGTTGCTGTCCATGAAAACTTCTCCTAAATAAAACATGCTGGTGTTGAAGGTGACACTACTAGTCTCTTTTGTTTTTGTTTCAAGCTAACATGGCTACCCCACAGGAAGTAATCACAGGCATCCAGTCTGTAAGGTATGCGTGCCTATATATCTGATAAGGAATATATACCTATGTTCTAGCCAGGGGGCCACAACATGGTAATTTTGTGACTGCAATGAGATTTGGACCAGATCATGCACTCTTAGCCCCTGAGCAACACCAGGCTTAGGCAGAACAATTCCAATTGAAATGCATTTCTCTGGCAATATTCGTGTCAAATGGTTCTCTGTGTTTAAATCCCCTTCACAGCCCAGTGGTGTACTCAAAAGGGCAGCCTTTATAGTGCTCGCTCATCCAGTTCTAAAGAGCCCTGCCACCTGCCACCCACTCTTTTCCATCTATATTTCATGTAGGCTGAGAATCAGCTGAACCCTGTTACTCTGCCTTTGAAAAGCTTCTGATCTGCAGAAGGTTGCCAAATGGCTGAAGATCATCTGCTCTCTGGAGCAGGAGATGCCCCCTCTTCTTGCTTCAGATCATATCGAATTTTTGTTCCAGAAGCTATCCTGCATCCTTATTTTCTTAGGACATAGCAAAATCAACCAAGGGTCTTGTGTCTCCTTCAAGAGGAACCTTATTTAACCATAAGGTTTTGCAAGCTGCAACCCATTTTGTCAGATGAATGATGACAAGCCACGTCCAAGGTCCAGACAGAGGTCTTTGACCAGGTAGAGAGGAAGCCAACAATGTCATTCTCGGTCAGCCAGGGAGTCCTGCTCTAAATGAAGCATAGAAGTGGACAATACTGGCCAGAATTATGATGTCCAAAAAAAAAAAAACACCATAGTACCGGAAATGCAAAGTTCTGTGGCACCTTCAGTTTATACTGGGGGGAAAGGTGATGACTGAATCCAGGTCACCCATGGGCTCCCCCAATTGAACACCCTAGCTATATACTGTCCTCAAATCAACATATATAATGTAACAATTTTATGACAGCATCCCATAAGATTTCCTTAAAAGACGAAATATAATCATTAGCCCCCAAAAGTTGAAGAATCCCATCACAAGCGTGTGCATGGAAATAGCTATCTACTGCTATATTAGCACATTTCATGCACACAGCATGCAACTCTGTATCTGTGTACATTAAAATAAAAAATTTAGGATCATGGAGGACGTCTCCTTTAACTATTTCTTTCTTTATTCCTTTAGCTTTTAGACTTAGTAAAACACCACTTGGGACGGTTTATATACGAAAGCAAATATACAACTAAAATAATAAAAAAACAAAATGTACATGATACCACAAACTAAAACAAAACTACCCCCTGCAGACACCTGATGTAAAAGAATATATCCCCAGAAGGCACACCCAGTCTCATTTTATGTGTGAATGGAATAGACAAGTGGACCATAACAATGGGTGAGACTTGTGTATGGAAGAGGAACAGGAATAACAGATTTAGGAGTCTGGGACCAGGGCTTTGAGTGCTAATTCTTACAAGTTTTGCTTTGAATCATTGCGTATCCAAGGATGTCAGTGCTAAATTAGGTCTGAGTCACTTTGCAAGCCTCCTGTTGACTGGCTTTGGAAAGCTAAAGCATTTAAAACATATATGGGTTTGCACAGACGTAAATGACATCTGGAGATATGATCCACCCTAAACAGAGAGTAAACCTGATAGCCTGCTTCTGGGGTTTACATACTAGGCATCTTGAAAGCTGCTTCAAAAGGGAAAAAAAAAGGCCAAAGCAATCTGTGATGCATCAGACATTATTTATGTTTTGCACTCAAATTGATTTGCAAATTCACTTCACTCTGAAACTGAATCTGGCCTTTCTACTTTGATCCAGCTCTCACACAAGCTGGTCTAAATCCAACTTGGTTCCAGATTGGGGATTTGTCTGAATCTGGTGCACAGCCCTACTTGTGCTTATCTTGCTGCATTTTCTGCATTCATAACTGAAACCCCGGCATTTGTCGTTGGTGGAGGTCTTCCAAATGTTTCTTGAAGTCAACCTGCACAGAAGGACATCTACCACCACCCTGTCATTAGATCTGCATTTATTTGGAGACCTTTTTTTTTTTTTTTGGTAATGATGATCCCCAATACTTTCAATCTAAACTCTGACCTAAGGGAGGAATAAAAAGCAAAGGAGAGGATGAACTGATGTCCCATGGGTGCCAATCAGGGGAGTGATTCCAAGACAAGAATGAGGAACCTCTTTTCTGAGGGCCACATCACATCAGGCCAACCTGTTGGAGCTTATGTATACCACCAGTGGTCAGGGCAGAGTCAAACCTTGGTGGAGTTAACTTCATATCACTACATATACCTTCCTCTCTTGTTATTACATCACAACTCTCTAATACAATGATTCCCAACCTTGGATGCCCAGATGTTCTTGGACTACAACTCCCAGAAATCCTGGCCAGGACAGCTAAGAGTGAAGGCTTCTGGGAGTTATAGCCCAAGAATATCTGGAGACCCAAGGTTAATAGATTCTTTTTCCCCCTCTGATATATGCGGTCGCAACAGGTAGCCCTGACAGCAGAATTTGATCACCCCTCTTTGTCAGCCAGTCATTCCCTACATGGTCTTTTTCACCCATGAGCAGAAAAGGGGAGTAATGTTTTAAAAGAAGTAACGTAAATACCTTGAGGTCTTCTGGGAAAAGAAAGGAAACATCTGCCTCCATTCTTTCTTTGAGTAGAAGATAATACCAGCCCAAGGTCAAGAAGGCCCCATGACAATTTCATACCAAAACAATAATGCGGACCATGAAATAAGACCATGCAAAGCATTTTAAAAAGACCCCCCGTTTCCAGGCACTGCCAGTAATGTGCGCTGGAATAATTTTGAACAGAAACACACACTGAAATTGTAAGCACATTCTCTTCTACTCATAACTGCCCTGTGGCCATACTGGTATAGTAACACGGGGCGGGGGCAGTCTGCTGCTAATTAATGCCAAAGCAAGCACAGGAATTAATTACAGGAGCTGCTAGCACATCCTCCTAGATCTTTCATCTTTATTCCCTTGAATAGCAAACGCAAGCAGAGAGGTCCAAAGCAGGGTCGTTGTGAGGAACAAAAAGAGAGGTACGTATCTACATGCTTGATAAGGAACCCCTGTAAAAAAGTATTCCATAAAATTAGTATTTTCTTTCCCCTTTGGGGAGGCCTGAGCATTCACTGGACAATTCTGTCTGTCTGTAGTAGGGGTTGAAGACAAAGACAAGGGCTTTCAAGAAGGCTCAAACAGCTGATGGGGACAATGAAATGAGGAACTCTACATTGCAACATTTTGTTCCTGGCCCCGTTTGTCTAAGAGCCTGTCCACACTGGCATCTACTTGAGGTTCGGTGGAGGATTTCTATGGTATATGGTTCCCTGATAGCACTGTTTGCCACACAAAAAAATACCTTGTCCACTTGCGTTTCTACTTAAAACTATCTTCCCTTTTAAGAGCTGGCTGTATCTTTCTGGCAGGGGGCTAGGGCATGCAAATTTTGGGGAGGATTCGCTGAGATGCAAAAGAGCTCTTCGTTCTGCATTCCCAGATAGGTACCAAGAGTTAAAACAGATTGCACTGAAGATAAGGACCTTTTAAGCACTAGCACAATCCCGCCAAATTTCACAGTGTAGCCTGGCCCTTAAGAGACCGTTTTCATTGTCTGCCCTAGTTCACTCCTTACCAACAAGGAGCATGAAAGGAAAGGGTGGGGCAGTTTCTTAGTTCTTTTCTTTTGTCAAAAAAGAACTCCCAAAATCAGTTCCCAGGTAACAGGGTGAGCAGCCCTTTGGTTTCAAAGCCACCTCCTGCTTTACAGCGGACCTCTTTTCTTTCCCAGTTAAGCAAGGCTCACCCTCCCCACTTTGTGTGGTCCACATACACCCCTAGAGCTGAACTTTACCTTCTACTGCAGTCAGATACAGAAGGAAGGTCACCCAAATGTCTCCCTTAAAACCTGAGGTTGCAATCATGGCAAACAGGAAGTTTGGCCCCACATGCACATGCACATTCACACAGCATGGTAAGAAATTCTAGGGGAAGCCTCATCTCTCGGTGTGTAAAACCCAAATATATTTTGAGGAAAGCTCTGTGTCCAGCTGTCCCCTGAATGTCAGATCTCGGAGAAAAAAAAATGCTTTTTTAAGATTATGACTTCCAAAAATCTCTTGACCAACATGGCCAGTGATTGGGGAATTCTGGAATTTTGGTCCAAAAACAAGAGTAACTTTCCCATGCTTTGATGTAGAATGTATTAGATTTCCCCAGGAAGGACTTCAGGTTTGTATTTCGGTTGTCATTCCAAACGGTGAGCCAAACACCTGCAGTCAGAAGCAATGGAGTCAAGAGTTCTTCCCCCATCTCATTGTGATAAATGTGTTTTTGAAAGAGTCGAACTTCTAAACTAAAGGTACATTTTAATTCTCATAAGCATCCACTGAGGAGCCAAGGTGGGAATCCTGCCCCAGGTGAGCTCTAATGCCCAGCTTCACAGCCTTACACTCCAGATTCTATACCGCCCAGACTCCCAGACGTTAGCCCTTAGAAGCTGAGATATGAGGTAAATGTCCTGTCATTATTCTATCCATTTTTTAAAATAAGGAACTCACTCCCCTGTGCCTACCACATTTCATGTGAATATTTTCTTAGCTAATAAATGACGTTATAGCAAGGACGAGTTCTTGGTTTACTTCAAAGGCTTGAGTGGGGAAGTCTGCCCCTGTTGAAAGTAACTGTTGGCTAATAAAAAAAATTAATAAATATAGGAGATTAATTTAACTATGATTGGGTAGTAGGGTACCTTCCTGCCTCACCTAATTTTAAAAAACAGCAGTATGAAGCAATTGTGTTCCTATCGAATCATAGAATAATTGAGTTTGAAGGGGCCCATAAGGCCGTAGAGTTCAACCCCCAGCTCAAAATATTAATTTTCCCCAAAATTGTTACATTTACATTCAAGTAATGAAAATGTTATTTTATGTTGGCTAATGTAAAAATCAATTGACATCAAGGTGAAAAGTAGGGGTGGACCTTTTTGTCGTCGTCGTCGTCATCATCATCATCATCATCACAACATTGCAATTCCAGCAGATGCCAGAGCAGAAGATAAAGAATTGGAAAAACTAACAAATTACAGAGATCTAGCAATTGAAACATCTTGCTTGTGGATGAAACACACTTCAGTGGTCCCCATAGTTATCGGGGCTTTGGGAATAATATCAAGAAATTTCATACAGTGTTATAAGCAGTTGCAGATGTCAGAAATAACGCCACCAGAGCTACAAAAAACAGCAATATTAGGAACAGCATACATACTGTGCCGATATTTAACAGAAACTTAGGTTTTTGGTTAAAACTTGTAGCTGTTATATAATACCAGTCAATGTTCTTATAACTTTGCTTGACCGTTCCTGGTGCCTTTGAATAATAATAATAATGTTTATTGCGGTCATATGACCCATACAAATGTGCAAAGACAATCAATACAAAAAGAAAAAACACAAAGCACATACAATGATCAAGCATCAGCAAACAATGTGGTTTTTCTACAAGCTGCAGTAAGGAAGCAGTCAGCACCTTGAGCCATTATAGGAGAGTTCTGGTCTCACAGTACATGTGAGCCACTTATCTGGGAAACCAGATTAACCAAAGACCAAACAACAAAAGAGGATCTGTTTCACACAATTCATGTTCTTTCAAAGATTGCCAGACTAAAGCCTCTAAAAATGAATGATTTGTGTTTATGAAAAAAAAACTACATGAAGTTTCATGTTTCTTTTGTATCATGTTAAAATTCTGGTACCTCTTCATCCTTTGTCAAATTACCTGAGAAATTTTTCATCCAACAGTGTCCCATGGGCTATCAACAGCCAATCAAGTGGTTTGTTGGGGGCGGGGAGTTGGAATTTTGAATCTGCAAAAGGGTCTGGAACCCAGTGAGGAATGCTCCTTGCTTCAGGTGTTCTTCTCAGATTACTGTGTGGTGAGCTCCTGGTGCCCTCCATCTTGGATTACTGCCTGTCTGTCTGCCTGCTAAGCCTCTATCTTGGGACTTTTCTTTTTATTCCTTTTTTTTTTTCCTTTTTGTCTCTCCACTATGTTTTCGAAACAGCCTGCCTGTCCCAATATGTCTCCTTGGGATTTTTTTTTTTTAAATTCCCCCCTCATCCCCATTTCTTTTTGGGATTTTTTTTCTTTGGGTTGATCAATTGATCAACTGGTTAATTGGTCCTTTCCTTTCCTGGATTATTTTTGCTGCTCCCTGGACTGCCTGTTGGACTCAAGGAAGAGAAGAGAAGAGAAGGCATAAAGTGGTAGCAGGGAAGTAAATCCTCTCATATTCTAATATTTTTTGTTGTGGAGGGGCTTTCATTTTGTGCCTTTATTTGCATGTTTTCTTGGTTTGGGGGAGAGGGGGCTATGTAATTTTTTGAAAATTTCACTACCTTATCTCCTGTGAAGAGATAAGGTAGTTAAATTTTCCTTTTTTCCTGTTTAATTGATTTTTTTATTCTGTCAAAGATACATATTACGGTGGGTTTTTGGCAGTGCTTTTTGCAGTGCACAAAAGGGTGGGAGTGAGTGATATGGGCTGCAGGGCCTGTTGAAGTTTTATTTACAACCTTGCATGCTGTCAGTGGTTTTTGTGAGTGAGAAGGATTTTCTGGGCTAGAATGATTATTTGTTTAGCCTGCACTAATCAATCATTCCTTCCAGCCTTTGATTTCAAAGAGAGACCCACCTCTTTGCTGAGTACTTATTTCCCATTTCTTTCCTTGATTGGTGACAGTTGTTTGTTTGGTGTAGATCAGTTCAGTTGGTTGCTAAGTATGTGTGAACAAAAGAAAGCAGCATACAGAAATCTATAATTTCAAGCAACTATATGTAAAGAAATATTTTTCTATGACAAATGTCTCAGAGTGAATTATTGAGACTTTAAGAGCCAGTTAATAAGAACGGAGTTGACTCTAGGGAAGTGTAGCTATTCTCCTCTGTACTTCTACAGCATAGTAAAAGGAATTTTACCAGAAATTCAAAACAGCAACAGGGCAAAGCAAGCCAGGTGACAGACTTGCTGTGATCATTAAAGATGATAAATTGATAATGATTTTGTGGTGATGGTGATTATGATGAATGTGATAATATAAAATAGTGCTTGCGTAAGTCCGCTGACTATTTTTCTTTCTCATGTAGTGTCCCCTGCTTATGGAGTAGATTGATTATCTGTTGACTTGCCTCTGCTTTTTTGAAGAAGTCTTCTCCATGAGGGGGCATTGTATTGTATTCCTATTTAAATCATAGTAATGATTTTTAAATTTGAATGATATGAATTAGCATATATAAATATTACATAAACCTGTGTCCTCTTTTTCTGGTGATGTACCAAGCATCCGCTCTAGTTGATTCTGGGTTAGTGTCGTTCTAGCCATGTAGACTGATCTATGCACTGTCAGTCTGAGAATAGCAATTTCCCAGAAGTCTTGAGAGCTGAGCATTATTAGATTTACCCTTGGGAGGCCACTGAAAACAGTTCAGCACCTCTAACGAGGTTCTTTTTCAAAGACAAGCTTTCATGGAGACTTTCCGGAGTTCAGACAACAGCAAACAAGCTGCTATCCCACTCCATGCTCTGCTTTCCACTACGCAGGTTGCAAAATTGAACATGCGGCCATCCTCACACTGCCTTAAGGGAAGAGATTCATTAGCGAAATACATAAGAAAAGCCCCTGCCGGTCCATTCCCCCCCCCCCGCACTGTTCCTGCCTACCTCATACAAGACAGCTGGTGCTTTCTGTTCCTTGATGCCATTTAAATATTGAAAGGAGGCGGTGGGGGGGCAGGAAGCTGAAGGGGGATGAGTCAAGGCTTGCAGAGGGACTAATCTGTCAGCTTAGCTTTCTCCTACCTTGGCTTTTTTTGAAAAAAACCTGAAGCTCTTTCTGCACAATTTATGGAGAATTTTGTAGATGTTGGTAGCTCTTTCTCCAGAACGAACTGCATGACATTCTGTCCACCAGCACTGGTGAGATTCAATAGGTCTAGCTATTTCCAGTACCATCAATAGTGTATCTACCAATCAAGTAACTCTTGAGGACAAAGGGTCTGACAGAAAAAGAAGCAGTACAAAGCCAAATTCAACACTGTGAAGAAGGCTGACTTACAAGGGATTCAATCCCAAATTTTAAAGGTGAATCACTAAAATTTTCTGTCCGGAACAATGAAACCGTTGGTTTCCCTTTCTCCCATGGAGGAGAATTCTCACCCATCCAAACCAGCAATGAAGGACAAAGAGAAAAGTTCCATATTACTAAAGAAGGAAGATACTGAGATATCATGAGATGAAGAAGGGCGGAACTAGGTTTCACTGACTGACAAATTTTGCCCCACTTCCCTCAGCACAGAGAAAGGATCTCTGCAGTTCTTTTCAGTCACTGAAAACATGAGGAAGGTTCCTGCCATGTGGTTAATCGGGCTTTCTATTATGTTGCACTCCAGATGTCTGATCATTTTGCCTATGTAACAGTTAGGTTAGGATAAAGTCTGCATTAGCTTATTTAAGACATACTTCCAATTTGAGTTCCAGTAGGACTGAGAATGTACGTGACTACAGACATGGTTACACTATGAAAATGAATCAGGAGGTGGATTGGTGTTGTGAAGTTGGTCTAAAGTCATGCGGCAGTCACATGGTTTTTCGGTTGGGAAAACTTTTAATCCATTTTTAAACGGTGTTGTATATCAGTCGAGGAGGCAACACAGGCTTCCAGAATCATTGCATTTGAAGCTTTGTCCTGCATCCACCTGCCCTTACACTCTGCTTCTCACAGCCATCAGCCACTGCTGCTGCTGTGGTGTTATTATTATTATTATTTTTTAATCTTGCAATCCGGCATAGCGCTAGTTCAATATGACAGATAAGGAAAAAAATTAAATCTGCCTTTCTTTCCTCCCTTCCTTTTTTAATCTCTTGAGGACTTTTTTCTCCAACATTTATTTGTATTTCTTCAAACTTGGGTTCCTGTTAGAATCTGACAGTTCTCTTTTTTCTTAGCATGGAAAAGTTATAGACAGATCTAGATAGATGGACCTAGAACCCTCCTAGAATCCATCAACCAGCTCGGCAATGAACTGTCATCTGAAAAGTTTATTTTCCAAGCAGTCTGCTATCTTGTGCATGAGTGGTGCCACTTCAGCCACTTGAAGAACTGACATTATTAGTATTTAGATTCTTGATGGGAACAAAGCTGATTAGGATATTTGGGATGATCCGTGAGTTATGCCAGAACACCTGAAACTGTCTTATAACAAGCCAAGCCACGCTGTATTTTACTTCTGTGTATTCATACATGCTTTGTGCCTTAGTATGGTGTTTGAATGCCTCCAAAAAGTGGGAGGAAAGTCCTCAAAACTTTGAGTTTGACAAAATTATGTCACAAGCAAGAAACACCATAACCTCCAACAAACATTGGAGGAATTAGAAGGACGAAGAGAGGGTTTTTTAAAAAAAGATAAATAAGCACAGTATTTCAGAATGCACTGAATATTTGGTGGGAGAGGAGCATCACTACTCTTATCATAACACTGACAATTTTGCAAAACTCGTAAGAAAAAGGGTCTCCATGTCACAGAATGATTTCACTCATCTCCAAAACATTGGGAAACATGCTTTAAAAGAATCCCAGGATTGGGATATGTATGAATGGCTGAGACATGAAAAATTACCACAGGGCAAAGAGCAATAGATTGTTATTACAATTTGTTCCAGTTGTTTTTTTTCTCCATTTTACTTAAAAAAAAAAAACAACACTATGCATAGCAAGTGGCTGAAATGTGGTGGCATTCTTGACATCTTTCAAATGTATATAAATGCCAACCTTGCAGGTCTAATTCTGTATGAATTCCACAGCAAGACACAAGTCAGGGAAACCAAACCATCCCATCACAGCAGGTGATGGTGAGGTTGTATTTCCATAGCTATTCTATGATCCTGATGTTTTAAAATGATGCTAGTTGGTAGTGTTGTGTGTAATAATAATCTGGTTAATTTTTATAGTTGTATATTGAGGATTTTTTCTCCCCCTGATCCCTCTTTTGTAACAGTGTTTTATTTTTATTTTTTCTGATGGGAACCACCTTCTGGAGCATTTGACCCAAAGGCACGTTATAAATAAATATATAAGTGACCAATTTGCGAGTCACACTGTGGTCACACCAGCAAAATGTTTTTGAGTTCCTCTTCATGAATTTCAACCTTCTTTTTTGGGGGGTTCAGATGACGCAAGGCCATTATCAATTCTTTTGTTCCCCTCTCCATGCTATCTCTGCATCAAATCCAGCCCACTGGATTACTATATTTGTTCCGTGTTTCATTGCGCAGTACAACCGACATCCCATTGAGTGGGTACTCCAAAACCAATTCATTTCCTATGCATCTCACATGTGGTCCCACATTCCTCACCCAGTTATTTGACTCCCTTAATTTTTTTTAATTAATTTTCAAACGGGAATGTCGGCGTGTTGGTATACTTCTGTCAAATACAGAGCATCAGTCCCCCTACTGTCTTTTGGCTGTCACTGCAGTGTGCAGCGGATTCTCCTCCATAGAGGGTAACAAAGCACGGAAATAGGAAGAAATGGCCCAGATCAGTACGTGGCCAGCAAGGGTGTTTGGCCAACACATCAATGTACCCACACAAATTAAAAATAAATTAATTAATTAATAAAGGGAAGGGGGCAGAGAAAGGCACAAGAAAAAGAAGGGGATATGTCCCACTCAAGGGGTGTAGATGAATGTACCGCATCTAATTCACCCCAAAAAGTAGAATGGTTTAAAAAAGTATGAACCACTATCACAGGATATATGACATGTGAGCACAACACACAACTATACAGGAAACAGAAGACACAAGAAAGAAGGGGAGCATTTCTCTAGTCAGATAGCAGCCTCAGTTTCTTCTTTTACAAACTGAGTATAATTATTTATTGTGGTGGGTTTTTTTTTTAAATTTCTGGGTAGACTTCTGCCCACAGCACAAACCTTTAGAATAGTATGTGACATACAAATCACCTTCTTCGTTATTTAAAGGACTGTGCTATATGTCGGTATCATCTGACCCACATCAGAAAGCCCAGAAAATATTTTTAAATTGGGATAAGAAGCAAAAGAAACAACCCCTCCATATCCTCTCTCCTTGGTTCTGAAACAATAGTTTTAATTGGCTGTGTTCTGTTTTCATACACAGATAGCCTTTCTTCTATTAAAAGATTCCTTGAAATTTGCCCCATATATAAATAATGCAATAGGCTCCTCTTAAAAAAAAAGTCTTAATTAATCCATTAGCTTTCTTCTGATGTTTCTAATTTTAAAAGAAAGACAGAGACACAATCATGGCACTACAAAACTATCCAGCTATCTGTTGCATGTGAAGAAAATAGCCATTGCATTTGCAAAAGTGTACTTTGCATAACTATGCTGCAAACTGCCCAGAAAGTGCTTTAGCGCTACAGGGCAGTATAGAACTCAACAACAACAACCAACAATTAAAAGTTGAAGACTCAGCCCCGTGGCTTTTAGAAACTACTAGTTCTACTGTGCACAACAGGCAGCTAAAAGGTTTGGACCACTTTAGTTTAAAGGGGATGGATAGAGCACAGAGCTTGGGAGTAATTAAACATAGCCTAATTACTTGCAGTTAGTTACAGAATTATTTTTTAGGTACAGGAGCATCAATTTTAACTTTGGAGCAAAAGAGGGAGAGTCTGGGGTCCCACGGACTCCAAATGATCCCTAAGCCATAGGATTTGCACCCCCAGCATAGAAGCCCACCTGAGCATTTTCTCATCCCATTTCACCACTCATTCCCTGTTGTTCTCTTCAGTTCAAGGTTTCCTGGGAGTTACTGGCTCTTAGCCAGCGGTTCTCGCTTCAGCATCTTTTGATGCAGTTCTAGCTTGGGTCTTTCCCTCAAAACCTCCTTTTAGGGATGCGACTGACTCATTTAATAAACAGAAAACAGGAAATCCCATTCGGAGGATTCTCGTTTTCAGGATCCCTTGACAAAAGATAAAAAGCCATGCTGTCGTGACCACAGAGATCAGGCGATAGATGTGAGGGCAGCAGCTTACATAACATCATCAAAAATTTCAATTCCATCCTCACATTGGTTTTTTGTTTTGTTTTACAAAATGTGCCAAACATTGCACAAAATTTGCACAGCACTGGGAGGACTGCTCCTGAGACCCACTGAAAACCATTTGAACCCTGGGCTGGGTTCCTTGGCTCCACCTCAACAACCAACCAATCTTGTGGTGCATGCGATGTTGTTGCACGTGGGTGTAGCTTGCTAAGGGGAAAGAACACGTGTTCAGTACATATTTTGCACAAATCAGTGAGACTTTAACAGGGGGAGAGAAAAAAAACCACACAGCACTTTGGCCACCTCTCAGCTGGAGTCAGGGAATCTTGTTTGGCTTTCAAAATCCCTGTCAAAATCCCTTATTCAGTGGAAGCAGCCTAAATTGACAAGCCTGAAGATTTATCCTTGGTTTAAGAAGATTATTGGGTTTCATCTACTGAATAACAGATGCATTTCCCAGGGGATTTCTTTTACTGGATGTGGCAGGAAAACCACCATTTTCTATTGTGTGGATGCATGTTACTATTATCCTTGCAGAGGAATGCAATTTCCACATTGTCTCTCTCTGCTTCCCAGAATGCGTTGCTGGATGTCATGTGATATCTGCATGACTGACTGATTTATCAAGCCCTGTTTCCTAACCTGGGACTCTCATTGTGTTTCTCTACTGCTGGAAATTCCCATCTGTATATATTTGTACTTGCACACCATTTTCCTCTTCCCATTTTTTTTTACCACCTAGTCTGATAAAGACTATTGAAGAGACCTTGGAAGTTTGCATATTTTATGCATTTACAGTTGATCCTAATAAAGATATTGCTCAGCGGTGGATTTTGAAGTTTGGTCTGTTTTTGGAAACTTGTGTACCTCAGATGTACTACATAGACAGTGTTCCTGTCCCCAAAATTATGTGCTTTATGCTGTATATGATTCTTTGAGTACTGCGGAAAAGGGATAGAAAATAACTATTTCTAATACTTTTAAGAAGATTGGTGTACATTTTGGTGACTAATATACTAAAGTTGAATTGTTAGGTTTGGGGCTTTGTGTTCCTTTGTGATGAAATGTTCAAGGAGAGGTATAACTGGAGTGTCCCAAAAGGCACCATTAATATTCCTTCTAAAATCAACTTGTTGGTCAAAAAGGCCCCTTCCCGTTTGGGAACTGCCCAAAATACACTTCTTGAGGGCTCTGTTGCTCAGAGTAAGTGGCCTCAGTAAGTCTTTCCATTCATTCTTCGTAAACATAACTTTCCCGGCTCTATTCATGAAAGCAAAAATGTTTGGAAACAACCACCCTGAAGGTGTGAGGTTGAGGTGATCCTCAATCTAGAGTAGGATGAGGTTCATTACTCCAGGCTGACCATCTTCCTCCACATGTGAAAAATATTTTATAGCCATTAAACCCAATGCACTGCAAGGCACTGCTCCTTTAAAAAAAAAAAATCTGTGCAGTCTTGTGGTTGCCTGTATTTTCCTTCCCCCTTCTGCTGTTTTTGTTTGGCAGGAATATTTCTTTCACCAGTGGGAACTGCGGCCATCTGTTGCTGCCCGAGCCAGCAAGCAGTTAAAGACAATCCCTGCTTTCATATACCCAAATCGGAGAGATGGTTTTATGAAGCAGTTTTATCTCTCTTCAGCTTTACTATCTCGGGCTATATCTTCCCTCTCCCCCTCTCCCTCCCTCTCTCTCTGCCTGCATATTAAAAGCACAACAGAGTGTCTGTGACATAGCACCAGCACAGGTTCAAAATGATCGGAATCAGTGTAATAGGAGACAATGGACAGAAGGATAATCAGAAGGGCCCAAGGGTGTTTTCCCTAGTGTCCTTTTTTGGATCTATGTTGAGACTGCTAGTCTTTGGTTCTCT
Source organism: Intellagama lesueurii (assembly GCA_037013535.1). Lineage (NCBI taxonomy): Eukaryota > Metazoa > Chordata > Lepidosauria > Squamata > Agamidae > Intellagama > Intellagama lesueurii. Next base: position 9,389,351 of record JBAJHW010000011.1, on the reverse strand, counting down.
TCCTTCCTCTTTTCCCTAAAGGCACTTAGAGTTTCTTCTTGGTTCTCTATTGTTAAAGCAATACTTGCCAGACCATGCAGAAATTGGCCCTAGGGTTTTTGTAACCATTTTAGCCAGCTTTTCTCCTGCACTATCCTAAATGGATTTTTTTAATGTTAATAGTATTGTGTGTGTTTTTTAATTGTACCTTACTATCGATCTTCCGTTATTAACTCTCTTCAGTAAGCACAGGCTTTACACTAGACTTCTGCACACTGTGCAATTAATCCGATAGTAATGCTAACAACCAAGACTACCTTCAAGTTTTCGCAAAGAGTGCTATCTATTAAGATCAGAGCTTAAAAATGTTACTTTTTGGAGACAACGTCCGAGATCCCAAGGCAGCAACACCACTGTCTATGATAACTAACCGATTCTGGGAAGCGTCATCCAAAACCGTACCTTCTCCAAACTTTGCTTAAGGTGCAATTTACAGGAAGGGAAGGGCGCTGAGCTACAATGCAGTGTATCAAGCAAATGAAGACATTTCACACGATGGCAAAAGCACGATGCAAAATATTCTTGGTGGGCAATTGAAAAACATCAGCTTCCTCAAAATGGGATAAAATGCTGTTAAATGGTATTAATATACAGTTACTCTTACTGCTGCTAACAGCAGTAAACCACATTGGATTACTGCAAGATACTCTATCTGGGGTGCTTCTGATAAGCATTTGGAAACTTTAGCTGGTGGTGAATGCAGCCAATGGGTTGGTTTCTAGAACCCATACCTATGACTCTAGCTTTGGAAAAAATCCGGGCTGTTCTCCAGTTTGTTTCTAGGTACAACTCAACATGCTTTTCTGGACCTAAACAGACAAGAATGTCAAGATATTTAAAGGACCAGCTCTTCTCATACGGACCTAAAGAACCACCATCACCTACCCTGAAGGCCCCAGCATGTATCACCCCTTTCAGAAACACAATTGGTTAGGAGGAGACAGGGACTTCTCTGGTACAGCACCCAAATTATGGAGCTCTTTCCCCAGAGAAGTTCAGCTGGTCACTTCTTTTTTAAAAAAAATGTTTCAAAGGATCTTGCGATAGCCTTTCCCCAAGCTTGTACTGTGGGCTAAGACTTCATCTTCTTGCTTCTATTCTGATTTATGTTGGCCTTTTGGGGGTTTTAATCTTTTGATTCAGTTTTAGTAGTTTTACCTGTTTTCTTTCAAAACTGAACAGCTTGAGGGCAGGACATTTGGGAGATTGCTCATTCATAGGGCCACCATGAGTTGGAGGCAACTCAATGGCTTATAATGACAACAGATTTGTATGTTGTTTTAATATGTAACAATGAGAGGGGATCTGAAAACTCTGAATGGCTTTGTTTTTGCCAAGTAGACCCAAAACATTTTAATATTACAGTACAGTCAACCCTCGACTTACAAACTTAATCCGTTCCGGAAGGAAGTTTGTAAGTCAAAAAGTTCATAAGTCGAATCAGCATTTCCCATAGGAATGCATTGAAAACCAATTAATCCATTCCGGCTGTTTTTGGTTCTTAGGTCGAGGGGCGGTTTGTAACTCGAATCATTAGTTCCCATAGGAACTAATGCAAAGCCGGTTAATCCGTTCCTACCACTAGGGGCAGAATTTTTTTTATTTTTTTTCCTTTTAACCTAAGATGACTTAGGTTTTAAAAAAAGTTTTTTTCCGGTTTGTAACTCGAATCTAAGTTCGCAAGTCGAGTCAATATTTTTCTATCAGAGCAGTTCGTAAGTCGAAATGTTCGTAACTAGGGCCGTTCGTAAGTCGAGGGTTGACTGTATTAGTTTTATTTATATGCCACATTTCTCCCAACAAGGGACCCAAAGCGCCCAAACATTAAAAATCAAACAATTTAAAAACAAAATAAGTTAAATATTTAAAGATAAATTAAACAATGTCTGATTTAAAATACAATTAAAAGGTTAAAACATGACAACATAAAAAAAGATTAAAATTATCTGCTAAAATGGGGTTCAGGAATAGGATAAACAAGCAAACAAACAAAAGCAATAATTTTTATTTCTCCATTTTGAATATACAAACCACTCCTTGTGACTTCATCTGCTGTGGCATTCTGGGCACGGTAGTCCAAAGAATAACTTCTCCCTCTTTTACCAGTCTTTACAGCATGCATGAAAAATAGGCCAGATTACGATCCCCGTGTTATCAACAAGAAAGCCGGGATGGAATGACCGGAGGCTTTTCTTTGGCCGTGCAATGAATTCATTGCCAAAGCAAAGCTTGGAACAGAGAACTCTAGATTTCTATTTTATTTTATTATCTTATTTTGTTTTTGTTTTGTCGCATATTTATCTGGGAAACCAAAGTGGTATTTAGAAGCAAGACAAAGCCCCTAAGCAGGCGACTGTCCCCAATGGTTTCCACCAACCTGAGCAGAACAGCTCTACCATTAGGTAGAGTGAGGCAGCAGAAGTCAGAGGCTGTGATGGCAGTCCTCCTGCTGTTTCCCCTACCTTCACCCACCCAGCCATTCCTCTTCACTGAAGGACAGTACTAAATGTGCCATGCAGCCTCTCCTGCACGCTTTTAATGGCTCTCATGTCCTCAAGTTTGGTGGAGGAGACTAGTCTTGAAGTATGATTCAACCATGTAAGCCTGTTTGGGGCAAAGAGTACCATCCCACTCTTTACGATTTTTTCTCTTGAGCTGACCCTGGCCAGGAATCTTCCTTGTATCCATAACAGCACAAGCAGAAACCCAGTATCAGAAAACATCATCACCTCATGAAATGCCGATGGCTCTAGCTCCTTCAAAAACCTATTTCCTCCCCTACAGAGAGATGCTGGTAAGGAGCAGACTGTTAATTGTACTACTTTCCTTGACAATGATACATTGCAAAACTAGACAGCTGCAACGTCCTTCAGTGAAAATGCAGAAAGAGACTGTGTGGGTGCCAGGTGCTTGCCAGTTCCCCCTACAAGAAGTCCCTTCTTGATCCTCCTGCACCCAGCTTTTCCCCGTCTTGCTGATGATGCCCACCTTCTACAAACAGGGCTGGAGCAAGGCATTTTGCTGCCTGAGCTGAAGATCAAGATGGCGCCTCTCCGAAACTCAGCTAAACAGATTGCGACTGGGCCAGCAGTTAAATCTTACTTCAGCTCTAGCGAGGGGACAATATCCTCCACCGAGATCCTTCAGCACACATGAGGAAAGCAGACTAGCTTAGTGGACTGCAGAACTTTGATGATGATGATGATGATGAGAACTGTAGAGCTGGAACGGATCCTATCCTGTCAAGGAGGGGCAGTGGGGAATAAAACTCCCAACCTCTGGATCCACAGGCAGAGATCTAAACCACTGAGCTATCCAGCAGTTTTTAGGCCTGGAGCAGGCCACCTCACTCTGCCTAGGCGTAAGGGTGACCACATCTATAAGCATGTGAGCAGTGATAACAGGAAAGAAGGAACACTCTGGAAAACAGCCCACTCCTCTGAGACAGTGATGCAGAAAGAGGCTAAAGAAAGAGAGCATAAGGATGATTGAGTGGGAGCCCATCTTCCTGCTCCTTTCTCACTTAGAGGTCTCTGTCGCCAGAAACCATTTTGGGTTTAAGGTTGTCAAATGACCACGACTAACAGACACCCTGTTCTTGGGCCTTTAATAGCAGCTCCATCTGCAACAATTAACAAATAAAGCTCATCGTTGATTTAAAGGGGGGGAATGATGCATCCTTTACACCTACATGTTTCAGGAAGTGACCTGTGTCTTTTTCAGTTGTTATCTGGAGCCCACGTACAACCAAGGGAGCCAACTGGCCCTCCATCTCGGGGTGGTGGTCATTTTCCAGCATGTTGAAGCAATGGCCTGAAGTGGAAGACGCTGCTCTCTCTGGTAGCCTCTCTGTGTGAACCAAAACCCTTTTCGGGTGAGCCATGGCTACCAAATGCCACAACCTCTCCCTCTTCCCATTGCTGCTTCCACATGAAGATAGCAATGATGGAGGGAGGGGAGGGAGGGCTAGCATGCTCCCCTCTACACAAGGGGGTTCCATGCACGTAGATAATGACTGAATGAGGCTTTGCTTATAGAGCGGTATGTGGGTCATTATGTTTTGTTGGCCAGGCGCATGGTCTATAGCCTGTGTCAGGGAGTATCACATCCCTCTCGGACAGAACCGGAAAGTTCTGGTGCAGCAAGAAAGATGCAACTCCTGTAACCATCTAACCAGCTCCTCTACTCCCCTCTCCCTGTGGAGCAAAGCTATTATTTCTGCTTTGCTTCTAAAGCACCAGATTGCAAGAAGGGAGAATGTGCTGACAGCGGCTCTTGAGCGATGACATTCTGAGGCGGGGGCATGGCCTGTTCTAAAAAAGCAGCATTGAAAGAGCCGATATGAAACGGAGTTGTAACCTGCTTTGCAGCCCTTGATCTATGAACACATGAAGATGCCTTACAGTTATATAGCTAGAAGAGAACTGGGGCAAATTCTGACTTAAGGCAACCCTTTCCATTCCCTTCTTTTGGGGGTGCCCTGGGACTGTGCAGCTTGCCCAAGGCCACACAGGCTGGCTCTTCTTGCAGGAGGCACAGTGGGGGAATTGAACTCCCAAACTTTGGCTCTGCAGCCAGATACTTAAATCACTGAGCTATCCAGCCAGCATCACAGCCCTAATATGGTGCCTATTTGAATGACAAAAGTGATGATGACACTTAGATACATCCTATTTTTACCAAGCACAGTCCTCTATAAGTCAGTTCTCTGAAATGAAAACGTTTTAAAAATGCATGGGTGCTAATAAGGTTGAGTGTTAACAAGGAGTTAAAATTCGTTCTCTCTCAAGATAGCTCAAGTCCTCCAGTATTACCCTAAAGTTTAATTCTGGAAGACATCCTGAAAGCATTTTCCTTACAATCCCAGATCTGCATTGACTGCTCAGGAAGGAAAAGATGCTTTGACTACGCTCAGAAACACTGTTTTAAGGATCCTTGTCAACGAGGAAAGCATGAAAGGTCCAGAGTGTGCCTTGTTCCTGCACGCGCGCGCCCCCCCACACACACACAGAGGCAGTTTTCCGGTATTGAATGGAACCAGCTGAGGCAGCAGCTGTAATGTCCAGTCCCAGGAGTAAGCAGGGGAGGGGAGAGAACGAAACATCTTGATATGCCCGTAAGGTGCACAGCAAAAGAAAAAGCCTTCATTTAAAAGGGTGTATATGTTCAAGGAGCAGAGCCGGACCAGAATACAAAGCAGATGGGGAAGGAGGGAAGAAGTCGCAAGCTGGCAGGTTTTGCTATTCCACCACACCAGGCAGGCAATGCTTCTGCCAACCACCAACTGTCTCAGGCTTTAATGAGGCAGCTATAAATTCTGAGAAGGGAGTTGGGCTCAGCTTCTCCCTCCTTTTCTAAATGCACTTGGCCTGTTTATCTCCTTTTTACTGTCCTCTCTATTCAAAAAGCAACGGCAGCAGCAGAAGGCAACCAACCCTGCCGTCCTGGTTGGTTTGGGGAACCAGCTGTCCTCCATATTTGAAATTCAGCCTGGGAAAGGTTCAAGTCCAACCGGAACAGGCGCAGGTCACACTCTCGGCCCTGAGAGCCCTTTGTCCAAATACCAGCTCCGTCTTGAGAGGCGAGTGGGCTGTGTATAGGCTCAGAGGCAAAGCTGTTTTGTTCCCCTAACTCCCCCCCCACACACCCCGAACCTGAGACAGAAGCAACCTCATTAGTCTATGCTAAAAAGACATGATAATCATTCCATCAAGCCCTCGGGGTGTCTTCTATAACCCATTGCAACCAGCAGGATTCCTCGCCTCAGAGCAAGCCAATTCTCACCCCTCCTGTCTCTGCACATTTAATTGCACTGGCTCATAGGACCACATCCCATGGCATGGTCGTCTCTTTGCATTGCCCTTCCATTTTAAAATATGGGCCCTTTTAAAACGACGCAGGGAAAGGAAAACAATCCCCCACCACCACCTTGAAGAGCTGTGTGGGGGAAGAAATTTCAGCAGGTGTAAATTGCATTGAAAACTAGACCTGTTGAATTTTTTTTTTTCCTGCCCAGGAACGATTGGAAATACAGGGAATCAATTCTTTTCATCGGCCCACCCTAAAAATAGGCCAGATAGAAGAAGTAAAAAATGTAAAGGCCATTCTAGAAAAATTGATTTGGACTTCCCATTCAACTCAAGTGGGCCTCTTTAAAGGCTGGGCTGGAGGTCTGTCAGTGCAGAAACAATTCAAAGACAAAGGTGCGGGATAGGATAGCCGGCCTTCATTCAGAGGCTTATTTTAAAAACCAGTCTGCCCTTATCAATCTGTCTCAGATTTAACATCTGAGCTTTTAGCACGAAAGGAGTTCTGTGAGACTCCAGAGCTGGCCTATAAATCTTTGTATGTTGTAAGTCACTGCTGGAACTCATGCAAGCCACATGCAGCAGGGAAGCAGGATTCGGGCACCTTTAAGACTTGTGCAGATGAGAGAATGCCAGCCAGTGTAACATATGCAGCAGCCATGTCCTCATTTTCATCGAATCACTCCTTTCGCTCAGCTAAAGGTGTATTTCGTTCTCTGTTCAGGCTGCTATCATCAGATGCCTCTCAGACGTAACATCAGCCTCTCAGGGAGTGCCTAACAGTGCAAAACTGCCCATGTTTAATGGGTCTGTTCCTGAGAAGTGTGCTTGCTTATTTATTTATTTATTTATATTTAGTAACGTCTTTCTAACCCATCCCATCCCAACAGATCTCAGGCTGGGATGCAGTCAGGGAAGTCACCTGACGATCACGTAAACCAACTTGAATACTTTAAAACAATCTATCCATTCAAATAAAGCACACAAAAAAGCAGCATACAGGCGTACCAACTGGTGATCTCACTAGATATAGAATGTACCTAGCACACGACTGCAGCTGTACCTATTGAAATACTATAATTATACAGAAAAAGAGAGAGAGAGAGAGAATTTCCCATAAAGGGATACTGCAAAAGGTCTCTCCCTAAGGAGCCCTAATCTCCATATGTAGTAATAATCCTGAAATCAATCCTAATGTTGACAGCAGTGTCTTGGTTGCTTCTCTCTTCTGTCCATTAAATTTTGTTAACCACCTCAGCAATAGGTACCTGCAGGTGAATCAGCTGTTTGAAATAAGCCGCAGTACATAATTTATCTACTGTCATTTATCTGGAGTTATTCAAGAATTTACTGATGATCGACAATAGTTTTTTTTAAAAAACAACAACAACAACAACAACCACACTGAAAAGGTAGTGCTTTCGAGATGCCGGTATGCTGATGACAGAGACAGCCAAGCTCCTCTATGGTCTGGGGTGAGCCTTTGTGCTGACAGAGCAAGTTTGTAAATTAAGAGCCAGCCACCAGTGGCAAGGGCTCATCTTGTCTAGAAAATCAGGCAGAGAAGCTGAACAAAATACGGGTCTTTCCCCATCTACGCCTTTATCGGCTACAGAGACGTGTGGTCAGACAGGCTGGCATAGTAATGGTTTTGTGGACCAACAATTTTGTTGACTTATCTGCAAGGCGAATACACAGCCAAACCAAAATCAAACCGTTTCTGGGAAAAGATGATTACATACAGATGCTTCCCCCACCCATGCCTTAACATGCACTTTTGAGCAAACCAACAATAATATTGGTGCAACTTTATCAGTTTATAATTAAACATGGCACATTTACCTCTATTTTTGGGTTCTTTGGAATACTCATATTTGGGGGTTCTTGGGTTCTTATTTTTCCTTAAAAGTACGTAATCAATTTAACGCTATCGTCTCTGAAGTGGAACAATGAAATACCTCTGCCCTTTCTCCTCCCCTCTTTATAAATTATCTTGCATGTAAAGCATTTCAGACTGTCTCTCTCTCTCTCTCTCTCTCTCCCCCTCCCCCACCTCTCTCTCTCTCTCTCTCTCTCTCTCTCTCTCACACACACACACACACACACACACACTCCCACTCCCAACAGAGCTGCAAAGACTATTAGCCAAAACCCCATTTGAAGGAAGCACTCAAGGGATTAGCAAAACCCAGATGCTTGGTGGAAACAAGTCTTCATATTAAGCTTTAATGTAACTGTACTATAACCCTTGAAGGATGTGAGGAAAGGAGCTCCTGAATTAGCAATGCTAGCTGGAAAAAAAGAACCCTCTAAACATTTAGTAAATTCTCCTCATTCAGATGTAGATGTGTTCTGTGGCAACAACAGGCATATATTTACGAACAGTTATTTTAGCAGTCAGTTTCTCCCCAAGCTACTAGCTTTGTGGACTTTTTATAAGAAAACCAAGAAGATGACCATTCTAGCAGTTTCTTGTGTGAAATAAATAGGCAGGATATGTGACTTGTTAGGCAGCCCCCCCACACACACACACACACACTGCCACCTTCATTTTGATGGGCCTTGGCCGAAGGTTATCGCTGGTGGATCATGTCCAGAGTTGGAAAATTTACAGAACCAACTCATACAGAGCAATTTTAGGAGACAATCCAAGAAATGGTAGCTTCTTGTTTGACTTCTGCCTAGTGGTGCTCTCACTGGAATACTCTTGCCAAACTCAGGATGACCATTTTTTTTTTTTAGATTTTAACAGACTGTTTTCTAAAAAAAAAAATTTTTAAAGCAGTGCCACCGCTAACCCCTCTTCCCCGCCCTCTTTTTGCAACACCGTGCCTAAGAAAAAGGCTGTCATGCTGCACACCGTTTTTTTTAAAGTTGGCCTAATCAAGATACCCATCCTGATATGGAATTTTAATTTTGGTCTTTGTTGATCAAACCAGTTGCCTTTGCATTCTGTAACGCCAAGTTAGTCTCTTGTGTGCAGTGGGGAAAATTGTGTTCCGAGATCCCTTGCAATAATAATTTTTCAAGAGCAAAACCCAATTTTGATCAGCTCATTGTTTGAAGAATTTATGGGCAAATACAAAGATTCTCCCTTGTCCAGCCTGCTGGGAGTTTTATTAGCTTTCCATTTCTGCTTGGCCATTTTCTCCTTTTTAGTCTCTAGGTTCCCCTGCACTTTTCCTTTGTCTTTGAAATTGATGGAGTTCCACTCTACAGAAAATACAAACCAGTCTACATGACAGAAACTTTTACAGCACACATACTCAAAAAACAAACAGAAACCCCACCCTTGAAAGGGTGCTAGCGCACCCCATACCTTCCCAGCTGAGATTTGCTACCAACCTTTCTTCAAGGCCAATCTGGAAGAGGAGATTTGCTAGAAACCACTAGCTAAAGACGCCAGATTACAAACACAACTGATGAGGAGTCTGGTGCAGGATTCCAAATGATCCACCGACATAGCATGCATGGGGGAGGGAAACATAAGTAACACACCCATCTGCAGTCCAAATATACTCCAAAGCCATTTTCCTGTGTAACTCAAGTACGTCTCTGCCAAAATATTAGCTCTGGGTGCTGATAAAACCTTTCCTTTGCTACCTCAAAGGATGCCGAAAGAGCGTCTGTGGACTTCATTGATTTCTCCTCTCGCTTTCTCTCCATCACCCCACTGTGCTTCTCTTGTCCCAGGCATTGTGGACCTCACCTGGTCTCCCACAGTGCTGCACTGTGGTTTGACAGCCAAAGAAGTAGGGCCAAATATCCAGCAAAGAAAGAAAGAAAGAAAGAAAGAAAGAAAGAAAGAAAGAAAGAAAGAAAGAAAGAAAGAAAGAAAGAAAGAAAGAAAGAAAGAAAGAAGAGCAAAAATCCTTACCAGTTGTAGTATTTGTTTCATTCCCGAGCTCCCAACAATTTGTTTATTCGTTCACCAGTCATTCGCCCCTTCTCCTGCTTTTGCCTCTTGGCCACTAGGCTGTGGCACCACGAGAGATTAGGAGGAGCCAGTGCTCTGGCAAGCCGAGCGGATCAGTCCACCGAGGACATGTATCCAGGTAAGGAGAGAGATCAGCCGTGAGAGAGTCCATCAGCTAGCATAAGAGAGAGAGAGAGTGCCCTACACACACTCATACACACACCATCATCACCAACAAAGCTGTAGGGGAGAACAGGGAGGCTGCAGGCAGAACAGATGGGAGGGGTGGGAGGGAGCCGGGCAGCAGAGACTGTGAACATAACAGATGTGTTGACTTTGAGTTATACAGGAAATTGATGATGCTCCACACAGGAGGATGGAAGGGAAGGGAAGGTCGGGGGGGGGGGGGGGGGAGAGAAACAATAGTCAATATTAAACAGGGAAGGCTTTGTGTGTGCCTGTGTAGCAGGCACTCCTGTCTTTTTCTCCTCTCCCATTCTAGCATGTTAAAAAAAAAACTGCATGGGAAAACTGCATGCACATGCTGTAGCTATACATCCCGGCTGGATTACTGTAATGTGCTCTACGTAGGGCTGCCTTTGGAAAGTGTTTGGAGACTTCAGCAGGTCCAAAATGCTGCAGCCAGATTGCTGATTGGGGCTGGTTACAGGGATCACATAACCCCCTGTCACAGCAGATCCACTGGCTGCCAATCCATGGTCAGGGACAATTCAAAGAGCTGGTTTTAACCTAGAGCACCCTAAATGGCTATCTCAAGGATCACGTCTCCCTTTATGAGCCTGTTAACATCGGGGGTGAGGGGCTTTCTTTCCATCTTACTACCTTCATAGATGTGGTGAAGATGCAGGAGAGGGCCTTCTCTGTTGCTGCTCCCAGACTCTGGAACTCCCTCCCACTGGAGGCTAGGCTGGCCCCATCTTTGCTGTCCTTCCGCAAGCAGGCAAAGACCTTTCTCTTCAGGCAGGCTTCTCCTTAGTGGCTGACTAAGAGGGGTTTTAAAACAGGATGGTACGCATTTTTGTCGCTTTTAAATCTGTTTTAATAACGCCTTTATCTAACATTTTTAATATGTTCATTTAATACTTTTTAAATATTTGAACAGGTCACTGTTTTAAGCTTTAAAATGTTTTTTTTTTTTTAAATTATATTAGCCACCTTGGGTCCTTTTTTGGGAGAAAGGCAGGGTAAAAATAGGTTAAATAAAATTAAAATAAGATCAGTGATAGAAATAGTTACTAGTCAGAAATGACAAAATGCCAACAAGCTTCTCCTCAGCTGCAAACTGGCAATATATTTTCTGCTGGATTTGACAAGGGTTTTCACATTTTCATGACTGTTTTTTGAGGAAACTGCACCGATTGTGCAGCTAAAATGTAGATAAATGGCACTCCTTTGTAGCACGGACCTTTCAACATCTAATGCATCGTTTGCAGCTTTTTGATCAATCCTTCAGCCCTTCAGTGGTGGCTCTGTGTGTACACATGCTTTTACATCACGAAGAAGAAGAAGAAATAATTTTGCACAGAGGCACTTGGTGCAAATTGCAAAAACCTCAAGAGAAAAAAGTGCCCATTGTCTTCTTGTTGCAGTGGAGGTGAGAAATATCCTGTCTTCTCAAAAACAAATAATTTAGCAAGCTTTCTCCACACACCCCTAGATGAAACTCTCACCTTTACCATGTGGCTTCTCTTGATGTGAGAAACTGAGTACAAGGGTTTGGCAGAAAATATCCCATAAAGCCAGAGAACCACTCCAAACTCCACCCCACCTCTGGACAGGGCTGAGTCCCTGGCGAGAGCCACAGTACAATGCGGGGAACATTGATACCATCTGCTAAATGCCCTCCTTGCATGCTAGATAGATAGACAAAGGGATGAATGGGACATGTTAGTTTCACTTTACACTCATCTGCCAATATTCATTCATTCATTCATTCATTCATTCATTCATTTATATGCCACCCCATTAGTGCACAGCACCATTCTCGACGGTGTACATATAAAAGAAACAAAACATGACAAAAGAATAACAAAAATATAAAATATAAAAAGCCCAAGATGCACAGCCAACAGAAATAAACCGGCTATAAGCCCTGATGGTGCACCATATCAAAGCAGCAGTGCAGGAGTCAGTAAATGCAGAGAGGCTGCTTTCGAAGGCCTCTTGAAAGAGATGCATCTTCAACAGCCTCTTAACATTGGGGAGGGAGAGAGCCAGGCCTCCACTAGGAGGCGATTCCAAAGAAATGGTGCCACAGCCAAGAAGACCCGATGTCTTGTCAAAAATTGTGTAGCCACCTAGAGCAGTAGTCCCCAACCTTGGGCCTCCAGATGTTCTTGGACTACAACTCCCAGAAGCCTTCACCACCACCTCTGCTGGCCAGGATTTCTGGGAGTTGCAGTCCAAGAACATCTGGAGGCCTGAGGTTGGGGACCCCTGACCTAGAGGACCATAGTCTGGGGAGGATCTGGTGGTGCAGGAAGATGACCTTGGGGAGAGAGGCTCCTACCGTCTTACCATCTTACATTCTTTCCTTCAAGAAATGTGTAGATTTTAATACAAATTCTCAGCCATCCTGGATGAATTTAATGCGGACATCTGCTCCCAAGATGGAGGATTTAGGGAACTCTCCCTGCCTATCATCAGGGTGATAAAGAGGAGGTGCCGGTCAGGTTAGAAGAGGTAGACAACCCTAAATCAGTGTTAATACGGGTGAGAAAGCAGTTATCATGACTCAGACTTTTAAGCCTTCAAAGCCTGCTGCGTGGATGGGCAAACCTGCTATTTCACACTCAGTATTCTAAAATCTCAATTTCCTTTGCTGGGCAAAATCCTGTTGAAGAAAATTATGTATTTTAGTGTCACCATGAACGTGTTTTTTTCTCTTTTACTGTGCATCTGTCATCCAACGAGGTGTGCCATTGACCGCACAGGTGTGACTGAGAAATAAGCAGAATGACTTGCACAACTTCTCTCATGCATTTACTCAAGGCAGTAGAGTTCTGGCCACTACCTTTATGAACAAATCTCTACAGCAAAGTTGGGTTTTATGTTTGGGGAGTGGGAAAGAACCAAATGAAATTTTCACCCATCCCAGGATGAGGGAGGGAGAGAAAGGGAGATTTGGAGTTTTTAGAGCAAGGCAGGAAAGCTTTTGCTAGGTAGAATGTTCCTGGGTGGTCTGTATTGTGGCTTGATCATGGACCTTCTGATTCTGCTGGTGGAAAACAGGAAGATGCTTCATTTCCCCCACCATATGGGTAGTAGCATTGTAAAGAGCCTCTGCTGAGCTCCTGCAGCTCGGCAGGGTACGAGAAGGAAAGGCAGTCTGGAAGCAACATAAGATGCCCTGGATAGAACCAGCTTCAAAGGAACCTGAACTTTCATAATGAGTATGCAGCAAATCACAATTCCATTTTCTTCACCAGAAGGAGCCCTACACAATTTGTGTTACTAGTTTTCTACCGTAGGGGAACAAGGTTGATAGTCGTTTAATAACAATCGTAGTTGTGTCGTGCTATCACGTCAATTCCAAGTTTTGGCAACACTTTAAGGTATAGGTAGAGAGTACTCAGACATGATTTGCCGTTCCGTTCTTCTGGGAGCACTATGAAACCATGCAGCTTGCCCCAGGCTGCATAGGCTATCTCGTCTCGCAGGAGGCACAGTGGGGGAATCAAACTCCCAACCTTTGGCTCCACAGCCAGATGCCTAACTCACTCCAGCCAGCAATGGTCATTTATGCAGCAACAAATAAGATGAAATTCATACCCCCTTCCCCAAAAAGAGGACCAAAGACACAGATCTGCATGACATCTCCTTGTGTAAGTTTCAAAGCACAGATGCAAACTGAAATAAGCCAATGCCAATTTATGGGTAGAAATATACAGTCCGTATATTGAGAAAATTACTGTATGTATTTATCAAAATAATTACCATAACATAAACAGAATTACAGGATCTCTCACTTTAACCTGGGTACCTGCTTGGTCTGCTGTCCATGTGTTTATTTATTGATGGGAAAAATGGAGGTCCTTGGTTCCTTAATTTTTAATAAAACTCAGACCGGTCAGTGCTTCAAAGAGAAAATAGCTTCAATTCCTCAAATAGGCTGCATAGACAGAGGACTGTTCTCCATAAAGTAGGACACGTGGCCAACACTTTCGTGTAATCTCACATGGCTGAAGACATTTGAGAATGTTGAACTCAGAACCCACCCACCCTCTCCTTTTTTTTTCTGGGGAAAATAATTTGTTTTTAATAGGGACTCAGACTTGGGACTTGGGACCAAGGATTTGCCAACATCCCTGGGCGACATGTATTGCAATTCTTGTTAAATGATCAAAATTCTGCAGCTGTATATACATATATGTTGTCCGTTGTGATTGTTTGCCCATCTTTTGTCCTCTTTTTGGATAATGGGCAAGTAGTGGCCACCCAACAATAGATGGTGACTGGGAGAACTGGAGACTGTTACAGGGGGCAACAACGGAGGGGATCTGTTGTAAGTAACTCATCTTTAGGGGCCTCATTGCTTAAGTCAGGTGCACGGGCCCACCTGTTATACAGCCAAATATATCTCCTGTCTTCATGAACAAGATCTCCTCCTTCCAAAATTGAGGGTATATTTTGTGTTCTCAGACACAGATCTGTTGTGCGGTGGCCTTATGGAGCGGGGGTGGCTTGGTGAGGAGTTTAGAGGGCCTAATCCCCCGTGTGCAGTAATTCAGGGAAAGAGGATTACCCGTTCTGCCTGTGCTGCCCTCATCTAAATATAGAGAGATTCCACCTTTTCATTTCATCTCATCTGGGCACGGAGGGTTCTCAGGCTGGTAGGCAGGCAGGCAGGCAGGCAGGCAGGCAGCTTTCTCTTTATTATTTCTGGCCCAGCAGACAATTCATTTCTATATCCTACACCAGTGTCCTGCTCCCCAGAAGCAATTTCATCTGGCTTTCAGTGACCCAAACAAATTTTAATCAAGTCTCTGGGAAAACCACCCCTCTGAGATTTTTCCTATGGGAAGTAGGGTTGCCAAGTCAGCAGCTTTCCGGTCCCTGAGGTTTCACGATCAAAATCTGAAACCAAAGGATTGTGCCATGTATAATATCTGCAAAATTGTGTGTGTGTGTGAAAGAGAGAGAGAGAGAGAAAGAATGAATGAATGGAAGAGGCAATGTGTATTTCCTATTCTTGTTAGTATGGATACAACCTCCAACTCTTATAGAGCTTTTGAGGTATGTGAAGCATTCAAGGAGTGGCCTACCACGACCACCTCCAAGCGAGTTTCCATAGCCAAACAGGGATTTTAACCCAGGTCTTGTGAATCTGCATCTGACACCCTACCGACTACACCATGCTGGCTCTCTAGATTTCCTGTACTTCTTCCTAAACAATATTATGTATGCAACACACATGTGAACCGCTTTGTGCCTGGTGCCACCTAGAAGCAGGGAAGAGATGGGTCCTCCGATTATAAAGCCACCACACACATCGTAAAATTAAACCTTCTACTCCTCTAGCTTTGTTACCCTGGCATTGGCTTCCTAGCCTGGCCTTCTTGAGAAACAGGAGTTCCCTGAAAGGTCAGCCGACAGCTTGAGGCCCCTCAAGAAAATAGTCTCCTGCTTGTAAAGTCTCCATTCTTATTAAGGATCACTTTGTATGACCTTAATCTTTACAGTGGGCAAAATCCTGTTCATACTGGCATAACATGAAGTTATGCACAAGGAATTGTGCAGTGCCGTTGCACAATCAGTTGTGTGTCCTCAACATAGCTGATTGCGCAGTGGGCCAGTGGACGTGCTTATGGCATTGCCCTTCCCCTTCAGTGCTAGCCCAACAACTAACCTTGAGTTGCACGCATCCTTGTGCAATAGCGTTTGGGGTGGTGTTTTGAAATCTTCACTTCTAGCTATCTGCTGTAGTTTTTAAAATATCATTCTGCCAATTTAAAAAACAAGTAATCAATTTTTGTTAAGGATGCATTTTGAAAATAAAATCACTTACCGAACAAGTTCACATTTCAGTATCGCAGCTTCTATATAATGTGTATGTATTGTGTAAATGTAGCTATTTGTGTGTCACATGATGCCAGTGAAGAGCATGGGAAAAGACTGACATCAGCAAGGTGGATTGAGGGGAAATCCCCACCTGAAATCTAGGAGGCTACAG
The DNA here is from genome assembly GCA_037013535.1 of Intellagama lesueurii. NCBI lineage: Eukaryota > Metazoa > Chordata > Lepidosauria > Squamata > Agamidae > Intellagama > Intellagama lesueurii. Next base: position 9,373,396 of record JBAJHW010000011.1, on the reverse strand, counting down.
CAGAGTTTGGATGGCCATCAATCAGCAATGCTCTAGCTGTGGGTTGCCTGCCTCAGTGGTGGGGTTAGACTAGATGTTCTTTGGAGTATCTCTAATTTTACCATTATTGAACTTGGACAGGAGATCATGAGAAACTATGGACTGTTATGAAAGAAGTGGATGTGCCTCTGCACTTGACTGCCCTGATGCATGACCTGTTTTGTGAAAAAGAAGCTACTGTTAGGACAGAATATGGAGATGCAGAATGTTTTTTTAAAAGGCAAGGGTGTCAGACAAGGGTGCATTTTATCCTCTTATCTGTTTGTGTGTATGCAGAACATATATGGAAAGACAGCCTAGATTCAGATGAAGGAGGAGTGAAACCATCAATAATTTAAGATATGCAGATGGCACCATCTTACTGGCAGAAAGCAGCAATGACTTGACTTGACTTCTGATGAAAGTGAAAAAAGGAAGAGCCGAAGCAGGACTGCAAGATGAACATTAAGAAGAGAAAAAGCACGAAGAAGAGCTACACATCTTTAAGGCTGACAATGAAGAAATTGAACTGATGAAAGATTTTGTATTTCTTGCTTCAATCATCAGTCCAAAGGGGTAAAAGCAGCCAAGAAATCAGAAAACTGGGACTCAGAAGGGCAGCCATGAAGGAATTAGAAAAGATCATCAAGTGTGAAGATGTGTCACTGGGGACCAAGACCAAGATCATCCGTACTCTTGTGTTCCTGATTATGTATGGGTGTAAAAGCTGGACAGTAAAGTAAGCTGACAGGGGGGAAAAATCTGATTCATTTGAAATATGGTTCTGGAGGAGAGCTTTGTGGATACCCTGGGTTGCCAGAAAGACGAACAAATGGGTCCTAGATCCAATCAAGCCTGAACTCTCTTTGGAGGCAAAAACATTGAGGCTGAGGCTGTCCTACTTTGGACACATCATGAGAAGGCAAGATTCTCTGGAAAAGACCATGAGGCTGGGCAAGGTTGGAGTCAACAGGAAAAGAGGAAGACCAAACACAAGAGGGATTGATTCAATCAAGAAAGCTACAGCTTTGAGTTTACAAGAGCTGGGCAGAGCTGTTGAGGACAGGACGTGGTGGAGATGACCATAAGTCAGAGGCAACTTAACTGCACATAACAGCAATTTCCAACAGAGGCGATGACATTTAATATGAAATTTGGCCAGATGTAAAGAGGGTCAATGACTATGGAAAAAATACACTTCCAGATAATGGACCACAACACAGAGAGGAGCATGACCCTTGAGAATGCATGAAGAGTTGGTTGCCGTTGCTATCCTCCTAGCCTATCCATTTTAAACCTTTTATCTAAATCCATAATTGGAGTGTGGTCAATACATGGAAACTCATTTTTCTCCTTCTATCTGCTCCCTCGCCTTGTTCCTTATGAGACTTTTAAGCCACCATAACATTAAACTGCTCATTAGCACTTGAGTAATTCTATAATCTTTTCACAGAGGAAAAATGCTATCAAAGCATTCAGTTCGTGATCTGGAAAATTAATTTAGGATGCTGCCAACATTCAAAAGACGGCCTCCTGGACCGTCTCACTGCTGGATTTGTTAATGTTATTGGAATTTTCTGCCAAGCTAAGAAAGGATAGATAATTCAGAGAATGGAGTGAATAGCTTCAGTGGCCAGACATTTGCAACAACCTTTAAAAAAAAAAAAAATTAATCCCGATTTTAAAATGCTTTTCTCCTCTTTCTCATATTTCCAAATTGTTATCTTTAAAACAAACTGTTGGAGTTTTATTTGCAGCCTTGCTGCTGTCTATGGTTTGTGTGACTAGGAGGAACTTTTTCTGGGCTGGGGGGATTGTCTATCTGTCCAGCACTAACCAATCATTCTTTCCAACCTCTGAATTCAAAGAGAGTCCCACCGCTCTGCCGAGCCTGCTTTCTCTCTATTTCCTTGGTTGATGGCTGTTGTTTTGTTTGTTGTTGATCTCTTCAGTTGGTTGCTAAGTATGTGTGCAGAAAGAAAGCAGCATACACAAGTCTGTAATTTCAAACCACTGTAAGTAATGTTTTGATTCTTTTGCCTACAAATGCCTCAGAGTGAGTTACTGAGATTGTACGTGCCAGTTAGTGAAAAAGGGGTGGACTCTGGGGAACTTGTAGCTCTTCTCCTCTGTGGATCTCTGTACTTCTGCTGCATTCATTAAAAAAAAGAATTTTACCAGAAATTCGGAACTCTGCAATACAAACTGCTCTAAAGTGGTAGGAATATAGATTCAGATCTATGCAGCAAGTATTAGTTAGAAAGTAGATGACCAAAAATCCTGTCACTTTCAGAGATGCAAAGGGTAGAACATGTGAAAGTGGGAGATTCAAGCTGAAACTACACCCTCCAGAAGAAGCCGAAAGATTAAGTTTGTCAATGAAATCAGCACCACGGCCATGTATATATATGATACAAGCCCTACTGTGGTTTTAAAATTGCACCCAACATGCACTTTTAAAAAAACGGCAGGAAGGCTTGCATCTGGCTTTTACAACCCTCGGAAAGCTCCCTCAGATGGAAGGGGTTCTTCTAGGAAGGCAACAGGAAAAGCAAAATGTGGGAAGGTACATTATGGATACAAGGTGAATTCTTTAATGGTGGCAGCGAAGCCCCAAACTGATCTAAAAGCTGGCATTTTAGTCTGAGGCTAATAATGTGCATTAGAATCGGTGTTGCAAGCAGGTTCACGCTTGTTCGTAGTCAACCTGCAGTAAATACCTTTGCTATGGATTGTTACAAATCTGTAGTTCCCTCCTCGATCGTTAGGGGGAAAGGCAATGGGCCGTTTGATGGCCGTACGCCATGACACCATTCGCCAGCCTGCATGGGGAATCACTTGGCCACCTGTCAATCAGTGCTACAGATACAACTGTTAGGACATAAACCTAATCTACGTTGGATACAGGGTTCCCATAACTATCACCAAGATTCCTCTAAGGAAGCAGATTGTAATGCATGAAAGCCCAGACTAAAAGGAGCCTGTTAGTCTTTAAAGTGCCACCAATTTTTATTTATTTATTTATTTATTTATTGCAGTTCATGTTGAAGCAGACTGACATTGCTGCCTCTCTGAAAAGGATGATCAAGAATTCGCTCTAACACAACATCAAGTCATCTTGCAGAGGACTCCTACCTGCTACACTTGACCTCACCTTTGCCCTTTTGGGATGCCAGCAGTAACTTTCTACACATTGGCTGAGATCCTATTGATGTAACTTTACACGGTGTAACTCGGATGATGTCATAAGCCCGCAATGGTAATATTTATTTGAACTGTATTGAAAGCTTCTTATTCCCTCCACGTGTCAGTTTCTGAGGCTCCCTAGAGGAATCCTTTCCACCCGGGGAATCCTTTGGGAGCCTTGGGATGGGGGTGGGGCTTAAGAGCTAAAAATCACTGCCACTCGTCCTTCTGCCAGAATCGGGACCACTGATGCCAATTCAGCATTGATTTCTGACTGTTCAAAGTCTCTCCACCCCTGAGGCTTAGAAAGGCTTTCTTGGGTCAAAAGCAAGCCCTGGGGAGCCTCGGAACCCACAGGGGAGGATAGAAAGCTTTCAATTAAATTAAACTTTACCATCATGGGCTGATGTTATCATCCTAAAAGCACAGCATAAAGTTACACCAAAAGAACTTCAGTCTTCCAGTGGTTCCCAACCTTGGCTAACCCATGTGTTCTTGAATTGCAACTCCCAGAAGCCTTCACCACTAGCTGTGCTGGTCGGGGTTTCTGGGAGTTGCAGTCCAAGAACACAGGGGTGATCCAAGGCTGGGAACTACTGGTTTACACTTATCACTATGACTACAATGTGTTTATGTCCTTAAAGTTTATATCAATACAGTAACAGAATGCCTGTAAACATATGACCGTCTTTCTTAGAAATGCTGGACTTTTCGTTTCTATCATGGTAGGGCTCAGGTTCTTTGATAGAATGATTGATGGGACATAATAGAAAAAGCTGAGAAGCACTGATCCAGATGGCTTGGTAAATAGTGCTCAGGTGGGTCCAACAGCTGCAGAATATGTTAGGATCAGTGATGTCAGAATGAGGTCTTAGAAACAAAGAGCAAGCTACTTGGTAGAAGGTTGAAAGCCAGGACTTGTGACAGGTCTGAGATGAACCTGATAGGAATTGTTAATACAGTTTTGTGAACCAATTGTAAAGAGCATGAAATGCTGTAAGTTTCTGTAAGAATCTATGTAAAGGAAAAGCCTGAAAGTAATGATTTAAACAGCTGTAGAGATATATGTAGAAGAAAATATGTAACAGCTGTGGGAGAAGCTATGGATTGGCTAAACTTGGGATAAAGCCAGCAGCCTCAGCACACACAAGTTCGTTGGATGTTGTTGTTGGTTGTTGTGGACGGTTGTTGTTGGTTGGTGTGTGTGGCGAAGAAGCGAAATCAAGGAGAAGAAGAAGGAATGCTGGACTGATTTATGGACATTGACTACTGAACTGATTTATGCCTAAACTCTGTTGATATAGATGTGAATGACCAATGGAATGATCAAGGATGAAGCTGTATGTATAAATCTTGCTACAAACCTGACACAATATATATATTTCTTCACTAAATATTGTCTTTGCGGTTGAAGACTCTTTTGTGCAACTTCAATTCTGGAAATTCTGCTTGTGGGCAACCCCTGGTACGTTGCCAACTCTGTCAACTTGCAAGCTAGCTCTTTCCGAAATGTTACCAGTTCCATGAGTAGGATCAGCTGAGGAGTCTTCTTGACACATGGATAAGATGGCGATGTAGAGCAGTGATTCCCAGTCTTGGGGATGTTCTTGGACTACAACTCCTGGAAATACTGGCCAACACAGCTAGTGGTGAGGACTTCTGAAAGTTTTAGTCCAAGAACATCTGGGGACCCAAGGGTGGAAACCACTGGTGTAGAGAGAAGAGGTTTAGACTGTTGTTGTGGGTTACAACTTCCAACCCTCCTTTCCAAGACCCTCCTTTTCCAAGGGTGCAGAAAAGCCATCTCCCTGGGACTCCCATGTAGTTTTCTTGAAGGTCCTGCCAGGTTAGCAGCCTTGGCTTCAATGACCTCATAGTCTGAGGTCAGTGCACCAAGCACATACCTGTAACTTTTTGCCAGTAGTCAGTCATATTTGTGACATTGCGTTGAAGACCTAGATAACTCCTCTCTTAGCTTTCTGCCTTCACTGCTGGTACTTATACTTTATCTGGTTCATTCACCTGCAAAGATAAGTTCTTCAGTAGTGGAAACCAAGGAAGGGAGTCCCTTGTACCAACTCCTCTTGTTGCTAAACCTTCACAGAGGCTCAAGGTGCACCATTTAAAAAAAATAAATCTGGCACTTTCTCACTGAGGCTGAGATGCTTAGTCACTGGGGCTCCTTCTTCAGATCAGTAAGCTGCTTCTTTTTTATTCCTGATCGTCCTTCTGTTCTGCTGCAAACTTTCTCACAGTTCCTCCAGCATTTACTTTACAAATGCTCTTCAGTCAGGGTGGGCAGAGTGTGGCCTCTGAGTACCCCTTTCCTGTTCTCCCCAAAGGCTGTATCAGGAAAACAAAACAAAGTAGGAAAATGGCATTTTTCCCTCCTGGAAGCATCCGGGTGCTGTGAATTTCTATAAAAACAGGTTGCAAAGTTTCCTGCCTTGGTTGAAACTGGAATGAACTTCAGGTTTGTCATATTTGCATACTTCTGTAGTTGTTGCATGCATTTTGGGGTGGTGCATCCAACAGTGGGTCCTGAGGTACATAATTGGCCCGTAGACAACCCAAAGTTGCTGGTGTACATAGAGTACAGATGCTCTGTCTTCTGGTCCCAAGGAACATCATGTCTCTCTTCCTAGTGTTTTCCTCTATAACATGATTGCACCCTGGTAGCCTCAGCAAAACACAACAATAGCTGTGTGGGCCATCCAAGAAAGAGCCATACTCTTGCTGTCATCATTCCCCACCATCCGAGAAGGAAAGTAGAGAAGGAGGAAGAAAGATCTACCACCTTACTTTATTATTATTATTCTTTATTTATTGTATTTATATCCCGCCCATCTGGTCAATTGACCACTCTGGGCGGCTAACAACACTTAAAATAAAACAATTTAAATATAGCAACAATATACAACATCAATAATCAATTGTTCAAGACGGAAAGAAAAAAAAAGAAAGAAAAATAAATCAAATAGTGGCTGGAGGGAAGGCCTGCTTAAACAGCCAAGTTTTCAATTGGCTTTTGAAAATGCCCAGCGAAGGGGCCATACGGATCTCAGGGGGGAGTTTATTCCAAAGGCGAGGAGCCACTGCCGAGAAGGCCCGGTTTCTTGTTTTTTCCTTCCGGGCCTCCCTCGGCGTTAGGCTCCTCAACCTCACCTCCTGGCTAGATCGAGTGATACGGGTAGATTTTGGTGGGAGTAGGCGTTCCGCCAAATATCGAGGCTCTAAACCGTTTAGGGCTTTGTACGTAAGCATTAAAACTTTGAAATCAATGCGGAACCGAACGGGCAGCCAATGCAGAGCGGCCAGAGTGGGAGAGATATGATGATATTTTCTCACCCCACTAAGAAGTCTGGCCGCTGCATTCTGCACCATTTGGAGCTTCCGCATCAACCTCAAAGGTAGCCCCACGTAGAGCGCATTACAGTGGTCTAATCTCGAGATTACAAGCCTTGTAGAAGTACCTTTACTTCTAAAGGTAATCTGCTGCCCCCCCCAACAAATTTCAGTGCACGTTCCTAGAAAAGTCATTAGGGAACCAATGACATTTGGGCACCCTTTCATTTCAATCTTTGCATTTATCAAAGATTCTCTGAAACAGACATGGACCAACTGAGATTTTCCAAGCCGAGAAGCAGCCTAGCCATGCTGGCTGGGTGATGCTGTGATCTGTACTCCAAAGAAAGGAACATCCCTTAAGCTCTACCTAGGCCTTAGCGGCTGCAGTTCTCCTCTGCTACCTGGTGGGGCTAGTTGCAATTGCTTCACTGTGTTCTTTGGTCACAACAAAAACAAGAAAGATAACTGTCAAGACTGCCAAACTGAGTGTAGCAGGAGTTTTCAGGGGTCTACAGCTCATATCTTTAGAACCTGCTGTATAGAAGATGTGGACGTCTTTCTGAAGACAGCTTGAGCAACACAAGGGGCCATGTGGAATGTGTCTAGGGATTCACAGAGATCTCATTCAGAGCCGCACAAATCTTGTCAAGGCCCGCAGACCAAGTAGAACGCATTCTTCTGGTAAACTTCTGCACCCCCATCCACCCACACGCAACCTGCCTCAACACGCTTTCCCCATCAGGGCCCCTTTTTTGAGCTGTGAGCTTCACAGTTTAAACACATGCCTACTTTAAATAAATGCACATGATTACTGTGTACAGTAATCATGTGCATTTATTTATGGTAGACTCCAGAAACACAAAAATGCTTTTTTTGGTCTAAATTGTTGTTTTGGCTTCCAGAGATTCTGGCAACATGTTATCTCGATGACTCTCAAGTGACGTATAGTTGCGGGTCTGTTGATCCGGTCAAGTTACATCAGTTGTGTTAGCTCCCCCTTTTTGTATGTTCCTTGTCCTAACACTCACTGCAGTCATACCTGAGTATTTAAGACACCTACAAACTTAACAGGTATGCTACGAGAGCACTTCAAAACATGTTCCACCAACACAGGAGCAGACACCTGAAGGCATAAAGATTTAAGATCCATGTTTTAGAGACTTCCTTTGCAATTAACATCTCTCTTGATACTCCAAAATAAAATACAAATATGGAGATTTAATATACCTAGGAGCCTTTGGGGAGAAGAGCACTGCTTTGTGTGTCATTTGGCAAAAAGGAGGGGAAAAAATAGTTTGAAGAGGTGATTCTTACCTGGAAGTAGAAGAAGGGGATATGTTGCAGCTAAGCAGAGCCTGCTGCCTGCTCCACTCGGCGACTGAATTTTAAAAAGCAAGCAGGGAATCACTGCATCGGAATTTCCCCTCCATGCGGCGATGCAGTCGTGCCAGGCATTGCATGTTAATGATGCGCCTGCAGGATTCCCAGAAGAGGAAGGACCATGCAGTACACCTGGCTTTTGTTTTGCTTCGGCAACACGACAGAAAGTGAGATGTGAAGGAAGAGGTAAAAGTAGAAGGAGGAAGGAGGGGAAACTGCAGAGCTTACATGGAGAAAGTGTGCATGTTGGGATAGAAATGTGTATAATCTCATAATATTTTTTAAAAAAACCCAAACAATCACAGTCCATTTCTCCGTACTAAAGTTCTTTTTTAACAGTTCCTTTGGCAGAACTGATAATGATACAATAACTCAGACAGAATGCACCAGATTGCTATTTTGACACCATGCCTATAAGGCAGCCTTCGTCAGCCTCTCTTGAATTGCAGCTTACATGTTCTCTAGCTCCGAGCGCTTCCTGGCTAGTAATCATGTAGCCTAGCACATATAGGGGGTGTTGGGCTAGGAAAGACTGTTGAATCTCTCCCGCCTACCAGTCTGTTTGCTGGTTTCTACCACATGAAAAATCTTCTCTATTCTTGCTAATGGCGATCAGTCTTAAAAAAAAAAAAAGGCACCAAATGCATGTATACGCAGTTGTGACTGTCACCATGGCGAATATGCTATGGTCTCTGATGAAATGACTAGAGACCACCTGATCCTTTCTGATGAATTAAGCATGGGGAGGAGTCCCACAGGAATCCATAAGGCTACCCACCAAACAAAGACAACAGGAATGCTGCTAAATAGTGTAAAGTGAAAAGATAGGCCATCTTTACCACAATATGTCACTTTGGGTTACGCACCAGGATAAGGAGAAAAAACACACAACTCCTTTAACTGCACTTAATGACTGGTGAATTCTGGCTAGATACATACCAAGTGCTTTTGATGAGGACTAGAGAGAAGTGCTTTATGCAGCTGAAAAAAAGAGGACAGAATACTTTTTTTCCTCATCTGAGTGAGAAGCTGGGAGAACTGTAAGAGCATTGTACTGTTTGGTTTGGAGAAAACTGGAGTCTTTTGAAGTGAGCATCAATTGAGGCCGACTATGCGGCTACTCCCTGTTTCCCAAATTCTCCTGTTTCCAGCTCAGGGTGTGCGCCCACTGGCAATAAGAACCACAGTTAAATTGATTTAAGCATTATTCAGATCAAGTTATAAAATCTCATTTACATGATGCATGGGTGACATTGATTTTTGGGGGGTCTGCAAAGTGAGTTGTTGTTTTTCAACTGGCTGGTGGGGGCTTTTTAAAACACCTCACTTCTAAATCAATTCAATACGGTTTGGTGGCTGTGCACTGTGCTGTCAATTTACTTTGTGCCACTGTTGAATGTCAACGGCATTGGCAGCATGGTTTTAACTCTTCAATTTAAAAAAAATCTTATTGAAATGTTTAGCGATGTATCGCTTAGTGCACTGTCACCATGAACTTTTTTTTGTCAGATGAATGCAGCCATCGATTTATTGCTGTATCACTTTTTTTTAAAGTCAAACAATTTAACAAAAATGTGCTCCTAAAATAGAAAGGGTTAGGGTCGATTTGGCAAGCTTAGTGTTAAAAATAACCACCTCTGCTGCCACTCATAGTGTAAGGTACAGATGGTTTTATAACCCATAATCAAGGAAAATACCAGGGTGTAGACAGAGGTGGGGATCAGTTTTTGATTCAGTTCATTTTTTAATTTTAAAAAAATTCAAAATTTCCAAATTCTCTATAGTCCAAACATAAGAAATTTGAAAGTTAAAAAAAAATTCAAATGTGGGAGAATCCAGAGAGGGCAGATTCATTCACCTGAGCCTAGGGCTTTGAGTGCTTATGCTTAACCCTCTGGGTCTGAATTCCGTGTATTCAACTCTGTTAGTGCTGAATGTTGCCATGTCTTTTTGAGGCTTCTCATCTTTAAGACACATGTAGCACACAGGGACAACATCATCCTCTCTATGCTGGGAATAGCTCTATCTGTTGCATTGTGAACATTCACTTCCATTTTTACCAACGAATTTGCCAAAATGTGCAGAATTTACCAAAATGTGACAGAAAGAACTTGACATTCAAAAAAATGTAAACGTGGGACAGATTTTCTTGTCCTGGAAGATGTGGGCAGATTCTGGGCACCAAGGGGCCAAATTTGACCCACCCACCCCCAGGATCCACCACTGAGTACACCACTCCCCAAATGTTCTTTTTTTAAATAAACCAGAAAACAAATGATTAGAGAGTGCCAGGATATTCACTTCTGGTTTTGTTTCATTGAACTGAAGAGTTTTGAGAGGGAATGGGGTGTTTCACCAAAACCACCCCTCTTGGAGGAGGGATTCAGAAAAGCCTCTGGTGGGGGTACGGGCATGGACCGAAGGCCAAGCTTTGCCCATCCCTGGTGCTGACGGTGGCAGAATGTGAGTGCAGTTCTGCTCCTTTTTCCTTCTTCATAAGACCTCAATTAGAGCACCTAAAAGGGGAGCCCAAATCAGGAAGGGGCCAGTTTATGCCTTTCCTGATCTGACAGCCTGGGATCGGGTGTGGGTGGGGAAACTAGGCAGCCTTTGGGCAACTTAAACAGACCACACAGTATTAGTGAGAAATCAGCTGATGGGTCAAAAGTGCTGGAGTTTTATTGCAACCTCTCATACTGCCTGTCGTTTGTTTGACTGGAAGGGACTTTTCTGGGCTGGGATGACTGTCCATCTATCCGGCACCACAAAGAGTGGTCTCCACTTTAGTCCCATCACCTTTATAGGTATGTTTGACGGATCTAAGAGTGGACCTTCCCAGTGGCTGCCCCGCCGAGTTATGGAATGTCCTTCCCCATGAGGTTAACTGTTCCTCTTTCACTGGCAACTGAAAACCTTTTGTTCAAACGGGCTTTTAATATTTAATTTTATATAGCTAGAGATCCTCCACATGTTGCCATTATAGCTTGTTTAATGATTTATTTTCATACGTTCACACATTTTAATCTATTTTTAGATGATGAGTTTAATAACATTTTAATAGCTCGTGCATTTTGTTTCAGTTTTTAATTTGTTTTAATGATCTTTGAAAGATCACCTTGCTTCCCTTCACCAGGAGAAAGGCAGCATACAAGTGCAATCAATCAGTCAGTCAGTCAATCAATCAATCAATCAATCAATCAGTTCAGGATATTGTTGTCTCATGTTCCAAGGCCTCACTTTACTGTCAAAGATAATGGTTCTTGGTTCAGGGGACATGCTTCTCCTCATGGAAAATCCAGATTACCAAGATCACTGTGAGGTCAAACCCACTGACAATAAAACCCGCTGTTCTGCATTAAAAAGAAAAGCTATTTAAATTTTCGCATATACAGTACACAAGATACTCTACTGTGCCAGGGGAGCGGGTTTTTCTGCTCCTCTGTCAGGGATCCGTTTGTTTTAAGGTGCATGTAGAAGCAATTTGCTGGAATTGATTCCACATCCTGTATGTGAGTGCCCTTACCACTTTTTTCTTAAATTCTTGCTTTCTTGTACAGTGCTATAGAAGACAGCAGGAATGGAAAAAAAAATCATCACAGTCCACTTTCCTTGCTTGCCCCCCCCTCGCTTTCTCACCCAGCCCACCGCTGCCCTACTGCTAGCTCGCTCCCCCTCACTTGCTGAATTGCTCACCTACCCCCTAATCACCATGTCACTACCTGATCGCTTGCTTCCCCCCTCTTGCTGACTCAGCCCACCACTCACTCAATTGCTTGGTTACCCCCACCCACCTGATCCGTCCCCACCAGTCAGCCCACCTGCTCGGCCACCTGTCCCAAAGCATGCGTTTCCCACGACCCTTTAGTGGGTGATGCAAGTTAAGGTATGTGACCAGGTGGCAGCTTTGGAAATAAAAAGAAACCAAATTTGTCTTGGAAAAGGAGCAGGGGGTGTCAGATGTCTTTGCTATGAGCAGATATGCCAACTCATATGCTCAGGAGATAGTAGAAGTCACTCATCAGTCTTAGTTCATTACCACATGTTGTTTCTGCTCTTGCTTCCTTTAGCCCCTAATGATTGTTGCCATTTACAGAACAAAGCTTCTAAAGGAAAGAACTGGATACCAAAGAGGGGTCTTACATCATCACTTGGTGTGAAAGGCAATCAAGCACCACCATCCCTTTATCTTAAAGTACTGGTTCCCAAACTGTGTGCCGTGGCACCTCATGGCACCGGCAAACTCAGCCTGGGGCACTGCAGAATCCTCGGAAGTACGTCTGCAGAAGTACCACCCAGGCTGGGCTTCCCCACTCCCTTATCTCCCCACCCACCCACCCAAATTATCATATCAGGGGAGCCACAGCCAGTGGCCAGTAAGACAAGGGAGCCATGAGTTGAAAAAGTTTGGGAACCACCATCTCAGAGCCTTCCATTAACCCTTTACCATTTACTCTCTGAATCTTAACTCTTTATGTGTGGCATGTTCCACAAACGTTCACATTAAAATATAGCGGTTCATCTTGAAGGTGTCACAACATCTTTGTCTTTTTATTATTTTTCTTGACATTGGGTTTCTCGCTGACGTGTTTGTTATACACAGGATTTTGCGTTGCCCATTCTATATGGAGCTCCGAAAAAAATATTTAGACCCATTTTTTGTTAAAGAAGGAGGGCTGTTTGGATCGTGACACACTGAGGTATATTTTGTCACCAGGAGAGTCAGTTATAGTGGCGAATATGGCAGCCTTTCTGAACCAGATAGTGAGGAGCTGCAGGCTGAGACATAACGGATTTGTAGATTCAGTTAATTCAGTTTGTTAATAGTATGTGATTTTTGTGTGTGTATGCCAATAAAGGCTCTGACAGACTGACATGTTTGTTTCTAACATGACTAACACTTTCAAAATTAACCATTTGAGAAACCTTACTTTCTCAAACCTAGTCACTGGTTGATTTGTTCATGAACCACGGTGTTCCATAAGCAATTTAGAAGACTTTGTAAACTCCATTCAATGTAAAATGCCAATGTTCTGCCCATACATCATGTGTGGAACAAAGACACCAAGTCATTGGTTTGATTAGAGAAGAAAACAGGCAAAACTTTTCTGGCTCATATGAGCTTCTGCAACTATTTTGGGCCGAAACCAAAATGAAAAAAAAACCTTCACAAAAACACATCTGGCTAAAGTTCAACGTTGTCCCTATGGAACGTCAGGTCCGGTGGATGGGATCGCAAAGCAAAAGGTCTTCTTGACAAGCTGACATTATTGGTGTTAGGAAAGCAGCTTTAAATGTCAGTAAACAAAGATCCAGGCTAGCTAAAGGCAAAAAGGTGGAGTTACGAGCTTTGTCAGAACAACTGAAAGAAGCCGTGCCAGCTCATTTTCCAATGCTAGTGGGTGTAATTATGAAGACCTCATACCAGCTTTTAAGAATAGAGCCAGTTCATAGGTTAGGAGTCATTGAAGAGTCCTGCTGGTCCACCACGATGGCTGCAAGATATGTCCAAATAGACAAAGTCCTGTTCTTTTTTAACTGCAGAAAAAGTGTAAATACAGAAGACACTACCATAGTGTCTTCTGTATTTGATGTTGCAAAGGTAACATTTTTTCCATATGTAAGCATAAGTTCATTGCTTTGGAACCTTCTTTGAGGACCTTATTACATGCAGAAGATCTCATGGAAAAGTTATTGAAAGTCTGATGCATCGTGCTGGGAGTCTCACCATCTTACATGTCATTTAATTGTTTTATTCAAACGCTCCCTGTGTGATGACGTCCTGAGTCTACAGTAACATTTGGGCATTCAAAGCAACCTTAGAATTATAGAATCATAGAATAATTGAGTTTGCAGGGGCCTATAAGGCTATCAGGTCCAACCCCCTGCTCAATGCAGGAATCAAAGTCAAAGCAGATCTGACAGATGGTTGTCCAGTTTTCTCTTGAATGCCTCCAATGCTGGAGCGTGTACCACCTCCTGAGGTCATCGGTTCCATTGTTGTACTGCTGTAAGAGCGATGAAGTTTTTCCTGATATTCATCCAAATTCTGACTTCCTGTAGCTTGAGCTCTTGTTACATATCTTGTACTCTAGGATGATCAAGAACAGATCCTGCCCTTCCTCTGTATGACTACCTTTAAAGTATCTGAAAAGTGCTATCATATTTCTCATCATTCTTCTTTTTCTAAAGGTTAAATATGCCCAGTTCTCGAAAGCCATGGTTGATGTGGTCACCATGGAGTAGTCAATATTACATTGGTTTTGTCCTCCCTTACTACTTCCTGCCTGGTTACCAGAAGTGGAGGGAGAAGATACATGAGTTCTCTGGAATACTTACACAGAACCCATTGCTGAGAAATGTCTCTCCTTGAGTGATAGCACGGGTAAGTTATTCTCCTGAGTAGTGAATGGATCTATCCATGGATTACCCCAGAATAACACAAGCTGGACAAATGCTGAACAACTTAGTACCCATTTATGTTGTGGAGTAAACTGTCTTGACCATCTCACATACCTTGAAAGTTCTGCTTTCATCAGAAAGTTTCTCAGAAGCAACTTGATGGCAAACAACAACAGAGCTGAGAGAAAGGCTAATTATACTGGAACCACTGAAACTTTGCTGCAAACAGCATCTGACATTGGTGGTGGTGGTTTGTTTATTTCCAGCTGAAGTGACTTAGCCATTCTAATAATTTGATCTGGGCAGGAGGGAAATTGATCACCCCCATTTGGATCCAGGGACGAGACATGATGGAGAGGCCTTGGAAGCACCCGAGTCAGAACAAGAATCTCCAGAAAACTGTGCATGTCTTGGATGTATGTCAATGGCTCCATATTCAGCCATAAACTGAAGTGCTTGAAACCACAGGACTGCCCTAACCGCGGAATCAGTATCCACAGTTTCACAGAAATACATGTTCCCAGGGTGTATTACCAGGACTGACCTCTAGATGGGACCAGAGACAATGGTATATACAGGTGGGTTAATGAAGCGATCCCCAACCTTTTTCGGTCCGCGGACCAGCTGGGGAAGGCGGGGCACCTCGTGCGCATGCGCGAATAAGCGCTCTCTCTCTCTCTCACAAGCGCGCCTGCGCCCGTGCGCAAGTGCAAACAGCGGCGCTCACACAGGCGCGCGCACACCCATGCACATGCGCAAATGGCGGCGTGGCACTCACATGGGGGTGCTGGAGCGTGCGCAAATGGGCTGTGCGGGGGTGAGTGCATACGGGGGGTGGGGCGGGAGGTCTGTCTCGGCGGCCCGGTCCAGCTCAAGCCACGGACCGGCACCGGGCCGCGGACCGGGGGTTGGGGACCTCTGGGTTAATGGAAACACACTCATCACCTGACCTCTCCAAGGGAAGCAACTTCCAGTGAAATAGAGAAGCAGCTTTGGAGTGGACGTGGCAGCAGCAGTTGCTAGTTTCAGGAAAGGCTCCCTTGCGAAGAGGAGGGCAGGAAACCCAGTCCTTTGGCAAGAATGAGCCAGGACTCCCTCTCTCGACCATGCATGAGCACCAGGGAAACGGGAAGGGCTTCATTTATCTGTTATTCCCGGCATCCATGGGGGGTAGGGATTGGAAATGATCCCCTGAAGATACTGCGGTCCTAATATACTGAGAATAAAGACTGGAAGCCTGAAGGTAAAGGGACTGTTATTAATGAGTATTGATAGTAGTGAGTATTGATGTCGAATTCTTAGCTCAGAATTTGTGCAAGACATTGTGTTTTTGTTTTCACAAACGCATTACAGTGGCCCATTCCGGTTCTGCTTACAAAAGCTGACTAAAGATGTTCGAAGAAGCAAACAAAATTATAAGACAACAAATTAAGATGTCACAATTCATGCAAAACCTATTGTCAGGCAATACAGCCCCACAGATTTCTCTGGCTTTTTGACATCATTAGCCCAGCCTCTGGCCAAAGGACCGCTTGGCCCCAGAGAAAAAACCGTTAGCACCATAGCCGAACCCCAAATGGAAATTCAGTAGCCTTTTGCCAAAAAAATGCCATCAGCAGGTGTGGCCCCTGCAGAGCACAAATTTAAAAATAAAAAACCCAAAATATGAAAGACATCATGGCCAGCCTTCATTTACTTTCTCTTGGGCTCCAGCCAGAATGGAAGTGGCAGCAGCCTCGATGCAAAACAAAAAAAATATTAGCTAATAGATGGTGCAATAGAGTACGGGCAATAGCTTTAATGCAGTGGTTTCCAAACTGTGAGCCGTGGTGCCCTGGGGCACTGCCAAACTCACCCAGGGGCACCTCGGAATCCTCTCATATTTTGCTGCTGCCACCTTCTTCCTCTCCTTGGCTGGCGGATCTCCCTGTGTGCCAGTCAGGATCATGCCTAATGCCCTGCCCGTGCTCAGGTGCAGACCCCAGGGTGAGCCACACCCGTCTCCAGACACCTACCTGCAGAGGAGGAGGAGAAGAGGTGGCAGTGCCCTTTTTGTGCCAGGGAGGCTCCAGGACGGGTCAGGGTAACCCCAAGTGGAAAAAGTTGGGGGACCCCTGCTCTGATGGGTAAGCTAAGCAATAAAGTCCTGTCTGAAACGTTAGAAACTCAGACAGATAAATTTCATGAAATTTGGCACCTTTTTGTTATGTACGTGAAGATTCAATAATAGATATCCTCCAAGCTTATATATGAAACTTTCAGAATAATTTTTTGGGATGACTAAGGGTTTATCCAGGTTGCACATTTGTTCCTTTTGAAAAACTGGTTCATTACTGCTTGTTTCTGCATTTTCTCCATCATCCACTTTCATAGAGCACTTGACACAGTATCTAAACCCATGCCTTCTTGAGCTTTTTTTTTTCCTCCCTGCTGCCTTCATGGTTAATTTTGTTCTGGAGGCTTGTTTTGAGGGCACAATTTAGCACTATAAAACAACATGATACAATAGTGCCTCAATAATTTAATATCCAACCTAGTGTCATGTTTCCATTTTAATTTTATTTTATTATGTTTTTACTGTTTATTTTTTACTGCTGTTCATTTTGTATTCTTAATATTGTGTTTGGTCTGTTCTTATACATCCTTGTCACTTTCAGGATTTGTTCCTAACATGTGAACAAGGGCTTAAATTTAATATTGTAGAGGGAATGTAAGATGGATGATAAATGCAAAGTCATGCCTGTAAAAGTCAAAGTGAAATGGTTGACTGATGACATGCAGCTGGAACAAGCTTAGGTAGTTCTTGTTAACCACGTTCAGCTGCATGGTCTGTAGTGATAGGCTGCTCCTACTATATAAGCAGAAGAGTAGGAACAGCACATTGCCACTCAGTAGTGAGTCTGGTGGTCTTTACTTTACTTCTTTGGATGTTTATGTTGCTCTAAGTGATTTATAAGTGGTGCTGGAGGAGACTCTTGAGAGTCCCCTGGACTGCAAGGAGATCAAACCTATCCATTTTGAAGGAAATCAACCCTGAGTGCTCACTGGAAGGACAGATCCTGAAGCTGAGGCTCCAATACTTTGGCCATCTAATGAGAAGAGAAGACTCCCTGGAAAAGCCCCTGATGTTGGGAAAGTGTGAAGGCAAGAGGAGAAGGGGACGACAGAGAACGAGATGGTTGGACAGGGTCACCGAAGCTACCAACATGAATGTGACCAAACTCCGGGAGGCAGTGGAAGACAGGAGGGCCTGGTGTGCTCTGGTCCATGGGGTCACGAAGAGTCGGACATGACTTAACGACTAAACAACAAAGTGATTTATGCACAAGCTATGTATATAATGCCATGTATATATGTATGATCTATGCTGATATATGAAGTCTGAATATATCATGTTACAAGTTCTTATCCAACTCTCTCTGTGTTTTTCCTAAACCCTCCGTGTCTTTATTCTGCTTATTAAAAGGGAGGATTTGAAGCTGCCTGATAAGAGACTCTGTTTAACTTGTTATCTTGGGCTCCAAGGTTTCTTTTCACCGACAGAGTGCTCTTGTAGCTTCAATATCCAAACGCTGACTCCAAGCTTCTGGAGAGGCAAACGCCACATCCTTGTTTGGAGTTGGCACCCAGCCAACAGTCACTACGTGACTGTTATTGTCTACCTTGTTGTAAACTGCCCGGAGTGGCCTTGGCTGCCAGTTGGACGGTATAAAAATCAAATGAATAAATAAAATAAAAGTTCCGTTTGGAGGTCCTTCAGTTTGGAAGCCCCACTCACGGCCCCCCTCCCAGAATGAACAGCAGCTGAACACAACCAGAGGGGCAGTATGTCTCCCTCATCTGAAAGAGCCTTGAGGCAAGAAACAAAATCATCAATATGCAGTGAGGAACAATTAATTCTTCAACTGCATCAGGTGTCGTAATTCATGGGTTTTTTTAAAAGCTATACCACAACATATTCAGCTGATATGCCTCGTTGGAGTGCCTGGGTGTGGAGCCAGTGATCACGAGATCAAAACCTCACCGTACCTCTGGGGAGACGGACCAGCCAAGATTACCTGGAACGTGTGGGGCTGATATGGTTACGTGCCCTGCCACCTGGATGGCCTTAAGCCACCTGGATGGTCCCAGAGCATCACCAGACAGAGGACCCGGTGACCCACTTCTGAGTGTTTTCTAGCTAGAAAATCCCGTGTGGGTCGCTGTGAGTTGGAACTGACTTCACAGCACATAATTATTAATTCACTTCATCAAGTGAATTATTAATTCACTTCATCAAGTATTACTACAGAATGTTCAGCTCGTCTTCACAAATCTACCATTCACCCTGTCTCCTTGAACCACTTTAAGATGATTCAAGCTGTATATTTGTGTCTACTCTTCCTCTCGCCAAGGCAGGGTGAGAGAGGAAGGTGACAGACAGACCCCAGATGTTGCCTTCCCTTGAAGGCAGAGACTGCCTTCCCACTGGGCTCCTGCGGCGAAATACAAGGAAGGCCTTCGGATCTAAATGCCAGAGTCCTTGACTCAAGGTCCCTGGCAGGTTACCTGCTTGTTTTACTGCATTTTTAATGTCATGCAGTCCAGCGGTAGCTCTGACTCTGGAGTAACTGAAAAATGAAAAAGTGCTTTTTAATATCTTGCTGTTGCCGTTTCAGCCCAAGCAACGTGGGCCTGACTCTGCTTAGAGAGAAAGGCTTTTTTTCCCACCCTTCTCTCTTTGAAGGTTGTGTCTTTTCTTCTTCCACGGAAATCTGCATGCACTTTTTTGGACAGTTTGTGGATTTATTAATTTTACCTCATGTAAAATGAATGTACCTCTGGGGAGAAGAGCCAGCCAAGATCCCCTGGAACATTGCTCATTCATTTTAACCCAGTTTGTTTATTTTAACATTCAAGCAGGGCCGGAGCTACCACTAGGCGAACTAGGCAACCGCCTACAGCGCAGAACTGAGAGGGGCGCAGAACTGACCTGAGAGGGGCGCAGAACTGACCTCAGGGGGGCGCAGAACTGACCTGAGAGGGGCGCAGAACTTTCCTGAGAGGGGCGCAGAACTGACCTCAGGGGGGCGCAGAACTGACCTCAGGGGGGCGCAGAACTGACCTGAGAGGGGCGCAAAATTGACCTGAGAGGGGCGCAGAACTGACCTGAGAGGGGCGCAGAACTGACCTGAGAGGAGCGCAGAACTGACCTGAGAGGGGCGCAGAACTGACCTCAGGGGGGCGCAGAACTGACCTCAGGGGGGCGCAGAACTGACCTGAGAGGGGCGCAGAACTGACCTGAGAGGGGCGCAGAACTGACCTGAGAGGGGCGCAGAACTGACCTCAGGGGGGCGCAGAACTGACCTCAGGGGGGCGCAGAACTGACCTGAGAGGGGCGCAGAACTGACCTGAGAGGGGCGCAGAACTGACCTGAGAGGGGCGCAGAACTGACCTCAGGGGGGCGCAGAACTGACCTCAGGGGGGCACAGAACTGACCTGAGAGGGGCGCAGAACTGACCTGAGAGGGGCGCAGAACTGACCTCAGGGGGGGCAGAACTGACCTCAGGGGGGGCAGAACTGACCTGAGAGTGGTGCAGAACTGACCTGAGAGGGGCGCAGAACTGACCTCTGAGGGGCGCAGAACTGACCTGAGAGGGGCGCAGAACTGACCTCTGAGGGGCGCAGAACTGACCTCTGAGGGGCACAGAACTGACCTCAGAGGGGCGCAGAACTGACCTCAGAGGGGCGCAAGTAGTTAGTCTTGCCTAGGGCGCAAAAAAGCCTGGCACCGGCCCTGCATTCAAGCAGGTCTAACTTGTTTTAATTGCACACCTTTTTGCCATTTGTATTACAAAATGCGTACATAGTGTGGTGTACGTCTCTGAAAAATTCTATAGGCCTCCCAAATTCTTGAGGTAGGCTGTGTTTCCTGTCTATGAGTCTTAGGAAGCACAAAGAAAGCCCCATCTCTGTCCTGAATATTTCTTTCCCTCTGTTTCCTCTCTTGGCAGCAGTTGTTTGTTTGCAGTTGATCTGTTCAGTTGGTTGCTAAGTACCTATGTGGAAAAAGCAGCATCCAAAAGTCTGTAACTTCAGATAACTCTAACTAAAGAAATATTTTTATTCTTTCTCCTAGAGATGTCTCAGAGTGAGTTACTGAGACTTTAAGTAATACTCTGGTTTTTCTTCAGATCGTATAAATCTTTCACCTTTTACTAAAGATTTCCCTGAAGAGGAACTGACCGACTTTAAGGGCCAGTTAATGAGAAAAGGGATGAACTCTGTGGAACTTGTAGCTATTCTCCTCTGTGGATCTCTCTATTTTGACTGTGTAGCAAAAGGAAGTTTACCAGAAATTCAAAATTCTACAGTGGCCAGTGTACTGCCAGGGGAATTTTGGGAGTTGTGGTCCAAACCACATCTTACATCAGCTGAAAGACCAGCTCTGTCAAGCTCCTCCCACCTGTCACCTGAAGGCAGACACTTCCTGAGGCCACTACAGAAGCAAAGTTAGGATATCAGGGATCGCCACTAAATGACCAGCTCTGTTGGGCTCCACACACATCCTCCACTGTTATTGCCACACCAGTCATTCCAGATGCACCAGAGGGAAAGTTGAGAAGTCAGCTGATCAGTCCCTGTTACTCAAAACAAAACAATCAAAAGTGTCAGCAACTGTATAGAGATACTGGAATTACAGTGTTTTTGTATTACAGAGTTTTGAATTTTGGTAAATTCCTCTAGCTGGGCAGCAAAGTGCAGGGATTCACAGAGCAGAATTAGCTTCCTCTTCCCAGAGTAATCCGCCCCTCAACTGGCACTTACAGTCTCAATAACTCACTCTGAGACATTATTAGAAGAAAGAATAAAATATTTCAATGTATTCTCGAAGGCTTTCATGGCTGGGATCCGATGGTTGTTGTAGGTTTTTCTACAACACGGGTTGTTTGGCCGTGTTCTGGAGGTTTTTCTTCCTAACATTTCACCAGTCTCTGTGGCCAGCATCTGTGAACACAGACAGAGTTCTAACTCCTGTCCTCTGAAGATGCCGGCCACAGAGACTGGCGAAATGTTAGGAAGAAAAACCTCCAGACCACGGCCAAACAGCCTAAAAACCTACAACAACCACAATAAAAGATTTCATTTACTTATAGTGAACAGATATCAGCAAGCTAAAAATATAACTGCTTCTCAGCGACAGGCCTTGATTCAGGACTTCCAAGAGACTAAAGGGATGGAAGCTCAGAGCAGAGAGGAAGGGCTTTCTTTGAATCAGAGTCAGGAGGGAATGATTGGTTACTGCTGGACAGATTGACCATCACTCTAGCCCAAAAAGATCCCTCCCAGCCACACCTACTAAATGCAGCATGTGAGGTTGCAATAATTCCAACATTCTGTTCTGTTTTTATCCATGGACAGTTAAAAACAGGAGAAAGAACATGGCTGGGCTAGACAGCTCTTTTGCAAAGTCAAGCTCATGCAGGCCATTAAAAAAAAAACATTCAATTCACCTTGCTCTGAAAGTCTCTGAATCTCCTCAAGCTATAATATGTCTTTGGATCGCATTAAGGCTGCTTGTATGATTTGCTGCACTCAGCATCACTTGCAAAGGAATGAGGGAATGACACCCATAATTCACATTTTCCTGATGAGAGCTGGTATCTGCTTTCTGTAGCATTCCTCTCCATGCACAGCACACACACCACTGTGATGCTACTCGGTTGACAGTTGCCTTTGAAGGCTAAAGAAGTATTTTATTTATTCGACTTGTATGCCGCCCGCACTCTGCAAGAGTCTCTCAGGTAGACACCTCAGGGTTTCCTCTGCCTTCCACTCCAAATAAGACCCACACGTTTGCTGCAGATGACACAGTACAGCTGCTGTCTGTGTTAATCGGAGTCTTGTCATTTAGCTGGACTGCAAGTAAATAGATTCGTAAATAAAAATGTACTATACAAAAAATAAAATAAAATTACAACCCCCCCAAAATAACATGCACATCAAGAACATCAGATGGTATAGCCAAATTAAGTTAACACAGCTCTCTCATCATGCACGCCTGGGGGTTTGCTGGATAAGTGCAAGTGTAATTATTACAATACTGCCCCACCTTCTTCAGGGAGCAGCTGGCTGGATTGCTCGGTGGTCTAGGTATCTGGCTGCAAAGCTAGAGGTTGAGAGTTCCCACTGTGCCTCCTAGGGAAAAGCTGGCCTATGTAGCCTTGGGCCAGCTGCACAGTCCCAGGGTGCCCCCAGAAGAAGGGAAGGGTCAACCATTCCTGAGTATTCTCTGCCTGGAAAACCCTGGAAAGGGTTGCCATACGTCAGAATTGACTTGACGGCACATCATTATTATTATTGGGCATCCAGGGACTGTGCAGCTTGCCCAAGGCCACACAGGCTGGCTCTTCTGGGATGCACAGTGGAACTGAACTCCCAACTTCTGCTTCCGAAGCCAGATACCTAACTCACTGAGCTATCCAGCCAGCCTGAGACACACATGGAAGTAAAATTGTACTGAATTCAGCGGGAAAGAGTAAACGTGGCTAGGATTGCATCGCTGAGATGCTCTTCCATGTTCAAACTTGCTGCTTAACACAAAATTGGACGGCCAAAGTGTGGGGTCAGCGTCCAGACGGGATCAGCCACACTTCATTCTCCGGAAAATATTTTCTCCCTCTGTCGTCTTCTTCACCAGAAAGGAAAGTAATTTGGGGAAATCCTGTCAAGTGGGTTAATCAAATGTTTCTTTATATTCATGAGGGTAGGAAGCAAAAGTTAAAATAAGAATTGTGAAGTGTTTGGCTGCAACCAAGTGAAGAGCGTAGATTTTTCTGGCACATCAGCTGAAAGACAATTAGGACAAAAACATGAATCAGAAAACACACAAACACTGCATATTTCATGACCCTGTCAAAGCCTCATTTGCTCTGCAGTGTGCGGCTGCCATGCGATGTATTAAATGTGGCACCTCCTCAGAGCCCGGGAGCTGCAATGGACAGGGGAGGGAGTTCAGACCAATTTACAAATGAGCTACCATTGGGATCAGCCAACCTTTGGGGGGCTTCAGACAACCTAATACAGAAATAGTAATATTTTAAATATATATATTTCTGCTTGCAGGTCTAGTGCCGAGCTTGTGACTGTGGAAGAAGCACAATAATCTTTCTGCAGACGGGTAATAAGAAAGGGGTGGGGGGAGGAAACACCCTGTTCTTTTCTTATGGGAACCCATTCTTTGACAGGATAGGAGGGCAAAAATGTCTAAACTTAGTTGCAGAATCCCCAACAGCTAACTTTCATATTTGCAAGTCTGGCGCTCTGTCTAGCAACAGTAGAGGAGGATGAAGACATAAACTTAGGTCTGCTTGTGAGACAGATTCACATGGAGTCCTTCCTCATCTTCATTTCACCTTCATTCAGTATGGGAAAGGGCAATCTCTCTATTTTTCTCATCCCGGTATGTTTCTATGAGAAAAGGGGGATTCTAAATAACTCGAGGATTAGATGTGGCATCAGCCAGAGGGGTGTTTGGACTGAGTCACTGGAAGCGGCTGACGGCTGCTAGTCTTCGGCAGATGGAAGGCAGAGGCGAAAACGGTTTCTTTCTTGCTTTTTGTTGTTTAGTCGTTAAGTTGTGTCCGACTTTTCGTGACCCCATGGACCAGAGCATGCCAGGCCCTCCTGTCTTCCACTGCCTCCGGAGTTGGGTCAAATTCATGTTGGTCGCTTCGATGACACTGTCCAACCATCTCGTCCTCTGTCGTCCCCTTCTCCTCTTGCCTTCACACTTTCCCAACATCAGGGTCTTTTCCAGGGAGTCTTCTCTTCTCATGAGATGGCCAAAGTATTGGAGCCTCAGCTTCAGGATCTGTCCTTCCAGTGAGCACTCAGGGTTGATTTCCTTCAGAATGGATAGGTTTGTTCTCCTTGCAGTCCAAGGGACTCTCAAGAGTTTCCTCCAGCACCACAATTCAAAAGCATCAATTCTTCGGCGGTCAGCCTTCTTTATGGTCCAGCTCTCACTTCCATACATCGCTACTGGAAAAACCATAGCTTTGTCGGCAAGGTGATGTCTCTGCTTTTTAAGATGCTGTCTAGGTTTGTCATCGCTTTCCTCCCAAGAAGCAGGCGTCTTTTAATTTCAGGGCTGCTGTCACCATCTGCAATGATCATGGAGCCCAAGATGGTAAAATCTGTCACTGCCTCCATATCTTCCCCTTCTATTTGCCAGGAGGTGATGGGACCAGTGGCCATGATCTTCGTTTTTTTGATGTTGAGCTTCAGACCGTTTTTTGCGCTCTCCTCTTTCACCCTCATTAAGAGGTTCTTTAAGTCCTCCTCACTTTCTGTCATCAGAGTGGTATCATCTGCATATCTGAGGTTGTTGATATTTCTTCCGGCAATCTTAATTCCGTCTTGGGATTCCTCCAGTCCAGCCTTTCGCATGATGTATTCTGCGTATAAGTTAAATAAGCAGGGAGACAATATACAGCTTTGTCGTACTCCTTTCCCAATTTTGAACCAATCAGTTGTTCCATATCCAGTTCTAACTGTTGCTTCCTGTCCCACATATAGATTTCTCAGGATATAGATAAGGTGATCAGGCACTCCCATTTCTTTAAGAACTTGCCATAGTTTGCTGTGGTCCACACAGTCAAAGGCTTTTGCGTAGTCAATGAAGCAGAAGTAGATATTTTTCTGGAACTCTCTGGCTTTCTCCATGTTAGCAATTTGGTCTCTAGTTCCTCTGCCCCTTCGAAATCCAGCTTGTACTTCTGGGAGTTCTCGGTCCACATACTGCTGAAGCCAACCTTGTAGGATTTTGAGCATAACCTTGCTAGCGTGTGAAATGAGTGCAATTGTACGGTGGTTGGAGCATTCTTTGGCACTGCCATTCTTTGGGATTGGGATGTAGACTGATCTTTTCCAGTCCTTTGGCACTGCTGAGTTTTCCAAACTTGCTGGCATATTGCGTGTAGCACCTTAACATCATCTTTTAAGATTTTAAATAGTTCAACTGGAATGCCATCACCTCCACTGGCCTTGTTGTTAGCCATGCTTTCTAAGGCCCACTTGACTTCACTCTCCAGGATGTCTGGCTCAAGGTCAGCAACCACACTGTCTGGGTTGTCCGAGACATCCAGATCTTTCTGGTATAATTCTTCTGTGTATTCTTGCCACCTCTTCTTGATGTCTTCTGCTTCTGTTAGGTCCCTACCATTTTTGTCCTTTATCATGTCCATCTTTGCACAAAATGTTCCTTTAATATCTCCAATTTTTTTGAACAGATTCCTGGTTTTTCCCTTTCTATTATTTTCCTCTCTTTCTTTGCACTGTTCCTTTAAGAAGGCCCTCTTGTCTCTCCTTGCTATTCTTTGGAAGTCTGCATTCCATTTTCTGTAACTTTCCCTATCTCCCTTGCATTTGGTTTCCCTTCTCTTCTCTGCTATTTGTAAGGCCTCGTTGGACAGCCACTTTGCTTTCTTGCATTTCCTTTTCTTTGGGATGGTTTTTGTTGCTGCCTCCTGTACAATGTTACGAGCCTCCATCCATAATTCTTCAGGCACTCTGTCCACCAAATCTAGTTCCTTAAATCTGTTCTTCACTTCCATTGTGTATTCATAAGGGATTTGGTTTAGATTATACCTGACTAGCCCAGTGGTTTTTCCTACTTTCTTCAGTTTAAGCTTGAATTTTGCTATAAGAAGCTGATGATCAGAGCCACAATCAGCTCCAGGTCTTGTTTTTGCTGACTGTATAGAGCTTCTCCATCTTTGGCTGCAGAGAATATAATCAATCTGATTTCAGTATTGCCCATCTGGTGATGTCCATGTGTAGAGTCGCCTCTTGTGTTGTTGGAAAAGAGTGTTTGTGATGACCAGCTTGTTCTCTTGATAAAACTCTATTAGCCTTTGCCCTGCTTCGTTTGGAACTCCAAGGCCAAACTTACCTGTTGTTCCTTTTATCTCTTGACTCCCTACTTTAGCATTCCAATCCCCTATAATGAGAAGAACATCTTTCTTTGGTGTCAGTTCTAGAAGGTGTTGTAAGTCTTCATAGAACTGGTCAATTTCAGCCTCTTCAGCATTGGTGGTTGGTGCATAAAATTGGATTACTGTGATGTTGAAAGGTCTGCCTTGGATTCGTATTAAAATCATTTTTGAGATTATATCCCAGTACAGCTTTTCCCACTCTTTTGTTGACTATAAGGGCTACTCCATTTCTTCTACGGGATTCTTGCCCACAATAGTAGATATGATAATCGTCTGAATTGAATTCGCCCATTCCCGTCCAGTTTAGTTCACTGACGCCCAGGATGTCAATGTTTATTCTTGCCATCTCCTGTTTGACCACATCTAGCTTACCAAGGTTCATAGATCTTACATTCCAGGTTCCTATGCAGTATTTTTCTTTGCAGCATCGGACTTTCCTTTCACTTCCAGGCGCGTCCGCAGCTGAGCGTCCTTTCGGCTTTGGCCCAACCACTTCATTAGCTCTGGAGCTACTTGTCCTTGTCCTCCACTCTTCCTCAGTAGCATGTTGGATGCCTTCCAACCTGAGGGGCTCATCTTCCAGCGTCATATCTTTTAGCCTTTTGTTTCTGTCCATGGAGTTTTCTTGGGAAAGATACTGGAGTGGTTTGCCAGTTCCTGCTCCAGGTGGATCGCGTTTAGTCAGAACTCTCCACTATGCCCTGTCCGTCTTGGGTGTCCCTGCACGGCATAGCCCATAGCTTCTCTGAATTACTCAAGCCCCTTCGCCATGACAAGGCAGCAGTGAGACGATTAGCTATGGAGCACCCAAAGCGTAGTGTCTTGGCTTTGAAAAATCAGAAAAATTTAATGGTTGTAACCTCTTCTGGAAGTAAAGAGATTTTAACTCGAATTAGAGATGGTTCCTTTTTGCAGATGCTGATGATCTGAGCAAGGGAGCGAGAGAGAGAGTTTGTTCGTCCAAAATTTCAAGGGGCGCCTTATCCCATCCCTTTTGCTCAGACCAAAAGAGCCACCCATGTTTTTGCATCCCTACAGTGTATCCCTGCTACGACCTCACTGTTTGTATGAATATCATTTTCCTTGTATTTGTCATGGTCTTCACCTATAACAACAATAATTTGGATTGGTTGATCGACACTGAATGACCGGTTGGTTAAACAACATGTCGTTCCTTATCACAGCATTTATGCACGGTTATTCTTTGTTACCTTCACCTCTTCCTTCCTTCCTGAAGTCCTTTACATCTTCTGTAGTCTGCCTTGCTGCCAAAATTTAGACTGCAAGCTCTAAGTTAATTCTTGTCTGTGAAATGGCACCGATCTCCCTGCAGGGATGAGGATGCAGCTTAATTAATAATATGTTGCATATCATTGCTACTTCTGTTGGTGGGACATGGGGAAGAGAGCAAATCAGGTGACGTTTCCTATAAAGACCCAGTGCAATATTTCAGTAGGTGATACAGTAAAATTGTCTATGATTAGGGTGTGTCCAGGAGGTTCGTTTATTTTCAGAATATGCAAATTTAAGCCAACCAATTATACGGAAAGCTTTATTTCTTTCTTTCTTTCTTTTTCTTAGTACCTGGCTATCACAAATTAAATTAAGAATAATTTGGTGAACAATCGCTGTGTGAGCATTAAGCACAATTAGCCTAATTGCCCTCCTTCCTTGGCTGGTCCAAAAGATTTGTCATTAGCACAGTACTGCTGCTGTTAGGTCTTTTCTTCCCAGAAAATGCTGCTTTCTCCACAGCAGGAAGAGGAAAGACTGGGTAGAAAAGGGGGGGGGGGGTGCTGATGCTGTGCAAAACGGCCTTTTTCCTGACTAGCCATGCTTCTGTGGAATTCAGACAGCCAAGACAATGAGTGACAAAAAATTCCAAACTGGTGGAAGAGAAATGAAATTGGGTTTGATAGTGAAACATCGTCTTCAATATTCCTGGTGCACGGCATGTGCATGGGTCACTATAAATGTACTCAGCTCAGGCTGTATGCCTGTTACAGGCTCTCGGCTAGGCTTTTGTGAATAATATTTTGTATTCTGCAAAAGAGTGCAGCTGGCAGGTGCTGAACTTGTGATTCCTGAATAGAAGGACTAGTCTGGAGATTGGTTGTAAAGCAAAAAAAGAAAGCATGTGGTATATTAACTCAGAAAATATATTTAGAGACAGTGCAGGAGTTAAGGTTGCTAAACTTCTTTAGCAAAGTTTGGAGGTGGCTTCCATGTTTGCATGTTGCCTTCACCTAAGGACACGAGGGGCAAGAAGAAACAGGAAGTGGCGTCAGAATAAAAAGAAAGAACAAGTGAAAACCTTGATCTCTAGCAGTTCCGTGTCATCAACTTCAAGTTACGATGCTATCATCTTGTTTGTTGCAACTTACTAGAGATGGGGATATTCGTATTTGTGTACGAATGCAAATATCCCTGATGCAGCTGGACTCAACGAGGGTCCAGCCTCTGGGACCGGACCATCCACTCACACGTCCTGCTGCGGCGCTGGTCCCACTTGTCCTGCCAATTGTGCCTGGAGCTCCGCTCTCTTCCTCCTCGGCTGGCCACTGCAGGCAGGGACGGGAGGACGAGTCTCCCCGCACGACTGCTGAGCTGCCAGACGAGCAGGAAGAGAGTGGAGCTCCGGGCGCCGTTGACAGGACAAGCGGGACCAGCGCCGCAGTGGGACGCTTGAGTGAACGGTCCAGCCTCGGGAGCCAGACCCTCCTTGGGTCCATCCCTATCTCTACAACGTAATGTTGAATACTCAAAATTAGAGATGGGCACGAACTGAACTATGAACCAGAAAAACTGACGAATCGGGCTGGTTCGTGATTTGGTTTGTGGCCTGGTTCAGGGTTCCTGTTTTGCCAAAGCGAAAGAAAACACCAAACTTTTTTCACCTTGCCACTTCGTTTTGCATCTGCAAAATGGATGCCTGCCCCACCCCCTTTCCCACTGCTCCCGTCACCTCCCTTCCCTGGTCCTGCCACCACTGCCGCCTCCACCACTGCTGCCATCGTCCGAGACAGCGGGCTGGCTTCCCTTCCAGGAGCCAGGCCTGCCGCCTCTGCCCAGGTGCCCACCACCCCAGCAGGTCAGGGCGCTCAGCTGGGGGTCAGGTTCCTGTACAGAGGCCGCACCCACACTCCTGGGAGAAAAGGTGCACCTCCACCGCTTCTATGACAGGGGCAGGTAGCACCGCCTGGGCATGAACCAAAAACTGAACTGCAAACGGGTTCAGTTTTCCAGGTGGTTTGTGGCTAACCACGAACCTCAAACCATCAAGGACCACCATTTTTTAGGTTCATGCCCATCTCTACTTGAAATTGATGGCCAGGCGTTCCAAACTTATGGAAGCATTTGCAAGTGATAATTAAATCAGTCTTCCTCTCCCAAAAGACCCGGGCTGCAGACTTTCCTGCCACCTGGTGGGAAATAAATGGAAGCAGTTGCCCGCATGAGCTGAGAGAAAATAAGCGGACAATGTATTGTGCCAGGACTTAGACCAATGTCTGCTGTGCATTCCTTGCCCCTTGAAAAACGGCATGGGCAAGGCACTCTTTATACCTAAAAGTCAAAGGATCTTGGTGGCCCCTGCCTCATGCTTTCTCCATGAAGAAGAAAGCATTAGGCTACCCTCTTGGATCAGAACTAGTGTTCATTACCTGTGCATGCTTTACTGCAGTGATTCCCAACTAGGGAGGGCTACACTGGATGCAGACATACTGTAGGTAGGAGGCTGTTTCAGGCATTTTTTCCTCAAGTCAAGGTGCTAGTCAATGAAAATGCAACCACAGACTTCTCACTAATATGGCTGGATTATTATCCCAAGTTTACCGGTGATGAAATTACTTCTTATCTTTGTGTTTTACAGTCATACAAAGAATTATTGTCAAGGAGGAAGGAAGGACAAATTTCCTTCCAACAATACTACTGCCCTTTTTATGTCCCTTAAAATTAATGTAAGTGATACATGTAATAAGAGAATTCCTGCAAACACATACATGTTTTTCATAGAAAAAGCAGCCTCTAACTAGGGCTAGGCACAGGTCCACCAGTTCAATCATATACCAGTTCAATGTTTTGGATCAGAACCAGATCCAACCCAGAGCAATGTGGACCCCATTTAATACAGTTTAGGTTCGGCTCTGAACTGATATTTGGATTTCCAAATACCCAGAATTCTCATTAACGTGGAGACATGCAAACTTGAATGGAGACGTGAGAGGTTGTTACAGGTTGCTATGAAATGTGGCAGAACGATAGACCCCCAAAAAAGATTTCACATTTGTTTGTTTATTTATATATTTATTCTATTTTATACCACCCATCCATTGAAAACCCACTACTCTTGGTAATTTACAACAAAGTTAAAAACCCAGTCACCTTACCAACTAGCCAACAGTAACATTAAGCTTATTAAATGTGCCATAAAACGCTTCCTTGCTTTTCCTACCACAGATTAACACGGCGACCCTTCTGGATATTTTTTGCTCAGTGGCAGTGCCTTCCATCATTGCCAAAAGCCATCATCCTAACCACTGCTCGTTGTGAATTTCCAGGTGATTGTGATCAGCCACAAAATGTAACCAGGCAAGGGGCAGAAAGCTGGGGGCCCTGGCTAGCTCTGCCTCTTTCATTGCATCACTACATGCCACGTGAGAAGTGGCGGATGCCTGCAGCAGGAAGACATCACACTCCTAAATCACACAGGGAACATGCAGACTTATCTCCACTACCAACGCTCACTGATGCATGGAGAGTTACAGTGCTTGTGCATAACCATATTTTGTATTTTACATTAGTAGAATACAACGGGTCATTGCTAAGCTTATGACTATTAAAGAGCTATAACTACTTTATGAATGTGTATTTAGAAACAGAAGGTTATTCTTTCAAGAAATCCATTCAAAGATAGAGTGGGAGGAAAGAAACCTAGAGAGAGTTACAGATGCTGTAGAGCTGGCTCATGGATGGAAACCATCGTTTCTACCTCCCTCTGGCGAGGGGGAAATAGTGACCAACCTGTTCCTAAGAAGCAGGTTAAGCCGTTTCTCTCTCCTTGTTACTTAGGTCTAAAACTGAAGACATCTCTATGTGAGGAGCAGGGGGCTTAAAAGGGGAACAAACCAGAAGAAGGGGCAAGAAGATGGCTCAGATGTAGGTCTGGCTCCCATAGAGGGCAGGGAACGTTAGCTGCCTGGAAAATGGGACGCTGGGAACAGCTTCGTGGTGCTGACGCAGCTTCTTTGAGCTCAAGACAATGAGCCAGTATGGAGATGCATTCATGATACGTAGCCCCCTGGACAGTTGTTGTTACCCCATGAGCCTGGGATGTTCCTTAGACAGAGATACGGTGCCTGGGGTTACGTCACCCCTGGAAAACAACAGAGAACTGTTCCCACAGGTTTTGGCCCCACCCTGTTATGTACCAATGAAGAACCATCTTGTGATTAGTCACTGGGGAAGAAGGTAAAGAAGCCAATCACATTAGGGATGTCACTAGAACAAAAAACCACTGCACACTGAGAGAAGAGGGCTTTCCCCCCTCAGTCTTCTCCCAGAATTCTTCATTGTTGACCCCTCTCCAAGGGAGGAAGACCTCCTTTCTCCCTGTCTCATCCTTCTCCCAACCTACCTTCCTACTGAGCCTCTCCAGGGCCCCCCATCTGGGATCCAGGAGGAGGATCTGCTGAACTCACCTATCTGCGCCGGGGGGACCAAGCCCTTCTTACCTCTGCGTTGGACTGGGTAGACAGAATATTTTAGTTTCTTTTTAAATCATCTTTTGATTCTCCAGCTTTGCTGCCATATCGTTGGGGACTTTTAGACCTGCTTCTAAAAGTCAGGGCTTGAGAGAGTTTAGGTAGGGCTAGGTAGTATTTCAAGCGGCTGTTTATTTCATATGCCTTGATTTTGCACATCACAGATTTCATTTAAAGAATGAATCATAGTCTGCTTTGTGTGGGGAAATGACTGTACAGTCAACCCTCGACTTACGAACGGCCCTAGTTACGAACATTTCGACTTACGAACCGCTCTGATAGAAAAATATTGACTCGACTTGCGAACTTAGATTCGAGTTACGAACCGAAAAAAAAACCTTTTTTTAAAACCTAAGTCATCTTAGGTTAAAAGGAAAAAAAGAAAAAATTTCTGCCCCTAGTGGTAGGAACGGATTAACCGGCTTTGCATTAGTTCCTATGGGAACTAATGATTCGAGTTACAAACCGCCCCTCGACCTAAGAACCAAAAACAGCCGGAACGGATTAATTGGTTTTCAATGCATTCCTATGGGAAATGCTGATTCGACTTACGAACTTTTCGACTTACAAACTTCCTTCCGGAATGGATTAAGTTTGTAAGTTGAGGGTTGACTGTATGTAACAATTGGTTCGATTTTAGTGAATGCTTTCATCCTCTGCATAGAATTTGTTTGTTTATCGCCCCATTAGAGCAGATGCACCAGTCTGGGCGGTTTACAATCAACTGGAACAATACATATAAATAAAAATGTAACACAAAAGAGCAATCCACACACTAAGTGGTGGAAATCTCAAATAAAATGCTGCACGGGGCGTGTAAACATATAGAGCAGCAAGGAACACATTGTGCAGGGTTGTCAAAAAGGCCTCTCTGCAAATCAGTGTTTTCAAAGATCTTTTAAAGGAAGGGAGGGAGGGGGCCAGGCACAGTTCCACCCAGCAGTTCATTCCAGAGGGTTGGAGCCATCACAAAGAAGGCCCCATTTCTAGTAGAGGATTTATTGGAGTGGCTACTGGAGGATCATGGCCTGGGAGGAACCTAGTGGGTCAGGTGGATGACCTTAGGAGAAGATGCTCCGGAAGGCCATGTGGTCCCAAACTGCAAAGGGCTTTAAGGTGATCATCAAAACTTTGAAGCTGATCTGGGATGCAACAGGTAATCGGTGCAGACGAGCCAAGACTGGGGAAACGTGGTCAGACTGCGCCCACCAGCCAGCCACCCATCTGGCTGCCGCATTCTGGACCTGCTGCAATCTCCCAGTCAGACCCAAGGGAAGCCCCACAAAGAGGGTGTTGCAGTAGTCAATCCGGGAGATGACCGAGGTATGTGCCATGTCGCTCTTCTGATTTCTACCTGGAAATGTTTCATCCTTTTTTAAATTAACAAAAAACATTTGCAAATTATCTCTTTGAGTTAAATTAAATAAATCTTCCGATTAATTGTATTTATAATCAGCCTGGTGTCGCTTCTGGTTATGCCCTCCTACCCCCTGGGGTAAAAAGAACCTCATTTTCCATCCGTAAATGGTCATTTCAGAAGAACGGAAAGAAATAATATGCCCAAGCCCACCTGGCTATCGTAGTCTATTGCTCTCCACTGATTTCAGTTACTTCTTACATGCGCTGCTGATGCTTTTTTACTTCCAGCAACCTGGAGGAGACACAACAAAGCAGAAAGAACTACCCGGCATGTCCTTGTGCTGCCCTCACACAATTCTCATTTAGTGATGGGAGTGCTTTGATCACGTCTATTGTTGCTGCTGCCTGGCACCAAGTTGCATTTGATCTACGGCAACCCTAGTAAGGTTATGAAAGTACACGAGACCTTCACGGAACGGTCCATTATTGCCACCTGTGAGTAAGTTCCTATGGCCGAGTGAGGACTTGAACCCAGGCCTCATAAACCTAGTCCAGCTAATAGTGGTTTTCCCACCAGGTCAACAAATAGATGCAGATACAAATGTAGGTAAATAGATAGAAAAATCCTCCTTTCTGATTTCCAACACACACACCCCAAAGTAATCAGGCGATCTACAATTTGCACAAAGCGGCAGTTGTATTTTGGTGATTTATATTCCATTCTTAAGTGGCTGCCTCCCTAAACAGCTAACATAATAATTTAAGTGGAACTAATTAAATGAGATCCAAAGAAACCATATTAAAAACAACATAAAGCAGTAGCAGGAGGGGAAAAATTATAGTCACATAAAGCAGTAGAAAGTGAAGAATATTTTCTGGCTTTATTAGAAGCTCTGTTTTGCTGTTTTGATATATACTGCATTCCTCCTATATATGCCATTTTTAAAACTCTTACTTGTATTTAGTTATTTGTTTAGTTATATGGAGAGATAGTTATAAGAATGCCTTATTTTATGACTTTTATGAATACAGGTCTGCTATTCTAACTTGGCTGTGCAGGCAGGGTTAAAGCGACTCTTGTTCTTGTGATTCAGGACGTCTTTCGCTATGTGTTTCCTCATTAACACAGGATGGAGAACATGTGGCCCTCCAGATGTTGCTGGACTACAATTCCCATCAGCCCCAGCCAGCAGAGCTTTTTCTGAAAGAGAATGGGAGTTGCTGGTCTGGTGGAAAGACTCATTTCCCCATAATTGAGCATAGCCTTATTCAGAGCTTCAGTAAAAGGTTGTTCCTAATAAATGTTATTTGTATGCTGCCTGTCTCCCCATATGAGACCCAAGGTGACACACAACAAAACTATACAATATTTATTATAATCAGAGCTTTTTTAAATGCCATTAAAAACTATACTAAAATCAATTAAACATGGATCAATATCAAAATCACAATTAAAAACAAATTTATAAACATTTAAAAAACATTTTTAAAACTTTTAAATTAAATAAAGGTAGGATTGCTGAGAATCTCTTCCCCCACCCCACCCCTTGCTTTAAAAGTATGCCTGAAAAGGAAGGTCTTTGTGTGACATCTGAATCTAGTCCAGCTTTCTGTATGATATGTTCTGCGTAAAGCTTGAACAGGTAAGGGGATAAAATGCATCTTTGTCTGACACATTTGCCTATAGGAGACCACACTGTCTCTCCATATTCTGTCATAATAGTAGCCACTTGTCCACAATACAAGTTATGCATTAGGACAATAAATGCTAAGGCACACCTGCTTCTTTCAGAACAACCCATAGTTTCTCATGATCTACATAGTCAAAGGCTTCGCTGTAGTCTATAAAGCATAGACTAATCTGAAATTCTTTGGTGCTCTCAGTAATCAACGGATATTTGCGATATGATCTCGTGTGCCTATTTGTTTTCAAAATCCAGTTTGAACATCCGGCACTTCTCACTCCATATAAGGTAAAAGCCTTTGTTGCAGCACTTTGAGCATTACTTTGCTTGCATGAGAAATTAAACCAACAGTCCTGTAGTTACTGCATTCCTTGGCATCTACTGTACTTTCTTGGTAATTGGAACGCATACTGAGCATTTCCAGTCTGTGGACCATTGTTTCGTTTTCCATATTTGTTGGCATATTCTTGTTAGGATTTTGACAGAGACAACACATAACAACAATAGATCTTCAGGATACTGTTTCCACCTTCTCTTTATTTTCTCCTGGTCAGATAGTGTGTTTCCCTTTTGGTGTTTCAGCATTCCTAATCAAGGATTAAATTTCCCTTTGATTTCTTAGATCTCCTGGAAAAGATCTCTTGTTTTCCCCTTTTGTTATTCTCCTCTATATCTGTGCACTGGTTGTTGTACGTAGTAGTTGTCTTTGTCTCTACATGACATACACTAAAAAACTGCATTCAGGTTTCTGACCCTATTTCTTTCACCTTTTACTTTTGCTTCTTACCTGTCCTTTACAATTTTAAGTGTTTCTTCTGTCATCCTTCGAGGTTTTTCTTTTCTTTTACCTGCAGGAATTGTCTTTTTGCATTCTTCCTTAATGCTATCTCTAGTTTCAATCCACAGTTCCTCTGACACCCTCGAAATGCCCAAGAATTTTATTCTTTTACTCTGTTCTGACTCAAGCTTTTTAGCTCAAGGAAACTGGAACTCCAGTTCAGATGTCTGAGTTGTCTTTTCTCTCCAACTCCACACACACATAATAAGACATGGCAGCCCAGTACATTGATTGAAATTAATAAGTGACAAATAATAGCAAAGAAACGAAAATATATGCTGATATCTAAACTCCTTATTACCTCCCGAAGGTTAGATGTGCCACTGTTAAGTCCTTCAGCCCAGCTTTCTCAAAACTGGTGTCTTCCAGAAGTATTGGACTGCAATTCCCAAGTGCCAGGCTGGCTGGGATGATGGGAGTTGTGGTCCAAGATAGAAGCAGCTGATCAGCAACCTGGTGGTTGGTTTGCTCGGTGGTTCGCAAGCTTGGGACCCTGGATGTTCTTGAACTGCAGCTCCCAGAAGCTTTCACCACTAGCTGTGCTGGCCAGGATTTCCGGGAGTTGTAGTCCAGGAACATGTTCGGACTCAAGGTCGGGAACTGCTACAAGAATGGAAAGTAAATATAAAGGTAAAGAACTCTGAGAGAAAGGAAGCCCAGCAGGTGGCAGTCAGCAGTTTTTTTACTGGTTCGCCTGCAAATTTAAATATAAAACACTCTATAAAATAATAGAATAGTGAAGTTGGAAGGGGCGTATAAGGCCATCAAGTCCAACCCCTTGCTCGATGCAG
This sequence comes from Intellagama lesueurii, assembly GCA_037013535.1. Lineage (NCBI taxonomy): Eukaryota > Metazoa > Chordata > Lepidosauria > Squamata > Agamidae > Intellagama > Intellagama lesueurii. Next base: position 9,336,652 of record JBAJHW010000011.1, on the reverse strand, counting down.
GAATACAAATCAAAGAATACAAATCACAACCATCCAACATGCTAATCAAGTTTAGCATTTCACAACCAGGCCTGGCAGCCAGATGGGCGGTAGAAAAATCGAATAAATAAATAAATACATAAAATAGCCTGTATTTATTTGTTGTCACCTGTTTCTTGCTATGTAAACCACAGGAGTAGTGGCAGAATGTTACATATTTTTCTACAACAAATAAAGTCAAAAGCAAGGGTAGATCACGCTTGTATTTATGGTTGTTCTTACCTGCCATCCAGTCACTTCAGACGTACAGGAGCCCTACGAATGAATGGCTTCCGGAATGCCCAATTTTCAACAGCCCTTTGCTGCTCTTGCAAACTCAAGCCAGTGGCTTCCTTTATGGAGTCAGTCTCTCTTACATGGGATCTTCCTCATCTTCTGCTGCCCTCAATTTGCCGCAGCATCATTGCCTTTTCCATCAAGTCTTGTCTGCTCTGGGGCTGCAACTACAACTTCAGGAAGGACCAAAGTTGCTTCTCCAATGTGCAACCGGGCTTCACATGGGACAAGATTTGGTGCATGCAGACACCATTTTTGAAGCGCAAGAGGGACTCAGTCACTGAACGCCAGTGCTGGGAGGCTTCCCAGCTACCGACAGGGTGAGGGCTGGCTGGCTATCAGCGTTGCTATTCCTGGGGGGGCAGCTCCAACGGCTCCCCCCCCCCCCCCGTGGCAATGCGGTGAAGCCGCCCCTGGCCAGCCTGCAGGCCCGGGACTGCTCTACATCCTGCTTTAATGCAGGGCTTCCCATTAAAGCAGGACATGTGAAACAGGCAGTTCTCCAAAATATGTACAGTAGGACCCCTGTATCTGCGGGATCAGTATCCACAGTTTCACTTCTTTGCGGTGTGAAAGTGTTAAAAATCCTAAAAGAAAAACTAGAAATTCACCATGTATTTACCAGAACGGGCCACTAGACTGAGCCAGAACCAGTGGTAATACATGGTGAAATACGTATTTCTAGATTTTATTTTCCTTTATCATGCTATGTACAACATTCACTATTATCCACGGTTTTCAGCATCCGTGGGCGGGCGGCTTGGAACCAGTCCCCCGTGGATATGGGGGTGCTACTGTCGTTCCTGCCCCGATGTACCCAAAGGACCGCAGTCTCTGTGTTGTTTTGCTGCCTGTGTTAGACCACTAGAATCTTACAAAACGGGCCAGCTGTTGCTTTTGAGATTTGTTGTTGTTGCTGTCGTTGTCATGTGCTGTCAAGTCACCTCCGACTTATGGTGATCCTATGAATGAGGCGTTTCCAAAAGGTCCTGTCCTCAACTGCCTGGCTCAGCTCTTGTAAACTCTCGCCTGTGGGTTCTTTTAGGGAGTCAGTCCATCTCGCATTGGATCTTCCTCTTTTCCTGCTGTTTCCACCTTTCCCAGTATTGTCGTCTTTTCCAGAGAATCCTGCCTTGAGATTTTAGTGGTCGGATCATGGCAGGCCCCACCTTGGGTTTTGAACTTTGTGCAAGGACCACGTGCCTTTATGATGTTCCTGTTTGTTAAACAAAAGGGCCGAGCAAGTTGGTCCTCAACCTTGGGCCTCCAGATGTTCTTGGACTTCACCTCCCAGAAATCCTGGCCAGAAGAGGTGGTGGTGTAGGCTTCTGGGAGTTGTAGTCCAAGAACATCTGGAGGCCCAAGGTTGGGGACCTGTCTTAAACCACGTGCCTTTATGATGTTCCTGTTTGTTAAACAAAAGGGCCGAGCAAGTTGGTCCTCAACCTTGGGCCTCCAGATGTTCTTGGACTTCACCTCCCAGAAATCCTGGCCAGAAGAGGTGGTGGTGTAGGCTTCTGGGAGTTGTAGTCCAAGAACATCTGGAGGCCCAAGGTTGGGGACCTGTCTTTAAAGTTAAAGCGTCTCCTTCTCCGGCTTTGGCAAAGCCCTGCTTCTGGGCTCTGGGCCAGACGGTTCGGTGCCGCTGCGTTTAGCCGGCTATTTTTAGCCCATTTCCCATAAGCCCCGCTCGCGGGAGGAGGAGGAGGAGGAGGGGAAAAGAGAAGCAGGCGGCGGCGGAGGAGGAAAAAGCAGCAGCAGGAGGGGATGCTGATGGGGGCGATTTGATACGGAGTCAGTCGCCCAGGCACGGCGAGAGCCGGGCATTCGCTTGCGCCTCGGCTACTCAGGGAGGGCGCCGCGGGAAGAACCGGCTCTTCTCATGCCCAGCCCTGACGAGCTGCCGGTTCGAATCCCGGCTGTGGTCGCGTGAAAACGACGGTCGGGTTGCGGCAGGGATGCTCCGGTAGCGAGCGAGCGCCACCCAGGAGGCTGCATGGAGGACGACTTGGCTTCCGAGGATGATACCTGTGAGTAGGAGCGAGCTCTCTCTCCGGGAGGATGCGCTTCGGGAGGGAAAGAGGCGCCGCTAAAGGCGAGATCGGGGCCCGAGGGAGGTGTTAGTGAGACCCGAGGCCTTGGGAGTGCAGACGCCTCGGGAGAGCCACGGTGCCAGCGGCACTGCCACCGTTTCCTGCGGCAGCCTTGAGCTCCAGGTGTGCTGGACTACATGTCCCAGAAGCCCCCACCACCCCTCAGCCAGTGTGGCCAAGGGTTCTGGGAGCCAAAGTCCAGAACACCCGGAGGGCCAAAAGCAGAGAACTGCTACTCTCGGGCATCCGTGGTGGCCAAATGACCAAAGACACCGGGGCTCCTGTGCCTTTCAGTGTTGCTTAGAAGGGGACGCTTCCGCAGGTGACACCTGCGGGCACGGCCAAAGGGGCAGGAGCCCTGTCCTCTTTTCACCTGGCCGCCCCAGAGCAGGGGTGGCGAGCCTTTAGCACACCGGACTTGGGGAACTACAACTCCCACAGGCCTTTATCATGGGCGATGCAGGCTGAGGATTCTGGGAGTTGTAGTCCAGAACATCTGGAGTGTCAAAGGTTTGCCACCCGTGCCCCAGAGAGGTGTCAAGCTGGAGGATTTCACTGCAAAGATGTGGGTTGAGGAAGCAGGGAAAAGAAAATAGGGAGAAGCAGGCAGGATCCCTTTCCAGTAAGTAACACATGGGCAGGAAGCATGTGGTGACCCTCCAGAAATGCAGTCGCTTGGCAAGCTGTTTTCTACTGAGTCAGACTTTGATCCATCTGGCCCAGTACTCTGACGGGCTGCCGTTGGTTTCAGCAGGCAGGTTTTATTTTCCTTGCCCTGTTTGGAACATCCCTGGAATTATAACAAGGACTGTTTTTTGCTTCCAAAGTCAGCCAAAATCAAGTGAGTTTGAGGTGGGACTACAACTCCCATGAGCCCTAGCAAGCACAGGTAGCAGTGAAGGCTGATGGGAGTTGAGGTCCAACAACATCAGGAGGGCTACAGAGGTTGCCTACCCTTGGTGTAGATCAGTGGTTCCCAACCTGGAGTAACCCAGCTGTTCTTGGACTGCAACTCCCAGAAGCCTTCACCACTAGCTGTGCTGCCCGGGGTTTCTGGGAACTGCAGTCCAGGAACATCTGGGTTACTCCAGGTTGGGAACCACTGGTGTAGATGAAGGGATGAGAGAGGCAGCTTGTCATGTAGAAAGAGGAGGAGCAGGTAGAGGTTTGTATGGGAAAACCGCTTTGGCCACTGACCCAAATGAGACGGGAGCAGCTGGGCACTGCTGAATTCCAACCACCTGGGAGTTCAAGGGAAGTGAAACCTTTGTGCAGCCTGATCCTTGCAGTTGTTGAGCCAGAGTTCCTAGGTTCCAGTTATTTGCTTTAAGCCTCCTCCTCTGAGACTTCAATGAGTTTGAGGGCAGATCCGCGAGGGCTGGTTTTACCTACACCTAACAAGACCTACAAAGTAGGGCCATATGTGACATATTAAATGTGTGTCTGCATTGAATTTAAATAATGCAGCAGTGGAGGGGGAGGGTGAAGACCAGAACTGTGAGACACAGGGAGGAATATGTAGTGGTTTTTTTTTCCTCCCCTGCTACTTCTTCTGCTCAAAGCTGGAACAAGCAACTTCAAGAGCAAAATTTCCATCAAGAAACATAAAATAGGGGCAAAGTCTCCTGGGCCTGACAGTTCCAATGCTGAACCCCTTCCCCACAAGGAGCTGCTATTTAAATTTTTAAAAAGGAAAAGAAACATGACACACATATATGTGCATATTTGTGTATGTATATGTATATGCAGTGTGTTGTAGTAGTTAGGGTGATGGGCTAACGTTCAGGAGACCTGGGTTTGAACCTTTGTTTGGCCATAGGAACTCACCAGGGGTGGAGGGCAGAGCTGATGTTCACAACTCCTTAAGTGTCTTACTTACCTTGAAAGCCCTATTAGAGTTACTGTAAATTGGTTACAACTTGACAGCACATAGAACTTGTCACGCACACACATACATTAATATGGGTGTAAAACCTATTGTCCAGTTTGGCGCTTAGCAAGGCACTGAAATAGATTGAAAGGAACCATCCGAAACAACAGCTGGACAGTCAACTTTTGTGAAAAGTTAATGATAATTGTGTGTTCTCAAGTCAATTCCGACTGATGGCGACCCTTCTCAGGGTTTTCTGAGCAGAGAATGCACAGAAGTGGCTTGCCATTCCCTTCTTCCGGAGATAACTAGGGACTAGGCAGCTTGCTGAACAGTTGCCAGACTGATTTTCACATGCAGTGCAGTTCAGGGTGTGGATGTTATTTCATCTCCATATGTGAATTCTTCATTTCACATTTTCACATGTGCTTCTTCTTTTTTCTTCATTTTTCTTACGATTTTTTTTTTCATTTTTCATTTTTCTTGCATCTGACTTGTAAGGAAAATCAAATTTGTGTTTTTATACTGCATTATATGGCACGTAATCGTAACAATGATATGTAACACATATATTTTAAAAATCAATGAACTGCATTTAAAAAAAACTTAACATTTGATATACCAAAGGTAAGGAATGTGTGGTGCTCCACAGGTTATGCCACACACAACACATGTCTGACTGTAAATCTTATCATTCACTAGGCTGGTTGTGGCTAACAGGAGTTGTAGTCTAACATTCGGAGGGCAACTCATCCTTTTGCCTTATCTTATAGAATTCCTCTGTAAACTTTTAAAGTGCCTGTAGCACACATTAAGGTAACACACAGTAACACACTTCTGGCTTCGTACAATAAAACACTAACATGCATCACCAGTAACATAACAGGTATGTTGGCAAGTCTTTGGGTCAGAATCCCAAGTCCCTATTAAAACAAGCTTTTCTCCCTTGGAAAAAAAGGGAGGATGGGTGGATTCTGAGTCATGAATTGCATCCGAGTCATTGGGGAAAAAAATACCCGAGTCAAGTCGCTGGTGCGACTCAAGTCCAACTTGACAGGGGTTCCCACAACTCAAGTCCCCATTCCTGTAACACACAGTAACACATATTACTTACAGTACCAACACAGCTCCCTTATGTTATCATGTAGAATTATTTCTTTTATTGTCGAAATATAAATTGCAGAAATATTTTAGAAAGATGGCGAACGACCAGTAGCTCTTTGTCTAACAAGATTGGGAGGGTCATTTTAATGTACATCGTCACATGTGGAATCTGAAAACTGCCGCCTCTGAGTTGACTCTTCAACTCCCATTTTGGAACTTGCATTAAACAAAGGAAGTGGGCCTGTACGTCTGCCCATGATTTTTGAACCTTCTACGTTTCTTCTGCACCAAACCCAGCTCCATGGTGGCCAGCCTGGTGAAGACCCATGTGGGCTTGAAAGCTAGCTTATGTTAGCGATTTTTTAGTGGTCTAATAAAGATATCACCCACCTTTGCCTTTGGTTTGCAAGAACAGTATCTGTTCTCCAGAGAGTAGCTAACAGCTGCTTCCAACGACTGAATAGCATTCAATTTCTTATCCTTACTTGATTCATTGCTAAAAGTGTATTCATAATTACGTATAATAAAGGGAGGTGTCCTACTTAGGTGGGAGACATTGCATCATGCTGCAGAGAATGCTATCTTACTGCTGTTTATTAATACAATTCTAAGATTCGTCTTCTGTTTTATTGTCATTTGCATTTTTACTTCAGGCTGCCTTGCGTTTGAATTTATCATAGATAAGAAGTAAATATCAACATAAATATTGAATGTTATTACCTCCCTAGTTTATTATTTTGTCTTCAAAATATATTAAGCTCCAACATTTCCCATTTTAATATTTCATATAATTTAGAAGCACTATAGTAGATCAAAGTAATGTTTTCTCTGAATTCCAAAAAAAAGAGTATTTCATTCCAAGAAGGTATAATGCTACTACTTATATAATAACTATGTATGAATTAAGTCTGCCACCACAGTTTTGCAAAAATGAATGATATCTCCTCTTTAATCTGAAATACTCAGTGATGACAAATCAGAATTTATAGACATATTTACAGAGCAACCATACACATGTGTGAAATCGAGTACAATGTAGTGGATAGTGTCAGAAGACCTGGGTCCAAATCTCAGCTTGTAATGGAAACTCGCTGAATGATGGTCATGGTAAAGTACTCTTTGAACATCTGTTGTTCTGTGCCATCAAGTCAGAACTGACTTAAAGCAACCCTAACAGGGTGTTCAAGGTAAACAAGATATTTAAGGAGTGGCTTCACCAGTTCCACACACCCCAGTGAGCTTCCATGTTTGAGTGGGGATTCGAACCTTTGTCTCTTGGGTAATTGTCCATTGTTACACCACACTGGGTACCTTGAACATCTGAAATACCAAAAGCCCTGTCAACGTCTGTCAAGGTTGTAACAGTCAGAAGTGATTTAATGACACAGAAAGACATATTCAGATGTTAAATCCCACTGAATTCATTTTGATTTGCTCACAGGCAGACATGTGAGAAGGAGCACCTGGCTGTGGAGCCAGAGGTTGGGAATATGATTCCTCACTGTAGGAGACGGGCCAGCCTGTGTAGCCTTGGGTGAGCTGCACAGTCCCAGGGCACCCCAAAAGACGGGAAGAGTAAACCACTTCTGAGTACTCTCTACCTAGAAAACTCTGGAAAGGTTTGCCATAAGTCAGAATCAACTTGATGGCATACAGTTATTATTATTAAGCACGTATAGGCTTACAGCCATACAACAATAGATAAAAAAAGACTTGAAGATCAATAGGAATTCCTGAACTTATTTTCCAACATAGCACATATTTGCCTGATGGTAGTAATACAGACAATTTTGCAAGACGACTCGTGGTCTTATGCTGTTTATTTTTAATATCTGTTAAAGTACTTGTAGTACAAATACCTGTTTGTTTTTTAAGTGGCTTTTCTCCTTCATCCCTTGCATTTACATGCCAAGAGCATACAAAGAAAGCAAAATCCTGTGAGTTCCTGGTTCCCCTCTATTTGGCACTGGTTAGGCCTCACCTTGAGTATTGTGTCCAGTTCTGGACACCACACTGCAAGGAGGATGCTGACAAATTGGAACAAGTTCAGAGGAAAACAACAAGGACGCTCGAGATACAGGAAGCCAGATTTCAGTTGAATATCAGGAAAACTTCCTAACTGTTAGAGCAGTACGACAGTGGAACCAATTCCCCTGAGAGGTGGTGGGTGCTCCAACACTGGAGGCATTCAAGAGAAATTTAGACAACCACCTGGCAGATACTCTTTGATTTGTATTCCTACATTGAGCCGGGGGTTGAACCCGATGGCCGTTTAGGCCCCTTCCAGCTTCATGATTCTATGAAAGAGAACTGAGTCTGCTCAGTGCCATGCCAATAAACTGTAATCAGAAGTGTTCTGGTTTTCATTTTTAGCTTGCTCTAAATATGTTTCAATGCTTATTGCTTTTTGTTTGTAACTTAGAAAGCAGTTTGAGTAACTTCTATTTTATACAATAATGAATACATCAGATTGTGGATTTTAATTTCTTCTCTGTCATATACTGACCACCGCAGGTGATTTTTTTCAACGCCCTATCTGTTCAATTTCTGCCTATTGCACTGATGATTAAAAAAATACTGCACCCATTCAAGGACATAAAGATGGAAACCTGTTTTGCCACCTAAAGCCAGTGTAGTCCCTGCTAAATCCACCCTGAGCCCTGCCCTCTCACTGTAGTTATTTTTAGGGAAAGGGCTGTTTATATTATCCATACTTCAGCACAGTATATAAACATGAATCATGAGTCATATTGAGAGATATGCAAACTCTTGTAGCTGACAAGGATTTCCTTCTAAAGGCAATCGTGTTTGAAACAAGAATTACAGCAACTTTCCTCAACATCTGGTGCCTCTGAAGTACGTACTAGGATTACAGTTCCCATGGTTCTCAGGCTGTAGGGGGTCCACCATCTCCAGAGGCCACCAGGATGAGGGCAGATGCTTCATAGTTTAACAGAGCAAAGAGCATAAACAGAGAAGGTCATCAGCTTTCTATCCCTCAATAACTTTGGACACAGCGGGCTTTTGTTCTGTTGCTTTCTTAAGGGAACTGATTGGGTACCGTGCCTTCCCCGACAGCGGATGCCAGCAAACAAGTATATTAGAGGAGGAAATATAGGTCAGTGTTTCTGTGTGCAGAATATTCTTGGTCCAGTCCTTGCTATCTCCAGGAGAAACTGGGAAGACTCTGAAAACCAGGAGAGCAGCCGCAAATCTCTGACAAGAGCACTGGCCTCGATGAGCCAATGGTCCGAGTCATTGCAAAGCAATGTCCGACCTTCTTAGGTTCTTCTACTTTAAATATAGCTGCATTACATAGAATCCAGTGGAAAAATAATGCCAGCATAACTCCATCGGCGTAAATTGTAGCTGTGAATTGCCATAATTAAAGAAGCAGCAAAAACATTTGCTGTTGCCTTGAAAGTCACACAGCCAGTGTTCAATAGCAAATGCCTACGCTGACTCCTTAACTTGCAGCATTTCACAGCTGAGGTTTGCACCAAGGGAGACCGTCCTTGCAGTGACTGGTGTACAATCTAATACGACACAAAAGGAAGAGGAGAAGAGAGGGAAGAGGAAAACAAGGGGACTCAAGCTCTGTTTCTCCTGAGGCTCCTCAGCCTGATGGAATGGTCTCTTAGTGACATGTACACGTTATGGCAAGACAACTCTAAGCTGGGTGGGCTCAGCAATGAGCGCAATCCAGTCTGCAGGATTGAATCTCCAAGGAGGTGCATGCAGGGTAATACCATCCAAATAACATTGTTTTGGAAGAAAATTGCTGGCCATATCTTCAGATTCCAAAAATTAGCTTATTACTGGAGTTACTGGAGTTTAAGAAATGTTCAGCTGACTGGATAGCTCAGTGGTTAGCTATCTGGCTGCAGAGCCAGAGGTTGGGAGTTTGATTCCCTATTGTGTCCCCTGCAAATAAAGCCAGCCTGTATGGCCTTGGGCAAGCTGCACAGTCCCAGGGCACCCTAGAAGAAGGGAATGGGAAACCACTTCTATTCTCTACTTGGAAAACCTTGAAAAGGGTAGCCATAAGTCAGAATGGACTTGATGGCACATGGTTATTATTATTAAGGAATGTTCAGAAAATGGTATCCAGAATTGTCCAGAGGAGAAGCTGCATTAAGTGGGCCACTCAGAAATGGTGAATGATGCATGAAGGGACCTAACTGGTGTTCCTGGGAATCACAATAGAGATTATTTTCCGGTGTTGCTCTTTCTGTGACACTGAGCATTTCTGGTTAGAGGAGGCTTCTGCTTCTAATACTCAGAGTGGTGAAGGGATCTGGGAGCAAGACACTACTAGCCAGAAGCACAGAATCCTAGAATAATGGAGTTGGAAGGGGCCTAGAAGGCCATTGGGTCCAACCCCCTGCTTAAGGCAGGAAACCAAATTAAAGCAGATCTGACAGAGGGTTGCCCAGTTTTCTCTTGAATGCCTCCAGGGTTGGAGCACTCGCCACCTCCCAAGGTCATGGGTTCCATTGCCGTACTGCTCTAACAGTTAGGAAGTTTCTCCTGAACTTTTGCAGGCTTGATGTGTGTGTGTGTGTGTGTGTGTTTTGTGCCATCAGGTTGGAACTGACTTGTAGCAACCCTAATAGGCCTTTCAAGGGAAGTGAGATGTTTAAGGAATGGTTTTACCAGTTCCAAACCCCTAGTGAGTTTTCATGGCTGAGCAGGGATTCGAACCCTGTTTCCCAGAGTCCTAGTCCATCCCTCTGTCCTCTACGCCACACTGGGAATCCCCCAAACATAAGTAGTTGGACTGAAATATTTAATTGGGAGGAAAAAATATCAAAATTCATTTCTGCTATGATCATAAGTTGCTTACTTTTGAATGGATGAGCCTTCTAGAATGGCTGGAATGTTACATTCAAATAATCTCAAACCAGTGGAACGTGTGTAAATGTTTTAAGACATGACAACTGAATAATGCACACTCTCAACATTATTTGGATGGGGAAGGAACTGGAAGGCACTGAACATTCTCAATAGATTAGTTTTAGTATGGCTCAAAAGCTATAATTACTTGCTCTTCCTATAGAGAAGCTCCTGAAAAATTTTATTAGAATGTTGAGTTTAAATTTTGGGTTGGATTGAGACAGAGGGTGGCGTTTTTGTTTGCTTTGTTTTCAAGAATTTTGCAGGCCATTGGAAACAGTGTGGGAGCTTGGGAAAGTTTTTTGTTTTTTAATTATAACTCCACGATTCCCTGTTTTAGGGATTGTAGGGAGTTGAAGTCAGAAAACATTTCCAAACTATCTCTGTGACAGCTTCTTTGATGGATCTCCTTAAGGCAGAAGATGGCAAGATCTTTTCGTTTCTGATCCTTTTGCCTCTTTTAACTCCTGAGTCCCCTTTGCAAACGAAGTGCTGAGAGAGCCTAGGGTCCTCTGATGAGTTTAGGAGCCATGGAGGTGGCCTCACCCTTTGGAGCCCGTCCTGGCCTAGTGTTCCTTCCAGCACCGCAGTTCGACTCTTGTTATTTTCATTCCTCAAAGAACTAATGCATTTCGTGAACCGGTTCATTTTGTGGATCTCTACATAGATCTAGGAGAGACAAGAGGGGAACTGGCTTTCTCTCTGCCTATTGCTCCCCTTCTTCAGATCACTTTCGTACATGTGTCGGCACCAGTGGAGACTGATGTTTCTAGTTTCATAGGGACAGAGAATCCATTCTGGGTCTAATTTTGCAGGAGCTGTCCAGGGTGCTGAAGTCTATATCTGTGTCATCGTCCCCACCCCCCAACCTTTGTTCCAGCAACTTGGATAGCTCCTTTAAAATTGAGGCTAAAACCCAGATTGGCTTCACTGCCAGGTTGGTTGGTACTGCATTCTAACACCACCTTCAAGGCCAGATTAGACTCGAAACTCTCTGTGCTGGTCATTCCTTCAATGATAGCTCCCTGTACGCAACAACGTGTGCAGAACATGCCGGGGGGGGGGGGGGGAGAACTTGTGGCTTTCTCAACGATGTTGGACTGACACCCAAATCATTCTGACCATTTGCCATGATTAGACTGCAGCTTGTGGGAGCTGTCGCTTAGCAGTGCTTGATGAGCTAAACAGCTTCTTAGCCTTGGTTGAGAGTTCAGTTGTGATGTTTTGTTTAAAACCATGTACCGGAGGATCCTGACTGCATGCTAACATCCCTTTCTTCCTTCAAGTGCTTATCTCAGAAAAAGAATTCCATGATGCAGCCAGGCGAAATGACACGGCACGCATGGCTGAGCTGATCAAGCGAGGAGTGGATATCAAAGCCAAGAATAATGTAGGTGCTTATTGCCTGTGTGTTCTGGGCCTTGGAACATCCTTTCTCCCTCAAATCTAAATTCTTCAGCACTGGAGCTAAGTGAAGTATTCTGTGAAAATAAATAGACGAGGGAAGCTCCTTTACGTGAGGTTTATTTCATGTTTGTAATTACAGAATATAACAGCCCAGTGCTGAACTTCTGATGTCTGAGTAGTAGTCGTAGTAGTAGTAGAACTGCAGAGCCGGAAAGGACCCTGTGGATCATGGAATCCAGCCTCTGTCAAGGCGGCCCAGTGGGGGAATTGAACTCCCAACCTCTGGCTCTGCAGCCAGAGACCTAAACCAGTAAGCTATCTAATGGGAATAATGAATCTGAAAATGCCTTTAACCAAAAGCATTTCCCTCCATTTCTGACCAAGCAGCTGCCTGTTATGTGGGAAGTGGCAGGGAGCAGGCTGTGGAGAGCAGAAAATAGGCTTGAGGGCAGCTTGCTTCTGGCTGTCCCTCCCAGCTCGGACATCAGGCCTGTTTTTCCTTCCATTTCCTTTGCTTGATCTCTCCCTTCCTTTCCAGATAGAAAGGAGCGCTCTCCATTGGGCTGCCGGAGCCGGACACGAGCAGGCGGTGCGCCTTCTTCTGGAGCATGATGCCTCCGTCAATGACGAGGACAGTGTAAGCCGGGGCAGTCATGTGACATGTGTGGCTGAGTTTTAAGTATTTGGCAATTGGTACCATGAGGGAGCATCCCCTTCAGTGGATTATGTAAATACAGTCAACCCTCGATTTACGAACTTAATCCGTTCCGGAAGGACGTTCTTAAGTCGAAAAGTTCGTAAGTCGAATCAGCATTTCCCATAGGAATGCATTGAAAACCAATTAATCCGTTCCGGCTGTTTTTGGTTCTTAGGTCGAGGGGCGGTTTGTAAGTCGAAGCATTAGTTCCCATAGGAACTAATGCAAAGCCGGTTAATCCATTCCTACCACTAGGGGGCAGAATTTTTTTTTTTTCCTTTTAACCTAAGATGACTTTTTCGGTTCGTAACTCGAAGCAAAGTTTGCAAGTTGAGACTATATTTTTCTATCAGAGCGGTTCGTAAGTCGAAATGTTCGTAACTAGGGCCGTTCGTAAGTCGAGGGTTGACTGTATACACGTCCGACCTTTCTGTCTCATGACAGCTCTCTAGTGTGGCGGTCAACATGTAAGAATTAAGGCACAACAAACATCAAGTTATTGTTTAATGGTGGGGCGACATGGGACGAGCTCAGAAATAAGACATTGCTAATGACCACATTACATGTAACTTGCTATTTTCAGGAGGGAGAGTGGGCCCTTTCCTTCTTTAATGACTGCCAAAGCTGTTTCCTGTTTGTTTGTCTTTTCCCATCACGAAGCATTTATTTGTTGTTACACTTTGGACAAAATCCTGCTGGACAGTTATGCAAAAAGTGTAACTTTTGCAGGCAAATTGTTATAAGCCAAGAAATCCCTGTAGACGTGATTTGTGGCCTACTGAGCAGCATGATTTGCCATGCGACAGACTGAGTCTGCAAATATAGCGGCTGTTTTTATGTGTTTGACTTGGATTGACTTGAGGTCTGTTATACTTTGTGGATATTTTGTTGTTGTGACATGCTGCATGGTGAGGGTTTTGCTAGTGTTTAAAGGGTATCACTTGCTCCCAATTATTTTCTGAACAGAATCGAAAATGAGGCACATGTCTTCAAAGGCCCTCTTGTGGCTTCTTTCACAGGCCAAAAAGAGGCAAGTAGTGTGTGTGGGGAAGGCCGCCTTGGTGGTGGCACCCCACTTGTGTACTCACTACTTTGTACTCACTACTCTAAACGGTATCCATTTAGAGCCAATGACTTTCTTGCACATGCCCAAGTTTTCAAATCTAGGGTAGAAATGTCCTTATGCTGTTAAAATAAGTAGTCCATTTCTGTGTGTTAATCCAGTGGTCTTCACCACCACCTTCACCACCACCTCTGCTGGCCAGGATTTCTGGGAGTTGAAGTCCAAGAACAGCTGGAGGCCCAAGGTTGGGGACCACTGTGTTAATCCATTTCTACAACAACAACACAACAAAGCAAACAAAAAGCAAAAGTATTGTGAGGTTTATCTCAGTGTGAGCATTCATGGATTTCAGTTCAGTTCCTAAGATGCTGGCATTAATAACACAGGTAGTGAACATTCAGTGTGAGTTGCCAGGATGCTGATGTTATCAACACCTTGAAAGTTCCTTACCTGTGTTAATTATAGGATTGTCACCGTGGAAATCAAAACCAGGTATCAATATGCATTCGTCCTTCAACTTAGTCCCATACCAACACTTTCTTACCCATGGTTAAGCCTCTACCACCATGCTCACTATAAACCTATGGCCCACATGTTGCAAGAGTGTCTTGAAGAAATGGATGGCAATTCATGAAAACTCACACAGAAATGAGTTTTTTAATCTCAGAGATACCACAATTTTTGTTGTTGTTTGGTTTCACTTGGATTTGGTTTAGTTGTCTTAATGATGTTTCCCCTGCTGTCCTATGCTTGCCTTTATTCTCACTGGTGTTATTTTTATTGCTTTAGTGTTGCAAGGAAATATGTATGTTGAAGGGTGGTTTATACATTCATAAACATGTATGGATAAGTAAGTGAGGAGGTAGAGCCAAAGTTGCAGCTGTCTTTAGAGAATAATAATAATTTCCGGTGCCAAGTCAATTCTGACTTATGGCAACCCTTTTCAGACAGAGAAGACTTAGAAGTCATTCACCATTCCCTTCTTCTGGGGGGGGGGGGGGCTGGGACTGTGCAGCTTACTGAAGGCCACCCAGGCTGGCTCTATTCATAGGATTTGCAGTGGGGAATCGAACCTAAACCACTGAGCTATCCAGCCAGCTGTGTTTCTCAATAATGCTTCCCTTACTATAGGCAAAGAGGTAACTGGAATTGCACTAACTGGAAATTTATTCCAGAAACAAGATTATATTTCTTCTCTCTCTCTCTCTCTGACCATCCAGTTTGGTATGAATGCACTCCTCTTATCAGCTTGGTTTGGCCACCTGCGTATTCTTCAGATCCTTGTCAATGCTGGTGCCAAAATCAACTGTGTAAACAAGGTGAGGCAATTTCTACGGACTTTTCAGCTTTACTGGTTCAATGGCAGCCAAGGCATGACGGGGACAGCTGAACATAATAAAGTCTATGAATAGTCCTGTTGGTCTTTGTCTACGTGTAGCTCTTTTATGTATGCTGGGCTGATATGAGGTTCCTTTTGTGCTAGGATTATTTGTTACTAATATTTGCAGAGTGTGGTAGCCTAGTGCTGAGTTTGCGACTAATAAATGCTCATAACCCCTGTGGAAAAAAATACACTATCTAAAGAAACCTGTTTAGTGATAGAGTAAGAGGTGAAGATCCCTAAACTTCTTTACTGAAGTCCTAGTGCCCACATAGGAGGGTCTGATGCTTTCTCGACACCCAGATTCCTGTAGCAACATGTATGTCAACTTGTTTGTACTTGCTGAGTCTGCTGGCAACTATCATAGAGAAGCGATTTGCTCCTCTCTCTTTCTAGTTAGGAGAAAGAAGAAAATTGGAAGTGACCTCAAAGGCAGAACGAAGAATTTGACTAGCAATCTGTAAATGAGATAAAATGGGGGAAACGCCATCTCTTTGCCGATTTTCTCTCTCTCTCTCTCTCGTTTAAGTTATCTGGTACATGTGTTGCTACTTCATTTGCAACACTTTGAAATCTTTCTAAAAACAATTTGAAATATTGTCTTGATTTGGTGTGGTAAAAAGAACAGAAGAAGCAGACTTGAAACATAAGAGGTACAGAGAGAAGACAACCCGTCTGCCCTCTCCTCTCCCATAAATTTTCATCCATGCTCAGGCCAAAGGCCTGACGGGTCCCAAACTGGAAAGCTGAAGAAGCTCTCAGACAACATTCCACTCCCCATTGGCTTGGCATGGGCAAAAGCACCTGGGAGACGCAGCTGAAGAATGAAGAAGTGGCCATACTTGTAGCCACAGGAATCTGGGCATTGAGAGAGAGCATGAGACCCTCCTATGTGGGCAGGCCGTGTTTATTCATGGGGTGAGCCTTTAATCATTAGCAGGAGACCATAGACAGCTGAGAATACACACCTCTGTATATGTCTTCATAATGAGTAACACAAGAGAAACAAGATACATAAAATGAGGGTTATAAAAGATAAGGATGCAAAGAAAGGACTTCCTTCTTGAGGGGATTGCCTGCACTCGGATTGATGTGATGATTGAGAAAGACAGGGGAAAGTTCACAGACGTGAAGGCGGAAGAGCACAGCTGAATTTGCTGGAAAGGATGATCAATACCTTGTCTGCCACCTGCATTTCTGGAATCCCCGTCTTGGACTTTGCAAATGTTTTTCTCCCTTCATTCATTTGCCCTTTTTACAAGAATTATAACGTTGTTATCAGCTGCCATCTAATTAATTAAGTTTAAAAGTTCTTGAGCTAGTTGGATGAGAAAACTAGATAAACAGGAAAAAGGGTTTTAAAAGAAGGGAATTAAAATACAATTGGAAATTGCCCAGACTCACTATCTTGATGACTTTTCAGAGAAATTAATGTTCTTCATTCCCACCCTTTCCCTCTTCTAACGGGCGCCAAAGTGTATTATTCCATTTGTTCTCTTATGTGCCGTCAAGTCGGAACCAACTTATAGAAACCCTAACAGAGGTTTCGTGTTGGATGTTTTATGAATGGCTTTACCAGTTCTGCTCCCTCAGTGAGTTTCCATGGTTGAGCAGGGATTTGAACCCAGGCCTCCTGAGTCCAAGTCCATCACTCTATCTGCTACACCACACCAAGTATCATTATTCAGCGAGGCTGTCCTTTAACAACAGCAAAAGCTGACAATCCTTTTTAAGTAAACCAGAATGGGCACAAGTTACTGGTATATGTCTGTGTGATTTGTGGTACATCTGACAAAATCTCTTGACTCCCAGTTGTTTGACTATAGCAACAACAAAAATGGCATGCACAGGCACATACCCGATAGGGTTGTACGCTCCATTCATTTTTGGACCCGGCAGTAAGAACAAGTTCCTGGGCTCAGAATTTTAAATTCTAAGTAGATAGAAGACCAAAGGTGAGACGAGAGACAAGACAAGTCTATTTGTGTAGCCCTAACCATTCCAAAAGTAATGCAAATAATATAAAATAATTAAATATATGGCTTAACTAAAAGTCATCTCAAATCAACATTCTAACAAGCACAATTCAGTCAGGTTTAAAAAACACCTGATTGTCATCACTATAAAGTTTCCTTCTTAAAATTGTTGTTCTAAACAGGGTACCTTTTCAGAAATATATGCTGCACTATCTCCCAGTAAAATGTTTATCAGAGATGCATCAGATCTACTGGGCGCAAGACCTAACTCTTTGAACAGAGTTACTCTTAAGTCCTTATAAATTGGGCAAACAAGTAAGTCGTGAGTTAGGTCTTCACCGGCTTAAGTTTGTCATGGACAAACGTCCCCCAACCACTGCAGAACTCATAGATGGGCGTTGTAGAGCATTCCTCCATTCAAATTTTGCTATATTGATTAAATACTCTGGACCAGCTAAAAGGCTGGGGGGAATGATCAACCTTTCAAGATCTGAAAAAGAGTTGTGAAGAATTTGGAAGGTTGCTCCTCTTGTGGGATTTTCATTGGCCCTAATAGAGTGCCTGTCTTTGATCCAGGACATCGGTTTTCTGAATCTTGACGTACAGGCAGAGGGGTTTATTTCCCATAAACCTGAAGTCCCCACCCATCACAGTTCTTCCACAAATAATCATGTTGTCTGGTGAGGAAAAAGTAGGAAGAAGGGGCTTATTCTGACTCTGGAAAAAGCAAACCAACAACCCACAGTTATTTGGCTTTCTCCTCAGAACCTGAACCCCGTTCCTCTCCTTTTATAGAATGGCCGCAACCTGCTTCATTGTGCAGCCCAAAGAGGTCATCTCAAGGTCATTGAGTTCATCTTGGAAGATCTGGAGGATGTGCGGCTGGATAAGAAAGATAAGGTGGGCAAACTTGAGACCAAACTGAGACAAGAAGCATACTGAGGAGATGAGTAATGGCTGAGAGAATTCCCTAAAAGATAACACATATAGTTTCCCCCTGTAATGCACAATAGTGGTGCAATGCTGAACGTAGACACTCTCATATCACAGAGAGCAACACTAAGGCCCAACCAGCCAGGCGTATGCTGTTGCCGAGTTTTGAGTTTCTGGTAAAATTCCTTTTGTGCTACACAGCGGAGTATAGAGACTCACAGAGCAGAATAGCTACAAGTTCCCCGGATAGCCCACCCCTTTCTCATTAACTGGCACTTAGAGTCATGACAACCCACTTTGAGACATGTATAGAAGAAAGAATAAAAAGATTTCATTACTTACAGATGTGATCAGATTAACAACAAACTAACTAACAGACTGCGGACTTCAACAAACTAAAGAGAGGGGAAAGAAACACTCAGCAGAGGGGGGAGGGATCTCTTTGATTTCAAAGCTGGAAGGGAACAATTGGTTAGTGCTAGATAGACTGACTGTCACCCCAGCCCAGAAGAAGTCCTTCCGGATCACTCAAACCACAGGCACCATGCAAGGTTGTAAAAACTCCAAATTATGCTGTACTCCACTTGAAAGTCTGCCCAAGGAGATCCCTGATATCTCCTCCACGTTGGTTTCACTTCCCCCTGGCCTGAATAGGTTCATTAGAAGATCAAAGGACTGGGGGTGACGGATAATCCCACTTCTGCAGTCCTTCTCCACCCACTGTCATGGGTTGTTAATGGTTGTTAACAGTGGTCTTTCTGGTGTGTGTGGTCCTAATCTTTCTGGGGACGGATGAAAGGGCCATTGCCCCTCCTCAGGACCACAATCAGCAGTGTTCCTTCATTTGAAGAACAAAGGATAATCATTTGCTGACCAAGATGTACTCATTTTGGACCGAGAAGATCGGTGGTTTGAGAGAGGGGTCAGGGAGGCCATACATGTGCATACAGAAAATCCCTCACTCAACAGGGGTGGAGGCCTTAGATACCATCTCCTATTTATCATGGTGCCCTTTCACCCATCCCCAGAAAGATTAGGACCACACACACTGGAAAGACCAGAATCTGGGAGTTGTAGCCCTGAAAAGGAGCTTGTTGAAGTTCAATCTTCATCTACATTACACATTATTCTTCACCAGCTGAATGTGAGTTTCTCACCTACTCTGGTTGGATCTCAGCGAAGCCAGGAATAAGTCGGTGTGCAACTGTCTTCTGTCCAACTCTGTCGAAATGAAATAATGTTGATGTTTTGTCTGACAGCTGCCACCTTGTTGGCACAAAACTAAATGTTCAACATCATCAGTAATCACGGTGCATTTTGCCCCCTCTTCTCTTCCCTCCCTCCAATATTGTGTCCTTGCAAAGATGAACCGAACTGCGTTTCATTTAGCTGCAGAGAACGGTCAGCTAGGAGTGGTGGAGTTTCTGCTTGGCTCAGGTTGTACTCGCAACATCAGAGACAAGGTAAAGGAAGGGCTAGGCATTTTATTTGCCTACTGATTGCATTTTAATCCTGTTTTTCTGTTTAAAAGCAATTGAGGAAGCATTGACATTAGGCTTACAAACGAAAAAGGCTATAAAAATATTCCATCTTTATGCTGGCAGCATGCGGTGGAATGCTGAGTTTTGGTTGTTAGCGATGTGTACGGTAACATTTTTCATATTTCTTTCGTTTCAGGTTCTTGGGGAGGGTCTCTTTCATTTCCTTCATGCTCATAATTCTGTATGCTTTCATTTTATATGGAAGGGACAAACCTCTTTTGGGTCCTTTGTCTCCTGTTTCCCCATTTGTGTTTTTTGGTACTCCAAAAGTCGAAAAGACACATTTAAAAGTACTTTTTAAAAAAAGCACAGATAAGGCAACAGAGAACCAATCCGCTTGAAAAGCAGGCAACGGTGCATGAGAAAGAAAAATCATCATCAGATCTATGCAAAAAAAAAATACCTACCAACCAAGTTAAAATACAACCATTTAAAAAGAGAATATGACTTCATTACCATCCAGCCAATACAACAGAGAGTTGGGCAGCCCAGCAGATAAAGAAGCAGAGCTAGCCAGCCACTTGATGCTTCAAACACAGAGACACTCATTAACCAAAGCAACCAACAACACAGGACCAAGAACGACAAGGGAGAAATGTCCATACAACCCAATGGCACACTAGAAAAGTCCCATAGTCCACCCCTCTGGCCCAGACAGCTCCAAGAAGCTAACAAAACACCTCCCAGGAAAAAAACCCCAACAAAAATATACCCCTTTAACAGAATAAGTATACAGTATATCAACCAAATAATAATTTTCAGAAATCAGTCAAAGAGGCAAAGGGGAAAGATAGCAAAATAGAAAGACAGACACACTTACTCTCCTAAAAGCCATGAAATGCAAGAAAGGAAGCAAAGGCAAAGAATACAATTGAAGCTCCCCAGCCAAAACCCCTAGAGTATGGGGAGATTTCTCTCCACACCATCACTTGATACCTCTTTTTTCCTTCCCTTGAGGCCAGCAAGCAGGCAGGCCGGATTAAAAATAACCCAAGAAAGCAAAGAACCAAAAAGAAATGAACACACCAAAAAGGGGGAGTCCTGAAAGAAATATAGGGAGGGGATCTAAACAATAATCCCAAGGAGGTAAGCTTGCGCAGGAAGGTTGCCTGACAGCAACACAAATAAGGTAAAGAAATGGAGAAGTACACCCAAGAATCAAGGGAAAAAGCCAAAAAGGGGGCGGGGAAAGGATCTAAGATGGAAACAGGCAGGCAGCAATCCAATATAGAAGGCACCCGGAGCTCAAAACACAGCAATCTGACCCACCAAGAATGACTGGAGAAAAAAGAATATTCTTCACTGGCTTCTAGGCCCCTCTACAGGTTTAAAATTCCCACTCCCCCAGTGAACAGCTACTGACAGTCCTTCTGCTGACACTATTGTATGAAAAATCTCTTAGGCGATTTGACAAAGGGTGAAAGAAAGGTTACATGAAAGGAATATGAAGGAAGCACAAAATGTTTGTGTACCCCTTTTCGTAAACACAAATCATTCGTTTTTAAGAATCTCTCTTTGAGCGATTGAGAAAAGAACACAAATTACATGAAAGAGCCTCTTTTGTGTTTCGGGTCTTTTGTTAAAAGACAAAAAGCTCATCCTTAATGTCTATTTAAACTGGAATAACAATCCCAGAAACTCATAATTACATAGAAGTATAATACAGATATACATGGTTTCAGGAAGGCCATTAAGGGATAGTGCAAGAGGAAAGAAACCTAAACTTGCCTACAGAGTCACTAATGTGGGTTCCTATGCATGGGGTGTGATAGTAGACATCATGGAGGAGGAGAGGACTCATTGTGCAATTAACCTCTCTCTAACGAAGAACGAGAACTATACTGACTTAAGACAAGATGGAGGATGTTTCGTTTTGTTTCGTTATTCTGTGGCAACTGGAGATGAGAGCTCTTTCTGGCAAAGATTAAGAAGGAAGCACCCTTGTTTAAGCAACAGATAGGCCAGGCTGGTCCTCCCCTTTGCCACATCACAAAGAGAACAAAAGAGGTGCTAATATTTGCAAAATTCCATCTGCTAATTTCTTTCTTAGATATGCACAATTGGAAACCATTTCCCCTCATTGTTTGTGATATGTATTTGATTCTACCTGTCCATACCCTTTGATTTATTGGTCCCTGTGAAGGATGTCATGCAACTGCCCTAATTATGGGGCTTCCACCTGCAGCAGCTCTCCCTTCCTTGTATTTATGCTGAATGTCGTGTTTGCAGGATGAGAATACAGCCCTCCATTTAGCTGCCAAGAATGGCCATGCTGGGGTGCTACAGAAGCTTATAGAAATTGGAATGGACATGGATGAGAAGAATGCAGTAAGTAGAAGACTTCTCAAGAGGTTCTGCTTCTGGCACAGCATTCTCTGCTACATTAAACCCAACCCCTTTTCCCCCATGAACAAGTATCAAAATAATCTAACTGCCAAAGCTATGGGAAGTGAAGAGAAGAGCCAGCCCTGGTCCAGCATATGCAACCTGGTTGGTCCCTCTCTTGCCATGATGGATTAAAAGCGGATGACACAAAATTGGGTGGGATAGCTAATACCTTGGAAGACAGGAACAACATTCAAAAAGATCTTGATAGGCTTGAGCGCTGGCTGAAAACAACAGAATGAAATTTAACAGGGATAAGTGCAAAGTTCTTCACCTGGGGGGGGGGGGGGACCACAAATGCATAGTTTCAAGATGGGATACTTGACTCATTAATACAAGTGAGAAAGATCTTGGAGTCGTTGTAGAGCAAAAGCTGAATGTGAGCCAACAGGGTGATGTGGCTGCAAAAGAGGCAAATTCTATTTTAGGCTGATTAACAGAAATATAGTTTTCAAATCCCATGAGGTAATAGCCCTCCTCTATTCGGCACTGGTTAGGCCTCACCTCAAGTACTGGAGACCACACTTTAAGAAAGATGCCAACAAAATGGAACAAGTTCAGAGGAGGGCAACAAGGATGATCAAGGGACTGGAATCCAAGCCCTAGGAGGAAAGACTGAAAGAACTGGACATATTTAGCTTTGAGAAAAAAAGATTGA
Organism: Intellagama lesueurii; assembly: GCA_037013535.1. Taxonomy (NCBI): domain Eukaryota; kingdom Metazoa; phylum Chordata; class Lepidosauria; order Squamata; family Agamidae; genus Intellagama; species Intellagama lesueurii. Next base: position 9,314,333 of record JBAJHW010000011.1, on the reverse strand, counting down.
GGGCGGATATAATAGCATTTTTCAAATACTTGAAAGGTAGTGGTAGTCATACAGAGGAGGGACAGGATTGGTTCTCGGTCATGTCAAAGTGCAGGACATGTAATAATGGGCTCAAGGTCCAGGAAGCCAAATTTAGGCTGAATATCAGGGGGAAAGTCTTAACTGTCAGAGCAGCATGACAATGGAACCCATGACCTCAGGAGGTGGTGAGCGCTTGAACACTAGAGGCATTCAAGAGAAAATTGGACCACCCTCGGTCAGATCTGCTTTGATTTGGTTTCTTGCCTTGAGCAGGGGGTTGGAATTGATGGCCTTCCAACTCAATGATTCTATGATTCTAAGCCAAACAAGTGTTTGTGTTTTCTTCTCTCTTGCCAGGAAGGGTTGACTGCCCTGCACGTGGCAGCTGAAGGGGGCCATCAAGACTGTGTAAAGTTGCTCCTGGAATCTGGCTGTGATGTCAACGTGCAAACCCAGGTACGATTACGATTTCAATAACCTTTATTGGCATAGAAAAGTTAAAAAGCATACAAATAGAAAAATTATTAAAAATAATAATAAATGGACTTAAGCATAATAGTTACACAGCTAAAAATGTAACATGAAACACGGCAGGAGATACTTAGGACAGTCTGGTTAATTTTTAGAGACCTGGGAGGAGAGAACCTTTGCAAGAAACTCGGCTACTAAGGTCGTTGTTTCTTGTGAGTAGTCATGGAGGAGGAAGCCAGTGAGAAGCTGGGGAGGGCCGGGAAAGCCTGAGATAATTGGGCCTAGAATACAAGCACGAATATCTTTGAACTCAGGACAGTAACAGAGAATGTGTGTGACTGAGTCAGGCTCTAAACCACAGAAATTGCAAATTCTTTGCTCAAAAGGTACCCGAGCATATCGTCCCTTAAGAACCTCAGAAGGGAAAATGTTCAGCCGGGCTAACATAAAGGCCCTCCTGATAAGAGGGTTCACCAAGGACTGGAGATAAGAATGTCCAGAACCAAAGGAGGGAAAGATACCGAAATGGATTGGGGAACATGTCTGATTCACATTAGAAACTAACTGGAGATACTCAGACTCCCATAGACTCACCTTAATAAGGGAAAGTGCCTGATTAAAATTACTGTTAAGAAGAGAGTTTAAAGATACGCCAATAGACACGAGTTTGGTTTCACATTGTGTAAACCAAGTGAATTGGTAAGGGTCTTTAAGAAGGTGAACAAGGAGAGAATCTGGGTCTATTTTAAAAAAAAGACGCAGCCAGAATTTAAAAGTGAGTGCCCACGCCGTCGTTGAGGGGAGGTGCAGGCCTAGCTCTAGGGCTATAGTGGATAGTTTAATTAAGTTGGGGATCCCTAGAATCCGTCTATAGAAGGAAGCAGCCAATAAATCAACTTTATTGTTCATGGCAATGATCCAGATTGGGACCCCATAGAGCAGGCGATTAATCAGTTTAGCCTGGAAAATATGAATGGCAGCTGAAACCCAGGTAAGTGAACTGTGTTAGGAAGGGATGTCCATGTTGGTCCCCCAGCAGGCCAAATATCTCTGCTAATAAGAGATCCAATGAACAGGAAGTGTTGCTCTCATTAAAGCAGTTGGAAGCTACCTGGCTAATGTCTTCCAGTATTGCAAGGTATTATGTGGGCTGGGGGCCACAGTTGGCTTGCAGGGGCTTCTGAGTAGCCCCCAGAGTCTCCTCATCTCTGGGAGTGTATTGCCTGAAGAATTTTCTCCTTCTTAGAAAAAGATGACCTGCCTTCATTACGCTGCACTCAATGGCTACGAAGACATGACCAGAATCCTTATTGATGCAGGAATCCAGAGAGATGCGCAGAATTATGTAAGTGGCTCCTCTGTGTGGATCCCGGGGGAGCATCTTTGTGCCTTTGAAGAGAGGAAAAGGGAGAAACATTCATGCACTGGATCAAGCTGGGCTTCCTTTATAGCAGCCATCCTCTCCCCCACACCCCAGAAAAAAGACAGAGAAACCTACAGCCAAAAGGTTGTATTTCTCCAGTTCAGAAGACGACTGGGGATTGTGTCGAACCCACCTCATTTTACATCTCATTTTACTGGACCTCCACAGTGCATACACACTCCTTCATGTGAAACCAGAAACGATAGAAGAGTTCTCTTTTCCAAAAAAAATGGCCCGAATCCTATTGGTTAGTTAAGTGGTTCCAAAACATTTTGGCCTCGCAGCTCCCTTGATTTGGACCACAATGGATACAAGTGGCAACTCACTGACTTTTATTTGCTACTGCAATTTACACATTGCGGTTAAATCAGCATAACTAAACAGGATTCTGGAAATTTTGATTTTTGGAACAAAACAAGGTGCAGGGGGCACTTTTTTATATTGGAGAATCTTGCCTCTTGGAGGTATAATCCTTCCTTGTAGGGCATTTTGGGGGGGGGGGGGAATCAAGAGAAGTATTCTGGAAGGTTTCTGTGACTTCCAGAGAAATATTTGGTAGTCTGTATACAATTGCAGGACCCACCATTGACAGTCCCTGTCATCTCCAGTGTAAAAGCTAGAAAGGGGAGGAATGAGATGTGTGCCTGAAAACTTGAGAGCCCATGAAGCCATGGTAGGTGTCTTTCCACAGGTGCAGAGCATGTTGTAGTGGAGCCAGGTTCCAGAGTAAAACCCCACTGGACTTTCTGAGCAGCAGGGCCTGTGATATCACCCACTTCAGCCTTCCTTCTTCCCTCTGAGCTTAGCAGCAACCCTCACAATAAGTGAGGGACAAATAAATTCTCCCCGGGGGTAAAATATGTATTGCTACAAGCTGCCCCTGTTGTAATGTGAGGTACCTGATGGTTGTTTGCACTTGACTAGGCAATTAAGAGACATTAGCTTCACAAAAGGCCCACCTCTCATGTGTTGATATGGATTGATCCAGCTGCCTATATTTTTTTGGACACTCCTTATGGAGGGTCTGGCTAGCCGGGTTTTCTTGAGGAGCGCCTGGACTTCCAAAATAACCATTGCTGCACTGCCTGCAGAGCGCCTCACCTGTGCATTGACTGTAATGCAAAACACATGGCCACGTGTGGAGTTAAGACAAAGAGCCTCCACACAGGATGTTGTATAGAAGCCAGACCTTTCCTTACGGTTCTGCAGAGTGAATATTAATATTGTTGTTGTGGGTTTTTCGGGCTCTTTGGCCATGTTCTGAAGGTTGTTCTTCCTAACGTTTTGCCAGTTTCTGTGGCCGGCCTCTTCAGAGGACAGGAGTCAGAACTCTGTCTGTGTTCTGGTGTAGTGTGTGGGATAGTTGAGAACACAGACAGAGTTCTAACTCCTGTCCTCTGAAGATGCCGGCCACAGAGACTGGCGAAACGTTAGGAAGAACAACCTTCAGAACACGGCCAAAGAGCCCGAAAAACCCACAACAACCATCAGATCCCAGCCGTGAAAGCCTTCGAGAATACAATATTAATATTGCTTCCTTCCGCAGCAAAATGCTTCAGCTATGCATATTGCGGTGCTACAGAACCATCTAGCAGTCGTTAAACTCCTAATTGATGCTGAATGTGACCTGGACATCCCTGATAATGTAAGAATTTGGCACGTGATTGAAGACACAACGACATCCTTTGACAGATAGTTGCGAGAGATACAGCAGAGTTCTTCGTGTTGGTTTGTTTGTATGTAAAAACACCATATGGAAAAACAACTGTATATACAGTATATATAAAATATCGTTGTACGAATGCAATAGCCTACTGTGTAAACAAGGCGGGAATACCACATAATTAATGGCATTGCCATAAAGTTTAAGAGTGTCAGAAAGAGATCCTTTAGATTATTATAAAAATTAAAAGAGATGTCTCTACAGAAGTGCCACCGGTTATTTAGGGCTCTATGGAAAAGAAAAGGGAAAAAAAGAAAGAAAAGAAGCTGAATATAAACTGGTAATGCTAAAAGATACTGGCAGCAAAACATGGCAGTGGAGATAGCAGTATTTAAAAAGCTGTCTTACATGACGACGACAACGATGATGATGATGATCATCATCATCATCATCAACATCCAAGGGAAGCTAGAGTTGAAAACAAAGAATTGGAAAAACTAGCATAGTACAGAGAGACCTGGCCATCGAAACATCTCACTTGAGGATGAAACACACTTCAGTGGCCCCCCGTAGTCATTGGAGCTTTGAGAAGAACATCAAGAAATTTCACACAGTATTATAAGCAGTGGCAGATCTCAGAAATCACACCATCAGAGCTACCAAAAAATGGCAATATTAGGAACAGCATACATACTGTGCCGATATTTAACCGCAACTTAGGTTTTCGGATAACACTTGTATCTGTTATATAATGCCAGTCCATGTTTTTTATAATTTTGATTGACTGTGCCTGGTGTTTTTGAATAATAATCTAGAACTGAAGAGCTGGAAGGGACCGTATGGATCGTTGAGTTCAGCCCCTCCCCTAGAGACTCGGTGGGCAATCGAACTCCCAACCTCCACAAACTTAAACCACTGAGCTATCTGAGCAGTTCATACAATAATCTTAGAATGCGTGAAGAAGAGCTTTGTGCACAGCATACTTAGGAAGCGGTTAAATTTAACTTACTTTTCAAAGGTGGAAAAAACTTTCTTTTATCTTGGAATAAACACGGCTCTTTTGGAATAATATTTTTTTATTTGTAAGGGCAGATTGTAATGTGGCATCTTATAGACATATGGATATGGATTACATTTAGGGTAGTTAACAAAGGTCAGTCTTCAAAACTGCCCTGCAGACAAGTAGTGCTTGTGCAAAGTTTTCTTCCCTTCCCTTCCCTTCCTTTTTACCAGTTGTTGGGTGCAGTTAGGGTTCTACTTGGGGGGGAAAAGGCTCTACCTTCTTAAAGTCTGCCTATTCGTGGTTGTTCTAGCTGTCAGCTTGCTTCTTGTTTTCATTTTCCTTAGAGGCAGCAGAGCCCTCTTCATATAGCTGCAGAATATGGGAGGCAGGACATTGCTGAGATGATCCTTATAGCTGGAGTCAACTTAAAACTAACAGACAAGGTGAGCAAAGTTGACTGCCCTGACATTCGACTGATCAACTGATTTGGGAAGCTAAGCAGGGCGAGAACTGGTTAGTACTTGGATGGGAGGCCATCCAGCAGGGATCTCCAGGTGGTGTTAGAAGAAAATATTGTCTGAAACCTTACAAAGTCATTGCTGAGAAGAAGGGGTTAGAAGAATCAATAGTCAGACTCAGTATAAGGTAGCTTCTCATTTTCCTGTTCCAGTCTATTCTTGTTCCTTTTCTACAGAATAAATCGATTTAAGGAGGCTCTACCTGGCTTTAAGTCTCCCTTATTGTCAATTATGATCCTTATGAGGATTATTTACAAAAGCAGAGTGCAGGGGCCTGGATCTAACCTTGGGATTCCTGAAGAGAGCAACCACTCTAGAAATTTGTATTAAGGCCAAGCCCCTGACCCCACTCTGGAAATTGATCTTTTTATGTTTAAAAGAATTATGAATGTATGGGAGGGAAAAGATCTCTAATATATTACAGCAGCCCCTAGAACTGATTTCCATGTTTGCAGGACTTCCAGACAGACATTATAGAGAAGCCATGTGGAGCTGGATCTCTCTAGCAACGGGAACAAGAAAATTGGAAGCAAGAAAGAAGGAAAGAAGTGAGCCTAAGAGTAGCAATCTGCATGTAGATTTAGAAAAGACAAGAGGAAGACAACACCTCCCAGGCTCATTATCTATCCACCCCACTCCATACATAGCATTTATTATCTGCATACATAGATTTATTCCAACAGTTAAAAGCTATGAGAATAAGAACACATGTAATTAGTTTGCTGAGTTGTTAATGCAAAGATGAGTAACAGTTGGCCTTTCAAGTAAGAATGCCAGCTCTAAGGTTCTGGCTTTGGCACTGAGACTAATGTTTTGGCATTCTTTCTCCAAGTCTCCAATTCTGGCCATGAAACCTCAGGGACTGGCATCTGTCAGTCTCCTAAATTGGTTTAGGAGTTCATCCTGACATGCCAGAGATTACCTGTAAATTTATCGGGCGATTTAGGTTTTTTCTCGTTCCACCTTTGGTTTAGAGATACTGTTCCCTTGCTGCCCCCTGTGTGTTGTAGCTTTTGGTCTGCATATTCCCCCCAAAAGTCTTAGGGAGGCAGGCCCTTCTCTGGCCTTTGAGTTCATTGTTGGTTTTCTACATTGCTGTTTGTCATGCACACACCATTGTGAAACTGAGAAGGGCATGCCGCTAGGTTTCAGTTTGGAGATCTGAAATCTTGAGGCATAGCACACGCTGACTTGAGAATCCTGCATCTAGACACTGTTGCAGCCCATCTTTGCCTCTGTTAAATAGGGCTGATGGGAGTTGCAGTCAACCCCATTTTAAAAAGAAGTTACTTGATCCATTAAAAAAAAAAAACCACCAAGGAAGACCAGCAAAGTTGCATCCATCAAGAACTGAATAGTTTTCAGGTCTTCAAGTCTATTCCCTTATCTTGGAGATGTTCTGTAAGAATATAAGGACATAAGAAGAGCCCTGCTGGATCAGGCCAAGGGCCCATCTAGTCCATCTTCTTGTATCTCACAGTGGCCCCACCAGAAGCCTCTGGGAGCACGGGAGACAACTAGAGACTTGTCTCCTGATACCCCTCTCCTGCATCTGGCATTTGGAGGTACCTTCCTGCTAAGTCTGGAGATTATATATCCCCATCATGGCTCGTAACCTGCGATGGACTTTTCCTCCAGGAATCTGTCCAAAAGAGAGAGCCATGTCCAAAAGATAGGGCCAAAGGGCAGGAATTTCAAGGCAATTTCCAACCCTGTAATAACCACGCCCTCTCCTCCCACTGTTGCTCTTTAATATGAGATCTGACTCTTAGCAGGGCAAGTCTTGGGGTCTGAGTCTTCGGTACCAAGTCCCAAGTCCAAGTCCCTATTAAAAACAAGTTTGTTTCCCCAGGAAAAAAAAGGGGGGGGGATGGGGTAAGTGGGTGAGTTCCAAGTTGCAAATCAAGTCCAAGTCATTGAGAGAAAAACAACAACCCTGAATCGAGTCCAAGTTGAGTCACCCGTGCAATTTACATGTGACTTGACAGAGAGTCATGTGACATGAATCCCCACCCCTGCCTCTTTGGGCTAGAAAGAGAAGAAGATGATCAAGGGAGCATGCACATGGGTTGGATCCTAAAGCATTCATGTGCGCTTGCGGATTGGCATGTCCCTCTGTTACTCATGAGTCACACCCTTCCCCAACCTAATGCCCTCCAAAGGTTTCCAAGAACATCCGGCCATTCCGAGTCATTGGCCATGCCAGTTTCTTGAACCCTGGTGCTGGAGAAAGCCTTCTGCCCCATGTCTCGAGGCAGCAGACTAAAGTAGGGGACTTTTTGAGACACAGGACCAACCCAAGGTATTTTGCTGCCTGAGGGCAAAACCAAGATGTCTTCTCCCAGAAGAAAACTACACTGGCCTTTAAAATTGACTTGAATACTTGGGTTTGAACATGGGCCGCCATGCAGCATCTACAAGAGGGGTCAGCCTCATCTCAGGGCTAGGAATAGCAACAAAAACTACAAGCTGTCCTTGAAGGGAGCAAAGGGGCAAGGACATTTTTGAGGCCTCTTGGTGGCTTTGTGATTCTTGTTCCACCTGGCCCCAGTGTAGGCAACGGGAGGTCTGGAAAAGATTGAAGCAGCAAGGGGACCATTGGCTGAAACTTGGTCCCTTGGAGGCTGAGCTTGGGGGAGACATTGCAGAAAACATGTTCAACCCCCTGATTCCCTCCCAATAGAGACGGTGTTGCCTCAATCGTCTAGTCTAGAATGCATGGAGAGAGAGAGAGAGGAGGGATTACTCACCACCCCTATACCTGGAGGGGGCGGCAGCACTCAGAATAGTTTTGGTGCTTTATTATAATTAGTTACAAATCATGTAGTTTCCTGGGTTTGTGCCCTTGTTGATGTAAATGCTGTATGATCAAGGAACCTAATCAATCAATCAAAAGAAGAGAGTCTGGGTAACGGATGGGTGCATAGGCGTACATGGATGAAGGTGGGACAATAAAACAGAAGTGGGAAAAGTTGCTGTTTTGGATTACAGCCCAGAGGCTGAAATCGAGGAGGAAACCACAGCTAGAGCAGACCTGCTATATCAGTGGGGACCTGGTATGTCAGCTCCTCCATAAATTCCAGTGATTCAAAGAGCCTACTCTAGTTGTGACTTACTGCTGGATTTCAGTCACAGAATCCCTGACACAAAATGACCAGCAAAAAAATAAATAAAAATAAAAGAAGAAAAAGGTTCTTTCCCATTTCTTCAACGGAAGACTAGAGAGAATATTGCAGTAGTCTAGGTGAAAATAGACCTTTGCCAAGAGAGGCGCTACCAAGGGAAGATGCAGTGTGACTTGTCGTTCATCAGCTGATGAGTCCTAAATTATATGGAATTTTACTATGTTGGAAGGCTTTTCTTCCCCTTAAAGCAGTAAGTTTTTAGCTGCTGTGAATGTGTAAAGCCTCCCAAATCCTTCTTTTGGTGTAAAATACATTTTCTCATCTTCCTCCCTCAAGCAGTTTAATACAGGCTGATTCCAGCAAGACTTTTTCTCATAATGCCAGCTTAAAATAAATGATATTTTGAATTGCCAGACAAGATTATGGAGCTACTGAGGCATAGTAATACATCAATTGTCAATGGTAAATAGGGTGTGCAAATGCAAAACAAGGAAGAATTCAAATAATTGCTGCACATTAACTTAAGAAAACAATAAATGGGTTTTTCTTTTAACCTTTGCTTGTACAATTATTGTAATGCCTTCCTTCCCTGGCTTCTTCTTTTGACTGCAGCAAGGAAAAACATCCCTTGATATTGCTGCCCGTGGGAATCACATCAACCTGGCTGATATGATCATCAAAGCTGATAGGTTTTACAAATGGGAAAAGGTAAACAGGCATCTTATCTCCTCTCTGAAGTGACTGAAAAAATTACAGATATGATCAAAAAGGGAAGAAATCCCTTCATTTAAAGCAAAAAGTTATGATTAGTGTTTTAACTCCCAAACTAAGGAGACTCAGACCACAGACCAACCCCCACATTCTCCTTGTATCTTAATGAACCTTTTTTATAGTGCCTTAAGTTCCACCCCAGATAAACACAGCAGTCCCTAAAGACACCAATTAAAGACAATAAGAAAACAGCTACTTTGCTTACCTAGAACTAGCCCATTAAACACAATGAGACTTACTTCACTCAATTACAGGTCAGCTGGTACTAGATTAATAAAGATTAGGTAAATATAGACAGGACTGCACTGTTCATCTGTTGTCTATAGATGTTGACTCTATCAAAGCCTATGATTCATTTCATTACTAGTAAACTATGATATCAGGAGTGGCATTGCCGGTGGGATTACACTGTAGTGTTTACTGGAGATAGAAGCTAAGCTTTACGAAGCTTCATGTTTTGAATGAGAAAAGCAGTTGATCTTTGGTCAACATTTCCTTATTTTAAAGAAATAGCTTCAGCAATAATTTGTTGTTGTTTAGTCGTTAAGTCATGTCCGACTCTTCGTGACCCCATGGACCAGAGCACGCCAGGCCCTCCTGTCTTCCACTGCCTCCCGGAGTTGGGTCAGATTCATGTTCGTAGCTTCGATGACACTGTCCAACCATCTCATCCTCTGTCGTCCCTTTCTACTCTTGCCTTCACACTTTCCCAACATCAGGGTCTTTTCCAGGAAGTCTTCTCTTCTCATGAGATGGCCAAAGTATTGGAGCCTCAGATTCAGGATCTGTCCTTCCAGTGAGCACTCAGGGTTGATTTCCTTCAAAATGGATAGGTTTGTTCTCTTTGCAGTCCAGGGGACTCTCAAGAGTCTCCTCCAGCACAATTCGAAAGCATCAATTCTTTGGCGGTCAGCCTTCTTTATGGTCCAGCTCTCACTTCCATACATCGCTACTGGAAAAACCATAGCTTTGACTATGCGGACCTTTGTCGGCAAGGTGATGTCTAGAGAACCATAATCTTATTGTTCATACTTGACATTGTATATTTTCTGCCAAGGGACAAGTAGAGAGCCCAAGGTTCAAAAGTTGGCAGGTTTGTTGTAGCTTCTACGAGTAATCGCTATAATAGAAAGGGAAGGGAAACAGATTCCTTTGTTTCTCTGAGGAAAATATGTTTTTATCAGCTGTAACTATATAGTGGCTGAAGCCCATGTAGAGTTAAAAAAAAAGGATGTGTGTTTGTACATAAAAGTCATAAAACCTAGATCCCCTCTGTCTTGGTATACATACTTAGTAAAAAAATATATCAATTTATTGAAATGTGCATGTTTGAAGCCTGCAGTCTCATCATCAGTCACTAGATGGCAGTGCATATTTTTCCAGACAGTTTTGAATAGAGATTGGCACAAATTAAAAAACAAATTGCAAAATTTGACAAAAACCGCTGATTCGTCAATTTGCATTTGTCAGAAGTGATGCCCAATAAATACAAATTGATGAATTTTTAGATTTTCAATTCATCGATTTGTCGGGCTAGAGATCACCCGTCCAGCACCTAGAGATACCAAAATCGCAGAGAAGCTTCTCCCAACTCTTCTCCTCAACCCTTCCAAGATTGACGAAGATTGGGTTTCGGTTGTCCGAGTTATATACCCACAAATTGGGTCCCCCTCAGGAAAGCGCCCTTAGCAGCTGGCTTGAGGCAGTGCTGGAATTTCCGCCAAACCAGCTGCTAAAGGGCACTTTTCTGGAGGGACCCAATTTGTGGGTGTATAACTCAGGTGCCTGAAGCTTAATCTTCACCGAACATGGAGGGATTATAGAGGAGCGTCGGGAGAAGTGTCTCTGCAATTTTGGTGTCTCTGGGTGCCTGGTGGGCTGTTTTAAGGGGGTTTTATGTCAAGATGAATTGATGACTCGATTTGTCGGGAAAAAGTCATTAATTATTCATGATTCATCAACCTCAATGAATTATGAATCATGACGAATCACAATTTTTTCAATTTGTGCCCATCTCTAGTTTTGAACCAGAGGGGCAATAGTCCAAGGGACGGGCTCACAGGGTAGTGGAACTGCAGTATGGTAGTGGCCTTGCCCAGGGGTCCCAATGGCTACAGCTTCACTTAGATGGGGCAGATCCTGGGTATCCAGCTGCAGGACTTTGCTTGATGGCTGGATGTAGATTGCCAGCCTTGAACTAAAACATGCTTGTTCGTGTGTTTTTTGCAGTGGTATACGTATTAGCTGTGGGTGGGTGTTTTTTTGGTAATTTTTGCGACTATATACATATTAGCTATATCAGTGGTCCCTAACCTTGGGCCTCCAGATGTTCTTGGACTACAACTGCCAGAAGCCTTCACCACCACCTCTGCTGGCCAGGATTTCTGGGAGTTGAAGTCCAAGAACATCTGGAGGCCCAAGGTTGGGGACCACTGAGCTATATATACGTCTACGTTGGCTCGGGCATGTCGTGAGAATGGCTGACGGTCGGATTCCAAAAGATCTCCTGTATGGAGAATTAGTGCAGGGAAAGTGCCCCAGGGGGAGACCACATCTGCGATACAAGGATATCTGCAAGCGGGATCTGAAGGCCTTAGGAATGGACCTCAACAGATGGGAAACCTTGACCTCTGAGCGTTCAGCCTGGAGGCAGGCGGTGCTTCATGGCCTCTCCCATTTTGAAGAGACCCTTGTCCAGCAGGCCGAGGCAAAGAGGCAGTCCCGAAAGCAGCAAAATCAGGGAGCTGGACAGGAGACAGATTGTATTTGTCTTCAGTGTGAAAGGGATGGTCACTCTCGAATTGGCCTTCTCAGCCACACCAGACGCTGTTCCAAGACCTCTATTCAGAGCACGTTACCATAGTCTATCGAGACTGAAGGATGCCTACATACACACATATTAACTGTCCTCATTTTAAAAAGCGTGCACAGTTTTGTCTGCAATAATTATTGTACACACATTCCTCATATCTCGCCAATGGGAAAATTCTCAGGGTGAGATGCGTTTCTTCTCACAAAAAGTCTCAGGAGGTCCAAAAACCAGAATTTTTTGCTAAGCTTCCTACCTCCAATGAAATTCTTTTCCACCCTTAGCTGCAGGGCGTCGTCTCACAAAAAGACCTGCTACAGAAAGCTTGAATCTTGCTCCAGAGCAGGAGAGCGAGGTTCAGACAGTGGAAGTGTTCGTTGAAATAAAAATAGAAAACTCTCAGATTAGCGATGAAACAGTTTTTGGTGTTTTTTTTGCAGGACAATCTGAACAGTGACTCCGACTCCTGGGTAACCAAGCACTTAACTTTTAAGCAGGACCACCGTCTGGAGACGCAGCACATTCGCTCAGTCATGTGGCGGCTTGCTACAAAATACCTCAAACCCAGTGAGTGGAAGAAGCTAGCACACTTCTGGAAATTCACTGAGGCACACATAAGAGCAATTGAACACCAGTGGGCAGGTAAGATCTGCAGACTGAGCACCTTTTTGTTTATTTCTTGCTGCTAAATCAGTGTTCATGCCAGTACACCCAAGCTGTGGACCAGAGGTTTTCAAACTACTCTACCTACAGTACTTCATTTAGGTGGTCTGTGTCAGGAGTGGGCAGCTTCGAGGCTGTGAATCCCAAAATACAATTTTTAAAAATCAGTCAAATTGTCCTGTGCCCTCTAGTGGATAATTAAATAATAAGAATGAGGTTCCATCAAGTCATGTTTTTTTAACCCCAAAAATCCCTTTTTTTGGGTTTTTTTTTGAAAAGGTCCAGAATTGTGCAACGGAACTTTCTGAACCCAACGTTTCTAATGAAAATATTTTTTTTAGAATAGAGGAGGGAATAGAAGTGATAGGGGGTTCCATGGATGCTGGGGGCCATGTGGAGGTTCCTGGGGGGTGCATGTAGCAGGGAGCACACTCTACCAACCAACCCCCATTAGGCTGTGGAAGTAATGGACCATAAAGAGCTGGCACTCACACAACTTCTCACCTGTGATTATCATGTTTTCCTCCCAGCTACACAGGAAACTGCTTCATAGTAAATCAAACAATTGGCCTGTCTAGTTCACTGCCATCTGATGATGACTAACAGCACCTCTCCAGATGTTCAGAGAATATTTTTGTCTAGCAATAGTAGAAATTGAATTTAGCAAGTTTCCTTTGTGGCTGGGGGTGTGGAAAACACCACAACTTGGCATAGCCATCTCCATCAGAATACTGGGATAAATTTTGGTTTACTGACCGGGTAGGAGCCAGTTGAAGTCCAGTTACAGCCAATTAAAAATATTACCTGATGAGTGTGTAAGTAGATGTTATTCTCAGCTGTAGTCCTGCTTGGCTGATGTAAAGAGTCCACGTCGTTCTCAATGGTGCTTGGGGTTGGCTTTCTATGGTGCTTAACATTGCTTATTCGTCATTCCAGGTACCAAAAGCTACAGGGAACATGGGCACCGGATGTTGCTAATTTGGCTTCATGGTGTGATCATGGCAGGGGAAAACCCAATCAAAGGCTTGTATGAAGGCTTGGTGGGCATAGGGCGCAGAGATCTGGCAGGTAAGACCTTCTCTCTGGGTAAAATTTGTGAAACTGTCTGGCCCTGTGCTGGCTTAATTCTGTTCCGTGGTGTCAGTACAAAGGAAGTTTATCATGCTGATAAATTCAGTAAATTCAAGCTCTCAGCATATTACAACTGCAGGATAGCTCAGTGGTTTAGATGAGCCAGAGGTTGGGAGTTCATTTCCTCACTGTGCCTCCCTGACATGGGCTTGGCATGGGTTACTTCCTGCTCTGCAGTTCTAAGATTATATTAGTAAAGGTAAAGGTTCCCCTTGACATTTAGTCCAGTCGTGTCCGACTCTAGGGCGCGGTGCTTATCCCCATCTCCAAGCCGTAGAGCCAGCGTTTGTCCGTAGACTGTTTCCGTGGTCACGTGGCCAGCGCGACTAGACACGGAACATCGTTACCTTCCCACCATGGTGGTACCTATTTATCTACTTGGATTTACATGCTTTCGAACTGCTACGTTGGCAGGAGCTGGGACAAGCGACGGGAGCTCACTCCGTCGCGTGGATTCGATCTTACGACTGCCGGTCTTCTGACCTTGCAGCACAGAGGCTTCTGCGGTTTAACCCGCAGCGCCACCACGTCCCACGATTATATTAGCCTACTCTAATATGCTGTACCTGGAACTATTTTTGATAAATGTGTGGAAATTTAAATTGGGTCCAAAATGTAATAGAGAGACTGTTGACTGTGTCTCTTCACAAATGATTCATAGGGTGGCTTTCATTGTTTTTCTATGTGTAATTCAAAATTCTGTTTTTAACCCTCAGTTTTATGGACCCAAAATATATGAATGTCTATAGCCACCCATATGAGCCTGGCTGCTCATTTGACTCCACTTAAAGGCCTTTATTTAGGTTTTTTCTCTATCTGAGCTGTGACCAGAGGTGAATGAAGACAGGGTCTTCTCTTCCACGATGGTAATGTCTTTCCAACTCTGTTCAATAAGAAATTCCTGTTGATGGCATTTAGCTGCCAAAGGAAGACCCAGATATTTCTGCTGAGCTTTGGTCACTCCTAGCTATTTTGGTTTAGTACTTCTAGATTTCTTGGTTGTTGCTGTTGCATTTGTTTCTCTCTCTCACACACACTATATTGCAATTTATTTTAAATTCCCTTAATTTCAGATGTGCTTGTATTGCAATTATTGTATACTTTTAGCAGGAGTAGGGTAATAGTGAATAATTGGTACTGGTGGTGCTTAAATGAGGCTGTCCATCCTTGTTCTTCATTCATGCAATCTGCATGTGGGGGACAGAGACGTCAAGCACAATGCTGGCCACACCTAGAGCTTAATAAAGTTACTTTTCAAGACCACAGCTCCCAGCAACAACCACCCACCCACCCAGCAAGCATGGATACTTGGAAAACTAAGGTTCCCAAGCTCACAGCCCACGCATGAGACTGGCCCCCTACCCTTTTGATGTAGATGCATTTGGCTCCTGAATTGAGAGAAAGGAAGAGCATAATTGAAGTTTATTAATGATTTTTATCAGAAGGGCATCTGTTCACATATAGCTGTCAAGGGGATGTATTTGATCCAATTAGCACCCTTCTGTGACTGAGCAGTCCCAATGATGTGGAATACCACGGCTCATGCACAGTAAGCAGATCCTTTCTCATCGTAGCTGTTAGACCGAGAAGAGTAGGAGACCAGTGGTTTAAAATTGCTTTCTTAGATAAAGTTAAGGCCCAGTATCTTATTGGCAATCCCAACCAAGAGTACTGTAAACCTATTGAATCAGTTGCTGAATAGTAAGTCAATACTTACACAAATGCCACTGAGTCAATGAGCTGGAAACCAAGCCCTATGAGGAAAGACTGAAAGAACTCGGCATGTTTAGTCTTAAGAAAAGAAGACTGAGGGGAGATATGAAAGCACTCTTCAAATACTTGAAAGGTAGTCATACAGAGGAGGGGCAGGATTTCTTCTCAATCATCCCAGAGTGCAGGACACGCAACAATGGGCTCAAGTTACAAGAAGCCAGATTTTAGTTGAACATCAGGAAAAACTTCCTAACTGTTAGAGCAGTACGGCAATGGAACCAATGACCTCGAGAGGTGGTGAGCGCTCCAACACTGGAGGCATTCAAGAGAAATTTGGACAACCACTCGGCAGATATCCTTTGATTTGTAGTCCTGCACTGAGCAGGGGGTTGGACTCAATGGCCTTGTAGGCCCTTCCAACTTCATGATTCTATGAGCTTACTGTAGGATGTTGGTCATGTAAATTTTTATGTAATATGTTAAGTTTTATGTAATATTTAATGTTAATCCAATTGTTTTCAAACAGAAAGTATCCGGAAACAAGCAAATGCAGACTCTACTTCTCCACGGAAATGTACTGCAATGTGATTCTTGAGAAGGCACAAGAAGTCCCACAATACTCCTACTTCAGGAGTTGCATCAAGAGAACTGAGAGATTTTTAAAACAATTGGCCAAAAGGTTTGCATAACCTGTCTCTAAGGGCTTTCTTGCCATGACAGATGGCAACATTTTCCACTTGAGATCAAGTAAACACAAGTTGTACATCAGCAGAATCTAGCCACAGCAATGCATATTTACAGAAAGGGGAAAACATGATTACTCTACCCTCAGATATGAAGACTAAGAAGAGAAGTATGGATTTTGGCCTATATCATGTGCTAGTGCCATTACAGAAGCTCCGTTGAATCAGCTGCTGAATAGTGAGTCAACATTTACATAGATCCCGCGGATTCAGTGGAAACTAACAACTGGATTTAGGTCTTTATTTGCTAGGTCTGAGAGTAACCCTTAAGGAAGTCAAGGATCAAGCGAGTCTCCTGAAATCAACAGAACACAGTCTTGAATAAATGAAGGTAGAGTGCAAACACCAACTTTATAGCATGTGTTAAAACTGGAATCATGTCACTGTGAAATACAAGACTCCTTCTAATTCTTTGGTGGCTATTATTTCTAAATGTCTCTGCACTGCAGTACAGCAGCTACAGCTGCAGAAAATCTTCAACTAGTTCTCACGAAGGAATTATTGTACCCCATATGTCACCATGCAGATCTGCTTTTATAAAAGACAGTTATTGTTGATGAGGTGCTAGTGATCCATGTTTATTTTCAGTGTGACATGTTGACATCCTTTTCATGTAGGTATAATTTAGTTTTTTAAAGTATCATATGACAATGCATTCCTCTCCATCCAGCCCATTAATCTTTCACCCTCTTCTGCCTTCCACTTACTTGATTTCCCCCTTCTCTCTCATGTAGAGAAGACCAGGGCATAGGGCAGCTAATGTTAAACTTTTAACTCCTATCGACTAGACCTTGGAAACATTATGCACCAATGCATTAACATTAAATCACTATGATGTTCTTTTTGTTGATCTTAAAATGTAAAGAAATTTTAAATGTTAGTTCACTTAAATTTCAAAATATTGCTTAGTCGCCATAACGAGTTAGCACAATCAGAAATAGTAGTGTTGTTCACCATTTTGAAGATTTACATAATGGATTATAAATTTATTGATTAAAAACATCAACAAATGACAGTAACAAATTAATTGTTAGCAAACTATTTCCAAGCTCTGCCATTAACAAAATCTTATTTGTGCTGAACTTTGGTTTCTTTGGGTCCAAAGTTCTTAACTGTCCATGAAAGTTTACCTTTACCTAGATTTTTAGTGGGTGAAGAGGTGATATTTTTACAGTCATCCTATAAGTTAAAACAAAATGTAAGTTGCCGGTGTACCTTTTTTCTGACTCTTGAAGGGTATCAGTGTTTCTGAAGACAGACAGTAAAAGCTGGGAGCAACTATCTCGATTCTAACCAACAGTTCCAATATTTCTTCAGAGATATAACCCAAATCCATGTTCCCAGAAGGATCTAGCCCCATGATGATTAAAGTGGGAGAGAGACTTGATTTAGGACTGCATGTGAAGGTGAGGCAAAACTGTTTTACAACCAAGCCAATGCAACAGTTAATCCACGCCGACCTCTTTTCTACATCTTTGCTATGCACATGGGGACAAGCTGAACAGCCAGCATCTCCCCTACTTAAGATACAAGTAGTTACAGGTTCAGTACAAGGAAGTGTGTCAAGATTGGCTGTTAAGAGGATGCTCTACCGGTGGACAATGTGTGCCTCCCCCTGAAAACCAAAATTTTGTGACAAACAAAATACATTTTAAAGCAAGAAAAAAAAACTTCTTTGAAGATGATTTTTCAGTTTGCCACCAAATTTCACTACAAATTAAAACAATCATTTTCTATTTATTCCCAAGGGGCCTGAGTTTGCCTCTGAAATTCAGCAGCACAATTTTCTGCTGACTTTCAGTAGTTCAGCAACAGCCCACAGTTGGGAGGGGGACACAAACCTGGTCTTTGTTTCAGCCAAAGTTGCTCAAGCCTCCTTTACAGACCAGTGGTCTTGACTTCAGCGCGGCATGTGGACTTCACCTAAGCCAACGCTACAAAGGATAGGGACCTGTTTGTATCTAATGACTTTCTTAAAATTTGTCATGAAGTTTTGTATTTTTTAAAATGGTGTTTGAGTATTTGACTTGCAAATAAATGATTTTTCTGTTAAGCAGCTTCTTTGTTTTTAATAAAATAAGGATTTTCCCATCCATTCCAGAAGCAGCCACTAATACCAAAATGGAATGAATTCTTGGAGATGTTTTAAGAACCTATGTATGAATACGAAAAGAGGACAATCACCATGCAGACAATTAGTGATAACAAAGAACTCTTTTCTTTCTCAACTGTGATTTTATTCAAAAAGTTTATTTAGATAGCAAGGTGGATTTACAAAAAAAGAGAGAGAATGTTTTGATCTCAAAGTCAGTAAGTTGCAACTACATAAAGAAAAATAATAGCAACATTGGCACTTCAACATAGTTTTGGAAACTAAATATTCAAATTATAAATGAATTTCCAGACATATGCAATTTGCTCATGATATATACATACACACATACCCCTCTCTACATGGATATATTTTTAAAATGTTATTCTTTATAAGAACACAATCATAAAGGCTTTGGTAGCAAAAAATTGTCTTAAATTGTTTTAAATGAGTCTTCCAAGGTCACATCCTTAACTTTTACCATCTGAATTTAGCATGTGAATAGGGATATGAAGAAGTGTCCATGCTTGTATTTCAATTAATGAAATCAACCCAGTCTTCTGTCAGGACACAGTTCGACCCAGTTTAGCAGTAAAGAAAAGGCAGGTTGCAAAGATGCAGTTGTAAGGGAAGACGACCGCCCAAAGGAGTAAAAACCCTCTGGATGACACGAACCTTCGAGTCCAAGAACTACAATGCCTCCTGTTCTTGCTCATTGCTGGGTTGGAGACTGGCTTTCTGGACTTCGAGTTCTTCTGCGCTGACCATGGAAGGATCAATTGCGGCATATCTGGTACCATGGAACTGAAGCAAGTGTATCTACGGGAGAAATTAATCAGAAAGAAATACACACTCATCCTTCTTCATAGATTCTGTACGAGATTCAGACTCACATATTTCTCTGTAGAAGCAAAGACTATCTATGCTGGCTGCAGCTTCTCGCATGCTACAAGGGATATTGCAGTACACAGTTGGAGACATGCGAGTCATTCTAGAAAGAAGCAGAACCCTTTCACTGAGTCTAGAACTGTGTTGGCTTACGTGATCGTGTAAGTACAACTGTGCAAACGATGTGAACTTTCCCCGCCCCCCCAGTTGCTCCTCAAGCACCAGATCTACTCTGGTTGCACAATTGATCATACATGTTAGTTGCTTGCCAGGATCCTCAAAAATTACAAGTGCTTCCATCAATGCCCTTCCATATGTCAACTGGATTTTGACAGGCATCTCTGACAATACAGTATGGTCCCCTTATCCACGGAAACAGTATCCACTGATTCACTTATCCACTGTTTGAAATTATTAAAAATATTAAAAGAAAAATCCCCCTTGGATAGGGGGGTCCTACTGTAAAATGAAATTGTTGGGAAGATCAGCTCAATCAAGTCACACCATGTGTGTCTCTTACTTTTTTGGGCTACAGTATCACCATGGGAGAGTGAGGTCCAAAGAAGTAACCTTCCTAAAGCTCTGATTTAGACGTACCCAAACAGACTACCAGTAACTGAAAATGAAGGTCATTCGAAGGTGCCATGACTTTTACTGGACAACCCATTAATTCATCAGTTTGAAGAGACACCCATTTTCGTAAAACCCGCTGAACTCTCTCTCTTCGAGCCCAGCCACAGAAATACTTCCTGCTCAGGTCTTTTGTCCCCTTCAGTACACCATGATTACCTCCACCATTGGTTCATCTAGCCCCGTGCTCTCAATGATGACTACCAGTAACCTCCCAGGTTTTCAGGCAGGATTCTGTTTGCACCTAAAACATGTCCCTTCCCCACCACCTTAGCCAGTGCAAGCAAATGCACTGATGGGAAACACGGTAGAGAAAGGAGGGAAGTCAAAGTGTGGACTCACTTGGATATAGAGATTGACTTCAGCACTTCTGCAGAGATAAGGAAAGTTGCCCCCTGTTTTGAGATGAGCTCTCCTGGCATTAGGATACAGTTTATACATCTCTTCCTTTGCTTCAGTGGAAAGAGCGCTCTGGTCAAACACCTAGGAAACAGTCAACCAGTCCATGTCAAAATCAATCTTCTGCATTCTCATGTCAGAGCCTTTTCGTTACAGAAGCTGGCTGCAGAGTTTGTGTCTGATGCTGAGAAACTGCACCTGTGCCAAGCATAGCTAGGGCTTTCTTCTTTACAGGTCCCAACCACTTTCCTCCAAATGGGTGGCTACCAGATCAACAAGCCTAGAGACATCCATGGTGGCAGGGCAATTAGCACAAGCATTAAGTGGCATGGAAATTACAGACTGTCACCTGTGACCACAGGAAATGGCAGAGTTAGTGGCGTGGAGTTGTACTGTAGGGCAGTGCTTCCCAACTTTGGGTATCCAGATGTTCTTGGACTGCAACTCCCAGAAGCCCTTGCCAGGACAGCTAGTGGTGAAGGCTTCTGCGAGTTTTAGTCCAAGAACATCTGGGACTCAAGGTTGAGAACCACTGTTCTACAGGATTAGGGGATTATGTTTTTTCCACCTATATTTGAAAAACATTTGGCAGGAGAGCTTGTGCTGATACTGGGCTGCAACATGTGTTATGATAAGCTACTCCATCATGGGGTCACTCAAGGTTGACCTTGACTGTTCTGCCTGGTATTCCTTCTCGCCTCCCACAAGCAAGAACTACCTGCAGCACTGGCCACAAGAGACAACAATTTCTCTGTGGTGTCTACCTAGCCTAGGAAGAGAGTCCCCCTTCTCATGTCAATTGGCCAAGATCACAGCCAACTGTGTAGCAAGGGGCACCACTGGAGCTGACATGGCTTCTCCCACACATGACGTGGTGTTTGCTTTAGGCAAACGCAAATGGAATGGCCAAATGAAAATCTCTCCATTGTCCGCTAGAGCAGTGGTGCCTCCTTTTGCATTTCCAGCCCTGTCTGTTCCCTGGTGCATCACAGAGGAACAGCAAAGAGCAAACAGATAAGACAGAGTAACTGAAAAAGGGGGAAAACTGGGAAGGAAGCAGTGGGAGTGAAGTAGACAAAAGGGAGATGCACTTGATCCTTTCTCTTCTCACAAATGATAGACATGGGAATTTTGGCTGAGGTCTGAAAAAGGAGACCTCTTTCTTTACCTACTGTTGTTACTGCCATTCGTCCCTTTTTCCATGTTTTTCTCTTTCTCCACACCCCCTTACACACAAACTCAAACACTATGGCAGAAATAACCAGTTGGTGCCTGTGAACTGATTTGCTAGATGGGGAAAACAATATAGTCTGTTTTGTCCTCACTTAATTCTCTCTTCCTATCCCAAACATTTCTCTCCAGCCTTTTTATACCTCTTCTACGGTTCACTTTGTAATCTCTACGAGTCTGCCACCGATCCTCACACAGCAAAGTGTGTGTCTTCTCTCTACAGCACCTGCTGCAAGCAGCTCATTCATTTTGTTCAGGCAGAGCTCCTCGTAACATGAGTTGTGGCCAAAGGGGAGGAAGGCGAAATTCCACCTTGCTGCTTCCTTCCTCTGCCCCATCACCTCCCCACTGTCTCACGGGAGGGTCAAACAGGCTGGAATATTCAAGGCAGCCCTCCCCCTCCATGGAAGAAAGGCCAGGTGCGCATCGGTCGACGAGCACCCTGCACGTGCCCTTTTTCCATCTCCTTTTTCACTGGAAAATAAAAAGGTGAGGAAGGAGGATTCTGAAATCTCTTTCTACTTGAACATCTTACAGTTTTGGATGAGTGCAAGGACGTGCGTTTTTACTCAAAAATAAAGGAATGAGGCCAGCTGACTCACAAGGAAGGGCAGCAGTAAAGTCAGCACAGAAAACTTTATGCCAAATAAACCACGGTGATCTTTACGTTGCCACAAAACTTTGTTATTTTCCCTGCAACAGACAAAAATCTTGCCGCTTAGCATAGTAAGTCACAACTAGAGCAGGCCAATTGAATTGGTGGGAATTTGGTGAGTCTACTCCATACGTTCCACTGATTAAGTGGGCCTACTCCAGTTATGATTTATTATGCCAAACAACAAGAGTTTAGCCTAAGGTGTCTAACTTCCCATCACCCCAATGAGGCATTAGTAACCCAGAACTTGGAGAAGCTGAAATGCAATTTATAGGGTTACCCCAGCTGGCATGGTGACAGCATGGTATTCTGAAACGGTGCTCCACTCTTGAACACAATGCAAGTTCTACCTCAGTAGAGACAGGTCACCTCAAAGTACAACTCTTCACAGAATGCAGCAGGGAACCTAACAATGAGCTCTGCCCCTCAGGTTGCCCTTCTGGAACTACCTCTGCAGAAAGGGGTCTTTGATGACTGGTTCTGGCTGATGGATCTCAATATGCTGGCAAAGTTGCTGGGACAAGCCAAGATGGCCCACCTTTGCTTCATTCTCTCTTTATCACTCATAGCACACCTCTCAAATGTGCGAAGCTGGTATTCTTACTTCCCAACCCACCTCACTGAAATGCTGATCAAGAAGATTACTTACATCCATGATAGTGACCGGAATGTCTCGAATTTTATGAGGCTCCACATATGAATTCTGGCAGTTGAGGGTAAGTCTTGAGGCAAGCTCACTTTGGCCCAGGCTTTCCAGCTTTCAGAAATTTAAAAGGAATAAAAATAGCAGAAGATTTTGAATTTGGTCTAAGATGGGGTATTGAAGAAATTCCCAAAGCAGCAATAGGCCTATTAAATACGTTTTAAAATAAGCTGAAAAGTCTCCCAGAATGGCTCATTTTGGAATAAAAACAAGACCATCCCTACCTGCAGGTTCACAATCTAAAGCAGCGGTCCCCAACCTTTTTGGGGCCACGGAGCAGCTGGGGGGAGCGAGCTCCATGTGCGGGGGGGGCATGTCACACTCGCACGATGGGTGTGTCGCGCTCACGGGGGGGGGCGTGACACAACCACCGCGCTTGCCGGGGGGGGGCGGAGATCCGTATCCACGGCCCAGTTCCGGCAAGCCCATGGACCGGCACCAGGCTGCGGACCGGAGGTTGACGACCCCTGATCTAAATTTAGGACATGACACAGAAGGAAAGAGAGATGAGGAGGTAAGAGGAAATTATCTAACAGTCGGTGTGTTTTCAGCAGGCAAACTTTAGAAATCAAATTATAGCACAGCACATTGGAAAGTGGGAAATCCTTACCCGATCAACCATGAAATCAATTCCATCAGCCATTTCAGAGTCTACTGGGCCAGATGCGAAGTTCCCAAGAACTATTTTTTTCAGCATAAAAGCAGGCAGTAACCAAAAACTGGGAAAAGAGGAATATAATGGTGACTTTGGATTTTTTTCTCCTGCCTCTAGGAGGAGCACTAAAACTGTCACAACAAACACTACATACAATGCTCTGTTTGTGCTGGATATTTGCACACACACTGCAAGCTCAGTGTTGAAAGCATATACTAGTTAAACCTCTTCCACTAAGATCACATGAGGTTTTATTCTATTAACACAATGTTTCCCAACGTTTTTCGAGTCACAAACCCCTTTTATAATAACCAAGTAGCCTGCAACCTCTCTGCCACATTTGCATAAAATAGGCATTGCTAGTGGGAAAAAGAAAGCACATTAAAGATACATTTTTCAGAATATAATTCTAACCAAATATTTAATGTGATCGTTGTACTTGCATCCGGGCAATCAACCTTAAAATTCACAGCTGAGTATTTGTTAAAGCCACTTGCTCTACCCTGACAGACTCTTAAAAGGCTCCTGGAGGTGGAGGTAATAAGAGTGGGTTAAATTTGTTTTTATTGGGGGAGGACAAGTTTTCCCTCAGGAAGGGAACCATCACCCTTCCCATCCTCACTTCAGGCCCCAGCTGTCCTCTCTAAGATGGCGCCAGCAGCAGCCTCTTCCTCCTCCACCACCATTTCTCCTCTCCTCCTCTAGCCGGCCGCTGCCTCCTCATTTTTCAAACCCAGCTGTGGCTGGCCTGGGTTCCAAGGGCTGCAGTTGGGTCCCACCTCCTGTTCCTCCCAGTCCCGGTCCCAGCCACCAGAGCCAAGGAGCAGCCACCGCTGGAGAAGAAGAGCATTCGGGGGGGGTGTCCCTGGTGCCCAGGAGCCCCACAGCAGGGAGCTTGTCTTGGTCGGATAAAAGTAAGGGAGGGGACAGAGGACATGAAGAAGGGAACCAGGGGGTGCGAGTCAAGGGTGACGTGCCCCAAAGTCAATCTCAACTTGTTCTCACCTGTTTGCTGTCCAGGTCTGGTTGAAAATGGAGGTGTCACTGAAAGCATTGCATAGAACCAGGGACTGCACTCTGGGAGATTTATGAGTATACTCTGCAAATTTCTGAGCAAGGAAGCCCCCCAGAGAAGCACCAAAGAGGTGAACCTAGATTTAAAATGCAAAGATGTCTTAGAAGCACATTGCTGATATTTACTATTGTCTGATTATTTTTAAAACAGCATTTCAGTTTTCAGATCACATGAGAACTGGGCCAATATTATCCCCATATTGAAGCTGTAAGACTGAGTGTGGCTTGCCCATATCTAGCTAGTGCAGCTTTGTCCAAGCTAGTTGCTCCCAGATGTGTTCTACTACAATGCCCATCATCCCCAGACAGTAAACAGATTCAAGGAAAGCTGTCCTAGGAAGAAGTCAAGAAAGAAGTGGGATTCGAATTATGGCCTTTCTGATTCATACTTTACTCTTAGCCACTACAGTGGTGCCTCGACTTACGAATGTCTTGACTTGCGACCAATTTTTTTAAATCACACTGCACATTTCTGATGAAGAATAACGTAAGATTGTATAAATAAACTCAAAACATACATACTCTTTAGCCTATAATATATGCAAGCCACAGTTCAACAGCTGGTTTAGAGAAAGACAGTTGTCAAAGATCTGCTACAATTAAGAACAGAAAAAAAATCTAACAAAAACTAGAGTAAGTTGTTTATTTAAAGTGGTCCTGAAAATAGCCACAAAATCAATCTGAAAGAGGAGAGTTTTTCCCCATTGTTGGAGCAATTAAGGTCATTCTTAATAAACTCTAGGCTTTTTACCTAACATTTTTATTGTAATCACAGGCTATTTGTCAATCTCAGGGCACTAACTTTATCCAGTTGTAGATGATCTAACAGTTTTCTGAATCCATCGCAGAACTCAAAGATCTCCCAGTAAACTGGATACTGCAGCTAAAGTAATTGAAAAGATGGGTTAGCAATGAAACAGAACGGTAGGAACATAAAAGCACAATCTTAATCCCTTGTACCTCCTGGCATCTGCAACAACAATAATCAGAAGCAGAAACACACTGGTATGCTCCGCGAGGAAAGCACGTGTTGTGCCGAGTTTGCCACCAGCTACAATCTAAGCCCTCCTGAAATCCTATTATTCTCTAAATAAAAACTTTAATACAACTTCTGGATGGGTCTGGACTTTAAAGTTTAGCAGGCTATACCCTAACCCTATACCCACTGGCCCTTAATACGCTAAAAGGCAGCAGAATGTTAGGCATGGTGCAAAATCTATTCTCACTCAAAAAGAGCAACACTGCTGAACCCCAACCCACTCTGGAGGGCAATTTCAAACCATGAATTTGCATACATTTAAAGTGTTCTGCATTTTCAGAAATACATTCATGTTCTTATTCCCAGGAACCATTGTCATGACAACCCAAAGTAAGTGGTTTGAAGCCCTGGACCCCAAAGGCGTGTTCAACTTAGGTTTTCTGAATGTTAATCAAGCTTCATTAGCCTCCCACATATAAAATCTATACCTGTGGAATAGTCCTTGGTCTCCCTTCACTACAGGATAAAGACAGATAAATCGGGCAAGATCTGTATGATCTAAGGCTTTGAGCCTTGGCTTTTACAACAACCTTCACACTTCGTAGCTTTATAAAGGTTGTAATTACTCATAACCATAGTCTGCATTGCCAAGAAGGATTAGACAGTGTGGCACAAGACATCCCACTGTAAAAACATGATTTACCATTGAAAAGAACACCAAGGTTAAATGCAATTACAATACTCCTGGCATCAAATTTCAAAGCTATGTAAGAGATAAGGCACATTTCTAGGTCCAGCAGACACACTGAAGAGTTATGTGCCCACAGGGACAGAATCAGAAACTCTGAGCTTGTTTCATGTGACTTTCCAAAACAAAGCAAAACAAAACACTTGTTTTAGCTTTAGCTTTGCATTTGCTTAAACACTGAGTTTCAGGATGGTGATGAAGATACTCACAGCAATGACTCTGTAACCCCAACCAGACAAGGCTAAAATCTGCTGAAAGAACACATCTGCAGTTCCGCTGACAGGTGGAAGAAATATAAGAGGGCATCTGATATTTCGAGGTCCTGCATCGTAGAGCGACCAAACTTTACTGTCATCATCATCTACTATAATCTGCAAGATGAATTCAGAAAATTAAGATGAGTATTATTTAGCAATAGCCACTTTTGAGGCACACTGTAACCGCTATGATCAACATTCCATGTCTGTAAAGATTTTCTTGAGCCCAGTCTACCCTGCATTCTTTTTTTGAAAGCATTTTCTGCTAAAATATGGAGGGGGTTGTGGGTCTGGGCAAGAAAACTCACTGGCTTGCCTGAAATAGCTCTCTGGATGCAAGACTATATTCTATTACCAACAAGACTGCTGTATTCTATTACCAACTGCTCCAAGTTGCTCTGAATGAGATACATCTGTACTTAAAATGCTGCACTTCTACAATGAAAACTATGCTTAACAGCATAGCAAGTAATTCTTTGTTTGTTAGCTTCCAATTCCTCTTTCTCTCTCCAAAAATCCATGGTAGCTAACAATAAAATGGGGAAAAAAACCTTAAAAACCAGATTAATCAACATACAAATCCATAAGAAATTAGCATCATATTGTATCTTTATGTATTATTTATTTATTTCATTATTTAAAAAATCCAAGCTGTAATATATCTAGAAATCTTAGAGTGAGGTATAGATAAGAAATTAATTTCAGTAAATTAACAGAAATCCAGAACTTGACAAGTCAAAACAAAGCTTGTGGTCACTCAGTCTTAAGTACTTGGACAAAGGCATTTCCATGTGGGTAGAAATACATTGGGGAAGAGATCAGCCTAGCATTCCTTGGGAGATACAGTAGTTTCACAGTGAGAGAAAGAGAAGCACCTTCCCCAAAGACTGTAGAATCTGAGAAAGTCGTATACAGAAGGACACAGTCTTTCAGACAACCTAGTCCCGAATCATAGAAAGGTTTAGACACCAACACAAGAATTTTGAACTGTGCCCAAAAGCAGACCAATAGCCAGTAACGTTGTGGTAACAAAGGAGTCGTACTTTCCCCATAAACAGCCCTGATCAACAGTTTGGTCACAGGACTCTGGACCGATTGAAGTTTCTGAGCATTTTCCCATGGCAGCCCCACAGAAAGCCATTGCAGTAGTCCAAAGGGGTGTAACTGAGGTATATATTACTGTGGTCAATTCAGGTTGTTTCTGGGAATGAGCACAGCCAGCACATGAGCTTTAAATGTGCAAACATGCTCCCAGCTACCATCAAAAGCCAAACATACAAGAGTGAGGCTGAATTCAGGAGTAACTCAATCTAGCACAGGTTGAAACTAGACATGGAAACGAATAAAAAAAGGACTGCGATATTCGTGAGAAATCGCTGATTCGTTAAATATTTGTCAGTTCCAGAAACCCCGATGAATACAAAGGGACGAATATTTCCCCATTTTTATTTGTCCCCCATAGGAAGAGAGGGAAGACTAGCCTTCCCTCTCTTCCTATGGCTTTTCCATTCTGCCTAAGGGCCCGCAGATCAGCAGCCATCCACAATAGGCAGCCACCCAACCCCACAGCCTATCCCCCGCCCCCTTCCTCTCCCTACCTTAGCCGCTGCCACCATCCAACATAGTCACCGCGGTCTCCAGCTGGCCTCAGCAGCCATGGCCTGCAGTAAGGGACAGTGGCTGCCCTTTGCAAAGATGGCGGCTTCGGCTTCATTTAGGGTAGGGAAGCTGTAGCCTCCATCTTTGCAAAGGGCAGCCTGGATTCCCTTAGCCTGCCTTAAGGGACAGAAATCCAGAACTCGACAAGTCAAAACAAAGCTTGTGGTCACTCGGTCTTAAGTACTTGGTGGCGGGGCAGCAGTGGGGGCGGCGGTCAGGTTTTTTTCTGTCTAACCCCCCACGAATCGACGAATAAATTCGTGCTTCGTCCATTCATTGGGGGGAGCTTCATGCTTCGTGATTCATCAACGTTTATGGATCATGAAGCAGGACGACTCGCCAAAATGGTGAGTCGTCCCCATCTCTACCCTGTTTTCCCAAAAATAAGACCTAGTTAAGTGAAACCTCGCCCTCCACCATTGTGCAGCATTGTGCAGCAACCAGAAGATGACATGACTGTAAAATAAAACATCCCCTGAAAATAAGCCCTAACGCGTTTTTTGGAGCAAAAATTAATATAAGACCCTGTCCTATTTTCGGGGAAACACGGTAGTTGAAATCCCTTGAAGCTGAGTCATAGCAACTGACTTCTTTCTTGTTAGGTTGAAATGTTTCACTACTCATCCAACTAAGCTTCTTCAGTCTGAGGAGAGTTGGTCGGAGATCCCTGATATATTCTCCACGTTGGTTTCCCTTCCCCTTGGTCTGAATAGGCTCATTTAGAAGGACAAAGGGCTGGGGGTGAGGGATAATCCCACTTCTGCAGTCCTTCTTCACCCATTGTCATGGGCCATTAACTGTCATTAACAGTGGTCTTTCTGGTGTGTGTGGTCCTGATCTTTCTGGTGACGGATGAAAGGGCAGTGTGATAAATAGGAGACAGATTGTATCTAAGGCCTCCACCCCTGCTGAGTGAGGGATTTTAATGACCCATGACAATGGGTGAAGAAGGACTGCAGAAGTGGGATTATCCCTCACCCCCAGTCCTTTGTCCTTCTAACAAGCCTATTCAGACCAGGGGGAAGTGAAACCAATGTGGAGGATATATCAGGGATCTCCTACCCACTTTCCTCAGACTGAAGAAGCTACTTGGAGACCATGAAGAACAAAACATTTCAACCTAACAAGAAAGAAGTCCAGTTGCCATGACTCACCTTCAAGATAACCACACCTGGATGACTGAGAATCTTCAGAGATATGTTGAAACCCCTATTTGCAGATCTGCTTATCCAATAAATAAGCAATGTGGGTAATATTTAGAGATGGGGGTATTCGTATTTGTATACGAATATCCCTGCACAGGTGGAAATAACGAGGGTCCGGCCCCATGGGGATGGACTGTCCACTCACGATTTCGCCGCTGCCACCAGCTCCGCCGGTGCTTCCTATCGCGCTGTTCTCTGCAATGGATTAGCCACTCTCCAACCTAGCAGAGAAACTTATCGTCCTGCCTCCTGCCAGGACTGGGTAATTGACTGCGGACAACGGCACAATAGGAAGGTCCGACGAGCTCGCATCAGTGGCGAAATTGTGAGTAGACAGTCCAGCCCCATGGGGCCGGACCCTCGTTATTTCCACCTGTGCGGGGATATTCGTATACGAATACACCCATCTCTAGTAATATTCAATTTGTTCAACCACAACCACATCAAACACTGGTTCAGAACCAGAACAGATTGACCGTCCCGACTTACAACCATTTCGAGTTACGACCAGCTCCGGCCACAAAATTTTGCTTCGACTTGCGACCGGAGCTTTGAGTTACAACCAGAAAAAAGGCAGGGAAAAAGGCGGGGAATTGAAATTGCTAACCGTTGGTGGCGAAGAGGCTGCTTCTTTGTAGCTCTTTTGCCCCAGCGGTTAGAGAGTGTATGTTCGGAGGAGGCTTCGGACTGCCTGGTAAGGTGCTGCTTTCTACTTTTTCTACTCTGGGTGGGTTTTGCAGCATGGGTTTGGGCTGGGTGGTGGGGTTATGTTTCTATGCTGTGATGGGCCTTGCAGGGTTTGTTTGTTTTTTGGGGGGGGGGTTTCCCCATTTCCGATGGGTCTTGCAGTCTCTGTTTGCTTTTTGGGTTTTTTTTT
This sequence comes from Intellagama lesueurii, assembly GCA_037013535.1. Taxonomy (NCBI): domain Eukaryota; kingdom Metazoa; phylum Chordata; class Lepidosauria; order Squamata; family Agamidae; genus Intellagama; species Intellagama lesueurii. The sequence continues at coordinate 9,284,228 of JBAJHW010000011.1, read as the reverse complement.
TTTTTTGCATTTCCGATGGGCCTTGCAGTCTCTGTTTGCTTTTTGGGTTTTCTTTTTGCATTTCCGATGGGTCTTGCAGTCTCTGTTTGCTTTTTGGGTTTTCTTTTTGCATTTCCGATGGGCCTTGCAGTCTCCGTTTGCTTTTTGGGTTTTTCTTTTTGCATTTCCGATGGGCCTTGCAGTCTCTGTTTGCTTTTTGGGTTTTTCTTTTTGCATTTCCGATGGGCCTTGCAGTCTCCGTTTGCTTTTTGGGTTTTTCTTTTTGCATTTCCGATGGGCCTTGCAGTCTCTGTTTGCTTTTTGGGTTTTCTTTTTGCATTTCCGATGGGTCTTGCAGTCTCCGTTTGCTTTTTGGGTTTTCTTTTTGCATTTCCGATGGGCCTTGCAGTCTCCGTTTGCTTTTTGGGTTTTTCTTTTTGCATTTCCGATGGGCCTTGCAGTCTCCGTTTGCTTTTTGGGTTTTTCTTTTTGCATTTCCGATGGGCCTTGCAGTCTCCGTTTGCTTTTTGGGTTTTTCTTTTTGCATTTCCGATGGGCCTTGCAGTCTCTGTTTGCTTTTTGGGTTTTTCTTTTTGCATTTCCGATGGGTCTTGCAGTCTCTGTTTGCTTTTTGGGTTTTTCTTTTTGCATTTCCGATGGGTCTTGCAGTCTCTGTTTGCTTTTTGGGTTTTTCTTTTTGCATTTCCGATGGGTCTTCCAGTGTTTGTTTGCTTTTTGGTGTGTATGTGGTTTTTTTTTGTTGTTGTTGTTTTTTGTTTTGCATTTCCGATGGGTCTTGCAGGGTTTGTTTGCTTTTTGGTGTTGTTTTTTTGTTTTTTTGCATTTCCAATGGGTCTTGCAGGGTTTGTTTGCTTTTCGGGTTTTTTTCCCCCTTCGGCCAGAACGGATTAATCGCATTTCCGATGGGTCTTGCAGTGTTTTTTTGTTTGTTTTTGGGTGTTTTTTTTTTCCTTCGGCCGGAACGGATTAATTGCATTTCAATGCATTCCTATGGGAAATGGTGCTTCAACTTACGACCATTTCAAGTTACGACCATCATTCCGGAACCAATTAAGTTCGTAAGTTGAGGCACCACTGTATTGGATTTAAACAGAAAGGGAAGATAAAGTTGGGTGTTGTGACGTTTACCACGTGGCCCCTGCTTGTTTCACCAAACAAGGTGCTCACGCTATGTCCTCCCACCAGCAGATATCAATTGTGACGTTCCCTCTTTTCCACACCGCCACCAGTGGATCTCCTTTATCCACAATGTAATAAACTTTAGTCAGACACTTACTGCCAACAGAACTTATTTATTGAAGTGTATTAAATTAAATCGGAATCACAGATGTTCTTTATTCAGTTCATACAATCAAATCATTTAAATATCATATATCTTGCCACCTTCATCACCTGCTCTATCTATTCATCTGTACCAGCTTATCTCTATCTCTTATTATTTCTTCTCACTATCTCTCTGACTATCTCTCTATCTCTCTGCTTCTTCTCTCTCTGATCTGACTGAACTCCAGTGGTCCCCAACCTTGGGCCTCCAGATGTTCTTGGACTTCAACTCCCAGAAATTCTGGCCAGCAGAGGTGGTGGTGAAGGCTTCTTGGAGTTGTAGTCCAAGAACATCTGGAGGCCCAAGGTTGGGGACCACTGCATCTCACCCTGCCACACCTTCTTATATCCCCTGACTCCGCCCCTCCACTCCTCTCATAGGCTCATGCAAATGAGATCCTGGATATGAGTGACAGGAGTGACGTGGGGCGTTCGTCACAGGTGTCTTCAGCATACTCAGGCCCCCAGACTCCAAACAATCTCTCCTAGCAGTTTATCTGTACACTAAGTAGTAAGCCAATGGCCAGGGTGTCAAACAGAAGCTCCCCAGCACTACCTTCTGTACTGTTTCTTACAGAAAGGACTCAAGCCAAAGTAAAACAGTGCTTAAAGATGTCAAAGGTAACCAAGTTCCAATTTTGTTAAAGGGTGGGAGGCCAGTTTTAAAGGAACAACTCTACTCTTGGAGGCTTCCAGGACCTGAAATTCTTGTTTCTTTGCTACATTTTGGCCAATTCTCAGTTTCTTCAGCCAGGCAGAGGTTCTCAGGTATCTGACAGCCACAGAAGCAAAACTAGGGCAAAATGATTCACCGTATCTTACACATGTCCAGATGGTGGCACATCCTGGAAATCTAAAATACTCCTATTCTCAGACAAGGCGATCTCAATGGAGGCTTCAGCAAGTGCCAGAGCTTTCACAAATTGTTGTTGTTGTTGTTCTGTGCCATCAAGTCGAAACCAACCTATAGCAACCCCAATAGGGTTTTAAAGGTAAGTGAAATACTTAAGGAGTGGTTTTACCAGTTCTACTTCCCCAGTGAGTTTCCATGACTCAACGGGGATTCGAACCCTGTTCTCCAGAGTCCTAGTCTGTTACTCTGTTACCCACTATACCACACTGGGAATCAGACTGTAGTTAACAATAAACACTCTCATACGAGCAGCCATGTTTCACTGATATTTAAAAAACTCACTGTATGTGAAAACGTTAAGATACCTACTCACAAAGACGGCTAATGATATCCTGTACCCATCCTACAACACAATGCAGTTTTTAAACATAAACCGAGAGTGTAGTTTTTGATGTATATGCAGCCTTACAACATACTGTGAAATATACAGTATTGTGAAATATAATCAGCTGCTTTTCCATCTGAATGTATCTCTATAAATAAAGCAACACAGCTTGTGAATACAATATGTTATCCATGAACAGCATGCCCAGTTCCTTGTATCTTAAAAGCTCCTGTCTTCCAAAGCAAGAGGTGACGAAATAATTATCTCTTGTAACACTCATTGCAGTTTGGGCTTCAACGTATGTAATTTTCTTCCCCTTCTCTGCCACAACGTACTATGAGATCCCTCCAGCCAACTGTTGGCTCAGAGCTAACCATGGTGGCTGAAATTCTGTTGCTTAGCATAAGAAAAAGCTTGTAATGCTTCCTACTCAGCAAAGAAAGAGCTCCTGGGTTAAAGTGCGCGCACACACCTCCAGGAATCATAGCAATGACTCTCTTTGCCAGCTAGGAACAGACTGAGTGTTATGAATATGCTTATGCTAAGCAACGGGATTTCAGCCACTGTTTTTCTAAAATGGCCACAGGTCCCCTGAAAGTTCACATGGCAAGTACAAATGTCACATATTCTTACTTTCTGAAAACAAGGATGGAAATCAAACCATGTGTGCACCAAGATGTTTTTATTCAGTAACAGAGCCAATTTAAAGAAGACAAAAGCAAATCTCAAGCACAGAGAAATCAGATTTCATCTGCTTCTTCAATGGTCTCAGCATCAAATCATAAGACTGAAAGCCCATGGCAGAGGAGTTTTCAAGGTTCAGCGAAGAGAAACAGGAGGGCAACTTCCTTTTCTATACCCTGAAAGTTGAATAAGCAAACTATGAACACCCTATCATTCTGATAAAATCATTCAGGTAAGAAAATAATTTGTTAACAGATGAGTGCTCTTATGGATGCCAGATAACCAAACACTTACACAAAAGATGGCCAGCACAATTATGCACATGTCTACTCAGAAACACATCCACGTGAGCTCAGTAAAACACAGACCTAACTAAAGGTATACAGGATTTGAGTAGAGACGGGCACAAACTGGAAAACTGGTGGTTCGTAATGGTTTGTGGCTATCCCATTTTGCTTAAGGAAAACAAAGCACAGAGGGGGAAAAAGTTCAATACTTTGTTTCAGCAAAACAGGATTCCTGAACCAAACCATGAACCTGCCCAGTTCATGGTTTTTTCTGGTTCATGGTTCGGTTTGTGCCCATCTCTAGATTTGAGCTCAAGTTAAGTTTTTCAATTCTGATGGCATTTCGTTTTGAAAAAATTTCTTCAAGGAAAGAAATGTAATATATATATATATATAGATATATAGATAGATAGATAGATAGATAGATAGATAGATAGATAGATAGATATAGATAGATAGATAGATAGATATAGATAGATAGATAGATAGATAGATATAGATATATAGATATAGATATATAGATATAGATATATAGATATAGATAGAAAAACATTGTGTGTTTACCTTACCTAGATATACACAGTCCAATGAATCTGAATTCACAGATTGCTACTTGCAAGTAAAAGAGGCTCTTTACTCTCCACTTATTAAATAAACGTACTATGTGGTAGAACACAAGGATGGAGACCACTATGAAACAATCCAATAACCATCTGCTGCTGTTTCGGATAATTTACAACTCACTTCAAATGACTTGAAACCTTAGCCCTCTTAGAGTTGTCTCCACGTTTCACAACTGTGTAAGATGGACTTACAGAATAGTTACATGAAGCATATGGTGGGTGATGCAGTGGCAGAGATTATGTCTAACCCTTCTCTTGGTAACATCTGCACACAGGCCTGCACAGTTGTCGGTGCCTCTCACAACAGCCCAGCAAAGACAGCTTTATCCTTCAGCTCAATCGAGTGTGTGATCTTTACTCTACACCTGTTTGCCTTCTTCAAATCATAACAGATTTGCATAGCTGAGAACTACCAGAACTATAGTTGTGAGGAACATAACATATTGGAAGCACTATACAAATAGACATACATGCAAGAAAACGAAGCTCACAGGATGTTTAACCACAGCTATCAACGGAACGTAAAAACCAATAACCATTTAGTAAGACTGTAGCACAGGATTTTGAAACACAAATAAGGGCAGTCGTTACACACTACTCAAGTGAAAAAAAAAGGCCCTTAATTTTGGTAGTTATAGATTACAACTACAAACCTTTTGCTTATGATTCTTTTTTTTGCTTATTAAAAAAAAATCAGCTTTATTCACTCCTGCAGAACTTTTGTTGAAGAAAACAATAGCAAACGTTTGTTGTTTCCTCTGCCTGCATTGCTTAAGGCTTGGGTTGACCTTTAAAAGGAAATTCTAAGAGATGACTAGCTGGACCTCTTTGGTTTACAGCAAGAGCTGTACTTCACAGACCATGTGAAAGATCACATGCTGCTCAAAAAAACTTAACACTGTTCACCCAAAAGGGGAAAATAAACATTCTGAGCAGAGTGGTGTGGCAGGAAGTCCCTGGCAAGTCTCCAACTCACATTTAGTACAAAGTGTTTGCTTATTAACAGAAGCAAAACCTTTTTGCTTAGGACCACTCACTGATAAGAAGTTCGGGTTTTAGTTTGGAACTGAATATGCTTAGCAGGAGATGTTAGCCTCCGTCTGCATCAACCATGTTCAATCACAAGGTCCAGAGCTTGGAAAAGTTCAATGGCCATAAACATTAGAGAATTCTGAGAGATAAAGTCCAACACAATGAGCTAGTCTTACCAAGTTGCTTTTTGCCTATATTTTTCCATACTGTCGCAGGGTGGATGAAAATTAATGATTTTTTAAAAAAAAAATCAATTTGAATCACAATTTAATTTTTAAATTATTTTTCAAATTTAAATTGTCAAAAAATGATTTTTTAAAAATTTAAATCATGATTAAATCAAACCCACCCTGTCACAAGGTAATCTGAATTTACAGTAATTGAATGCACACTCACCTGGCAAGGTCACAGTTCACTACATCACAGAAAGCTTTCCAGACACATTGTAGCTCAGCGATAATAATACTTGCTTTGCATCTACAACAGTGTTCCCCAACCTTTTCCGGTCTGCGGACCGACTGGGGAAGGCGGGGCACCCCCCCTGCGCGAGCGCCGCCATTTTGCGCATGCGCACGGCCACGAGCGCACATGCACAAACGGCAGCGCGCACTCGTGCGGGCCCGCGCGCGCCCGCGCAAATGGCAGCGCGGCGCTCGTGCAGGCATTCCAGCGCGCGCAGGCGCAAACGGGCTGCGCGGGGGTGAGTGCGCGCGGGGAGGTCTCTCTTGCCGGCCCGGTCTGGGCCAGGCCAGGGACCGGCACCGGGCCAGGGACCGGCACCGGGCCGGGGACCGGGGGTTGGGGATCGCTGATCTACAACATCCCAGGTTTAAACCCTGGCATCTCAGGGTTGGGATGGAGTCTGAAACCCTGTAGAAATGCTGCCATTCAATGCAAACAACTTTAAGCTAGGCATGATTTGACCTAGTAGAAACAGTTTCATGGGAAAAGCCACTTTGAGTTACTTTCCCATGGCAAAGCATTTGTCTAAACCAGGACGGGAAACTCCAAACACATCAAAATTAGTTAGCATAATTCATGGTGAACGATAATGAGAGTTGCTGTCTCAACATCTGGAAGGCCACAAGCTTCCCACCTTTGATCTAAACCATGGAAGGCAAGGTGTGACACTCCAGATGTTGCTCTACTGCAATTCGCAGCACTAGTAGTTAACATAGCCAAAGTGAAGCACGCTGGGTGTTGCAGTTTAACAACATCTGGAGGGCTGCAATTTACCCACTACTGGGCTAAACTGCACTGCAGTTTTATAATGCCTTGTCGCTGGGAAAAATTATAGATACAAGGAAAACGGGAAAACTGAATATGAGATAACACTGATTCAATAAAGGAAGTCACAGCCTTGAGCTTGCAAAATTATAAGACCTTTTGCAGGTCACTAGCTCATAAGGTCACCATAAGTGAGTAGCAATCTGTCAGCATGTAACAGTAACAACAAAACTTCAGAGCAATATTCTGTAATAAACTCTCCCCAATATATGTGCTCAGCTCCATCCACTTACTTCACAGTACATAAATAGGACAAGGTGTATTTAGGAAAGAACAGCTTATTAAAAACATGCTTTTGCAAGGTTTCTGCAACAAGCTATGCATCCAGCTAGAGATAAAACGATACTGGCTAACAATGCATCAGTGTGATGGCAGAGCATAGCCTATGACTTTGCAAGTTCTACAGAGTTGGGCCTATGATCTCCAAGATGTTATAGCTGCTATGAAGGGTGTTCAGTAAGATCAGCATATCTAGACTCGGCCATCTACAGAATCTTCTATAAGTCTTTCTCCATATCTGCATGGCAGTTCACAGGAACGGTAAACAATCCACAGCTAGGTCAGAAAAACCACATAGGAAGCTATTTCAACATCTGGAAATGGAATAATAGATTTGAATTCCATTTCAATTTCAAAAAACACAGGGGCATTATTTCCTTCCATGCCCAGCTATTTAGTGTGCATTTATAATAAACTAATCCACAGATATCCCCAGCACCAGCCCACAGCTGGGATGTAAAGTCAGGCTGGTTGTACATTAATAACAACTGACATGTGTAAGTCAGGCTGCACAACTTGCTATCCGTAAGCACAGTCCACCAGACACAAGAAGTTAAAAGATTTGTAAAGCCACATGACCTATTGTCTGAGCTAGAATTTGGGCCAAGCAAAATGAGTGCATACAAAACAGAGCACCATGGGATTGTAATGATTCTCTTCAACCAAACAGACCAGTATAGAGTATGTCTTGTAGAGAGAAATCAAAAGGCAGGGGAAATAAAAAAAAACCCTCTAACAATCTTCTTGGCTAGAAGAAGCAAAGAAGCCTTTGCAACAGCAATATCCTTACATTCCCTAGGATATCATGGGAGGTTTCTCCCTTTCCCGTTCTCCAGTCATTCATTCAATCCACAGCTACAGGCTCAAGTGATCTTTTCATTCCTGCAGTTCAAGGAAGAGAGGCAACAGAACAAACTGGAAAAGCAGGAACTCAACAGCTAACTAGGGAAAATATGACACATGGGTAGAATTGCAAAATAATTATGGATTACTATTACAAAGATTACTATTACAAGGCCTGGTTGCTTTTTGAGGAGCTGGTGGTAGTACTTTAAACAGTATGAACATCAACCAGCCAGGGTTATGTTCCTTCCGGAAACACACACTCTTCCTTTTACATCAAAAGCAGACTCTTTAATTCTCTTCTCCCTACCCATTGCAAATATCAAGGATTAGAGTCCAATGATGCCCTTTGCTGGAGGAAAAAAAAAATAAAACCTTTCTTCAAACCCAGGCACATCAGATTTGCAAGAAGGTAGCTGTGTGGCCCAAATGTGGCCAGTGAATCACAGCTTGGCTACCCAATCGTTTTATCCCCAAGCGAATTCTTCCACTCAGATTCTAAAAAAATAACAGTCAGGAACAAATTGGCCCTGTGTGAGAAACACTGTGACGGTCATCATGCAGATAAAGAGGAGTTGCCTGTTATATTTATAATCTGCCTTTCCTCCAATGGAAAATACATGGCTTTCCTCCTCCTCAGTTTTTCCTAACAACAGCCTGGTGAGGTAAGCTGAGAGATTAAGATTGATTTAAGGTCATCTCTAGTGAGCTGCAAGGCTAAATGGGGATTTGAATCCAGGTCTTCTGAGTCCAATTAATTCCTACACCATGTTAGCTCTATAACTCTCACTGATGAGCAACATATTAACATGCAACCAGAGACTTAAAATAGAATGATGCTTCATGGCTTTTGTTTTGCAGGGGAGAGGAGTGGAGTCAAACTCATTGCACTGTGAAGCTGGAGAAAAGAAGCAGCTTTACAACTTGCTGTTATCTGTACACCTCACAGAAGGCAAGTTCACACATACGTATCATTAAGTAACAGGCCGCCCTCCCTATGGTACCGCTGTGCTAAAATATAGTCATCACCCAAGACCAACAACATCTACAAACACCAACAGCTACTTCATTGCAAATATTGCTTTCCCATCTTTTCAACTTGTGACACAAGACTTCCAACAGCTGCGCTGTGACCCACCAAACCAATGGCCGTGTTGGCCGGATAATTCCAGGAGCCTTCCAACAGTCTGGTTCAGCTCCACCACTTGTAAAGCCTTTGTTGACAGCAGAGGTTTTATGCTTATCCTGATCATATTGACAAAAGAGTCAGATGGTTGTTGTGGGTTTTTTGGGCTCTTTGGCCGTGTTCTGAAGGTTGTTCTTCCTAACATTTCGCCAGTCTCTGTGGCCGGCATCTTCAGAGGACAGGAGTAGCACTTCGTGAATACAAAAGAGTCAGACATTCTAGTTGTAGAAAGAAGAACACACGTTTCTAAATACTATTAAAATTTCAGCACGGCTCGAGTCTCCTAAAACAACATCAACAAGCTTGGAGAATCATCGCCTTCAATCCCTGAAGAATCCAGAATGGTACAGCTTATGATCCCTGACTGTTCATACAACACAAGCCTACATGCACAACACAGACCACACAAAAACACTGTACAAAATTCTGCATCTTTAACATGGCGAGTCAAAATTTAGGTCTCTTCCACTACAATGTATTTTACCATGGAAGGGACTGTTACTACATGTGCCTTCAATTCAGGCTTTCATAATGGAATCTCCCTGTCATGTTCATAAAGGGATCCAGATATAACATCTCCCGCTTACCATCATCCATGTTTTACTATTTCTTCTTCCATATTTTTAATATCTACCAAGAAATACAGACTAACTCACAATGCTTTTTGGTTAGCATTGGTAGAAGCCCATCTGAAATATGTCCAAGTGCTTTGTGTGCCTTCCCAAGGTTCTGTCCCGGTGTTACTTAACGACGTTGCTGTTGTTACATGCCATCAAGTCGCCTCCGACTTATGGCCGCCCTATAAATGAGTGATCTCCCAAATGTCCTGTCCTCAAGAGCCCTGCTCAGTTACTTAATAACAGACACCATCAATGTTTCTGCTGCTCTCTTTCTGAACTCTTTGCTTTTAAACTACAGTTGATCTGAACATCCCTGTAAATAGAGGATGCCTTCAAATAGACGACTGCCCTCAGTCAAGGGTAGGACTCTACTATCTAAACAGAAGTGTGAACAGGTTTCGTATCTACAGGCCTTAGCTCAAGATCAGAGGGCAAATGAAAACTGAACTTACCTTTTTAAGAGGAACTGTACTTCTAAACCAGTTATAGTCTGGAGAGATTTTAATCTCTCCCATGATGGTAAGCGGCCCACGGTAAGGAAAACCTGAAACACAGGAAAAATGGTTGAGATGAAGAACATACATTTAAAATGAATACAGAAAAGCCCTTGTTTATTTAAAAAAAAAAACCCAGAGGGCTAGGTGTGTTAGTCTGTTGCAACAAAAAAACACAGAGGTTTGTAGCACTTCAAAGACTGTCCCACACTTGCATATGCCTAAGTGAGCTAGTCTATGAAAGCACATGCCAATGCAAAATTGCTAGTCTTCAAGCTGCCACCAGATGCTTTGTGTATTCAAGGGATTTTTTTCAAGGTAAACCGGCTTTCAACTCCCATCAGTTGAATATTCTTCCCTTCCAAACTGCACCCAATTCTAAATCAATTCTAAGACATGCCAAGAAATGAAGCTGGGGGAAGAGATTAAAAAGTGGAAGTTTAAAACTGAAAGTAATTTAAAGCATAATGTCCAAAATACTAGGAGGTCAACTATGCCTGCAAAGACTGGTAACGAAGTAAGTTTATGGTGTGATTTCATATTACAGCCTGGCAAAGTGTGACAATAAACAAAACAGTACAGCAGAAACTTTTGCATAAAACCAACAATACATAGGCTACCTACTGTTATCTGTGATTGTTTCTTGTACAAGTCCACATGAACTAAGCTACACATGGAATGGGATATGTGATACAGACTCAAAACACTATAGTAGGGACACAAGGAGAGTGTAGGGTTGCACAAGCATATTTGAAACTGCCCAAGCAATCTTTCAACGGTCTCCAGCATTTGTGAAAAGTTGCTTCCAAATAAGGATGGACGTTGGACTCCATGCCTTCTTTCCAAGCTCTTTTGCTGAAAATAACTCTCCAAATTCTGCAAACATTCAACTATGAGCCCAAAATGTGAACCAAACAATATTTTGCAAATAACTAGAAGTTATATTGCCTGCGACACAAGTCATGGGCCAGAGCGTGGACTCACCTCCCTCTATTACCATCTCTACACAAGAACTGGAGGTTGTTCATGACTTTGTGTACCTTGGCTCAACGCTCTCTGATACTTTCTCCCTAGATGTCGAGCTCGATAAACGGATTGGCAAAGCAGCTACCATGTTCTCTAGACTCACAAAGAGAGTATGGCTTAATAAGAAGCTGACGGCATATACCAAGATCCAGGTCTATAGAGCCTGTGTCCTGAGTACACTCCTGTACTGCAGTGAGTCCTGGACCCTTTGTACACGGCAGGACAGGAAGCTGAACACGTTTCATATGCGTTGTCTCCGACACATTTTTGGTATCACCTGGCAGGACAAAGTTCCAAATAGAGTAGTCCTAGAACGAGCTGGAATTTTTAGCATGTACACATTACTGAAACAGAGACGTCTACGTTGGCTCGGGCATGTCTTGAGAAAGGCTGATGGTCGGATTCCAAAAGATCTCCTGTATGGAGAATTAGTGCAGGGAAAGTGCCCCAAAGGGAGACCACAACTGCGATACAAGGATATCTGCAAGCGGGATCTGAAGGCCTTAGGAATGGACCTCAACAGATGGGAAACCTTGACATCCGAGCGTTCAGCCTGGAGGCAGGCGGTGCATCATGGCCTCTCCCAATTTGAAGAGATACTTGTTCAGCAGGCCAAGGCAAAGAGGCAGTCCCGAAAGCAGCAAAATCAGGGAGCTGGACAGGGGACAGATTGTATTTGTCTTCAATGTGGGATTATCACTCTCGAATTGGCCTTCTCAGCCACACTAGACGCTGTTCCAAGACCTCTATTCAGAGCACGTTACCATAGTCTCTCGAGACTGAAGGATGCCTACTATATTGCCTGCATCATTTTTAGTGAAATGATACTTTATTTCTAATTTGGCATTTACAGCCTGGCTTTCATAATTCGCTGGCAATTCAGTTCTAAGTTTAAGATCTGGTGCTGGCAAGTGAATTCACTTCTGAGATACTTTAGAATCTCATTTGGTTAAGGAGCTGGCAGATAAAATTTAAAAGGCAGGATAAAACAAAGCAATGCATGATGTTTATGTACCACCCCATAGTGTTTAAAACACTATCTGGGCAATTCATATTTTAATTGTCCAGGCTACAAATTTCCCCCTCCTCCTGTCCAGCAAGTTGGGTACTCAATTTACTGACCTCAGAAGAATGGAAGGATGAGTCAACCTTGAGCCGGCTACCTGAGCCCATTACAGGAATTAACTCAGTTCATGAGCAGAGGTCTCTGCTGCAGTACTGCAGTTTAATCACTGTACCACAAATAACCCCTGATATTCTTCATATACTGAACTGATCTGCATAACCAATTTAGATACAGAGAACTTTATGGATATTGCACCTTCGTATTCAAGGCAAAAATATAAACAAAGTTCAATATATTTTTATACTGAAGCTGAGGTAGATGCTCAGATCAAACTTAGGGCCCAACAATATAAAATTCCTCAAAAAGAGGAAGTATCTATTTACATAATCTAAGGAAAGGTTTCTAAAAGGAAAGGTTTATTTTCTCTGAAGTAAAAAGAGTTGGTGCTATTTATAACTACCACAATTTTCCTTTGAGCTATGTCTGAATACTACTGAGAGAAATATCAAGTTCTACAGATGTTTGCAGTACAGACAGTAGCTGTTTCGCTTTCAACATTTTGTATTGGCATCCCCGAAACAATTAGTTTATTTGTCTTAACTCTTCCCACCTCCAGTTTCGCTCTAGGAAACTGGAGACTTTTGTAGAGGAGACAAAACAGGCATAGTAACAAAACACACCATTCTATAGAACTGGAAGTCCCCCACTGCACTTCATCTTGAACACAGGACAGAAGACTTCATGAAAGAAAAAAAAGCATACAACAGGACAAACAAATATTAAAATATAGGCCTTACTTTCCTAGAGTGGCTTAGTGATTAACCTCAGTAGAGAGATCATGAAAGCTGCCTTAGAAGTGTTTGTTGTTTTATCTTTCAAAACATAATGACTGAAATTTTTGTTTTCATATAAATGTTGAAATATAAATGATATAAATAAATATTATTGTTCTTATTATTAGTGTAGTAAATTACACTAGAGTAAACCCATTGAATCAATGAGGATTTGGTGAGTCAACTCCTCTAATCAATTCACATAGTCTTACTCTAGTTGCAAATTTCTTTAGTGTAATAAGTCTCAATTATCATGCCCATTTGAATCAGTGGAATTTATGGAAGGGTTAACTCAACAAATCTTCATTGATTCAATGTGCCTACTCTAGTGCCACTTAGTACATTAAGCAAAAGGATTTCAGCCACTAAAACTGATTTTTTTTAACAAAAAAAAAAGGCATTACGACAGACAATTTAAGAACCAAGTCAAAGCCACTTGGGAAATTAGCCAGATCTCCATTAACACCATCAGGAAGATCCCCACCATCATGTTCAATAGCACTAGGTGTAGTAATGTTGAACTGGCCAACATTAACAGAAAAATCATGTGAAGTATGCAATATAATGAAAACATTGTCTTTTCAGTCCCCCCCCCCCCCCGGTCCCTACAGCCCCTGTTTTCATCCTTTGTTGATACCTACGTATGAAGTGAAACACAGTCAGCTGTTCTGTCTGGTGGTGAAATATGCAGACATTCATTCTTAAAACTCTGGACTGTGTCAGGCCTTATTATAAAGAGACATCGCCAGTTTCCACTATTAACTTGTTAGACTCTCTCATTCCAACTTTCTGTGTACAGACTCATAATCTCAAACTACTGTAAACTCAAAAGCAATGCTTTTTTTTATTTTGGTCAAGAGTAGAAACCCAAAGATTACATTCATGTGATGGCTGAAATATCAATACTGTATAGGCCATAACTTTCCATACCTCCAATCTACTTTCCTTCCATAGCTTTCTCTTTCTCATATTCAGGGTAATACACATAATTATAGCCCTGGAGGCTCTAAAACCATTTTCCAGGCTCACAGCGCTAAACAATTTAATATTTATTTTATTTATTTATTAAATTTATACCCCGCCCATCTAGACACATGTCTACTCTAAACAAGATGGGAAGCATGGCGGTTTTGCTATCTAAACGACTACCTCATGAAGACTCCTCTCTCATCTGTGTCCACCAGCAGCCATTCCTGCCCACTGCAGCAGAGGAAGAAGATAACAGAAACCAGGGCCCTTCCAACACACTTGATTAAAATATTACTTCTCTCTTTCTCCCCGTGCATTTCTCCTTTTGTTTTGTGTCTTAAGCCTATGGGTAGGAACTATGTAACTGGCTGTACACCAGCCACTCTGGACAACTTTGGGGGCAATGGAAGATAAAATAATATGACTGAATTAATATTCACCCCAGCTCACTATCCAGGACCATGAACAAACACGGCAGCTCTCCTGGAATCTTGGAGCATCATCCCTAGTAGTAAAAATTATCACATTGGTAATCTTCTTTCATTGCTCTAAGGCCTCATATGAGTCTGTGGACAAAATCAAAGGCTACGCATCCTAAGGAAAAACCCAGACTTTCTTATCAACAACCAGGGGACTGAGAAAAACATGAAAAATGCCAGCACATAGCCACACCTTCCAAGTGTACAGTATCTTTGTGATAGATCTTATACGCAGGACAACCTTAGTGAAAGGATCTTCATTGCATTATAGTTTTAGCTCAACATTTGTGTAAATGTAAGAAGCCAGCATGCCCCAACCTGACATCCTCCAAGTGCCAATACTCATGCAGACTGGGAACGATGGCTGTTGTACTTCAACACATCTGGAGGGAACAAGCCGAGCTGGAAATGGGTGTAACAAAACCTCCCGTTTCACATCACATTGATCAAGAACCAAAGTTACAAATCTTTTTGAGTTTCCTGAAATCCCCTGAATCAAATTTTCCCATCTTCTCCAAAACCCAGAATTCACATCACAGCAGACTCTTTGGAATCCAAGCAATACAGCTCCAGCTTTCCATTCTTACTAGACTGTCACCATTCATGGCTGAAGTAAAACCAAGCCTTGTGACAACTTTAAGACTAACAAGTTTTATTTGGCTAAATGTTCATCTACTGCAGCAAAAACAACTTGTTGACATTTAAGGTGTGATAAAACTTTGTAGATTCTGCTGCAATAAAACATAGCTATCCTTTCTGGAAAAGGTATGGTTCTAAATGAATACAACTAGAAATAAGCTCCCTTTGAACTCACCAATACTTACTGCTGAGTATACCTGTACAGACTCATATCTCACTCAAGCAGTCTACTTAAGACCATTAAAAAGGTTCTGGACTGATTAGGTGGCAAAATGCATCTTTACCTTATTTCAAACATAAATATAAAAACTACACATGGTAGGCAGCATAACCAAAGAGGTGTTCACCCTCATGCAGGAGAGAATACCTCTTCTAAATATGGTACCTGTTGTAAAGTTTGTGTTCATCATATAAAAAACACAGGAGTATTAGTTAGTTTGAGCGTTTCAAGGTAAAGGTTCTAGATCACACTGAACCATGAAATTCACTGGGTGACCTTGAGCAAATCACTCTCTATCTGAGGCATATAGGGTTGACAAAAGGCTAAAGCGAGGAAGAAAAGGCTCATGCAAATGAGTTCAATGCAGGAAATCTACAGTATCAGTATACCTACTAAACATAAATAACCATTATTTCTTTAATCAAGCAACAACCCCTTTACATCCTTTTATGATGCAAGTGAACGTTTATTATGGTACCCTAAACAACACCCATGGCTTTCATACAGAGAGAGATCTTCCTCATATAACTTATAGTCTAGAATTTTGAAAGACCGGAAATAGAACAGAGAAAAGAAAGGAGGGAAAAATCAGGAAGAAGTATGTAAAAAAGCAGACATGAACAGTCCAGCTTAATTTCAGCAGGGGAAGAGGACTAAAAAGTTAAGTCAAAGGCTTTGTGGAGGAGTTACAATTCTATTTTTTTTAATTATACGAAAGAACATATTATTTTGCCTTCTGAAATCCTTACTAAGATTATGAACAATATACCTCCAATTGGGGGATGTCCCACACAGTACAGTGAAACTTATTTTTCTCTAAAAATGTGTAAGACTTGTTTACACTCACTAAGGCACAATACACACAAATCAAGTCTCCTACACATTTAATATCTAGAGGGACATCAACGACACGAGTCACCAGTGAACCAGACTTAACATCCCAAATCGTCCCGAGGTTTTCACTGTTGAGGATGAAGTGCACACACCGGTCTCCCGCCTTATAGCCCCCCTTTATTTCTTTGGGTGAAGCCACACCTTTCTCAGAGTTTAGCTGCCTTCCAACCTCCTAGTCCCCCCTATATTCCCATATAACTTTCACACCCACACCTTTGACCCCACGCAAAGTTCTCCTGGGGGGGGGATTGTAGAATTAACATTGCTGAGCACTTCCTTTCCTCCCAGAAGCTCAAGATCGCCTTCTCCCACCTAGATCTACCCGAATCACCCGTCATAGCCAGGAGGGACGGCTGAGGGGCCTAACGCCGAGAGAGGCCCGGAAAGAAAGAACAAGAAACCGGGCCTTCTCGGCAGTGGCCCCTCGGCTCTGGAATAACCTCCCATCAGTGATCCGCCTGGCTCCCTCGCTGGGTGTTTTTAAGAGCCAATTGAAAACTTGGCTCTTCAGGCAGGCCTTCCCTCCTGTCAATATTTGATTTGATTTTATGATAATTTCTGTTTTTT
Source organism: Intellagama lesueurii (assembly GCA_037013535.1). Lineage (NCBI taxonomy): Eukaryota > Metazoa > Chordata > Lepidosauria > Squamata > Agamidae > Intellagama > Intellagama lesueurii. Next base: position 9,267,639 of record JBAJHW010000011.1, on the reverse strand, counting down.
TCTCCATTATTATTATTATTATTATTATTGTTTTGAATTGTTTTATTTTAATTGTTCAAGTGTTTTACATTTAATGTTTTATGGAACCCGCCCTGAGTAGGCTCTTGTCTAAAAGGGCGGGATAAATAAATAAATAAGGCAGAGCACCCACCAATCCTCTTTCGACTTTTTTTTTCCTCTCCCTGCACAACAACCTGACAAGGTAGGCCAGGCTGAGAGGGAGCATAATTGGCAGCCCCTCCTCCTCCTCCTCCTCCTCCTCCCCCCCCCCAGGAGTTTTATGACTTGGTAGCGCTTTCGGAAGCTCGCCTGCCCGCTTCGCAGCCCTGCACGGCAATTTCTTCGTGACAAAGCTTTTAACAACAGCAAGTCACGAGGACACCAATAACGTGCACACCACACCGTCGCTTTCCTGACAGCCCTTCACTTTCCAAGATCCTGCGCCACCACTATCCCTATGAGGGGAGGGGGGTGTCCCAAAACACACGTTTTTTAGGGTCCTGCACCCACCCTACAAAAGACCCTTCCTCATTAAGGGAGGACAACACGCTTTCCTTCCCCCCCCTCCCCCTCTTACCAGGTCTTCCTCACCCGCGGGACAGACAGCAGGGCACGCGACGTTCACCCCCTCCTCCCGCCCCCCCAATGGTACGTCCCCAACCGCCGCTTCCTAGTCTCGCGGCGTTCTAAAGCAGCCCACCAAGCCCCGCCTCCGCCCCGCCTCCGCCTCTTCTTCCGCCCCTTCGAGGGGGGAGGGAACCAAAGGGACCCGCCCATCTCCTGACGTCACAAAATGAAAGGGGAAGGACTTTCGGGCCTGGGTTGAATGACTGGCACCGTGACTACCAAACGCGGAAGGAGCAGGAGCTTGTCTGTTGTCACGTGACATACGAAACCGCTAAAACCTAGAAGCAAAATTTCCGAAAATTCCTTTTTTCCGGGGGAAAGAAAACTGGTTTTTTTTCCTCGGGGGGGGGGGGGAATACATGTATGTAAAGTTCTCTAGACTGGATCGACAGAGAAATTGAAATTCCCATATTTTTTTTCTGGAAAAAAATTATTTTTTTTTCTTGGAAAAAATGGAATTTTGTGCATCGCATTTAGGAAAGCTTGGGAAAAGGGGAAATGTTAAAAACTGACATGAGTGTATGTCAGTTCAGATACCCACCCTACCAGCTCCTGTTTGCCCCATTCAGGGAAACAGGAGGGCTGAGTTGTATTTAATTTAAAAAAAACTATTTTATTAAAAATAACTGACCACTGTGATTGAACAACGATGTCAAAATGGAAGGAAAACATTTATTGCATCTATTTGAGGTTGCTGGGGGTTTTTTTCTTGAAGAGGTTTTTTTTGTTTGTTTTTTTTGCTAAATTCCATCTAGTTCAATTTATTTTAAAAAGGAATATAAACACCCCACAGAATAGTCTTGATCCCATTAAGGGTCTCTCCGCATATGACTTGCATGTGGGAAATGCAGGCAAGTCAATTTAATACTGCTTTGGAAGCAGAACAACAGTGAAATACTTCTGTCTCTCTGTTTCATTACTTGGGACCAATGGGACTTACTCCCAGCAAATTGTGCACAGGGTTCCAATCTATAGCACAGAGGCAGTTTGATGTTGCAATCCATAGATGTTTATAGCAAATATGAAAATATCTTCTTCTTTTAAGGCAATGTGGTGTTCTTTGTAGAACAGACTAGCACAGCTATCCCCATGAAAACTCTGAAAGGAGTTCCTTTGTGTTGGTGAAGTTATATGCTGTCAAGTCACTTCTGATTTATGGTGATTCAATGAATGAGTGACCTGTCATCAAGGCTGGGGCTTCATTTATGTAAGACTATATATATATGGATGGATGGAGGCTCGTAACATTGTACAGGAGGCAGCAACAAAAACCATCCCAAAGAAAAGGAAATGCAAGAAAGCAAAGTGGCTGTCCAACGAGGCCTTACAAATAGCAGAGAAGAGAAGGGAAACAAAATGCAAGGGAGATAGGGAAAGCTACAGAAAATGGAATGCAGACTTCCAAAGAATAGCAAGGAGAGACAAGAGGGCCTTCTTAAATGAACAGTGCAAAGAAATAGAGGAAAATAATGGAAAGGGAAAAACCAGAGATCTGTTCAAGAAAATTGGAGCCATTAAAGGAACATTTTGTGCAAAGATGGACATGATAAAGGACAAAAATGGTAGGGACCTTACACAAGCAGAAGACATCAAGAAGAGGTGGCAAGAATACACAGAGGAATTATACCAGAAAGATCTGGATGTCCCGGACAACCCAGATAGTGTGGTTGCTGACCTTGAGCCAGACATCCTGGAGAGCGAAGTCAAGTGGGCCTTAGAAAGCATGGCTAACAACAAGGCCAGTGAAGGAGATGGCATTGCAGTGGAACTATTTAAAATCTTAAAAGATGATGCTGTTAAGGTGCTACACTCAATATGCCAGCAAGTTTGGAAAACTCAGCAGTGGCCAGAGGATTGGAAAAGATCAGTCTACATCCCAATCCCAAAGAAGGGAAGTGCTAAAGAATGCTCCAACTACCGTACAATTGCACTCATTTCACACGCTAGCAAGGTTATGCTCAAAATCCTACAAGGTAGGCTTCAGCAGTATGTGGACCGAGAACTCCCAGAAGTACAAGCTGGATTTCGAAGGGGCAGAGGAACTAGAGACCAAATTGCTAACATGCGCTGGATTATGGAGAAAGCCAGAGAGTTCCAGAAAAAGCAACAGTTAGAACTGGATATGGAACAACTGATTGGTTCAAAATTGGGAAAGGAGTACGACAAGGCTGTATATTGTCCCCCTGCTTATTTAACTTATATGCAGAATACATCATGCGGAAGGCTGGACTGGATGAATCCCAAGCAGGAATTAAGATTGCCGGAAGAAATATCAACAACCTCAGATATGCAGATGATACCACTCTGATGGCAGAAAGTGAGGAGGAATTAAAGAACCTCTTAATGAGAGTGAAAGAGGAGAGCGCAAAAAATGGTCTGAAGCTCAACATCAAAAAAACTAAGATCATGGCCACTGGTCCCATCACCTCCTGGCAAATAGAAGGGGAAGATATGGAGGCAGTGACAGAGTTTACCTTCCTGGGCTCCACGATCACTGCCGATGGTGACAGCAGCCACGAAATTAAAAGACTCCTGCTTCTTGGGAGGAAAGCGATGAGAAACCTAGACAGCATCTTAAAAAGCAGAGACATCACCTTGCCGACAAAGGTCCGCATAGTCAAAGCGATGGTTTTTCCAGTAGTGATGTATGGAAGTGAGAGCTGGACCATAAAGAAGGCTGACTGCTTAAGAATTTATGCTTTTGAATTGTGGTGCTGGAGGAGACTCTTGAGAGTCCCCTGGACTGCAAGGAGAACAAACCTATCCATTTTGAAGAAAATCAACCCTGAGTGTTCACTGGAAGGCCAGATCCTGAAGCTGAGGCTCCAATACTTTGGCCATCTCATGAGAAGAGAAGACTCCCTGGAAAAGACCCTGATGCTGGGAAAGTGTGAAGGCAAGAGGAGAAGGGGACGACAGAGGATGAGATGGTTGGAGAGTGTCATCGAAGCAACCAACATGAATTTGACCCAACTTCGGGAGGCAGTGGAAGACAGGAGGGCCTGGCGTGCTCTGGTCCATGGGGTCACGAAGAGTCGGACACGACTAAACGACTAAACAACAACATATATATATGTGTGTGTGTGTGTGTGTGTATGTGTTATTACTGTTGAATAGCTTAGCGATTTAGGCATCCGGCTGTGGAGCCAGAGGTTGGGGGTTAGACTCCCCACTGTGCCTCCTTGACAGGGGCTGGACTTGATGATCCATAGAGTTTCTTCCAGCCCTGAAGTTCTAAGATGATGATGATGTTTCAAAGCAATTGCCAATCTAAAGTGGTAGACCTTTTCCACTTAACAAGACCAATTGAACACAATCCATTGAACACAGTCTTCCATGTTTTGCTTCCACATCTCTGCTTAACTTTCCATACAATGCCATAAGCTCTCCTAGGCTGCAGTAGGGAACGGGGCTCCTGAAATATCATAGAATCATAGAATAATTAAGTTGGAAGGGGCCTATAAGGCCATCGAGTCCAACCCCCTGCTGAAGGCAGGAATGCATACAGTAAATCCTATTTAATGTAGGGCTTACATTAGAGTAAGCAATTCAAATGGCCATGCCATAGCCTAAGGACCAGTCAATGTGGAGTTGGTCCTTCCAGAAGGAATGAGTTTCTTTGTCACAGTCTGAAACCTCATTCCATAAAACTAAGATTTACAGCAAGCATCGGTTTCAATAACCCATCCTCTCATTTTGCCTTATCCAAATTCCTTGTTCCTCTGGACAGCACCAAGCGCAGTTCCTGGCAGCCTATCAAAGATTAAATGGCACATTAAATACAAATAATTAAATTAGGATGATAGGAGGTTTTCCTGTGCTTTTGTGTGAGGACTTTTATTACACTCCCCTGCCTTTCGTTGCTATGGTCATATCTATTGCTTTTCAGTGCACTCTTCTTAGGGAGCTCTATGAAAACAGGCCACAGCTGTTTTCAAGAAAAGTTAGGTTTTGCCAAACGTGCAGCATTTACTCAGGATCTGGGAGAGGACAGATCGCTTTACATTATCATGTATGACTTTGTCAAGCTGTTGACAAGTTCACTTCTTTAAAGGCAGTAAGAGGTCCATGCCTTTTAAAACAGTTGCATAGGAAAGTGACCAAATCTTATGCCTTATATATTGGCTTCTACAAGGATCATGGGTTGTTTTTTGTTGTTGTTGTTTCCAATCAGTTTGAGGGCAGAATTCAAAGTGGTGGTTTTAATCTATAATGCCCTAAATGGCCTGGGTCCAAGCTATCTCAAAGACTGTGTCTCCCCCTCTGAGACAGCTCAGGTGTTAAGATAACATCAGTAATAAATGTAAAGTGCACACAAGAATCAGATTTGCGTTGCTAAACTCAGACGACCATGAAACAGAACAACTGTAGACAGGGGGAAAAAAATAACTCAATTGAAATGTGGTGCTGGAGGATTTGCTTTGTGGATAGTGTGGGCTGGCAGAAAGACCAACAAGAGGCTCCTAGATCAAAAATGTTGAAGCTGAAAGTAACCTACTTTGGGGACACCATGAGAAGGCAGGATTCTCTGGAAAAGACAAGGATGCTGAGAAAAGTGGAAGGCAGCAGGAAAAGAGGAATATCAAATACGGGATGGACGGACTCCTTAAAGGAAACCACATGCTTGACTTTGCAAGCAGGACAGGACATATTCGGAGGCGACTGGACGGGAACTGGAAATGAGAATCGGAAAACCTGCACCCTTGACGGCCCTGTGCCAAATGCGTCCACTCACGGCACCATTCCGTTGTTGGTTCAAAAGACCGTTCTGCCGGACTACATTTCCCAAGACCACGCTTTACTACAACTCCCACCACGCATCTCTCCGACAGGCGGCTTGCGCCACCTTGTCGCCCCGCCCCTTCCTCGAGCGACGTCCCTTTCGGGCCTTCCGCCGAGGCCCAACTACGCTTCCCAGAAGGCAGCGCACCGTTTCAGGGCCGAGCGCCGCTCAGGACGCAGGGCGGGCTCTGCCGGGAGTCGTAGTTCCTCGAGTTCCTCCAGGGGGCTGAGAGGCACGCGGGGGTGGGTCGGTGGGGGGGGGGGAGAAGCCTGTGACGCCACACAGGGCGTCGAGCGCTGAGGTGACGGACGGCAGGAGCGAAGAGAAGGCCGAGGAGCGGCGGGGGGAGCTTGTTTATTCGACGCGGGGCCCTCTCTCTCGCTCTCCTGACGGGAAGGAGGGCGCGCCGCCATGGCTGCCTGTAACACCTGCGCAGCGGCAGCGCGGCTCCTGAGCTCTTCTTTGCCGTCGGCCCGCAGAGGTAAGGGCGAGGGTGGGCGACCGCCTTCTCCTCCTCCCTCCGTCGGTTGGGGTCTCGGGTCAGGCCTTTGCCCCTCCGTGGGCTTTGACCAGCACCCCTCAGAGGCCTCGGCCTCTCTCCTGCTTCCTCCCCCCTGACCAACGAGGCCTCCTCACTCCACAAATGTCTCCCTGCTCCTTCCCTTGGCGTGCCAGTTATTTATTCAAAACGTCTCTACCCCGCCTTTCTCCTCAAAAAGAACCCAAGGCGGCTTACATCTTTTAAAAGACAATATTTAGGATGCAACAGGAGGGGTCCAGGGGAGCTTCTGGTTCGAAACTCTTCTTTGTCAACACCTCCCCACCCAACTTGATTTGTAGCAGGGCCCTTCCTTAATTTACTGGAAAATATCCTCACCTCAGAGGAGTCCTCCTGCCCTTTTCCCTTGGGCTCGACACTCCGCCTTATCCGCACCACCTTTCCGACGGCTTCCAGTAGCCGCCTCCCCCCCCCTCCCCTCATTCCTTGGCTTAAAATGTCCGTTTATTTATTAACAGTATCCTTTTCCCAAGAAAAATGGCCCAAGGGAAAGTTTGTGGGAGCATAATTCTTGCGTTGGTTGGTTTTTAAAACAGCTCCTTTTAAAATAGACCCTTCTCTTCTTCTCCACCCCAAAGGTGCAGTTTAAAGGTGAAAAAAAAAAAAGCTGTTTTCCCTGACTTTGTTAGGCTTAATGGAGAGGTTTCTGTTGGACCCCCTAAACCAGTGGTTCCCAGCTGTTTTTCAAGTTGCAACCCCACTGGACAGTCGCCAAGTAACCTGGGACGCCAGACCACCATGTTTGCATAAAAAGCCATTTTTTTAACAGGGTAAAGTCATCCCTTCTCAGAAAGCAGAGGCTTCTTTCTCCCCCTTCCCAAAGAACCAGTTTCTCACATGTCACATACATGCTAACTTTAATATCCCACTCTGAAAGTTCAGGGAAGAAATTATTTGACAAGGGCTACCACACATGTAAAGCAACCCACAACTCCCAAGAAAACACTTTGCAATCCCCTTGGGGGGGGGGATCATGACCCTCCACTGTCCTCATCATATCTGCTCTGTAACAAGGCCACCTGAGTTCAGTGGGGCTTGCTCTGGAGTAAGTGTGTTTAGGATGTCCATAACTCTACAGTTTTGTACACGCTTAATGGGTGTAAACCCTTTTGAAGTGAGAGTCATGACCAAGAAGGCATGGTTAGCGTTACATTGCTGGTCTGTGTTGATAAAGCTTTTGTAGTGATGGGTATTGTAATATTATTTAAATTTTCCGAACTTGTTTTCTTTCCTAACTGCTTCAAGTTTGATTTTCCTGATAGAGAAGTGGGATGTAAGTGTTTAAATCAAGAATTTGCTTTGTGTTTATACACATTGAAGGCTATCAAACCCATATTGGGATTCTAATTGGATTTGAATCCATGTATTTGTCTGTTGATCAGTTTTTGTTCTACTTTATTTAAGAGATGTAAACTTGCAGTTTCATAAATGTTAGAATTAATTGGCTGAAATCCAGTAGTAAATAACAACTAAAGTAGGCTTGTTGAATCAGTGGGACTTACATAGTTGTTGACTCACCAAATCACCACTGATTCGATTAGCCTACTCTAGTTGTGACTTACTATTGGATTTCAACCAGTGAGTTTTTTCTTAACAACCAGTGACAAAAACATGTCCTTTCTCATGAGAATCAACTAATACAGTACTTTCAACAGCTTCAAGCAGTTCCCTCATTAATTACTTTTTTCTGATTTTCTTTAAATATCTGTATATTAAGAGTACACCTTGTTTAGTTGGTCTGTCTGCTGGTAGAATGTCTAAAGTTTCTAACCCAAACATTATTGTGCTGATTTTTTTTTCTGACAGTGCAGTCTTGTATATGTGTATTCAAAAGCAAGTCCCACTGACCAGAATTTTATTGTTATTTAAGTAAAGTTTGTGTGACTTGCTGTGGCTAATTGCAGATAATTGATGAAGTGCTGAGACACATCTCAGTAATGCAGTCAGGCATGTGATAGGCACACAACCAAGACACACGCTGGCATCTTGTTAATTAGCTGCAGTTATCCACAGCAAGTTGTGTAGAGCACATGTGAATGCCCGTGTGCTTTGGAGTTGCAGCCTGAGTCATGGTTATGTCATACACAGTGCTGTAAAAACAACAGGAGCAAGGGATGAGAAGAGGTTTTTAACATTGCTTCATGTAGGCCAGAGGTCACAATCGGTACAGAGACATGTTCAGTCCCTAACCTTGGTCTTTGGTTCTTCAGAAGGAGTTGTGTAAGCTCTTTGACCTACTGCGTTGATGTGGTTTCTCAGGGTCTTCCACCTGCCACCTGCCAGTGCGGTCAAGTATCCATGTGGCATTACTATAACCCATGCAACTTAAAGCATCTTATTTTATCTGGAATGTTTTCAGAAGTTTTTTGTAATGATATGCAACAGATTTCATGGAACTCTGGCTTTTTGATCAAAAGGCAGAGGATGCACCTGAACACTTGCATGGAGAGTGCATGTAATTATAAACATGTAAAGCCATCCCCAGGGATACGACTATGAATAGCCCATGTCTTTTCCTAGCAATTGTTATACCTGAGCTGTATGTGAATTGTGTTCTTTACCACCATGCCATCCTTACTTCCAGATTTATGTACAGTTGGCATTCTTCTGAGTTTTCCTAACCGGCTGTTGTCTTACATTCTATTGGATCTAGAATAAATATTGTTTCACAGGGAGCATATCACTAAATGCACTGTAGTTGATGCTATTTTGTCACTAGGCGTTATTTATCTTTGCAGTTAAAGTGTGAACATGGGTTTATTTTTAAGCCTGAGATTTTTCAGTTTGCCTTCTCTTATGGAATTATAGAAGGTGAAAAAAATAAATTATTGTCTCTGGGTTGTAGGCAGGTTGTTACTTATTTATGTAGTAGATATGCCACCTTTTTGTCAGGATTGGAATACAAGATAAAAGATCATAATTTTTCTGTATAAAACAAGGATTTATTTCTCTTTTAGGTATTACATGTGGCCGTTCCTGCCTTCCTGTTTTAGGAATAATTGGAACTTTTGAAGCCCAGTCTCTAAGACCTATTCCCTTTAGAACATTTTCAGAGACAGCAGTGTACTTTGCATCAAAAGATGGTGCAAGCAAAGATGGTTCAGGAGATGGCGGTAAGGTATGCAAACAATTTTAAGTAGACGTCTTGCCTCAAAAGAAAGCATTTCCACTTTTAAAATTTTAGTGCTTAACTTTTCTGAAACATTAAAGCATTCCAAATAAATGGTGACTGTATTTTGGGCTACACTTTGAATCTATTGTTTCTCCTGTTTAAATACGGTTACAGATGAGACAAAAGTTTAGAGGCTCAGGTCACACTACATACCAGGCTATGTATAAGGAGACTTAAATGTGATTTTACATGATGCTGCTGTCTGAAATTTAGAAAATCTTATTCATACATTGCACAGAAAAAGGCTATGATCTTTTGAAACTGAATAGGTGGACAACAAAACCAAATAAGTGGTTCTGAGCCCAAATTGCCTTGTATATTTGTAATCTCCAATAATGTTTGGATTCTAAATTAAGATTTGATGTCTGACTTTAACAAGAACAGTTATAAAAGTCCTAGGGTTCCCCTTTAAATTAAAGACCATTATCTTGCTTTAAACTAATGGTTCTTTGTAGAAAAAGTTACCTTACACTTTGTAGGCAAGGCTGGCCCATAACCCTGATATGGGTTCACTGACAGTGACCCAAGTCCTCCTCCTTCCATGTTGTCACTGCCTGTTGACCTGCATTCTCTATTCATGTGAGGAATTCCTATATTATGAGACAGGATCTTCCACTTGCTTTGTATCTCCCTCTGGGCAATTTGAGAATTAGATCTGTAGTTGGAGAACAAATGAATAGGGAGCAGTAATGGTGACAAGAAGGGCCAAGAAGTGGGGATAAACTTCTGTTGTGGGCCATCTAGAGTGGCCTTGGTAGCCAGATGGGTGGTATTAAAATAAAATAAAATAAGTAAGTAAGTAAAGATATGTTGTCCCTCTGCCTTTCTTTGCCAAACTTGCACTGATCTGGAGCATGTACTGTTTATATAAATATATACTTTATGAAATGGCTTTAATGCCTTTCTTTGTACGTACAGTATTAGTAAAAAACATTTTGAAGTACATAAGTACTAAACCTTTTACAATCTAAAATTCCCAAAAAGTTTTATAAGCATGCTTAGCTTCACTGTGAGCAGTTGGCTTCTATTTTTGGGTGACAAACAGCACAAAACAACAGTATAGTGGAGAAAATGAGAGCAAGGCACAGATACCTCAACTATATCTCTTCATTAAACCAATTGATGATATGTGGAGCAAATCAGTAATCTGCTGTCTTGTTCTAACAATGAGTATCCTTTTTTATTGAATTCCACAGAAAACTCCAGGGGAAGGCAACAGTAAAAAAGCAAGTTCTGGAAGTTCTGGCAAAGGTGGAAACCAGCTGCGTTGCCCAAAGTGTGGTGACTTGTGCACACACGTGGAGACCTTTGTGTGTAAGTTTTAGAAGAAAATCCTCTATAGTAAGGATGGACAACCATCAGAGGTCCAGGAGCAACGTAGATTCCCACAATCCCATTAGCAAAAATTCTTACAAAATGTTTTCTTTAACTGTACCCTCCCTTGCATTCTCTAGGGTCAAAAAACATATAGTAGGACCCCCTTATCCACAAGATCAGTATCCACTGATTCACTTATCACAGTCTGAAAATATTAAAAATATTAAAAGAAAAAAATCCAGAAAAAACTATTTTGACATGTATTACCAGCCAGAGACTGTGCTGTGAATACTTGTTGGTGAATAATGCATGGTATCTGACACACTCTAGTGGCCAGTTCTAGTAATGCATGTGAAAATATTTTTTGGTTTTTTTCCCCCTTTTACCATGCGCTCTCTCTCTCTCTCTCTCTCTCTCTCTATATATATATATATGGATAATAGTGATCACTCTCTCTCTATATATATAGAGAGAGTGATCACTATTATCCATGGTTTTCAGTATTGGGGTGGGGGCTTGGAACCAATCCCCAGCGGATATGGGGGTCCTACTGTATTTCTAAAAATTTATTGGGGTTGGGATGAGGGCTTCAGAACATGGGACACCCTGACACACTCTAGACCAGTGGTCCCCAACCTTTTCCAAACCGTGGACCAGTTGGGGGGGGCGGGGTCCGTACGTGAGGGGGCAGGGCACCCGTGCGCATGCGTGAGTGGGGGGGGCGTGTGCAGGGGGCGGAGCACCAGTGCGCACGAGGGGGGCACCCGTGTGTGGGGGGGGGCAGGAGATCCGTCTCCGCGGTCTGGTCCTGCCGCGGCCCGGTACCAGGCCGCAAATCAGGGGTTGGGGACCCCGGCTCTAGAGGACACATGGGAACTTTTTGAGCCAATTTTAAAAACAAAATACTTCTGCAGTGGGGTGTTGGGGGCTCCATGTTGCTCACTTTTGCTCTGTAGATCCATTTTCACTATAACGAAACAGTTACATTATTTGCCAAATTTGAATTGTGTCACAAGCAGGTTTACCTATGTATAAATGTGGGACTTCAGTCTAGATTTAATTTGAGATTATATCTGGCAAGTGGAGTGAATCTCCCATAGCCACATCTTAGCATAAGCTTCTTACATGCTGCATATAAGCTTTGTTCCCTTGATACTGTGATCCTTCTTCATTTGTTGTTTTGGCCCAATGTACAGAGTGCTTTGTAGTGGACAGTTAGCAAAGTGGGCTTCTGAAATGCTTGTGCATGTTCACTGGCATCCTGCTGGCACTTCCGTGGTTTCAAGTGTATTACGAAATGGAGTCCAAGAAGCCTGTGTGCTGGGCAATTGTTTTTTTTTAAATGTTTGAAAGTCGTGGTCTTTGGTATACTTCTGCTTTCCTATTTACTTCAGAAGAATCTTGTTCTACATGTTGGGCATTGTCTATTCCTTTGCCTTATATTGTATGTTAGGTTCCATGTTAGCATGTTGGAATTAGCGAGGAGGGGTTTTGCGAAGCAGGATTTTACCAAGTACAATTTCTAGAAATTAGTTGCTTCCTCTTTCTTTTCCTTGTCAGCAGCCCTTGTTACATGGACAGTTTTTGTCCACCTGAGAGATGGGGCATGTAAAAAGTCATTATACAGTCATGGCCAAACATATTGGCACCCTTGCAGTTCTGTCAGAAAATGCAACCCTTCTCTCAGAAAACTGTTGCAGTTACAAATGTTTTGGTACTCACATGTTCATTTCTTTGGTTTGCATTGGAACAACACACACACAAAAAAAGAAGAAAAGTCAAATCTGATATTTTTGGCCATGACTGTAGAAGTTTAGTGATCAGAATTGCACTTTACCAGTGAAGAGCCTGATTCAGTACTTATTGTTGGAACAAGCAGTCTTCAGCATGCTGCAGAATGACAACCTCACTAATCAAGATGGTAGGAAGTTGATATATATTGGAAAGCACCTGCCTGTGTGGCAGACTTAAAGTTCAGGAAGTTGTTTTTTAAGGGAATTTTACAGCCTGCATTACAATGTAAAAACTGTCATAATTGTATTTCCCATATTTGTTACTTGCCATTCCCACAAGACGTTCTGGGTGATATGCATGGGAGTTACTTTGTTTTGTCTTCATAATAACCTTGTAAAGCAGATGAGTGTGTAATAGCAGGGGAAATTGCTCTAGATTTCCCTATTTATGTATATTTGTTGGGATATTTGTAAACCTTTTGGTATTAAAAGTATGAAACATACAAAACATACCAAATAGTAAAAATGCCTCATTAAATCAACAGTGCTGATTAGTGCAGCAAAGACCCTAATCAGAGCTGCACAGACAGCTGTCTAGGCTTACTCTTAAGAAGCCATTAAAAAGGAACTTCCTAGGATTAACCTTTATGCCTAATGAGGAATAAATGAATGAATTTATTTAAAATATTTTTACTCTGCCTTTCTCCTAAAAAAAAGAACCCAGGCAGCTTGCATAATTAAAACACAGTATTAAAAGCTAACAGTAAATTATTCAAATATTTTAAAAGCATTAGATAAATATTATATTTAAAAAGTTAGGTAAAAGCATTATTAAAACAGATTTAAAAGCAACAAAAAAATGCAAGGCATCCTGTATTAAAATCTCTCTTGAACTGAGTGCAGCCTGGTCCAGATCAGATAATAACCAATATCTGTTACACAGAGCCTCCAGAAAGAGCTTTTTGAATTAACTAAGCTTGTTAGAGTGGAAAGAATATGAACTATCCTGGAAATATTTATTTATTTATTATTTGAATTTATATCCCGCACCATCTGGCAACCAGGCCACTCTGGGCGGCTAACAACAATATAAGGAATAATATTAAAAACACGATAAAAATAAATTAATACATAATTAGGGAAATTAAAACAGATGGCAATAAAGGTGGTAAAAAGGGAGCGTGAGATCCTAGTGCTCTGGGAAAGCCTGGCGGAAGAGCCAGGTCTTCAATACTCTTTTGAACCCATCCAGTGAGGGTGTCAGGCAGATCTCAATAGGCAGGTTGTTCCATAGGCTGGGGGCAACCACCGAGAAGGCCCAGTTTCTTGTTCTTTCCCTCCGAGCCTCCTTCGGGGTCAAGGCCCTCAACCGCCCTGCCTGTGAAGAACAGGTATTACAGACAGATCTGGCTGGGAGCAGGCATTCTGATAGGTACCTAGGTCCTAAACCATTTAGGGCTTTGAATGTTATCATCATAACCTTGAAGTCGATGCAGAAACAAACCGGTAACCAATGAAGGGCAGCCAAAGTAGGGGAGATACGCTGGAATTTCTTCACCCCAGTTATTAATCTGGCCGCCGAATTCTGGACCAGTTGAAGTCTCCGCATCAGCCTCAAGGGTAGCCCCACGTAGAGAGCACAGCAGTAGTCTATTATTGAGATTACAAGGGCATGAATCAGCGTCATGTGTATCTGTGTATCAGCATCTTGTTTTCTACACCTTTGTCCTCATGGAGTAGTCACTCCTTATGAGGATAGTGAATTTGAAGTCATGCACCTCAGCTTTATTGCACTGGACTGGAAGATTTCTTGAAGCAGTGAATGTCTTTTTAAAAAATTAAGCACTCTTAAGAAGTGAAATATTACTTCACTTCTTTATGGTGTATGCTGACACTGTGTTCTATATTATGTATCAGGAGACAGAGGTATCTTTTCAGCCCTACATCCATCGGTACTTCCTCTGAAATCATTTTAGCATCATGATCATGGTGCAGGGGTTATATCAGAACAAGCTGCGGTATGGGGTTGTCTCATGATGTGAGCCTTGACACAGAAGTGTGAGGGTGAGGGTAGCCTTGCTGGTGTAGTGCAGCAAAAGCAATGAAGAGTCCAGGCATGTGTGGCAACTGAGGCACCAGTCTGTGCCTCTGGTGAGGTGGACTGCTGTCCATGAAAGCTTATGCCATTACAAATAGACCTAAGTTTTCTAGTGAGGTGCTTTATTTTAGCATGCAGTGTTTTTGTAATCTCAACAGCGGTTGTGTTACAAGATGAAAAAACACTTACTCAGACAATTGTCTCTGATAAATGAGAATTATTTCAGATTGTTCAAGTGCAGTTTGGTCTATCTGTTACTTTCCCACAATTAAAAGTTATTGAGTAATTGTTGTTTATATCATACATTTCTAAAAGTACCCAGAGTGAAATACAAGGTAGTTATTAAACCATATAATATAATGAATAAAAAGGAAGGTATAGTAGGTTGTTTCTGAAAACAGTAGGAACATACAGGCAAGACAGAAAATAAAGCAAAAGATAAACCTAGTGGTAGAAAGAGTAAAAGAATGTATACATTAAAAATTGGAAAAATAAAATATGGGTAGCATGTTAAAAAGCTATTAACATAAAAGCTGCTTTGATTTCTGGTGAAAGGAAACATGACATATTTTAGCTGGCAGGGTGTTTGAAATGTGCAGCAGCACCACAGAGGAGATTTTATTATTTGTGCCCAGTCACCTAATCTCCCAAGGGCTCTGACACTGATCTCAATTACCATATAGGAGGAAGTAGTCTAAAGCTGCTGTGGGCAACTGCAGTGTTCCAGATGTTCTGGGACCACAACTCCAAGTAGTATTACGCAGCAGTGAGGGTTCATGAGAGTTGTAGTCCAAAAAAGACCTAGAGGGTTGCAGTTGTTTCAATTTCATCTAAAGAAACCAGATTCTAAGCCATTTCAGGGTTTACATGTTAGAACCATCTCCTATTTTGAAGCAAATATGAGAGTGACATAAGAGTATAAATTATGTGATCCTGCCTGGATGTGCCTGACAAAAGTCTACCACATTTTGGACCAATAGAGACTTCCAGACTGCCTTGAAAGACAGCCCTATTTACAGTAAACAACAATAAGAAATTTTGGATGCAGCCGAAGCAGGGATGATTGAAGCCAAGTCTTTCTTCTACAGAAAAGGACACAGCTGGAATATTAGCCAAACCTGATAAAAGGCACTTTTGACAACCACTGGCAAAAGCATCCAGGAAACCAGTGAATTAAGATGTACCTCTAAGCAGCACACCAGCCATGAATGTCTCATTCAGAACAGGTTGAACCACCTCAACGAGATAGTCAATAGTTTTGACTAAAAGTACCTGTGTTTGCTCTGAATTAAGTTTCAACTTGTTAACATTGCCTCCTCTTGTACTGATTCTATGCAGACGTTTGTTAGTTCCACCGTTTCCATGAAAAAATGAGAGGCAGAGCTTTGCATCATCAGCATATTTGTGACTTCTCAGTGCAACCCTCTGGATTATGTACATTTTCACGTAGTCATTAGAAAGCATGGGAAGGAAAATAGAACCCTGTGGTATGCCAAGCTTCTGTGCAGCAGTTTAATAGTCTGTTTATGCTAGCATGGATGGTGTTGGCCCACTGACTAAAAATCTTCTGGTGTCTGTGACACAGTGGGCATAAATGTACTCTTAATCCTGTGGAACAAAACCAGGTTTGCTTGGTATTTGAGTGTGTGATCTCAGTTTTCAAAGTGTCTTTAAAGGTGTAAAAGTTTGAAGCAGCATATTGCACTGACTAATCTTTTATGTGAAAGATTGTCATACAGAAGATGGGCAGGATTTGTTCTCGATCATCCAAGAGTGCAGGACATGCAATAATGGGCTCGAGTTACAGGAAGCCAGATTTTAGTTGAATATCAGGGGAAATGTCCTAACTATTAGAGCAGTAGGGCAATGGAATCAATTACCTTGGGGAGGTGGTGAGTGCTCCAACACCGCAGGCATCCAAGAGAAAATTAGACAACCACCTGTCAGATGTACTTTGATTTAGATTTCTGTATTGAGCAGGGGGTTGGACTCGATGGCCTTATAGGCCCCTTCCAACTCCACTATTTTACGATTCTGTGTGGAAGAAGTCATGCAGTACCTACACAAGCCTGCAGTCATTACAGGTCAGTGGCAGAAATGAAACTGTCTGATTGAAATTTGGTGTATGTGTTGTTGTTGTTTTCGTTGTTTTTTGGCATCTTTATTGCTCAGTAGAATAGATGCCACCAAATTTATTCTAAGGAGAGGAAAGAGATTTATAATATATCTTTTCTCCTTTATGACTGTCTCTAGAGGGCCTTTTGTAAGGTGAATCTTCTCAGCAGGGCCCAACTGTTTGTGATCTAATTAGCGTTGTATCTGCTACAGCCCCATGCTGCTTTGTTCTGCAAAGCAGCAGGCCGAGCAATGGAAATAACAGCTTCATTAGTAGAACATAGGTAGGCTCTGGCACTATAAAGACATAGCACACATAAACTATGTACTGATATGAAACTATTGGCAGAACTTGTTGAATTTATGACTGTTTACTTTGATCATGGGCACACACAAGGCCATTCCAAAAATAAAATGTTTTTAATCCACAAAAAGGAGAGAGAGGAGCATGGTGAAATAGCCTGTTGGTTTCTGGCACTCTGACATGGAACAACTGTCCTTCAAGAAAGTAGTAGACAATGGCCTTCATGTCTGTCTTGGTGCCTTTTTTGCAGGAGGTGTCCTTAAGGAGTTTGGTGCAGATCCAAGCTCATAGGTAACATATTAATATTGACATAAATATAACCCTGAATTTCCAAGATATGGGGAAATGAAATTCTATCTGATCTGTATGTTGTAACTAAAGATATGCTTTGCTGATATTTGGTGTAATTGAGATCAAAATAGATATACCAGGAATATCTACATTTGTGTGCTTTTCCCTTAATGTGGGTCAAGTGGATCTGTGGGGTCTGCTTTTTGTTGTCAAGAAAAGTTGAACCCTGCATCGTGTCTCACCTAACTCACTGTACATTGTCACTTTAGATGCATTAGTTTAAAGCATTTGTTTATTGCCTTTCTTCCAAAGCACTTTACTGTAGGTTAAAATTATTAAATAAAAATTTAAGCCATTTAAAAAATCAGATCAAAACCTTCAGAACAGTAGAATTTTAGTTACCTATCACAGGCAGAATAGAGATGGAGTCACACATAACTTCCTTGGTAGTTAGTTTTGTAATCAAGTTTCTGCTGTACAGAAAGTCCTGTCATTTGTGACTACCAACCTTGCCTCTTGGGGTAGCAGGAGATGTAACAGAGCCTTTGTTGAAGATTTCAAAGTCCAGGCAGTTATGCATGAGAGAAGGCTTGCCTTCCAGATATCCTGAACTGTGCCATTTAAGGCTTTTATAGATCAAAGCCAGCACCTTGAATTCAGCTGGGAAGCAAATTGGAAGCTGGTGCACAGTTAAAAAATAATATTATATGGTCTCTAAAGTGTGCATCAGACAACAATCTAATCCCCTGCATTTTTCTCTAGTTGTAGCTTCTGAACGCTTTTTGAGAGTAGCCCCATGTAGGGTTTATTACAATAATCTAATCAGGAGATAGATTAAACCCATGTTGTTATCAGAGCTGGGCTAGGAGGGCCTCAGCCTTTAAGAGTAAGGCAGGAAAAGTGTGACACAGCGTGAGTTGGGCCTGTTTCCTAGCTAGTAGCTTCCCCTTTTGTATAGCTTTCCCCCTCCCCCCTGCAAGAAAAATTATGAGGGATTGCCACCACAGGTAAAAATTAAGCCAGAAGAAACCTGTGCTGTCTAAGCTATTCACCCTGTTTCCCTGAAAATAAGCCCTAGTATGATTTTTCACCCCTTCATGGATTGCTGCCTTGTCGTGGCGAAGGGGCTTGAGTAATTCAGAGAAGCTATGGGCTATGCCGTGCAGGGATACCCAAGACGGACAGGTCATAGTGGAGAGTTCTGACTAAACGCGATCCACCTGGAGCAGGAACTGGCAAGCCACTCCAGTATCTTTGCCAAGAAAACCCCATGAACAGAAACAAAAGGCTAAAAGATATGACACTGGAAGATGAGCCCCTCAGGTCGGAAGGCGTCCAACATGCTACTGAGGAAGAGTGGAAGACAAGTACAAGTAGCTCCAGTGCTAATGAAGTGGTTGGGCCAAAGTTGAAAGGACGCTCAGCTGCGGACGTGCCTGGAAGTGAAAGGAAAGTCCGATGCTGCAAAGAAAAATACTGCATAGGAACTTGGAATGTAAGATCTATGAACCTTGGTAAGTTGGATGTGGTCAAACATGAGATGGCAAGAATAAACATTGACATCCTGGGCGTCAGTGAACTAAAATGGACGGGAATGGGCGAATTCAATTCAGACGATTATTATATCTACTATTGTGGGCAAGAATCCCGTAGAAGAAATGGAGTAGCCCTCATAGTCAACAAAAGAGTGGGAAAAGCTGTAATGGGATATAATCTCAAAAATGATAGAATGATTTCAATACGAATCCAAGGCAGACCTTTCAACATCACAGTAATCCAAGTTGATGCACCAACCACTGATGCTGAAGAGGCTGAAATTGACCAATTCTATGAAGACTTACAACACCTTCTAGAACTGACACCAAAGAAAGATGTTCTTCTCATTATAGGGGATTGGAATGCTAAAGTAGGGAGTCAAGAGATAAAAGGAACAACAGGTAAGTTTGGCCTTGGAGTTCAAAATGAAGCAGGGCAAAGGCTAATAGAGTTTTGTCAAGAGAACAAGCTGGTCATCACAAACACTCTTTTCCAATAACACAAGAGGCGACTCTACACATGGACATCACCAGATGGGCAGTACCGAAATCAGATTGATAATATTCTCTGCAGCCAAAGATGGAGAAGCTCTATACAGTCAGCAAAAACAAGACCTGGAGCTGATTGTGGCTCTGATCATCAGCTTCTTATAGCAAAATTCAAGCTTAAGCTGAAGAAAGTAGGAAAAACCACTGGGCTAGTCAGGTATAATCTAAACCAAATCCCTTATGAATACACAGTGGAAGTGAAGAACAGATTTAAGGAACTCGATTTGGTGGACAGAGTGCCTGAAGAACTATGGATGGAGGCCCGTAACATTGTACAGGAGGCAGCAACAAAAACCATCCCAAAGAAAAGGAAATGCAAGAAAGCAAAGTGGCTGTCCAACGAGGCCTTACAAATAGCAGAGAAGAGAAGGGAAACCAAATGCAAGGGAGATAGGGAAAGTTACAGAAAATGGAATGAAGACTTCCAAAGAACAGCAAGGAGAGACAAGAGGGCCTTCTTAAATGAACAGTGCAAAGAAATAGAGGAAAAGAATAGAAAGGGAAAAACCACAGATCTGTTCAAGAAAATTGGAGATATTAAAGGAACATTTTGTGCAAAGATGGACATGATAAAGGACAAAAATGGCAGGGACCTTACAGAAGCAGAAGACATCAAGAAGAGGTGGCAAGAATACACAAAGGAATTATACCAGAAAGATCTGGATGTCCCGGAAATCCCAGATAGTGTGGTTGCTGACCTTGAGCCAGACATCCTGGAGAGCGAAGTCAAGTGGGCCTTAGAAAGCATGGCTAACAAGAAGGCCAGTGGAGGTGATGGCATTCCAGTTGAACTATTTAAAATCTTAAAAGATGATGCTGTTAAGGTGCTACACTCAATATGCCAGCAAGTTTGGAAAACTCAGCAGTGCCAAAGGACTGGAAAAGATCAGTCTACATCCCAATCCCAAAGAAGGGCAGTGCCAAAGAATGCTCCAACTACCGTACAATTGCACTCATTTCACATGCTAGCAAGGTTATGCTCAAAATCCTACAAGGTAGGCTTCAGCAGTATGTGGACCGAGAACTCCCAGAAGTACAAGCTGGATTTCGAAGGGGCAGAGGAACTAGAGACCAAATTGCTAGCATGTGCTGGATTATGGAGCAAGCCAGAGAGTTCCAGAAAAATATCTACTTCTGCTTCATTGACTACGCAAAAGCCTTTGACTGTGTGGACCACAGCAAACTATGGCAAGTCCTTAAAAAAATGGGAGTGCCTGACCACCTTATCTGTCTCCTGAGAAATCTATATGTGGGACAGGAAGCAACAGTTAGAACTGGATATGGAACAACTGATTGGTTCAAAATTGGGAAAGGAGTACGACAAGGCTGTATATTGTCTCCCTGCTTATTTAACTTATATGCAGAATACATCATGTGAAAGGCAGGACTGGAGGAATCCCAAACCGGAATTAAGATTGCCAGAAGAAATATCAACAACCTCAGATATGCAGATGATACCACTCTGATGGCAGAAAGTGAGGAGGACTTAAAGAACCTCTTAATGAGGGTGAAAGATGAGAGCGCAAAAAATGGTCTGAAGCTCAACATCAAAAAAACTAAGATCATAGCCACTGGTCCCATCACCTCCTGGCAAATAGAAGGGGAAGATATGGAGGCAGTGACAGATTTTACTTTCTTGGGCTCCATGATCACTGCAGATGGTGACAGCAGCCACGAAATTAAAAGACTCCTGCTCCTTGGGAGGAAAGCGATGACAAACCTTGACAGCATCTTAAAAAGCAGAGACATCACCTTGCCGACAAAGGTCCGCATAGTCAAAGCTATGGTTTTTCCAGTAGCGATGTATGGAAGTGAGAGCTGAACCATAAAGAAGGCTGACCGCCGAAGAATTGATGCTTTTGAATTGTGGTGCTGGAGGAGACTCTTGAGAGTCCCCTGGACTGCAAGGAGAACAAACCTATCCATTCTGAAGGAAATCAACCCTGAGTGCTCACTGGAAGGACAGATCCTGAAGCTGAGGCTCCAATACTTTGGCCATCTCATGAGAAGAGAAGACTCCCTGGAAAAGACCCTGATGTTGGGAAAGTGTGAAGGCAAGAGGAGAAGGGGACGACAGAGGATGAGATGGTTGGACAGTGTCATCGAAGTGACCAACATGAATTTGACCCAACTCCGGGAGGCAGTGGAAGACAGGAGGGCCTGGCGTGCTCTGGTCCATGGGGTCACGAAGAGTCGGACACGACTTAACGACTAAACAACAAAATGATTTTTCAGGATGCTCGTAATAGAAGCCATACCCCAGAAATAGCCCCAGTTAAGTGAAACCCCGCCCTCCAAGAATTGTGCAGCAACCAGAAGATGACATGACTGTATTTGAATAAATGTAGATCGTTATACATGAAAAAAATAAAACATCCCCTGAAAATAAGCCCTAATGTGTTTTTTGGAGCAAAAATTAATATAAGACCCTGTCTTATTTTCAGGGAAACACGGTAGTATCTGGTGATCTAAGTCTATTTGAGAAGGATAGTTCCTTTAAGCCTAGCTTTAGAAAGATTTTTGAAAACAAGGCTTTAACTTTATAGATTTTATAAATTA
This sequence comes from Intellagama lesueurii, assembly GCA_037013535.1. Classification (NCBI taxonomy): domain Eukaryota; kingdom Metazoa; phylum Chordata; class Lepidosauria; order Squamata; family Agamidae; genus Intellagama; species Intellagama lesueurii. The sequence continues at coordinate 9,245,997 of JBAJHW010000011.1, read as the reverse complement.
GCAGAAGTGAACCTCCCAATGTGTAATTGCGGCCAGTGGCAAATAATTGCTATTTCTGATGTTGGTTTTCATGATGTCATGACGTCTACATTGGCTTGGGCATGTCGTGAGAATGGCTGATGGTCGGATTCCAAAAGATCTCCTGTATGGAGAATTAGTGCAGGGAAAGAGCCCCAGAGGGAGACCACAGCTGCGATACAGGGATATCTGCAAGCGGGATCTGAAGGCCTTAGGAATGGACCTCAACAGATGGGAAACCTTGACATCTGAGCGTTCAGCCTGGAGGCAGGCAGTGCATCATGGCCTCTCCCATTTTGAAGAGACCCTTGTTCAGCAGGCCGAGGCAAAGAGGCAGTCCCGAGACCAGCAAAATCAGGGAGCTGGACAGGGGACAGATTGTATTTGTCTTCAGTGTGGAAGGGATTGTCACTCTCGAATTGGCCTTCTCAGCCACACTAGACGCTGTTCCAAGTCCTCTATTCAGAGCACGTTACCATAGTCTCTCGAGACTGAAGGATGACTACAGTATGTCATGATAGTCAGAAATGATTTAAAAACAATAGTTCTGCTTTCCTAAGGAGTTTGGAAATTTGTGACAAATGAGGTAGCCAGTTCAGACCTGTTGCCTATTGTGAAAAGACTTGGGTTGAACCTAAAACCAAGAATATTTCAAGGGTTTCTCAGAAGGGATTCAAACTCCTTGATACTGACTACAGCTCTATATTGGAATACAGGGATTTATTGTGGAAGGGTGTGTGCCTTTGTGCATATTTCATTGTAGAAATTGGTCTCCATGCCCTGGTTTATTTGTGAATAAGATAGACGCACGAATAGCAGATATGCTGTCCCCGTCACATATGATTCAGATCTTTAAGTCTTTTCACCTGACCACACTATTTTCTAGCACAAACTTTAACAATAGTAGCATAAACCAATAAGCTGTACTGGTGGAAAATTTAAGGCAGGTGCAATTAAAATTGTTGCTTCACTTGGTCAACATTCCTTGTTACATAAGACAAAACCCAGTACTAAGATATTTGTAGTTGATTTTTCTCCAGGCAAATTTGTTGCTGCTTAGAATATGATCTGGTAATATTTTTACTATTCACTTGTCCCTGCTATTAAATAAAGAATTGAAGTGTTGTATTGAGGGGATAATGACTCTGTTAATTTTTTTTAAAAGTCAGTTATTCTTGCCTGTTTTTTATCTATTTTTGGAACTTGGAATGGTTTATGTCACACAACAGCAACACTGGAAACTTGTAATATGAGTATTTGCTTTGGGCTGAATATCTAAAGTAGTCTTAGAAATAAGACAGAGAAAAGGACAGTTAGTGGACACATAACTTAGAGCCTTGATGCTGAACAACAAACCTTCTGTCTGTGGTGATTATCCCTGGGGCTGTGTAGAATTTTTAAAATGTATTTCTATGTTGGACACCATAACAGACTGATGTAAAATTTCTTCCTGATAAATGGAAAGCAATTGCTGCCGTCTTCTGTTTAAAGCTCAGAGATTCTGGATCTATTTACAGTTTACCTGCCTCTAACATACTAATGCCCTGAGAGTCACTTTGTGCCAACACATACTCCTGACAACTTGGTAGGTGGCAGCAGTTGGTTGGATTTTTTGTTTTTCCTTTTGGAATGATTGTAGAAGGCACACAAATGAAATCACATGTAGAACCTAGATCCTCAAACAGATGTTTTATTTGTTTAACAGCATTCTATACATGTTTTTCTTAACATAAGCCATCTTAGATGTGTAGGGGGAAAACCTGACCTTTATCATGTAAATTGTTTTAAAATGTGCTGTGAATGTGGAAAAATGAAATAGTTGACTTTTTTCTTTTCTCTTTCCTTTTTTTTTCAGACAATAAATTCAGCATGAAATTTTTTATATAAACGCATTTTGGAAATCTGTTATAAAATTTGAGTTTAAAATTGGAAATGTGCCCAAAATGTGTTATTGTATACAAATTTAGTATTTAAACTCCAAATTCAGTTCAGTTTTAAGTGTGTTTTTTTGTAAATGACTGACGGGTGCTGTGCTTTAGAATTGAAGCTGAAGTACATATAGAAATCTCTAAACTAGAGATGGGGGTATTCATATTCATATACGAATACCCCCCACAGATGCAGATAACGAGGGTCCGGGGCCCTGGGGCCAGACCGACCACTCATGATTCCGCTGCTGCTGCGAGCTCCACGGTCCCTTCCTATCTCTCCGTTGCTCATGATGGATTAGCCACTCTTCGACCTGGCAGAGAGGCTTGTCATCCTGCCTTCTGCCAGGAGTGGCTAATCTACCGCGAGGTCCGGAGCGATAGGAAGGGAGTCCGGAGCCCACAGCAGCAGCAGCAGAATGGTGAGTGGTCAGTCTGGCCCCGGGGGGGTGGGGGTGGACCCTTGTTATCTGCACCTGTGAGGGGGGGATATTCATATACAAATACCCCCATCTCTACTCTAAAGCATTCAGATTGTTCTGTCAGCTTGACTTCCGTTAGTTCTTTCTAGCTGGACAGTAATATCAGTTATCACCAGACTATTCTGAACTTGTTCATTTCTGTGGTCCTTGCAGCTTCCACCCGTTTTGTGAAATGTGAAAAATGCCACCACTTCTTCGTTGTATTGTCAGAAGCAGACTCCAAGAAAAGCATTGTTAAAGAGCCAGAGTCAGCAGCTGAAGCGGTGAAGTTAGCTTTCCAAAAGAAGCCACCGCCTCCACCCAAAAAAGTACAATGTCTTCATTTCATTGGATTTATCATGTTTTGGCCCTCTTGTATGTGCCTATTATTTTAAGTTTACAATGTTAAAATGTAGCATGTAAACCTAAATATGAAGGAAGGCTACAGTTCTGTGTCTCATTTTGCAAAAACCTAGCAAACCTCTGCTTTGATAGGTGTTATTCATGTCCTAAGATTTGATTAATGGCTTAATACTTTGTGGAATGAGTGGGTAGCTGTGGTCTTCTGGTTGATGTTGAATTACAGCTCCCATCACACCTCAAGGACCACTGCCTGTGTTGGCAGGGTCAGATGGGAGTTGTAGTCCAGGAAGTTAGGCGGAACGCCACAATTTCCCACTCTCTTCTGTGGAGATAGAAACATTTTGAAAGCTACTTCTGGGAGTCATCACATTCATGTGGTTCGTAGCAGTGAATTATCTGGCACTGACTAGAATCCAGGATTTGACAGCTCCTGGGCGGAAGCTATTCCAGAGGACCTTTTGGTTCAGAAAGAAAACTTATGCTCAAAATCCTACAAGGTAGGCTTCAGCAGTATGTGGACCGAGAACTCCCAGAAGTACAAGGTGGATTTCGAAGGGGCAGAGGAACTAGAGACCAAATTGCTAACATGCGCTGGATTATGGAGAAAGCCAGAGAGTTCCAGAAAAACATCTACTTCTGCTTCATTGACTATGCAAAAGCCATTGACTGTGTGGACCACAGCAAACTATGGCAAGTCCTTAAAGAAATGGGAGTGCCTGACCACCTTATCTATCTCCTGAGAAATCTATATGTGGGACAGGAAGCAACAGTTAGAACTGGATATGGAACAACTGATTGGTTCAAAATTGGGAAAGGAGTACGACAAGGCTGTATATTGTCCCCCTGCTTATTTAACTTATATGCAGAATACATCATGCGAAAGGCCGGACTGGAGGAATCCCAAGCCGGAATTAAGATTGCCGGAAGAAATATCAACAACCTCAGATATGTAGATGATACCACTCTGATGGCAGAAAGTGAGGAGGACTTAAAGAATCTCTTAATGAGGGTGAAAGAGGAGAGCGCAAAAAACGGTCTGAAGCTCAACATCAAAAAAACTAAGATGATGGCCACTGGTCCCATCACCTCCTGGCAAATAGAAGGGGAAGATATGGAGGCAGTGACAGATTTTACTTTCTTGGGCTCCATGATCACTGCAGATGGTGACAGCAGCCACGAAATTAAAGGACGCCTGCTTCTTGGGAGGAAAGCTATGACAAACCTAGACAGCATCTTAAAAAGCAGAGACATCACCTTGCCAACAAAAGTCTGCATGGTCAAAGCTATGGTTTTTCCTGTAGTGATGTATGGAAGCAAGAGCTGGACCATAAAGAAAGCTGACCGCCGAAGAATTGATGCTTTTGAATTGTGGTGCTGGAGGAGGCTCTTGAGAGTCCCCTGGACTGCAAGGAGAACAAACCTATCCATTCTAAAGGAAATCAACCCTGAGTGCTCACTGGAAGGACAGCTCCTGAAGCTGAGGCTCCAATACTTTGGCCATCTCATGAGAAGAGAAGACTCCCTGGAAAAGATCCTGATGTTGGGAAAGTGTGAAGGCAAGAGGAGAAGGGGACGACAGAGGATGAGATGGTTGGACAGTGTCATCGAAGCTACCAACATGAATTTGACCCAACTCCGGGAGGCAGTGGAAGACAGGAGGGCCTGGCGTGCTCTGGTCCATGGGGTCACGAAAAGTTGGACACGACTAAACGACTATACAACAACAACAATGTTAAGAATGAATGTGGAAACAGAGGAGATTCTTTGTTATTAATGTAGGCTCATCTGAGAATTCTGTAGTGGGGCGTTATTTGTGGGATTTTTCACATTCCACTGGAAGAGAATGATAACTTGTCACATGTATTAACAGAGCACCTTCCGATATTGAGAATCTGTTATCTTTTTGCCAGATCTATAACTACCTCGACAGATACGTTGTTGGCCAGTGTTTTGCCAAGAAGGTGCTTTCGGTTGCTGTGTATAATCATTACAAGAGAATCTATAACAATATCCCTGCCAATTTGAGACAACAAGCTGAAGTTGAAAAGCAAATGTCTTTAACACCAAGAGGTTTGTATATCTTTTTATGCTGTATGTACAAGTTGCCTGGCATTGTCCCCTCTTTCTATAATCCTAGTGCAATTGGCAGTTAAATAGGACAGATTTTTTTTTTGCATTGCTGTGCTTGTTATTTGTCTCCATGAGTAATGGATTTCTGTCAAAATTATCTCCTTGTCTCCACCTAAATTAATTAATAATATAGTTGGATGTTGTTAAGATATTGGCCACCACGGAGAGGATCCTCTGACCACTAAGCCATACTATCCCTGACTGTTCCTGGCATGGGTACTTTAAGGGCACTGCTGGTTGGGAAGGAGCTTCCTGTGTGACCCCCTCCCAAGCCTTTTGCTCCTTCAGTGCTCCAGGGAGTAACCGAAAACCACAAGGTGGCTTGCTTAAATCTACAAACCACCTTGTAAGGCAGGAATGCCAAAACTCCCACAGAATACTTGAAATCCAAAGTCCAAGGCACCTTCTTCAGTATTCCAACCCCCATTTTTCCCAGAGTGACCACACAGCTGGAAATATATTACTATATTATTAAAGAGGTTGAAAAAAGTTGTAAAGATTCAAAAGTGAATTCAGAGTTTCCAAGAGATAAAAAAAGATGTGAAGCACATCTGTAACAAAACACAAGGCTTAACAACTATTCAGAGACTGTATTCTCGAAGGCTTTCACGGCCGGGATCCGATGGTTGTTGTGGGTTTTCCGGGCTGTTTGGCCGTGTTCTTAAGGTTTTTCTTCCTAACGTTTCGCCAGTCTCTGGCCGGCATCTTCAGAGGACAAGAGTCAGAACTCCTGTTCTTTCCCCCTCACATTTCATAAATTCAGAGACTGTTAAGACACTAGGCAATTTCAAAATAATTCCCACATAAAATAATAAAACTAACTAACCTACACTAATACTTGCATTTCATTGAAGCTGTAGCATAGTTCCAGTAGTGCGGTTTTTGCAGAGTAACTGGCATGCATTACATTCTCCTAAGAGATTAACCAAAGCGAAGCGAAGCAAGCTAAGTGAAACCTTGGCAAGAGCTTGTGAGCTCCATTGTCTGAACAACCTTTATACCTATCATTCACTTCTGTATCTTTTGGTACTTTCCTCTTCCCCCCCCCCCCAAAAAAAAATCAAATTCCCATTTGCTTGGAACCTTCTGGCAGGGAGTAACTTTTTCCAGAGTATCTTTTTCTCATCCCTCCACCCTGGAATCTGGCTGAAACAGGTTTTTGCAATTAAGATACCACGGGAAGAGATTCATTTGACCTTGGCTCACACAGATAACATACCAACCAGATGTGGACACTCAATTAGCTAGAAACCTCTCCCCCTCTCTCTAACTCAGGCACCTAGCACACACTTTCACAGAGCAGTGGGAGATGATTTAACCCTCTTTTTGCCAGATTCTTCACATGTGTTAAGAACATGCTAAAATATAGTAATTTCTTATCCACAGCATTTTTGTCCCACTCTTTAGTCAAAAAGAGTTCCAAAATAGCTTGTGTGTAATTAGTAAAATAAAAATCTTTGCCTACAGCAAACTAAATTTAGAGGAGAAAAGGATGATGAGGGAGAAGAAGAAAAGCAGATTCAGGCAGCAATTGAATAATGGTTCTTTTAACCACTAGTTCAGGGAGATGAGGAGCCCAACGGAGCTGATCTTGCATCCGATTCCTGAAATGGCCTTGTTTCCCATTTCACTTTGTCGCAGTTTGATGAAATATCTGCTGTAAGGTGATGGAAGGAAAATCGTGTGGAACTTAAAAAAACAAAACGAGATGGTGGAACGACCATGCATTTCATCAGTTCGCTCTACTGCATCCTGATGGGAGAGATTTTATATCTGAATTCTGCCTTTAAAATACCAGTTTGTTGTTACAGTATATCACAGAAGTGAGTACATCCCCTCATGTTTCATAAATATTTTAGTATATCTTTTCATGTGACAACACTGAAGAAATGACACTTGGCTACAATGTAAAGCAGTGAGTATACAGCTTGTATAACGGTGTAAATGTGCTGTCCCCTCAAAATAATGCAACACAGCCATTCATGTATAAACCGCTGGCAACAAAAGTGAGTACACCCCTAAGGGACAATGTCCAAATTGGGCCCAAGTAGCCCTTTTCCCTTCCTGGTGTCATGAGACCCACTAGTGTCACAAGTCTCAGGTGTGAAGGGGGAGCAGGTGTTATTGCTCTCACTCTCCCAGACTGGTCACTGGAAGTTCCACATGGCACCTCATGGTAATGAACTATCTGAGGATCTGAAAAAACGAATTGTTGCTCTACATAAAGATGGCCTAGGCTATAAGAAGATTGCCAAAACCCTGAAACTGAGCTGCAGCACGGTGGCCAAGACCACACAGCGGTTTAACAGGACAGGTTCCACTCAGAACAGGCCTCGCTGTGGTCGACCCAAGAAGTTGAGTGCATGTGCTCAGCGTCATATCCAGAGGTTGGCTTTGGGAAATAGACGTATGAGTGCTGCCAGCATTGCTGCAGAGGTTGAAAGGGTGGGGGGTCAGCCTGTCAGTGCTCAGACCATACACCGCACACTGCATCAAATTGGTCTCCAGGGCTGTCGTCCCAGAAGGAAGCCTCTTCCAAACGTGATGCACAAGAAAGCCCACATACGGTTTGCTGCAGACAAGCAGACTAAAGACATGGATTTCTGGAACCATGTCCTGTGGTCCGGTGAGACCAAGATAAACCTATTTGGTTCAGATGGTTTCAAGCGTGTGTGGCGGCAACCAGGTGAGGAGTACAAAGAGAAGTGTGTCGTGCCTCCAGTCAAGCATGGTGGTGGGAGTGTCATGGTCTGGAGCTGCATGAGTGCTGTCGGCACTGAGGAGCTACGGTTCATTGAGGGAACCATGAATGCCAACATGTACTGTGACATACTGAAGCAGAGCATGATCCCCTCCCTTCGGAGACGGGGCCGCAGGGCAGTATTCCAACATGATAACGACCCCAAACACACCTCCAAAATGACCACTGCCTTGCTAAAGAAGCTGAGGGTGAAGGTGATGGACTGGCCAAGCAGGTCTCCAGACCTAAACCCTATTGAGCATCTGTGGGGCATCCTGAAACGGAAGGTGGAGGTGCGCAAGGTCTCTAACATCCACCAGCTCTGTGATGTCATCATGGAGGAGTGGAAGAGGACTCCAGTGGCAACCTGTGAGGCTCTGGTGAACTCTATGCCCAAGAGGGTTAAGGCAGTGCTGGAAAATAATGGTGGCCACACAAAATATTGACACTTTGCGCCCAATTTGGACATTGTCCCTTAGGGGTGTACTCACTTTTGTTGTCAGCAGTTTAGACATGAATGGCTGTGTTGCGTTATTTTGAGGGGACCGCACATTTACACCATTATACAAGCTGTATACTCACTGCTTTACATTGTAGCCAAGTGTCATTTCTTCAGTGTTGTCACATGAAAAGATATACTAAAATATTTATGAAATGTGAGGGAGCGTACTCCTGTGATATACTGTATATGCACACTATAGCCATACCTTATTTTCATTATATGAGCACAAAAGGTGACTTCTTTGAGGCAGAACATACGAATAAATTATCTTCACTTAAGGAATCTTTCAGCCAGCATGTAACATAGGCTCATGTATTCTTCCTGGACAGATATCTCAGTTCAGGCTTATTTATTTTAGTCACAAGGCATAACAAACAGCCAAGGCCACAGAAGTCATATCAGTATGGCAGACTTGCTGCTCTTAGGCAAACAAGAATGCAATAAGGAATAGTATGTACAAAACAAAGCAACTAATTTGACTCAGCTGTGCAGGAGAATGGAACTGCTATGGATAAAGTCTTAATTAATTCACTTTTTAAAAAAATGTAATAATCTTAGCTCTGCAGAGCTAGAAGGGACCCAATGGATCATCAAGTCCAGCCCCTGTCAAGGAGGCCCAGGTGGGGAATCAAACTCCCAACCTCTGCTTCTGCAGCCAAGTAAATCACTGAGCTATCCTGCAGTTAAATAATAATATTTGAGACCACGCTAATACCTTATTGATGTTCTTACATAACAGTACAAGCTGCTTTGAAATCCAGTAAAGTTTCAAGTGTAATTGCAATATGTAGGATACTTCTGGTTTCTTCAAAATAGGTTAAATATACTGATAAAAGTGTTAAGAGCCATTTTATGCTCTTAAATTTCAGGAAGATTCCTTCAAGGTTTAATAATTAGCATTGTTGATTTTGTGATTGGAACAGGATTAAGCTGGTTCTCTTAAAACTATTCTAGTTTTTACATTTTGGCCTTTTGAAGATAAGGTCTAAGGCTGTTGTCCTGTTCCCACTTACCTGGGACCAAGTCCCAATAAAATCTGTCACATTTTCTTCTGAATAAGTATATATAGGGTACTCTGTAAGTGTAGATTTCTTTTGCTTTTTTCCTCCTTTTTTGCCATCTCCATTTTAAAATTGTTAATGAGTTTATTACAAGCTCTTTAACATAATTATTTCAATGACACCTTCTATACCTGTGTGTGTATAGAAGTAAATGGGTGTCAAAAATAAGGTAGCCCATAAAATGCTTGTTGATGTGGAGATTTTCTTGTAATTGAAATTCATTGCTCAATAAATCTGTATTCAGAAGAGGGCAAGAGGTGAAGAAAATGTAATGATTCTTGATATATCTCTCTACGTAGTATTACTGTTGTCATCCTCTCTCTTAGAATTAGAAATCAGAAGACGGGAGGATGAGTACAGATTTACAAGTAAGTGGGCTCCCCTCATGTCCTCCTCTGCAATATTTTGTTTTCTGAATGTGACTATTTTATTTTATTTACCTAAAATATTTTTACCCGCCTTTCTTCTTAAAAAAGATGAAAGGCGGCTTACATCATTAAAAGACAATATTTAATGCTAAAAGCAGTAAGTATACAAATACTAGAAAAGGCCAAATACCACACTACAACACGGTAAACAAAAACAACGCCAAAAAACCATTCAAAGCAGTGAAGGCACAACAGTCTGATACCCCACTCAGGCAGCCACTCCGTGATGAAAGGCTTGCTTGAAGAGAAAGGTCTTGGCCTGCTTATGGAAGGACAGCGAAGATGGGGCCTGCCCGGCCTCCTGTGGGAGGGAGTTCCAGAATCTGGGAGCAGCACCTATGAGTGGCATTTTGGTTGTGGCTATAGAAACGGTAACACAAAGCTAGACTGTATTACTTTCAAAAATAGCAGTGCAGCAGGTCTCTTCTGGAGTGTACTACTGCAGGTAGGGTTCATGCATTGGAATGCTTCCTCTTAAGAAAGGATAGGCCTGGATCCCTTCTCCTGGTAGTGGCATTGATGTGATAATAAAGCAGAATTCCAGAGTGTTGGATCATTACAGTGAATGTTGTTTGCTGGCTATTGATGGTATGTTTGTATACCCTGCCTGGTCAATCCTGCTTGGCTGCTCCTTGTTTTAAAGGAGTGCAGTGAAATAAAGCACAGACTTCCTATCCATGAAAAGGCCATTCTAGCATTTTTGGATCCTTGGATCCTTCAGAGAAAACCCTATATTGCCATGGCTGAAATTCTGTTGCTTAGTTTAGTAAGTTGCAACTAGAGTATGCCTATTTGAATCAATGGATCTTACAGAAGAGGTGCCCCACCAAACCTCCACTGGTTCAGTGAGCCTACTCTACTATAATTTACTAGTTGCAGTGGCTCCAATTATAAAATTATAGAAGAAACAAAGGAGACGTCCCAAAAACCTAATTTTTTTCCTCCTTGATGGACCTGAATAAAAAAGAATGGCGAGGAATAGGATAATATTCAGTTATTTCACCTACATCTAGATAAGTATTTCACAGTCATCAATAGGGGGAGGATTTCTGTGACATTTCACATTTTCCCTGCAACCTACATTTGAACCCATAAGCAAATTCAAACGTGTATGAGTAATCTTGCCTTTCTCACCAGATATAGACATGTGCAGACTCACCCATAAGCTCAAACATAGGTTGCCAGGGAGGAAAATGACATGTCATAGAAATCCTCCTAGCCATCAATCTGTGTTAACTATCTAACCTTTAAAGAATTTTACCATTTACTGTAGCACCTAAGTGTGTTTTAATTACCTTTAACATTTATCTGTAGACTTATTTTGTAACACAGGAAAATAACTTCTATAAAAATAGTTTCTCCCTTCACATTTTAATCAGAATGTTCCTGAGCTGCTTATTCTAAAACATTTGTTCAAAACTAAATCCTCCCATGGTGTTGACTGTGTGTTGCAACCCTGTTTTTGAATGTTGTTTCTCTCATTACTTTGAGGTAGCTCTATTTGGAACTGCATGTTAAAAAAAATGTTAAACTGTGCAGGTTGTGTTTTCTCAAACTGTTGAAAGTTGAATTCATTTGATTCTCAATCAGGAGTGATATGTAAATTTCAGAACTTCTTCAGATTGCTGGCATTAGCCCCCATGGCAATGCACTAGGAGCATCAGTGCAGCAGCAGGTGAATCAACAGATGCCCCAAGAGAAGCGAGGAGGCGAAGTATTAGATTCAGCCCATGATGACATCAAGCTTGAAAAAAGTAACATTTTGCTGCTGGGACCAACTGGCTCAGGTGCGTATCATAGAATGCCCTGGACAAATGTCTAAAAAACCACCCCAAACTTTTAAGCAATTACAGCTTTACAGGCTATTTGAAGTCAATTAATTATTTTTTTAGAGTAATGGATTGAGAGATTGCCCAGATGAATCTTGTTGGCAGGATAGCTAGCCTTCAGGTTGAATAAGATTCCTTTTGCAAAAGTACAGAGCATGTGTGGTAGGTTGTACCATGAAGAAGAGCTCTGTGCACACGGTTAGCTTAACAATTCCTCTCAGTCCAATTACATTTCAGCAGTTCTAAATGCCATCTGCCTATCTTTGAAACCAAGATAAGATAAGATAGTGAATCTGCTCCAAACTGTACATGAACAGGTTGTCTGCTTTTTTAGTAACAACCATTTATAAAGATGCACATGGGTTGTAGTTTTTTTGTTTCTACATATCTTGCCATCTCTTTGAAAGCTTTCCACTTGATACATCTTGTTCTTAGACCAAAATAGAATTCACTCATCTAAGAGCCGATTATGGATTTAATACACAGAGTCCGTGAACCATGTAACATGGGGATTTAACAGTTTTCCAGTTAGTGATGAATGAATATGTCCTAGCAAGGGAGGAGGGATTCACCTTGACATCAGAATTATTTTGGTAGCTCGAAAGCAAAATATTTTATGGAATAAAACATGCTGCCATGTCTGGCTTTGCATATATAATATAAACTGTTGATAATTTCCTAAGCTTTCCTAACTTTCAGATAGAATGCAAATAAACTGCTGAATTTAGTACTGTGGCCTAATTTCTGTTAACCATAAATATTTTTTAAATATAATCATCATATTGGAGTTGTTTATGAAAAAATATAAACAATGCATATTTTTATACATGCACAATGTTATTGCATTAAAATAGTGCCAATCCTTGCTTGCTTATTGTATAATAAAAATCCTGTAGATCAAAAATTGTTGAAATACTAATTTGCCTGAATTATTAGCTGTTCTGTTCTGTTGTTGTTGTTGTTTTGTTTTTTTGTGTTTTGTTTCCCTGCTGGCACAAAAACAAAAGATGCTAGCAATTGTCTTCCGATGGGAGAATTTTTTTAAAAAAAATATTTACTTTTTGCTCATTAGTAACATCACTTTTAAATGAACCCTAGGTAAAACCCTACTCGCTCAGACTTTGGCAAAATGCCTGGATGTTCCTTTTGCAATCTGTGATTGTACCACTTTGACTCAAGCTGGCTACGTGGGTGAAGATATCGAGTCTGTTATTGCAAAACTACTACAGGATGCAAACTATAATGTAGAAAAAGCTCAGCAAGGTAAAATCACCCCCTGCAATGGCACTAAAGAATGTATTCATTCATCTTTTTCTGTTCTTGTTTACATCGGAAGCTCAAGTTTTGTTTGTGTAGATCCTCACATACTTGTTAATTCATTTCTCATAATGGCTTGTTCTTTTGTACAAGGTTTATGTAATCAGTAGCATTTCATAACATTGTCATAGCAACCTGTTCAGTTTTTAAAAGATGGCCTTCACTGTGTACAGACTGTATTTCTTGTGCATCTCAAATGCTCCTCACATTAATTGCCCCTAAATTACAGGAATTGTCTTCTTGGATGAGGTCGATAAGATTGGCAGTGTACCAGGCATTCATCAGTTGCGGGATGTAGGAGGAGAAGGTGTTCAGCAAGTGAGTATAGGAAGCTTTTCCTTTCTTCCAGTGAAGGACTTCAAGAAACTGTCAGGCTCTATGATTTTCCTTTCCTTTTGGTGTGAAAATTATATTTATTTCCCTGATAGGCACAGTGTTGGCTGAGATAATGTCTTTTCTGATCCAAATGATGGTGGAAAGGCAGGAAGGGTGATGTTGCTGCTTGACCAAAGCTTGGGCTTGATGGTTTTTATTGTTTATATTTGGGAGCCACAGAACACTTGGCCTGTATTGCTGTTGCCCATACCTTCCTCTGCCTCAAGGATGGATACCATATGTCTCCTTTCTTCTTCCCAGCAACCCTGGGTCCTTTGCCATTGTGCACTTCCACTCTTCTCTGTACTGCTAGCTTTTCTCAGTCACATCAATCCTGCATTCTGTGGCAGTTCCTGTTTGCTGTTGTTTGTTTCTCCATCCTGAGTTCAGTGGATCAACTGGCACATCATCCTCCCTATCTCAGCTTGCCTCAGGGTTCCGATACCGGAGCCTTCACTACCTGAGTTTCTTTTTTGCCAGCATATTGCTATAGCGTTCTCATTCTTCCTTGGTTAGCATTCTTGAGTGTCTCATGAGTTGCCTGAATGATATGTTGGTTTGTCAGTTCTGACATAGGCTGATCATACTAGGGATACTGGGAAAGCTTGTTAAGATCAGGCTTGGAAGCAAGCTTCAAGGACTCAGCAGTGGTCTTCTCAAAGGAGAAGCAAGCACTAGAAGTTTCCAGAATTTTCTACAATTTGGATGAAAATCTTAAGAAAGAGGATCTGTAGGAGGTTAAAGGCTGCCACCCCACCCTATTTTCACAGGAACGGATCTTCAAAGCTTTTTCTAGTATGTGTTTTGAAGAGAAAAGTAGATGGGAGAAAATACACCTCTACAGAGTTCCCTTGGTCTCAGGATGGACTTTTTCTTCTGCCTAAAGTTAGGCTCATTTTATAAATTGTGAGAAAGCCTTTCACAAAGTCCAATATGTCAAGCAGATGTAACTCTTGGATAATCAAAAGCCCTTATTCAACATAGAGATGTATGAAATGACAACCTGTAGTGGCAGCAAAAGCTGCCATGGAAGTTGAATATCAGGTGATAGATGACAGAGAGATATCGACAGGGATACGACAAGCATATATAACTTTACCATGATTTTTCCATTTGTATTCCAAGAACATCTTCAGAAAAGCAGTTGCTGGTTCAAATGATGGTATCATTGTCTATGGAGAGACTATCAGCAACATCCAGTATGCAGGCAACACCATATTACAAGCTGACAATTTGGATTATGTACAAAGGTTACTCAGTAAAATAATTGCAGAATGTAATAAATGATAATTGGTAAACAGCAAGGAATGTAGTTGAAGATACAAAATGAAAGTATGGTACATGTTGACAGTTATAAGTGCCTTGAAACTTGGTTGAATGAAAAAGGAAATCATAGCTGTACAATAAAATCAGACTAGAGATAGCCTGGAACAGCTTCTTAATGTCATTTGCAATAAAAGCATAAAGTTGGCCTTGTGAAGGCACAGAAATATGACTCCCAATACAAGCTGGTATAGAAAAAGATAGGAGCATTTGAAAGATGGGTTAATTACAGAATGGTACAAGTTTGTGGTTGAAGATGGTCACTAATGAAGAAGCACTAAAGCAATATGGTTTAAAAAAAAGATTCAGTACACAAAATGCAGCAAGGTGGAATATTTTGATCACACAGTGAGCGCTGAAAAGACAAATTGTTACAGCTAATTATTTGAAATGATATAAATGGGAAAAGAAGTGCAGGAAGGAGAAGAATTTAATGGCTGAGGAATTATGAAGGGCAGGTTTGAATGCAGTGCAGTATCATTGCTACACTGAAAGTTAGTGGCCATGATGACAACTTGTCTGCAGTAGGAGGAGAAGAAAGAACAATATTCTTGCTCTTATTTTGTCCTGACCCTAGCAAAGCTTGGGCTCAGATCATTTCTGAGTTAATCCAGAATGAGGGTTATCATCATCATCTTGCAGCTGTAGAGCTGGAAGGGACCCTAGGGATCATCAAGTCCAGCGCCTATCAAGGAGGCATAGTGGGGAATTGAACTCCCAGCCCATATGCCTAAGCCACTGGGCTATCCAGCAGTCCCACTGGTTACTATCTGATATTCTGCCTGGGCCTCTTTTGAAAGCAATCCCTGTTGCTTTCAATGAGAAATAATCTCTGTGCAACCATGATTGGAATAATAGCTTTAAATCAGTCATTGTACAGCTAGCAAATTGTAGGGCATCAAGCATGATGAGTAAGTTTTATGTTTTATGTATGATGAAAGACCTGATTATTCCTATTCTGTTTTTACTTAGGGCTTGTTAAAGTTACTAGAAGGTACAATAGTGAATGTTCCAGAAAAGAATTCCCGCAAATTACGTGGTGAGACTGTGCAGGTTGATACAACCAATGTTCTCTTCGTAGCTTCTGGTGCTTTTAATGGTCTCGATAGAATCATTAGTCGGAGGAAAAATGAAAAGGTAAGGAGAAGCTGAGTTAAAACTACATTTCAGCTATCCAGAATATCTTTGTTATTCTAGAAGGAAAGAGAGTTGCAGTGTTGGGAAAGGAAAAGAGGTGTTTACCTGAGAATTTTTGTGGAGGACCGTCTTTCTGACAGGGGCAGGCAGGCATGAAGGGATGACTCTTTGCAGTCATATATTGGGGCAGCAAGCCATTACTGGTGTTATCGGGTAAATCTAAACATTGGCATTACCTAGTGCAGATTTGTTGAAATAAATACGACTTTAGTTATAATTAAGAAGTCCCATTCATTTCAATTAGTCCGTTCAACATAGAACAGTGAATTTAGCCCTTTGGATCCTTTAGGAGAGAGACAGCATATACATTTATATGCTGTTCGCCGCCCAGAGTAGTCTAATGACTAGATGGGCGGGATATAAATTCAATAAATAAATAAATAAATAAATACAGTGGTGCCTCGCTAGACGATTGCCTCGCAGGACGAGGAAATCGCTAGACGATGGCTTTTTGCGATCGCTACTGCGCTTCGCAAAACGATGGTCTCGTATGGGGAATTTTCGCTAGACGATGAGGTTTCCCCATTGGAATGCACCGACTAGTGGTCAAAAGCTGTCAGTGCATTCCGACGGGGACCCGCGCTCGCTAGACGAGGTTTCCCTATGGGAGATTTTCGTAAGACGACGAGTTTTCCCTTGGAACGCATTGAAGAGATTTCAATGCATTCCAATGGGAAAACGCACTTCGCTAGACGATGTTTTCGCAAGACAGCGATCTTCGTGGAACGGATTAACATCGTCTAGCGAGGCACCACTGTAAATATCTTAAATAAATAGTTTGCAGAATTAAAATCCCAGAATCTTGTGCATGGATGGTTACTTTACAATATGAGTAACCAGAATTGAGATCTTGCCACAAAAGTTATGGAGAACTTACATTTAGCCTGTCATAACCACGGAGTACTAGCAAGGGTACACTGCCATTCTCACCTCCTCATTTGAAAGAATGGGATAGATGTAGAGCAAATCATACTTGAAATCTTTTGAAGTCGTGTTTAAGTAATAAGCTGGTGAGGAATTCGGTCACCTATAATGGTATCTATAGTTGCAGATATTCCATCTTTATAGAAAGCGAAAACGACAGTATGGCTTTGTTTTTAAATGTCACAAACTTTGTCTTGCAGTATCTTGGCTTTGGAACGCCCTCAAATCTGGGGAAAGGCAGAAGAGCTGCTGCGGCTGCAGACCTGGCTAATCTAGGTGGAGATTCCAGCTCACAGCAGGATATGGAAGAAAAAGACCGCTTGCTTCGGCACGTGGAAGCACGAGACCTGATTGAATTTGGCATGATCCCTGAGTTTGTTGGACGCTTGCCAGTGGTGGTTCCCCTGCATAGTCTCGATGAGAAGATACTTGTACGGATTCTAACTGAGCCCCGGAATGCTGTGATTCCACAGTATCAGGCATTATTCAGCATGGACAAGGTCTGCCTGTTTTCTTGCTACTTGACAGTATTTAGCTGGATATTTTCTTGTCACTGTATTCATTTTAAAATGGTAGCTAGAAGACAGGTACCTTTTAAAAATACCATGTGCCTTACCTTGCTCAAAAATAAAAGGATAAATGATATATTTAGATTGTTGTTGTTATTGCAGTTGTTTAAATGTAAGAAAAGTGCACATGGTTAAAAAAAAAGCTGGGAAGTGGTGGAGGACAATGATACTATTAGCAAAATGTAATTTTGCCTTATGTTTTTCAGTGTGAATTGAATGTTACTGAGGATGCCCTGAAGGCTATAGCAAGACTGGCTCTAGAACGCAAGACTGGCGCTAGAGGTCTTCGCTCTATAATGGTAAGCATTCGTGTGGTCTTTCCTCGCTGCTCTTGATCATCTCTACATTGAAGATAAGTATAGATTCACAACAGAAAGACAGTTATCTTCAATGGAGCCTTATTTAAAAACAACAACAAAATGATCTGGTGGGTTTTCTCATATCAAGAAGAACACTTCCAGCCTGCCCTCAGCTTTAAGTACTAGTGCTTCCATTTGCAAGGAGACTTTTCCTGTCACCTCTCAATGTACGTGCTCCCCATCATTCTGAAGTTGTACAATCCCATTGACATTGTTGATAATTCTAAGGATGTAAATTAGCTCTGAGTCAGTAGGTACGGAAAAGGCTAAACCAAGTCTGATAATGGTGTTACAAACAGTTGGTGTCAGAAAACAAAAAGAAACAAACGTGTTGTTTGAAGCAAAGCTGTCCTCTGCTTTTGAAAGAGAACATGGAGGCATCATTGCATTATGGATGTTTTCTCCCACATCATTCAGATAAACAGGAGCGGTGCAGGAGCACTGCCTGCTTTCATAGCTCTTAACTCACTTGATGGGGTTTATAGAGAATAATTTTTACCAGTAGGGAGTTCATATCTGTCTGTCTTCCAGTGTTCCATCTTTTGTGATTTCCAAAACTTTCCTTCTTGAACCCACAGTCTCAACTTTTATTGCATTAGAGCCATTCTTTGCATTTTAGGAGGTATTAGAACAGGCATGATTAGCTTTAGTGGGTGCATGTATCAGTTCTTCACACCTGCTGGAACCCACCAGAGGCGGTGCTGGGGGGCAACAAACCCTCCCCACCCCCATTTTTACTTTAAAGAATTGTGCTTTGGGGAGTGAAATCCAGAATATGGTTTATGCTTGCTTTGCACCTTAGTTTAGAGTCATTTTTTAACCTCTTTGGCTACACTGCTGCAGTGGGCGGAAAAGGCTGCATGTAGGCCATGGTTCCCAACATTAGAAGAAAATGGATTCACTAATGGTGGTAATAAGGAGACTTCTGGCTAGGAGAATAGCACTGCGGCAAGACTTTTGACAAGTGTCTTAAACCTTGGTGTCACAGCAAGGCAAACCTTTCAGCCTGTATTTAGACACAGGAGGAATTTTGGCATCCTTTTCTTTGTTAGGTGTATGTTGTAACAGGAATCGTGAAGTCTGTTGTGAACAAAATGTTGATGACTATTCTGTTCTTCACCCTTAGGAGAAATTACTGCTGGAACCAATGTTTGAAGTACCCAATTCTGACATTGTATGTGTAGAGGTTGACAAAGATGTTGTGGAAGGCAAAAAAGAACCAGGATATGTCAGGTAATGTTTGTTTGAATACGAACACCAGATTGGATTGATCAGAGAAATAGACATCATTTCCTGATTTTGATCTTTTTGATAATATTTTCTTATGTGTCTTTTTACACAGACAGCTATTTTTTAGCTGCTACTCACATTTGGGCATTGCGTGCAGAATCTGTATTTGGAGACTCCTAGTTAGTGGCTAGAATCCTGTTGATGCAGCTTTGCGAGTGTAAGAGCTGTTACATCAGGATTCTGGCCAAAGTGTGTTACATTTTGTCAAGTTGCTTTCAACATATAGCAACCCTAATAGAGTTTTCAAATTGTGTTAGATGTTCAATGAGTGGTTTACCACTGGCACCTCCCCAGTGAGTTTCCATGATCAGGTGGGGATTTGAACCCAGGTCTTTTGAGTGCTAGTCCATCTACTACACCACACTGGCTCTCATAAATGTTTATGCTTTCACTGTAGTGATTGATGTTCATGTTACGTTATTCAACCTCACTTCTCATTGTCCCGCTTCTCAAATATATAAGTTACAGCCATACAATGTGGGTGCACTGTGCTGAAGCTAAACTCCTCTTTGGATTCTGGCTTTGAGGTCCAGACATTTGAATTCCAAGGTCCATCATTCATGGTTTTTCCTTTCTGAAACATCTTTCTGTTTTGTTTATTACTGGAAAATATTTGATCCTTACCTAATTTAATTTTAGGGCTCCAACTAAAGAGTCTTCTGAAGAAGAATACGATTCAGGAGTAGAAGAAGAGAGTTGGACTCGACAAGCAGATGCAGCAAACAATTAAATAATGTCAGATTGTTCTGCAGAAAATGCACTTAATGTTTTTATTTTGAGACCACACTTGACTTTGCCACCTATTAATAACATTGGATCTCTCTTGAATAGAATACATGATCAAGAAATGGCAGCGTTAATGGAAAACAGATCATGTATTTTTTGTAACATCACATTGATTTATTCAGTGGACTTGGACTTCAGCGACATAATATTCAGAAATGAATTGTATATTACACTTCGTTCAGTTTTGAAAAACAAAGTTACCTTTTTTTACTGCTGAGATTAAGCAGGGGGGGGTCTTTGCATAAACACTTTCTCTTCTGCAAGATTCACCTTTCCCCCTTTGACTGTCTTGGGGGGGAGACTTTTTATACTGAAGGTGCTTCAGAGATGAGGCACTTAACACTCGTGTGCAGGTGTGATCTGTAGCAAATTCTCCAGCCCTAATGGAAGCTCGCTGTGGATTACTGGTGCAGATTATTAGATGACTCCAGCAGTACTCCATTGGGACCTCGTCTCAGTCAAATGGAACTAGCATCATTTGGAGAAGTGCAAAGCAGACCATCTCCTGAGTAACAATAATATAGCCACGTAGGCTATGTTTTGATTACATAAAGAGCAGACACTGAGAACAAGTGAGTATTTTGCACAGCAACTTCTGATTTGCTGTCTGACATTACTGCGTTACTAGGACTGGGGAGATACTTTTCAGTCCCAAACCATGATGGCTGGAAACAGGAATGAACAGTGTGAAAAGGGGAAGATTTTTAAGGGGTTTAGAGAATGCCACCCCTCAGAAGCCCCTTTTTTGCTCTTAAAGGGTTCCCAAATAACTTTCAGCTCAGTCCTAATTTTTTCAGTTCTAGAATGCAGTATAGCTGTTGTCAGTAGCTAAACAATTTTATAGTAATGACATTCTATACAAATTGGGCCTGGAAATAAATATATATAAAAATAAAGATTCACTATTTTGAATATCTTTCCTTCCTTCAGTTTGAAGATCTTTCAATATGTGTTAAATATCTCTGCTTTAAATGCAGTGAGTGCTAGAGCTACCTGTTACATTTATTATGGAAACTGCCCTTAGAAACTGGATATCAGAGGGTTAAAAGGGATAGTACAGTACTTCCTGGTGCACAAACTCCATAGTAGGCAGATTACAACCAGCAGAACTGCTCTAGAGATAAACAGGTTCTGAATTGTTGCCCTGTTTCAGAGCTGTTGTGCCACATAATGCAGTGCATTAAATGACTGGATGTAATTCCAAAGATTTCATTAATATTTACTTACTTAAATATTACACACACAAAAAAAATATATATTATGAGAACAGGTGAACAAGGAGCTTGTCATACCTTTCTTGGAGGAAATAAAGGTTTACCGGAAGACATAGACGAAATAATATTTGAAATTCTGTACCAGTATTTTAATATATTTTATTGAACATACTGGAACCCTCATGCATCAGTTTTTTTGGTGCCAGATATTTTTCCCAGCCTACCTGATTACATTAAGAGGCACAAGGAAGTAATGTGTAATTGTATAATTTTCAAGTAATCAGTAGCTACTGTTTGCACAAAATTCTTATTTTAAGTTATAAGCTTAAATGCTGCTCCCACGTCTTGTTAATTTTAACTTTTAGCAAAGCAGAGAACATTCTGCTTTAACAGAGATCCTTGGATCTTTTAGCAGAGTATTTGTAAAACCCCAAAAGGACTTGTATGTTTTTTGATTTCTGGAATTAAAATCTATATATACTTACGTTATGTTTCCTTTATGTTGAGAAATGTATATGAAGGTTTGGGGTGAATTTGGTTTCTGTTAATTGTTGATTTAAGCTACAGTAAGACCCCCTTATCCACAGGATCAGTATCCACTGATTCACCTATCCACAGTCTGAAAAAATGAAAAGGAATTTTTTTCCCGCATGTATTACCAGAACCAGCCACTAGAGGAAGAGACCATGCTATGAATACTTGTTCTCCCCCCCCTTTTTTTTTTTTTTTACCATGCTACATATATATAGTGTTCCCTGTTATCCACAGGGGGGCTTGAAACCAATCCCCAGCAGATATTGGGGGGGGGGGGTTCCTACTGTAGTTAGTTTAAACTACAGTCAACCCTCGACTTACAAACTTAATCTGTTCCGGAAGGAAGTTTGTAAGTCGAAAAGTTCGTAAGTCGAATCAGCATTTCCCATAGGAATGCATTGAAAACCAATTAATCCGTTCCGGCTGTTTTTGGTTCTTAGGTCGAGGGGCGGTTTGTAACTCGAATCATTAGTTCCCATAGGAACTAATGCAAAGCCGGTTAATCCGTTCCTACCGCTAGGGGCAGAATTTTTTTCTTTTTTTTCCTTTTAACCTAAGATGATTTAGGTTAAAAAAAAGTTTTTTTCGGTTCGTAACTCAAATCTAAGTTCGCAAGTCGAGTCAATATTTTTCTATCAGAGCGGTTCGTAAGTCGAAATGTTCGTAACTAGGGCCATTCGTAAGTCGAGGGTTGACTGTAGTACCATGGCCACCAACTGGTGGGAGCATGTACGGAGTAGCTACGTATTTTCCAAGCCAGTTAAAGATAAGTTCTTGCCTTTCTCCTTATTATGAAGCTCTTGGTCGCTAAGGGATCCAAGTAATCTGAACTAAGAATGGGAAGTAGAATGTGGATTGCCAATATCAAAGAGTGATCGTGGTTTATCAAAGGAGTGGGATATTTCCCCGTGTAGTTTGCAGTAGAGGGCACCTAGTTCTTCCCACTTAAAACTGCAGTATCTCCAGACAATCTAATTCGTTTCTTTAGGTGTTCCACGGCACCTCACCTGTCAAACAGATCCGCAGAAAGTAGTGCCATTAGAATTCCACAGGTCTATTAAGCTTCCCCACCCCCCCCACCCCCACCCCAGCTTGAATGTGCGTAGCAGCAGGGACTATTAGGCAGAGAAATCAATGCAATTAAGATGTTGGGAGAACAGCATCTTGGAAGCACCCTGATGCAGGACACAGCACTGTCCCTATGGTGCAAGTCTTGATTAGGTGTAATCAGGCTAGATACCCCTCTTCCCCCCCACCAAAAAAAAAATTAGGCTACTCTTCTGATGTCAAACTATGTCAACACTCTTGGAACTGGAGTGTTGAAAATCCAAATGTTCTCCCAGCTAATCTTGTCAACCACTAGGTTATTTAGTAAAAGCATCTAGTTTTGATCTACAAATGGGCATCTTTTGAAAATTTGTTGTGTGACCTCCAAAGTGACCCCTCACCGCTGTGCCTGTAACGTAAAGCCAGGTATTGGAGTTAGCCACTACATGTTATAGTGCCATCCTATATTTACTTAAATATAATCTCCCTTTCAGTTAAGGAAGAATACATATTTTTGCACCCTGAAATGGCATGGTCCATTATATCAGCTGCTTTCTAATCGCTATACAACACATTGCATAAACGGAATTCATAACTGCAGAAGCAGACTGCCCAACACTGTGTAATAAGACCAGCTTGATTTTTAGGCATAAGAGCCACCGGATTCAGTCAGAAGCCACATAATTTCAGAGCTGATATTCAGTGATCCATTTTAGCCGTAGGCAATAGGCCAAGCATGGCAGACTAAGCAACTTAAGAATGGCTGGTAGTTACGTGGCTGGCAGCTATTCCAGTCTTTGGATGTTTGTCTAAATATTGAGAGAAACAGATCCTTTTCTGGAGTGGTCAGCCTCTGGTTCACAGAGTCCATTTTACTTTATATTTTTATTGTTATTTTTTCATCATACAACATGAAGAACCCTATGAATTTCAATTGTACAAAACTGATTTATATATATATTAGTTGTTACAGTGTATTGTCAAATTGTTCTCACCTATGTTGACCTTATGAATTAATAACCTCCAAAAGGTGCTTTTCATTAACGGCCTTCGCTCACTTGCAAATGAAGGGCTGTAGCTTTCATGTCAGTCCATTCCATGTTAGGTCATCCCTTTCTACTGTTTTCCACTTTTCCTGAGATTACTGTCTTTTATAGTGAGTTTACCTTTCTCATGATAACGTCCAAAGTAGGATATTGTCAGTCATTTAAACTTCTTGAAAGCTCAGGCTTTATTTAAGCTAGAAACCCTTTGTCTTTCTGGCAGCCCATGCTACTTGTAAACCTCTCCAAAACCAACTCATAGGAATTATTCTCCCCCCCCCCCCCCCGCACCCCCCCATCATTGTCCAGCTTTCATATTCAGTTTCAAAGTCAAAGTAATTTAATTTATGAAAATAATGCACAGAATGAATATTGCCTTCTGCATCTTAATTCCAGAAAGTAACAAGTCCTCCCCGTCTCAACCAGGTATTCAGGCATCATATTCCAATTAGGTAGGTCAATTTTATCCTCATGTCCCATCCATAGGAATCAAGGCATGGGCAGGGAAGTGATGCTGATGCATTTTCCAAAAAGAACAAGACTGGTATTTTTGCTGCTGTCAATATATTAAAATTAATTTTAAGTCTTTACATACAGCTCTTCTGAAATAATTCAGAATAATTCTAAGACTGTTTCCTCCAGTGAGCTCAAGGGGGGGGGGGCTTACAGGGCTCTCCTTAGCCCCTTACCTTCATGAAAATCTTGTGAGTGGCTGACCCACATGAGCTCCCAATTCCCAGTCCAACGTATTACTACATACTGGGTTGGTTGTCTAACCACTACTCCATCATTTGTTTAGAGGTAGACATAAGGTATCTAGGCAAAGCTACATTAAAATCTTTAAATTACTGATTCAATGGTGATTCTCACTTCCCTCCACCACCAACCCTGGAGATGGGGAAAAGATCAATATGTGAACCTCAGATTGGGACCAAATTTGGGATCTGTCCTCTTTTGTCCAGAAGAATGCGGGCAAATTCGGAGTCCTGCTCCCTATTATGTAAGCTTTGGAATTGACTCTGTAAAGTGCAGGACAGAGGTGTGGGGGGGGCATCCCTATTCCTGTGACAGCCTTCCCTATGCCGCTCTCCAGATGTGTTAGACAAGCCTACAACTCCCCTGCCTACAATGGGGCTCCCAGTTCCTCCCATGTGTGGAAAGCACTACGGTTGGGCGGCGAAACGCTTTACACCTCATATAGCCCAGTGGTTCCCAACCTTGGGGAAACATCCCCAGATGTTCTTGGACTACAACTCCCAGAAATCCTAGCCAGCACAGCTAGTGGTGAAGGCTTCTGGGGAGTTTTAGTCCAAGAACATCCGGGAACCCCTGATTTACGATGGATGACGCCGACAGGGCGGTTCCTCCCAACGCCTAGGGGGCGCAGCTCTTTCTCCGCTACTTCCTGTTCCCTACCGGAAGCGCGCCGCCTGAGGGGAAATGGAGGCGTGGAGAACGTTCAAGCACTAGGCCTCGGCTCTCCTGAGGGGATTATGTCTCAGCCGCCGCCGCCGCCGTTCCCCTCGCCCTTGGCGGGGCCGCCGCCGCCGCCGTTCCGGGGCTTCGCTTCGGCCGGGGTTCCTCCCCCAGGCCCTTTCCGTGGGCCGCCGCCCGCTCCTCCTCCTCCGCCCCAGTTCCCCCCTTCTCCGTTCCCGACGTTTCCAGGGGGAGGCCTGCCTTCGCCCGCTTACCCGCCGCCCCGGCCTCTTCTCCCGCCCCACCTCTCTCCGTGGCCGCTCCTCCTCTCTGGCCCGCCGCCCCGGCCCCCGGAGCGGCCCTCATCCCAGTGGAGGCCGGAGGCTTCGCCCTT
Source organism: Intellagama lesueurii (assembly GCA_037013535.1). Taxonomy (NCBI): domain Eukaryota; kingdom Metazoa; phylum Chordata; class Lepidosauria; order Squamata; family Agamidae; genus Intellagama; species Intellagama lesueurii. Next base: position 9,220,749 of record JBAJHW010000011.1, on the reverse strand, counting down.
GCTCGGAGGGGAGCGCCCGAGGCTTGGGCCGGAGGGGCCGGCGCTCCCCGGCGGCGAGGGGGACGAGGGCGGCGGTGAGGGATGCCGCCCGCCGGGCGACCCGTGGCTGAGCCGCTTCTTGGCCCGCCATCGCGCCCAGGCGGCCGCGGGGCCTCCAGGCCCGGCCACCGGCTTCGGCCCCGACCGGGCGGCGCGGACGGCGGCCGAGGTGCTGCGACTGGTGGCCCGGCTGTCGGCCTTGTGCGCGGCCTGGCGGGAGCGGGGGGACGCCGCCAGCGCCGAGGAGGTGGCCGAGAGCGAGGCGCTGAGGGCCGAGCTGCGGGAGGCGGCGGGCCCGCTGCGGAGCGAGGCCTCCCCCGGCAGCCCGCGGGCCTCTTGGCGGCGCGGGCTGGAGAGGAGCCGCCGGAAGAGGCTGCGGCGCCGGCAAGGGAGGCAGGAGGCCCGGGTGGCCCGCGAGGAGGAGGCGGCCCGGGTGGCCGAGCGGGAGGCCCGGATCGAGCGCTGGCGGGCCCGGCGGGCCCAGGAGGTGGAGGACCGGCGCCGGGTGAGCGAGCCAGCGAGAGAGGCCGGGCAGCCGGTCCAGCCCCCCCCCCCCCCGCGGGACGAGGCCGCCCCTTCGCCCGGTGGGGGGGAAGGAGGGAGGGAGGGAGATGTGGTTGTGTTTTGTTTGTGTGTGGTTTTTTTGTAAATTAATTTTTATTAATACAACATAAACCTCCTACCCACAAAAAAAAAAAAACTATATTTATTTATTCGATTTTTTTAATCCCGCCCTTTTAGACAAGAGTCTACTCAGGGCGGGTTCCATAAAACATCAAATATAAAACACTTGGAACGATTAAAATTAAAACGAGACAATTCAAAACATTAGTATTAATAATACTCGAGATGGAGAAAAAAAACCCAGAAATTATAATAAAATCAAATATTGACAGGAGGGAAGGCCTGCCTGAAGAGTCAAGTTTTTAATTTTTTATATATATATATAAAAAAACATTACAAAACCAATAACAAACAATAGGATACAGTTTCACACGTGCCCCCATCACCTCCTTCAGGACTAGCATTAAACTTCATTCAATCCGTTTTCTCTCCAAAATTTCATTGTTTCTTCCCTCGGTGTATACCCCTTCCCTCTCCGAAATACATATTCCAAAAATACATTCCATGTTTTCTTAAAATCATTATTTTTCAATTGGCCTCTTCTTATTTTCATATCACATGTCAGTTTATCATTAATTGCCATGTCCCATAATTCTCTCCTCTAAACTGGTTGTGTTTTGTGGTGAGGTGCCATCAAGCCTCTTCCGACTACTGGCGACCGTATGAACGAGCCTCGTCTCCCACATGTCCTGCCCTCAACCGCCCTGCTCAGCAGCTCTTGGAAAGGCAAGCCTGTGGGGGTTCCTTCAGGGAGCCCGACCACCTCTCGTGTTCGGTCCTCTTCCTGCTGCCTTCCCCCTTTTCCCCGCGTTATTTTTGTCTTTCCCAGAGAATCCTGCCTCCTCGGGATCCTGTCCAGAATTTCATCAGACCACTGGAAAAGCACAGACTCAGGCTAGCTTTTAAGTCTGCGTGGGTCTTCAGCCGGACTGGGGTGACAGAGCTGGGGTTGCGGAGGAAACCTAGAAGTCCCCAAATCATCATCATCATAGGCATCCTTCAGTCTCAAGAGACTATGGTAACGTGCTCTGTATGGAGGACTTCGATGCTGTATGCGAAGCTGGAGTGTCCTCTCCAGAGCACGAAGCCTGGGTAAAATAATATGGAGGATAGGCTGTTACCCAAGCAGCAAATCCCCCCTCTCCACATCGCTGAAATAGTCCAATGGAAAGGCAAGAGCCAATACAACTGGTTCCAGCGATGTCGCAGGAGTTGCCAGAACTACACGAACATGCCCAGATTTAGCCTGATTTAAAGCCGGTTCCAGACTGCGGCTGAAGGTGGTGGGAGGGGTCCCTTTCTGGCGGGGGGGGGGGGGATGAGGATGGCTTTCCCAATCTTGTCAGACAAAGGGGTTGATGCTTATTACTCAAGCAAGGTTGTGATCACACAGGGGCATAACCGTTCGCAGTCCGGACCCCTTTGGTGCAAGTTGTTTTCGGGTGCTCGTGTGACATATGGGGCTGGAGTTCCCAACGGACAGAAGGACCGCTTTAAGGGAGATGCCTCCAGGCTGAGCAACTTTCGCAGGCCTAGCCAGACCTGCACTTGAATTACACCTGTAGTGATTCTGGGCGACAGCCCTCATTCTGGGACTTGCTTTAAACAAGACCATCTGGCCATGGATTTTGAGACTTCTATGTTTCTTCTGTAGTCCTCCCAGCTCTGTAATGCTCAGCCTGGTGAAGATTTGTTTGTGATTTTTTTTTTTTAGTAGCCTAGTAAAGATATGGCTGACTTTTGTCTTTGGATTGTTCTGGCAATGTTGTCTGTTAGGAGGCTATAATTTGACACCAAGGCTAGACAGTGTTTGTGATTTAGACCCCAGTGTCATCCTCCCTGGAAATTCTGGGGGCTCCAGAGATCATTAAGAATGGGAGAAAGATGGATATCAGAGGGTCTGGAAAGCCATTTATAGGCTTGACAAATTGGTATTTTTCAACTAAAGAACTCCTGCAGAACTCCCCTTTTTAAAACGAGTTACTACATCTAAAGTATTTTTTACCACCAGGGAATATGATTGTTTAGTTTGGAAGATAATGGGTTTGAGGAACTCACACACAAACTTAGGACTGCATTTTGACCCTGTAGGGTTAGTTAGTGTAAGGTTGTGGCTGAGTAGACATGAAAAGGCTCAAGCTGCAAGTGTACTCATTTTACTAGGGACAGAGGCCCCGCTGAACATGGTGGGATTTGAATTTGATTAGCAAAAGCTTGGAGGCTGCAGTTATAGTCACACTTACTGTACAGTAAACTGCTTTGTACATTGCTTTGGGTGTGTGTGTGTGAGAGAGAGAGAGAGAGAGAGAGAGAGAGAGAGAGAAGCTTATAACAATGCTGTGTACTTTGATGTTGTATAAGTCTTTAATAAGTCAAGGAAATGTAGTTCAGGGACGCAAGTCAATCCTGCATGGTAATGCATTAATATTGCATTTTAAAGGTAAAATTAAGTTGGCATACACAGGTTGGTATACTGAATAAGCCACTTCCTTTTCTATTGGGTTTTTTCTTTCTTGGAAATATGATTTCAGTTTAGGAAAAAACATGTATGTGATAGCAACATTCATTTTAACGTTACATCTTCATATTGAAAGTCAACTTCTAAAGCAAGTGAGGAGAAAGTTGATGCAGGGAGCCCATAAGGTATAAGCCATGTATTTAGTTGCTAGGTCCAGCACTAATTTTTAGCCCCAGAGTAACCTTCAGATATACCGTGTTTCCCTGAAAATAAGACAGGGTCTTATATTAATTTTTACTCCAAAAACATGTTAGGGCTTATTTTCAGGGGATGTTTTATTTTTTTCATGTACAACAATCTACTTTTATTCAAATACAGTCATGTCATCTTCTGGTTGCTGCACAATGCTGTGCAATGGTGGAGGGCGGGGTTTCACTTAACGAGTTTATTTTGGGGGTAGGGCTTCTATTACAAGCATCCTGAAAAATCATACTAGGGCTTATTTTCAGGTTAGGTCTTATTTTCAGAGAAACAGGGTATGAAGTAACGGTTGATCGTTCTACAAATTCATAGGGATAGATTTTTCAGCAATTGTTGGCTTTGGTTAGCACCACAAATTGCTGGAGATAGCCAAGGGGGAGGGAGCTGTTGCTCTCTTGCTTTGCACTTGGGCGTCTGAGAATCATGTTGGATGCAGGATTTGGACTAGGTGCCCACTCTGCTCCGGTTGGGAACTTGACTGCATATCTGGGTCTTCAGTTTTGTTATTGTATGTTGTTCTGTTTTGTTTTTTAGGAGCAAGAACTTAAAGCTGCTGCGGATAGTGTGTTATCTGAAGTAAGGAAAAAACAAGCAGACACAAAGCGCATAACAGAAATTCTGCGTGGCTTAGAAAAGCTTAGGAAACTAAGAAAAGAAGCAGCAGGAAGGAAAGGTAATATGTTTGGATTTTGCATCCCCCCAGAATTACAGATAAATATTGTTTTCTGTGTTTCCCATACTCATGCCAAAACATGGTCGGTTGGAAAGCTATTTGCATTCCAAACCCAACAGTTCAGTTAGATTGATCGTGCCTGCTTATCTGTTGTACTTCATTTCTTCCAGTAAATTTGGCTTTGATATCAGTGGCAAACAGATAGGCAGACTTGCAAAATTAAAATAAATACTTGGTGGCTGTCTAGGTGTCCTCTAAGAAACTGACCCCTTAGGTTTTTTGGGGGGGGGAAGTTGTTTATGTTATTGTAAATTGGGGTGGGCAGAGTGCTGTCCATGCACTGCATGTGGCCCTCCTGCTCCTCCTCATCCCTTTGAATTTAGGAGGCAATTTTCCCATGTGTGGTCCCAACGACCCCTGAACGTTTGTAATTTATGGCCACTAGATGTCTCTCTCTCTCTCTCTCTCTCTCTCTCTCTCTCTCAACTGTTTGTTGGGAATACTTTCATCTTTTATTTATTTGTGTTTAATCATTTTTTGTAAGGCAGTTGGGATTCTTTTAGATTGAAAAACAGATTAGGAATAAAAGAAGCAGATTAATAATCTGATTTTGATTACTTTGGGATGATTACAGTTTTTGCTGTGTGTTTTGGGGAGTGTAGGTGTTTGCCCACCCCCTGCTGCAGATGAAGCCTTTGAAAATGAAGTCCAGGCGTTCAAGACGTTAATAAAAAAGCGGACAGAACTCTATGAAGCTGAAGAACGAGCTCTAAGAGTGATGCTGGAAGGAGAGCAGGAGGAGGAGAGGAAAAGAGATTTGGAGAAGAAGCAGAAGAAGGAAAAGGAAAAACTCTTGCAGCAAAAGCGTGAAATAGACTCCAAGCTGTTTGGGGATGCAGGTAATTTTCTGTGTCTACTTGCTCAAGAGCTGTTTTGTTTGTTTTTTACTTGCTTGTATTGTTTTGATTCCTTGTTTTGTTTTGCAGCAAGTTATTCTTGAAATGTAAGATTGTTAGTTTGCTTTAAATTTAAATCCGTATTTAGTGCCATACATATAAAATATTTTTTTACATTCAAATTGCAAAGAGTCCTAGATTAAATTTATAAAAACTCTTATCTGTCCCTATTTTGCCCCTTTACTTTTTAATATATTTATGCCATCCCTTTGGAGCTTCTACACATCTTCAGGAAGGGTACAAAGCAGCAGCATTTAAAAGCAAAAAAAAAAAAAAGAGAGAGAGAAGAAGAAGCTTAGTAGCAAATAACATGATTTCAGTTCTTGGCGTTAAAAAATAGCTAATTGATATTGTATGTTGGTTTTGTGTTTTATTCTTACCTTTTGCCAATGTTCAACAGATGAATTTCCTCTCACCAATATTTTGGAGCCATTTACCCAATATTATTTGCAAGCTGAATATTCTGTGTCATCTCTCATCCAGATCAGGTAAGAGTAAACAGTATTACAGTAAATAAAGCAGATTAGTTTACTAGATTTTGTGTTTATAGAAACTTCATATCTGCTTTCAGTTAAGTCAGATATATTGTAGCTATTACTTTTCAACTGCCAGCAAGCTGCAATCAACAAGACGGTTGGTGCACCCAAACCTCCCTGGGTCCTAGACACAAGAGCCAGCACAGGCAAGGCACTGGGTCTAATAATACATTTTGATTTCTTCTGTTTTGCAGCAAGTTGTTCTTGAAATGCAGGGTTGTTAGTTTGCTTTATGTGTAAATCTGTATTTGGGGCCATTAATATTAAATGTTTTTTACATTCAAGTTGTAAAATACTCAGCTTAATTGTATTCTTTTCGTGCTTCCTTATAAAACAAAGGACATCGTGCTGATGAAAAAAATAAAGAGTGTTTTAGTACAAGTATAATAGCAGAAGGTACAAAAGTTGTTCTTAATATTGACTCGGGTTCTCCTAAGAAGGGTATGTTAGGTAGGTGAAGTATCATGCCCTCCATCTCCAACTGGGCATCTCCAGTGTATGGATCTTCCTATACTGGCAATGCAAGTTGGGAATAGTTTTTCTGAATACAGGTTATAAGAACTGCTGGATAGTTCAGTGGTTAAAGTATCTGGCTGCCGAGCCTTCCTGATAGAGGTTGGACTCGATCCATAAGGTTCCTTCCAGTTCTGAAATTCTAAGAGGAGGAGGATGAAAAGAATGCATCAGACTAAGATAAAGCATGATTTTCAGTATATGACCTAACTTGTTTTCTCTGTTAAAGGCATGAATGGGATCGATACCTGGTGCCTGCCGATCACCCTGAAGGACATTTTATCCCACCAGGATGGGTTCTTCCCAGTCCTCCTTCCAATGATGTGTGGGCCACAGCTGTCAAATGATGTCTTCGGAACCCCACTCAAGTCCAACAGTAGCAGCGCATGAGTGACAAAGCACCTTTCATGAACTTCTTTGCATTTAAATACCTCATAAATATTTTGTTGCATAGCGGGGCCACACTGTACACGAGATGGATGTGAAATGGCTTATTCAAATGACAAGATAATTGTTTGAAGTCTGTAGTTTTCAGAAAATGCGAAATTCTGAAGGTTCCAATGCCAGAGATGCCTTGCTGAGAATTTGCTTTTTAAAAGTTTGGGTCACGATAATATAGTAGAAATTTCATCATGATAGCCTGATAAACTCTCTGTTGCTGTGAGAGATGGGCACAAACTGCCGGTTTGACAGTGCAATGCAGTTTGTTTCCTGGCCTAACAGCTGGTCTACGGTTTGGCGTCCCACCCTCTCCAGTAGGTGCCCACTGCTGCTGAGCACCGAACCACAGACCAGCTGGTGCTGAACCAGTGGTTTGTGCCCATCTCTAGTTGCTGGATCTCTTCATCAGCATGTAAACGTTTATAATGTATTGCTGCTGTTACTTTAAAACGTAGAAGATGCATCTTCTCACTGTAGGGTCAACACTGAAGTTCCAAAAGCAGAGAAATGATTTTGTTCAGTGGCTTGCGTGGCAACAAAGCCAAACGTAAGAAGCTGTGCTCTTCTGAGGCACAGTACAGTCTTGAGGCCTTGTAGCTTATGCATCTGTTGAATATCAATTCATGTCTTTTTAATATTCTGATTTTTCATGAGAAATCAGTATTAATGATCCTGAAGTAACATTAAAGACTTCTAGTGAGGTATTTGTACAATGTTCAGGTTCTCAGCTTCTTAAACTTTTATTTCCAGAAAAAGCCTCTGTTATGTTATCTTGGCCTTACCCACAGTGAAGTGAAATGACAAATGTCAGTAATTAGCACCTCCTTTCAAATATGATTTAGTCCATTTAAAAACTAAACCACTAAGCTGGAGCAGTGTGAAGTGAATTAGTCGCATTGCTATTTTGTTGGTGCACATTGCACTTACTTAGATATTTCATCTGTTCGTATGATGTACATAGGAAAGCATTTTCTCCTTTTAAAGGAGGTATAATTAATTTAAAAGCGCATAATCTGTCAATATATTTGGTGTCAGATAAAAACGTTTTGGGTTTTCTGCAATCCTTTTTGTGGAAGCCCATTTTACTGTTCTGGGCCACCTGTGATTTGCATGACCCTTGCAAACCAAGGGTTTGAGACCTAGATTTTTTATTCCTGATTTGAAGAGCATTTTTGTCAGTGTGCATAAAAGGCAGGGTGGATTTCTGTGATCTTATTACTAGCAACCAAAAGTATTTACAACTTGTCAGATCTAAGATAATTAGAAGCCTTTTGTTGAACACCTGAATACCAAACGTAGCAACCGTTAGATGCATTTACATGAGGGTTTTTGTATAAAAATAATGAACAAATTGTAGTGTAAATTTTCTCAAGTGCCCTTTTTTTTGTTTTGACACAGTTTTATACGAAGTGTACAGAGGAGGGAGGTGAGGGTCTATTGTTGCTTGTACTTGTTTTTAATAAATTATCAAATTTACAAAAATTACAAAAATTATGTTTTTTGTAATGCTGTTTAACAGAAAAATGCCCAAGGTTTACTTTTACTTAAAGTAGTACTATTTAACAAAATTAACCAAGGTATACTCATATTTGAAAAACAAATTAAGACTATTGCACAGTGTATCTGAATCTCTCTGTTTTTTTAAAAAAATAAATGATTTTCTTCCCCACCCTATAAATTCAATGCAAGCTTTGGGAGTTGTGATGTTCCATTATTAATGGACAGAAACAGAGAACATGATTAATTCTGGAAACAGAGCAACTGAAAATATTTCCTTTGCAAATTGTTATAAACGAAGCTAAAACTGTTTTCTTCCTGGTTCTGCCTTTGATCAAATTATCCTTGCCCTTGTTTTTAACCATTGAGAGTAATTCACATTTCATCAGTGCCTGAAACAACGAGACAGCAGTCCTCTCCATAAAAATGGCTTCTTGGAGTAAAGGGCTCGTCTTCTTAGTCCTTTGGGAGACTGGGTGACATAGGCTTAACCCTTGAAGCAGCTCTAATCACCAGGCTTATGCTGAGTGAGGCAGGCAGGCATTCACCTGACTTCCTGTACAAGCATTTAAGACCCATGGATGAGACGGAGAGCCAACAAGACTCCTCCGTCTTCTGAAGAATGAGCACTTGAACCGTTTCTTTCTAAGGTAAGCCCAGGCAGGGCTAATGTAAAGTGGATGGTTTATAAAATACTGTTTCTCTCTTTTACTGTTGCTAAGTACAGGTTCAAATCGACAAGTAAAGGTATTTTATTATTTTGTTCTTTAAAAGAATGTGCTATTTTCCAAAACTCATCATAATGCAGTATGATAAAAGAACACATATTAAGCTAAGCCGATAATAGCATTTTTGACTACACTGTGAACAGGTCTTGGTGTGTTAATATTTATCTGTCCGTTTTCTGTTTTTGTTTGCTTTTTATTATGAATTACTCTGACTAGTTCTGCTAAACTTTTGGAAGAAAAGCTCAAACCTTTTTGTTTTCTATATTTTGGTGAGAGTTTTGGGTAGACAATTTTCCTAATTCCCTACTATCATTAGCAAATTTAGCTTGGTACCAAATTGTTCAATTTTAATAAAAACAACAGATTCCTATGAACTCTTTTAAGAGATTAACACAGTTATTGCAATGTAGGATTTTGTAAACAAACTCCTCTTCATCACTGTTAAAGCAACACAATTTTTAAGATATTCTTCTGTAAGAAATATATAGCTATGTGTTGTTATGCTTTTAAAAAGAATCCCATTTTGGCATATTTGTTACTTAGCTGTTATCTTTTCTCACCCCCCGTGATTTGAAGGGGGACCCAAGAGACCCAAGAGCAAAGTGGAAACTTTGTGCCTCAGCCTTCAGCTTTGTAATATATAATAGTAAGTGAAAAATTATTTCTAAATTTCACTGAGAGCGGCTCTTGATCAACTCGGCAGAGGATGGTTTTATGCTGTGTACATGTATGTACCGTATAGCTTTCTTCTCCCACATACAGATGGCACATTTGGTGGCCACATGTCATTTGGCTTCTGTTTGTGCTTTGCTTTCCTTTCCCCTGTAGCGCTGCCAGGATGGTTGCAAAGCTGCTCTGGGTTGACATACAAGCAACAGAAGAGTGGGATATTGATTTTGTATGAATAAAAACAATGCCCCTTAAAATTCAAGGGACAGTATGGCATTGCACAGTCCATGCTGAAAAATTCTAAGCGGTTAGTAAGCTGGCACAATTGGAGTAGAACCACCAAATTTGGTATCTTGGGCAAATCTACCAAGGTGTGAGCCTGATCAGTGCTGGGATTTGTACAGGAACCAAAGTGGTTTTGCAACAATTTAAATGCCTTCACAAGACCTGCTTAAGCATTAGGGCATCTTTAAGTCTCAACACGTTTAGAGGAGAATGCCCGGCTCCCCTGTCCTGTGTCAATGCTTCCTTTCTGTTGTCAGCAAGTCTGAGGAAGAGAGGTTTCCTGTATACATGGGAGACTTTCTTCATGACCCAGAAACCTAGCAAATTGGGTTTCTTCCTCACATGGGCAGTCTCTACGTGGATTGCTGCCACGTGAACAGAAGCCTCATCTGATTTGTCAAAGATATGAAAAAAAAGTAATGGGGGCGGGGCAGCCACTCTTTGCTAAGCATATAGAGAACACCGGATTTTCGAATGCCTGAATACAGCTTACTCTGTGGGATAATGTCAAAGAGGGAAGCTTAGAATGATTTTATTGGGGAATTCCAGTATCTAGTAATAGATTCTTGCCATACCAGTTAGCGCCAGGATGCACTAGTTGATTTAATTGCTATTGCTAATTCTGCATTTTATATTTGCTCTTGTTCTATTGTTTATATCGCACCCCTAGTCATGTGTATGTAAGTATACTTTGTTATGTACATCTGAGGAAGAAAGCTGTATGTCCATAAGCACACAGCACTTTGATGTAGTTCTCAGGGCAAACTTAGGAGGGCAACAGGGAAGGTTCTGAAATGTATTACTAGCAAGCCTATATGCTATAATAAACCTGTTCGTACCACACATTTCCTTGTTATTTTGGAAAATGAAGAGAAGTAAATAAAATGTTAGGGAAGAGGGTATTGGGAGAAGATGCAGCTATGAAACTCCTCCCTCTGTGTTTTTTTTAAACTTTTAATGTTTATTACATTTTTTAAAAGAAATTATAAAAAATAAGTACCGTATTTTTCCGTGTATAAGACGACCCAAAGTATAAGACGAACCCCCCTTTTTCTAACCCCAAATTAGAAAAAGCAGGGATCAAAGGGTTCCCTTTTTGCTAAGCCCCTGCCTTGGCAAAAGGCAAGGAAAGCGGCTGTCAAAGTGACTGCTGCTTTTCCTCGCCTTTTGAGAAGGCACGGAGTTTAGCAAAAAAGGAAGGGGAGCCGTTGCTCCCTTTCCTTTTTGCTAAACTCCGTTTTCTCAAAAGGCGAGGGCGCGCTGGGCTTTTTGCTAAAATTTGCTCAAATTATTTAAGAAAAAAGTGTCGTTTTATACACGGAAAAATACGGTAAATAATTATCACAATATTAGCACATAGCCAAAATAACTTTCTATTATCTCTTTTGCAAAACAGTAAGTCTTTAACATTTTTACTTCCTTATTTTCTACCAAACATTTATTTTCTTCGCAATCTTAATAACACCTTTCTTAATTCTTATTTTATATCCATATTAACAATCTGCTTTACTGTTTTTACTTCTGTTGAGAGCAGTTCTGCTTCTAATTTAAGCCTAAGTCACTTGGAACAGGTTTGGAATCTTTCTTCCATTTCTCTTCAAGATAATTCTTTACTTTTCCCCATTGAGATTCGTGCTCCGTTCTACTCTTTCCTTTCAATGAGCCTGTTAGTTTATCCATTAGTATTAGTTCCTGTAATTTTATTAAACAATCCTCCACCGAAGGTTCCTCCTTGTCTTTCCATTGTTTTGCCACTTGAATTCTGGCTGCGCCTAATATGTATAAATTTTTGTCTCTTGTCTTGAGTTTAGCTTTACCATATTGAACAAATAAGTTTCAGGTTTCATCTCCATTTTTATTTTTAGATCTATGGTGATTATTTTTTCTATTTCTTTCCAAAATTTCCTAATAAATTTGCAACCCCACCACATATGGTATAGTGTTCCTTTTATTGTCTTACATCTCCAACATTTATCTTTCTCATTTTTCTTCACCTTTGCCAATTTCTCTGGTGTCATATACATCTATATAATATTTTCATATAATTTTCTTTCAAATCTGTACTTATTAATAGTTTTTGGTTATCATTCCACGCTCTAAACCAATCCTCTGTTTGAATTGTTCTACCTAATTCCTGCATTCATTTTATCATATTTTCTTTAATTACTTCCTGTTCCATATTTCTTTCCAATAATAGTTTATACAACTTTGCGATTTGGTGATTTTCTTTTCTCCATATTATCTTGTCTAGTTCCGTAGGTTCTTTAACCAATCCTATTAATTTATTATCCATTTTCATTCTTTCTGATAGCTGTCTGTGTGGAAACCACTGGCATATTATTCCTACTTGATTCATTTCTTGTCTTGTTCTTAATCTTAGTTGCCCATCATCTTCCTCTATGAGTAGATCTTTATATGTTAACCATTTATCATTCTTTATGTCAATTTCCTTTGAGAGAGCTTCATGAGGGGACATCCACATTGGAATCCCACGATAAAATTTCCCTTTATATTTCTCTCATACTCTTATTAATGCTTTTCTTATTATATTATTATCAAAAGCTTTGTTCACTTTCTTTTTTCCATACCATAAGTATGCATGAAGTCCATATTTTAAATCTTTGCTTTCTAGTGTTAATATTTTTTCATCCTCCAGTCTTATCCACTCTCTTAACCATTGTAGTGCTGCCGCCTCATAATATAATTGGAGGTTTGGGAGACCCCTTCCTCCTCTCTTCTTGTCGTCTTGCAAGTATTTCAATTTTCTTCTTGGTTTTCTCCCCTGCCAAATAAAATTTGAGGATTGTTTTCTCCACAAATGAAATGGTTTGTTATTTATTATTATCGGGATATTCTGAAATAGGAATACGAACATAGGTAATACCATCATTTTGATAATTGCTATTCTGCCCATCAATGAGATTTTTAAGTGTTTCCATCTTTCTAAATTTTTCTCAATTTCTTTCCCTTCTCATAATTTTGTTCAAATAAGTCCTTTGTCTTTTTAGTTATTGTTATACCCAGGTATCTTACTTTATTCACTAATTTATAACCTGTCTTAATTTCTAATTCTTTCTCTTCTTTTCCTGTCATATTTTTTGTCAGTATATTAGTTTTTCCTTCATTTATAATTAAACCTGCTCGTTCTCCAAAGTCACTGATTATTTCTTTAAGTTTCATAATATTACATGATGGGTCTTCCAGAAAGATTACCATATCATCCGCGAAGGCTCTTACTTTAAAGTATTGCTTTTCAATTTTTAAACCTTTTAACTTGTTCCTCTTTCCTTATTTTCCTTAGTAGTACCTCCAATGTTGTTATGAACAACAGGGGTGAGAGTGGACATCCTCGGCGTGTTCCTTTAGAAATCTGACATTGATTAGTTTTCTCTCCATTTACTATTATTCTTGCATTTTGTTTGCTATATATGCTTTTTATCCATTTAAAAAAATTATCTCCTACTTCTATTGTGTCTAGAACTTCAAACATAAATTCCCAATTAATATTATCGAATGCTTTTTCCGCATCTAGAAAAAACATTCCTAACTTCTTCTCCGGATGTTGTTCATAGAATTCCAACACGTCTATTACCAATCTTACATTTTGTCTCATATGTCTTTGTGGTAAGAATCCTGTTTGATCTTCCCCAATCCATTCCTTTAATACCCTCTTGAATCTCTCTGCTAATATTTGAGCAAATATTTTGTAATCTACATTTAACAGTGATACAGGTCTATAATTTTTTGGATCCTTTGGATCTCTGTTTTCTTTATGGATAATTATGATGTTGGCTTCTCTCCATGTTTCTGGGTATCCTTCCAGTAAAATCTGATTTATTGTTTCTTTTAATGGAGGCGTCAGTTCCTCTGATAATTTTTTATAATATAGTGTGGAAAAGCCATCTGGGCCTGGTGTTGAAACTCCTCCCTCTGTTACTGCTGCTTTCAGTACCTGGAATAATCAATATAAGCGTGCCTCTCTTGTGAAAATATTAAAAAGAACCCCATTATTCAGAATTGGCAATTGTACTCTCCCCATTTCTGCAACGTCTCTCCATTGTGAAAAAGTCATCTCCGTGCAGTTCATGTCAAATAAAAATGATTCAGATCATTGAGACATGGCAGTCAGAAGCACCAGCTAAGCCACACAGAAAGCAAAAGGAAGCAGCTTAGCAGTGAAGGACTGTTGTCACCTGGTTGGCTCCATCAACAGCCGTACGAAACCCCAATTTGGTTCAGCACTTAAGTATTATTTCCTTCCCTCCAAAATCCTCCTCTTCCCCCCCCCCACTCCAGTTGTCTACGTCTTTGCTTGCGTAGAACCATGGTTTACCTCACAACAACAGATGGCCTGAGCCTTGGCCAGGCTCCAAAAGCTTGACATGTGGAAGGTATTACTGGAAGTCCACGTGCAGGGTCGCAAAGCTGGTTGGTTGCCTTACATCTGGCCTTCCTGCTTGACCACCAGGTGACGCAATCGCCACGTTAGCCTTTTGGCTAGAAGAGCTTCATTGAAATTACCAATGCCAACTTAGCCCAGGTGGACCTTTTATGTTTCACTGAAGTTGAAGGTTGTCTGAAGAGTCCGAGGAAGCAGGAGGGACATGAAGCTGATGGTGACGTAAGAGAGATCCAGCAACTAGAGACGTTCATGCCATTACAGATTTTCAGCCTATCAGTCAATCAGAAGATGGGGAAGACGCAATGTGGTCTTGAACACTGCACATCTGCAAGTGTAAACTTCACAGCTGTGTCAACCAGAATCAGCAAGAGTCTTATCTGGCAAAACCAGATTACTTACATGAGACGACAATCTGGGGATCAAACCAGAGGGTGTGTTTTACCCTGTTTTTGCAGTGATACTTCCCAAAGTGATGAAAGACATCTTGTTTGCCACAGCATGGACTCTCCCGTACCATGTGATTTGCCTGTATCTGAGGGAATCTGGACGGGAAATGGGTGACTTTCCTCCAAGCTCTCCATGGAAAAAGAATGCCAGGCAGGATGGGTGATGGTGGGGGTGAGGGGGGAGTCTTGTATGAAACATCTCTAGCTTCCAGTTAAGGAACTGCTTTCTTAGGACCCTCAGTCACCATCCTTTTGGGAAAAACAGTGAAATAACATATATAAAGCTCTGGCTGATGAGAAAGTCAACCTCCGGAAGGGGAGATGGTGTATCTTGTGGCTATGTGTGAAGTCGATGGCTAACACCCACCCTCTCCCCTGTCTCCCCAAGCTGTATCACAAAAAAAACTCCCCGTTGAGTGACTAGCCTCTGGACTGAGCATCAGATGAGTTCAACCCAGTCCCCACATCCTGCCTTTTGCAGGTTCCATCAAGGCTAGTGCTAGTGGAGGTTGAACTCATAGGGATGAGTTGAGCTTCTTAGCTCTGAAATTACAGACAAGAAGCTTCAAGCACATCTGAAAGCCATGGACTTGCGCGCTGTAACACGTTGGACAGTAAGAGACGCCCTTGTGACTCACCCCAGAGCAAAGCAGAACAGGTGTGGAACTGTCCTGTCAAATCTTTTCATCTGAGCTTGCTTTTTATGTTCACTTTTCTGCCCTTATTGGAGTGAAGTGCTCTCTGTTCTTTGTATGACACATTTAGGGAGGTGTCATAGGAAGCCTTTGTTACTCATTTATGGTATATTAATGGTCTACTTTTCCTACAGTGAACTTGAGGTGGTGTGCAAGGGTTTCCTGGTCCCCTGCTTTAACCTCACGACAACTGTCTGAAGTAGTAGATCAGGCTCTTGGAGGGAGTCAATTTCATGATCCTTGGAACATGAGCCATCACCCTGGCTGGCTGTTATGTTTATTATTAACTCATTACCAAGTTGAAGTGCTGCCTGTGGTTTATTCAATATATCTATAGAACTGGCACATACAACATTTTCATCTTGGTTGGATTTTCCCATCTATAAGTAACCCTTTATTGGGCTGAAATGCTATTTGTCATTGATTTCATTGTGGTTGGTTTGTAATGGACAACATGTTTTGTATAAGTTTTTTTTCCCCATGCAACCAACCTCAGGGAATTCTTACATGCCATTTCCGTACATTTCACAAGCCTTGTTCAAGGGGATGGCTTGGTCAATTGTGCTCCTATACTGTGAGCAGACCAAAGAAGCTGAATGTAAACAAATCAAACCATGCTCTCCTTATGTTTTTGGTTTTTTTTAAATTAGAGTGTAACATAACAAGGAGCACCATGAGTTGTCTGGAAGACGTACCTTTCAGAATGACCATCAGCTTTGTAGATGCTTCCATGGGAGAAGAGAACTTTGTGTGTGCACCTGAGATTGAGATGCCCAACTGTGAAGACATCCTGATGTGCACAATGGTAACTTTGTTTCCTTCGTGTATCTGTATTATGGCAATATTAAGAATAGCAATCGTTAATATTGATTCTTCTGTATTTTTTCTGTAGGTGTTTCCATTTTCTGGGTCTGTCACTTGAGTTTCTAGAAATGCTCTTTAGCAAGAATTATATGTAGGATCTGTTGGATTTTACTTAGCGCTTGTAGTTCACCAACAGGAGACTGAAGGCTTGCATTTTGTCCAAATTAAAGGATGATTTCAACTGATATCTGAAATACATTAAGACTTTGTTCAAATATGCCATTTTTCAGTGAAAGATCAAATTGCTTTAAGGCAAACCGTGTTCAGTCTCTGCCAACAGTTAGAAGAGACCAGCAGAAGCTGAACCTCTGGACCACAGGAGTCCTGAATCAGGTCAGCAGACACCCCAAATGGAGTCTGCAAAGGGTTAAGATGAGGTTCTTCTTGTCAGCCAAGAACCCCTCCATTGGCAAAAGTCAAATACGCTTGGATCAGTGTTCAGAGATAACATAGGATCCTGGCTCTGCTCAGCTTTCCAATGGAGAGGATCCTTGAGGTAGGGATGAAGGAGAAGCAAGCTTTGGCTCCACCCTGATCGGGACCCCACTGGAGCACTTTACCCCCAGCCTCACACTGAAAACGATACTGAGTTGGCTAGACCAAGGATTTGTCTTGGATAAGGCCTACCTTTCCACAAAACACACAGGCGGGCAAAGCACAACCCTCCAAATGTTGCTGGACTGCAACTACCTACGTCCCTCATCACTGGCTTTGCTGGCAAGAGGTACTCGGAACCCCAGTCCAGGAACATAAGAAGTGCAACACTTTGCCCCCTCCTCCCCCGCCCCCCGCTATAAGGTTATGCCCATCGAACTTGTTAGCTTTTAAGGTGCCACAAGCCCTTTCAGAATTTCTCAGCTCAAATAAAATGGGAAACAATGGCTTGCCTCAATGCAAGAGAATTGGTACAGAATCAAGATCCTGAGGTGGGAGGAAGAAAAATGCAAGTCAATGGTTTCTGTGTACAAAGTTCCAGTGGAGCTGTCTTTCAAACAGACCTCAGCACATATATAGCTGTGAGAACGAATGTTGCCGGATTAGAGTCACTGAAGCACATTCCTATAATGTATTCAAGTCAAGCTGTGGCAAATTAACCTTCCACATTCCTTTTTGAAATGTGTTTTCATAACATTCTTCAGAGTCTCATCTCGGAATGTCATGCTTAACACATCTCCTAGGCATTGCCAGGAAAGTTCCAAGGGCTTTACGGAGGCAGCCTTGCCATAGTTTGGAAGCATGGGCCTTGAAGACCAAAGCGATCCACTTCTCATCGTGGAGCCCCATAGTCAATGCAAACCTACCTACTCTGGGCATCGTTCTACAGCCAAGAAGATTTGCTTCCTCACTGGAATCTTCTTGGTGGTCTTTGTGCTTTTGTATTCAGAGCTTTGAGGTTTCTAAAAAAACCACCTCTCTGTGCACTTCTTTTGCTCCTTACAACCAGTATTTCAAAACAGAAAAGTCTCTGGAGGTACAGAAGAGTGAAAGGAAATGCCATTTTGTAGCCCCAACGAGCTTTGATGAAATGCTGCACAAGTAGCTCAGCTGTACTAAACTGTGTCAGTAAAGCTGAAGAAGCAGTCTATTAAAGGTAGAACTGGGCATTAAAGAGGAATGTGTATCCTTCCCACCACAGAATTTCCTCAAAGATGAAGCCCATGTTTACCTTGCAGTGACCAATTACAAAACATGGCGTAGTAGAGTCATAGAATTTTGACCCAACTTCAGGAGGCAGTGGAAGACAGGAGGGCCTGGCGTGCTCTGGTCCATGGGGTCACGAAGAGTCGGACACGACTAAACGACTAAACAACAACAGAGTCATAGAATAATGGAGTTGGAAGAGACCTATAAGGCCATTGAGTCCAACCCCCCTGCTCAGTGTAGGAATACAAATCAAAGGATATCTGCCAGGTGGTTGTGTAAATTTCTCTTGAATGCCTCCAGTGTTGGAGCACTCAACACCTCTCAAGGTCATTGGTTCCATTGCCATACTACTCTAACAGTTAAGACGTTTTTCCTGATATTCAAAATCTGTTTTTTTGTAACTTGAGCCCATTATTATGTGTCCTCTACTCTGGAATGATTGAGAACAGATTCTGCTCTTCCTCTGTATCACAACTTTGAACAGTGCTTTCGAATCCCCTCAGAATGATTAATGCAAAATCTGGAGGTGCAGGAATTCATTTGCAATGACAAATAAACATATTTCACTGTACGAGGGACCATCTCTTCTAAAAAAAAAACATGCTACTGTAGGTTTATTATCTAATTCAACCTTGAAATCTCTTTATTGCCAAAATAAGTTGAATGAAGACACAGAACAACTTTATCAATTCATGGCTTTTTAACAGTTTCTACTGTATTCCCAATTTATAAAGGTTGGGGCTCAATTCTTTATAATGTATAATATAATATATAATTTATATGGCACCATGAAAACTGGCATCTCAGATGGCAGATGTTGGTGACGGGCACAAAATAGTGGGAATATGTCGGAGAACAGCTATGAGTGCCAGGCAGACTGCCCTAGCCACCTACTGTGTTTTCCCAAAAATAAGACAGGGTCTTACATTAATTTTTGCTCCAAAAAAAACGCATTAGGGCTTATTTTCAGGGGATTTTTTTTTCATGTACAACAATCTACATTTATTCAAATACAGTCATGTCATCTTCTGGTTGCTGCACACGGATGGAGGGCGGGGTTTCATTTAACTGGGGCTTATTTTGGGGGTAGGGCTTATATTATGAGCATCCTGAAAAATCATGCTAGGGCTTATTCTTGGGTTAGGTCTTATTTTCAGGGAAATGGTATTAGCTAGCTTGCTACCTTCAAATGCTTTGCAAGATGCTGTCCAGCCACCATTGTTAAAGTAAAATTCCTTAGGAAGAACCGGGGGAGAGGGTTACTATCTAGTACTTTGTCTTGACTCAAGTAGCAAAATGTGTTGAGCTCATTTTTATTGGAGTGCAGTAGCGAGGGACTGGGTAGTCCTGGGATCCGTGCTCATTGATAGCTGAAAAAAAGCCGTTTTCTTTGTAGATCTGTGTTGCAAGTGGCTGGGATCTGACCAGCAGAGGGACTGCTCGGCTTTAATGTTCCAGCCACATATCCTGCACTATAAGCCACCAAATTCTGAAAAGTTTGTCCTGGCCTAGAAAATGCAGATTGTATTTCAGACACAATGCACTTGAAAGCAGTTACACCTCCTGAAGTATGAGTCTTGCTCAGAGCTTTGAAAAAAGTTACTTTTTGGACTGTACCTCCCAGAATCTCCGGCCAGCACAGCCAGTGGCATATTTATGGACAGGACTAACAGCCCAAAAGAACTAATTTTTACAAGCTCTGGTTCATATTGTAATGTGAATTAGTTTACAATATGAATTATGCCTTCTATTAGCCCTGCATAATTTATCTAGATCACTGATGCCATAGGATGTGGCGGTGGTGGTTACTAGGGATGCGTCATTCATTATTTCAATTTATTCTCTTTTATTTGAACCATTTCCCAGAATTCTCCAAGAATTCCCCAGGAAGAAATCTGGGAATTCCAGGCCACAGACCCACAGCAGCAGACCTGTACAGATACCTGCATTTTACTCACCTGCACCAGGCCTATCTCGGAGGCTGCACAGCTCTTTGCTTCCTGTTGGTAATGTACAAAAAAGAGAAACTGCCATGGTGCTTCCTGGGAGTCATAGTTTCACTGCCCTTTAACCTCTATAGAGAGCAGTGCCTGAAGAATTATGACTACAAATGTTGAGGCAACTTCCTGTTTTGTTCACTACCAATAGGAAACAAGCCTAGACCTAGGCCACAGGTTTGTCATGGCTTTCCTCCCAAGAAGCAGGAGTCTTTTAATTTCGTGGCTGCTGTCACCATCTGCAGTGATCATGGAGCCCAAGAAAGTAAAATCTGTCACTGCCTCCATATCTTCCCCTTCTATTTGCCAGGAGGTGATGGGACCAGTGGCCATGATCTTAGTTTTTTTGATGTTGAGCTTCAGACCATTTTTGCGCTCTCCTCTTTCACCCTCATTAGGAGGTTCTTTAATTCCTCCTCACTTTCTGCCATCAGAGTGGTATCATCTGCATATCTGAGGTTGTTGATATTTCTTCCAGCAATCTTAATTCCGGCTTGGGATTCCTCCAGTCCAGCCTTTCGCATGATGTATTCTGCATATAAGTTAAATAAGCAGGGAGACAATATACAGCCTTGTCGTACTCCTTTCCCAATTTTGAACCAATCAGTTGTTCCATTTCCAGTTCTAACTGTTGCTTCCTGTCCCACATAGAGATTTCTCAGTAGATAGATAAGGTGGTCAGGCACTCCCATTTCTTTAAGAACTTGCCATAGTTTGCTGTGGTCCACACAGTCAAAGGCTTTTGCGTAGTCAATGAAGCAGAAGTAGATGTTTTTCTGGAACTCTCTGGCTTTCTCCATAATCCAGCGCATGTTAGCAATTTGGT
This sequence comes from Intellagama lesueurii, assembly GCA_037013535.1. Taxonomy (NCBI): domain Eukaryota; kingdom Metazoa; phylum Chordata; class Lepidosauria; order Squamata; family Agamidae; genus Intellagama; species Intellagama lesueurii. The sequence continues at coordinate 9,200,195 of JBAJHW010000011.1, read as the reverse complement.
CCCTAGTTCCTCTGCCCTTTCGAAATCCAGCATGTACTTCTGGGAGTTCTCAGTCCGCAAACTGCTGAAGCCTGCCTTGGAGGATTTTGAGCATAACCTTGCTAGCGTGTGAAATGAGTGCAATTGTTTGGTAGTTGGAGCATTCTTTGGCACTGCCCTTCTTTGGGATTGGGATGTAGACTGATGTTTTCCAATCCTCTGGCCACTGCTGAGTTTTCCAAACTTGCTGGCATATTGAGTGTAGCACCTTAACAGCGTCATCTTTTAAGATTTTAAATAGTTCAACTGGAATGCCATCACCTCCACTGGCCTTGTTGTTAGCCATGCTTTCTAAGGCCCACTTGACTTCACTCTCCAGGATGTCTGGCTCAAGGTCAGCAACCACACTATCTGGGTTGTCTGGGACATCCAGATTTTTCTGGTATAATTTCTTTGTGTATTCTTGCCACCTCTTTTTGATGTCTTCTGCTTCTGTAAGGTCCCTACCATTTTTGTCCGTTATCATGTCCATCTTTGCACAAAATGTTCCTTTAATATCTCCAATTTTCTTGAACAGATCTCTAGTTTTTCCCTTTCTATTATTTTCCTCTCTTTCTTTGCACTGTTCATTTAAGAAGGCCCTCTTGTCTTTCCTTGCTATTCTTTGGAAGTCCGCATTCCATTTTCTGTAACTTTCCCTATCTCCCTTGCATTTGGTTTCCCTTCTCTTCTCTGCTATTTGTAAGGCCTCGTTGGACAGCCACTTTGCTTTCTTGCATTTCCTTTTCTTTGGGATGGTTTTTGTTGCTGCCTCCTGTACAATGTTACGAGCCTCCATCCATAGTTCTTCAGGCACTCTGTCCACCAAGTCTAGTTCCTTAAATCTGTTCTTCACTTCCACTGTGTATTCAAAAGGGATTTGGTTTAGATTATACCTGACTAGCCCAGTGGTTTTTCCTACTTTCTTCAGCTTAAGCTTGAATTTTGCTATAAGAAGCTGATGATCAGAGCCACAATCAGCTCCAGGTCTTGTTTTTGCTGACTGTATAGAGCTTCTCCATCTTTGGCTGCAGAGAATATAATCAATCTGATTTCGGTATTGCCCATTTGGTGATGTCCATGCGTAGAGTCGCCTCTTGTGTTGTTGGAAAAGAGTGTTTTCCAATAACACATTTAGAGAGGGTATATTTTATTTTTGTATTTCCAGCCCTGCCTTTGGAGTGCATATTTGTCACTTGGGACAGTTTGCAAAAGTTATGATTATAACAACATCATCTGAATACAGTAGAGGTAGGCAGAATTGAATAAAACCAGATTTCAACTGGAACATCATAGGATGTTTCAGTGAATAATAGTATCTGTTTCTTTTTTTCAACATAAGATTAATAATAGAATTACAGTGTAGGTTGTATGTGACATTTCTTGGCAGAGCCATAGTCCTTAAGCCTTTATAAATAAATAAAGGTTTGAAAAATCTTTAAAAATTCCGACTGTTATGTTATGTTCCTGGCAGAGCAAGAAGAACCTCTCCAGCAGATCATAGCAGGTATATGCAAATATGTTTCTTTCTGTATCCTATACACAAGGATACCTTCTTTAAAATCTACCTAAAAGAAGGAAACCTTTAAAAAGGATATCTTTAAAGAACTCTTCTGTAGCATGGGCTTCTCCAGATGTTTTGGGCTGCACATTCCATCACTCTGAGTCTTCACCTTGCTCGTGGGGCAGATGGGAATTGGAGCCCAAGAACTTTTGGAGGGCCAGAGTCTTCCCATGTCTGATGTAGCTTACAAGTCTCTTCCCTTCCTTGTTCGGCTAAGCAGCGAAGATACTGACTTTTTTCTTCTTCCCTTCTGACAGCATGATTTCTCACTGGAGAAGAAGGTGCTCTACTGGGTAGAATCTGCCTCTCAGCAAGAAACACCCTGGTATAAAGTCACGGCCGATGTCGTCCCAACGGCTCCGCCTTGCTGGCTTCTGCTGGTGGACTCTAAAGAAAACTTTACGGACAGCGACAAGGCAACGAGCAGTAAAGGCAAGGATCTGACACTGATCCAGAGATGTGTGAACCTGGTCACTGCAGCAGAGAGGTTTAGCTGTATCAAGAACACCGGCCATCTCGCGGAAAAGCTGAACGAGGACCACATCCCTGAGGAGCAGGAAGGCTCCGAGGGCGAGTCCTCTTCCTCCAGCCCTTCTGCAGAAAGGGATGAAAAAGAGGAAGAATCCACATCCAATGACATCCAGCACCTTCCGAGAGCTTTGCCCCATTTCCTGAGTCTTCCCCAGTGCAGACCAAAGACGTCCCCAGGGCTCAGGGAGAACGACTGCCCGAAGCCAGCTCTGCTCAAAGAGAGGCGCTCCATGTTTTTATTTAATAATATGAAGAACGAGCTGGAAGGAGCCAAGAAAAAGCTGGCGGCTTTCATGCACCCTTTGCACCATACCGCGGCGGATCACACCTTGGCTTCCAGAGCTTTCTCCCTCCACCAGCGCTCCCGGAGCAGCAGGAATCTGAGATACGGGCCTTCCTCCACAACGTCCCTGATGGGAACTCTCACCCCGACACCACCGCCCACCCCTGGCTGTAGCCCAAGGCCACTGACCGCTGCTGGGTTCGTTCCTCCAATCCAGAGGCACAAGCCCACAGTTGCGGTAAGAAACTTCTCTCCTTGCTTGCTTTGTTTAGGGATGCAGAGAGGCAAATTAAATTACGCCGTCTAGCCAGAATATCTACATTGATTTGGGTATATCCAGGCATATCTCTTGATTTCTCCAAACCTGATCAGTTACAGCCAAGACGCGTGAACTAATTCCACTGTAAAACATTGGCCAAACGCCAGTGCCTAAAGACCTGCAGTTCCTGGGTCTAAATTTCGACCCCAATTGCATTGCATTAAAGATCAACAGCATCCTTGTCGTTTCAGCCCACGGGTTTCAGGAACTGTAGTGTCATGTACTTGCTGAAAACTCTTATCAGTGATTAAACAGTGTTTTTGTTTCTTCAAAGGGATAACTGTTAATAGTTAGCCTGGATTGAATCTGCAGTGTAAATACTGGGGCGGTTCACTGAAGCAAACTGCAGCAGTAAGAGTATGTGTTGAGCTGATTGCTACAGGTTTCTACTAAGCCATACGACAAGACCATCACGTGGGACAGTTCTTTGTGGGGCTGTATTACTTCAAACCCTGAAAGCAGGGTGGTGGGGTTGGGGGTGGACCAGAATGTTTTAAGTGTAAATAAATAGTAGGTCATCTGTTCCTTTCTGTGGCCACAACCCTATTATTAAAAATTGCAAGAGGAGAGTTGTGGAAAAAGAGTTTGTGGTTTGTTAGCTAGCCATCATATGATTTATTGTGCAATTCAAGGACAACAAAGTGCATCGCATACAGCGGGCAAAATGTCTCCTACCCCTCGTGCAGGTTCCCGAAGGCAATCATGTCGTCCAAAAAGATTCTGGACCATGTAGCTTTTGATTTCCAATTTCCTTCTATTTTTCATTCTAAAGAAAATGATTGTATTCCTTAAAACCCTTCCACCCTGAACAATCTCAGAACTGTCACCAGGGTACTAAATCCAACTGTTAGTTCCAGCAGAAGTAGACTCATTAGGTCAATTATATTTTACATAAGTATTGATTTAAGAAGTTCCATGGATTAAAGAGATCTGCTGTAGTTAGGACTACTGACTGATTTAGCCCTTGCTATTTATTTGATATCCCAAACATATTATTCAGGAAAACAGAAGATGGAATATCTCATTAAACTTCCTGCATATAGAAAACAGACCTGCTAGGGAGAAAATTAGATGAGAACTCATTGCCTGGCATGATAGTTTTTGATGTTCAGGAGAGTTCCCCCCCAAGTACAGAAAGCATCCTAAAATAAAAGTGGTCTGGTACAGGCATACAGGTGCTTCACCCCCAAAATGGAAAACTGGAGAGAGGGAGCAGTGTACCTCGTAATGGTTCTTCTATAAATCAGCTGGAGTTGCCTATTTAATCTTCTTATTTTAAGTACTCAAGTTTGTGGTCTCTGCTGTTGTCATACCATCTTGTGGCTATCGCCTTGGAAACAAAATAAGCTCTGCTCCAAGCAAGGATCACTCAAATGGAACCAAAGAAAACCAAAGGAGAATGGTTCCATGTATGGGGATTTTTCCTAGCTTGTTCTGTGCTCTGTCTACATTCATTTACATACGATGAGGATTTAAGGCGGGGGGGGGGGAATGCAGAATCTACAGTTCGCACATGTGTTTCAGAGCAGAATAATAACCCAGTTGTGACGGTGCCTGCAAATGAACCAACACGTTCAGCTCTCTGTTTATTTTGCTTTGTTTTGTTTTATTTTTCTAGTCACTCAGCCCTTATTCCTGTCTCCCGCCCACGCCCAGGATGCAAGGAACTCATGATTCTCACCGAACGTGCCCTGATTCGACAGCTGACCTGCTCTCGGCCCTCAGCCAAGAGGAGCGTGACCTCATTGAGCCCGTTTTAGCCTTGGGTTATCCGATACGCCGGGCGATCCTCGCTCTGCAAAAGACCGGGAGGCAGAGCTTGGGGCAGGTCAGGAGAGGCGGCCTCTCTTCTCTTGTAGATCCGGGGAAATGAGTTGATCCGTACCATGGCGATTCTGCCCCTTAAGCTGGTGTTTTCTATCTGTCTCTTCATCTCTGTCTTGATCTATATGGAGACAGATCAATGGATGAATATGCTACTTTCCCCCCCAAAACTGCGATTCAAAGCAGTTCACAGGAAAGATAAATGTTGAATTCAGACTACATCTGTCAGTCACTGGCTATTCATGAGTGTTAAGTCACAGGTGAGAAGCAGGAATGGGAAATGCTAAGGGGTGGGGGGTTTACCCAGTGTGTAGGGGTACATTGTGTGGTGTACCGGACAGAGCGATGGACTAGGACTCAGGAGATCTGGGTTGGAATCCCCACTCAGCCATGGAAACTCACAGGGGGAGTGGAACTGGTAAAGCCACTCCTTAAATATCTCACTTACCTTGAAAGCCCTATTAGGGTTGGCATAAGTTGGTTCCAGCTTTTTGGCACATAACTAACTAACTGATCTAGTGAGATAGAGTAATGAGCTAGGGCTCAGAAGATGTGGCTTTGACTCCTCACTTGGCTATAGCAACTCATGGGGTTTTGGTGGTACCACATTGGTAAAACCACTCCTTAAATATCTTATTTACCTTGAAAACCCCATTAGGGTCACTGTAAGTCAGATGTGACTTGACAGCACATCACACACACACACACAACTTTAGGACTACACCTCCTAGACTATCTCAGGCAGTATTTATGCAAAATTATGCATACATGTACACCTCACACACCTGCACAGAGAGGATTCCACTTTTTGCTGATGGGTATGAGCTATTTTGTTATAGTTTTATTAGGTGAGTGGGGACATGATCCCCCAGACTTAAAATCTTCCTGAAGCAACCCTGATGAGGAGTCCCATTATCAGCACTGGAAAAGAAAAGCAACTTTTTTGTACCACATTTCCCAGAGTCTTCCAAATCCTCTGGAAGTTGTACTCTAGTAATAATAATAATCATTATTATTATTATTACTAGAGATGGGCACTTCATGTTTGTTTCCCCAGGCACTGCACTGCGGAGGCAGGATAGGGAGTCTCCCTGCTCAGCCGTTGAGTGGTCGGCTGCACAGGGAGGCGGGGAAAAGCCGGCCAGCCTGCTTCTGCAATTGGCGTGATAACGACGACGATGGAGCCGAGTGCCACATGGAGCCCAGTAAGTGTCCCAGCCGGTTCTTGGGGGCGAGATTGGGGAGGACTGGGCCACCACGGCACGCAGTGGGGAAACGAATACGAAGTGCCCATTTCGAATTATTATTATTACCATTTGTCTACCCAATGCAGGCCTTTCTTTGGGAGCCTTTGAAACATTGTGAGGCATTCTTTCTCCCTGCATAGACAGGTTTCAGATTCTCAGTTTGTACATAATCTTGATAGTGATATCTTGATATCTTTCTCCATGAAGCTTGGAATTTTGCTTTTCCTCCCCACACCCATTGTTGAAAGTCTTGATTCCATCTCTGATTTATTTAGTGTTCAAGGCTAAAATTTGAGCTCTGCAGCCTAGTGGAGTCAGGTAAATCTGGCTTCATGGGGACAGTGAAACCCAACTAAACTCCACTCCGGGTTTTCATTTGTAAGAACTGTCTAGGAGCTATCCAAGGTCCTGAACACCCCCAAGAGGTTCAACACCCTGGACTACTCTTTTAAAGTTCAGGCTAATGGCTGGTGTGGATACACACACTGCCACTCTGCAAACGTGGAGTCATCAGCTTCCACTGTCCTGAATTCTACTTTGATTTATTATTAGGCTTATACTCCAAGTAAACGGAGATGCACCCACTTAAATTTCACTTGGCCAATGGATTTTGCTTATGCCTCACAATAACTACACAAATTAATCATGGACAGCAATCTGCCCCAGTAATGTCAGAAATAATAATGAGAGAGAGGAGATATTTTGCCCACATCCATCGGCATGGTTTTCCCTTCTCTATTTTTATACTCACAATAACCCCATGAGGGATGTTAGGCTGAGAGATGGTGAACAGTGGAAGGCGGGTGTGGGAAAACTGCTGTCTGTGGTTGATGGGCTGCTTCTGAGGGCTTCGTGCCACCCCCAAGACTCCTCAGGACCCCAGAGAGCTCAGCTAGTCACTTCCAGATGTCAAAAGAAGGATTTTAAAGCCTTTTAAAGGAATGAAGATTCAGTATAAAGGGCAAATCTTCCCCCCGCCCAAGGCTTCTGAGGGAACCATTTGCACTTCTGAGGTTCAATTCCCCCCCAGAATATTTGGGGACATGCCAAGGTGTGTGTGTGAGAGACCCTCCCCTCCCAGGCCTTTGTTTTATGTGCCTTCAAGTCGGCACTAATAGGGCTTTCAAGGTGAGTGAGATATTCGAGGAATCGTTTTACCAGTTCCACTCCTCCAGTGAGTTTCCATGGCTGAACGGGGATTCAAACCCTGGTCTCCAGAATCCTATGCCATCACTCTATCCACTACACCACACTGGGTATCCCTCCAAGGACTGGAGAGGGGGGAATATATACCCTGAACCATTAGACATGGTTCATCCGTGGTCTAAGTTGACCCAATGAGCTTCACAACTGTGTGGGGCTTTCTGAACCTGGTTCTCCCTCAGTCTGAGCCCAGCACTCTGATTACTACGGTGCTCTGGCTGCCACACTAATCATTCTGATCTATTGACTTAAAAACAACAACAACAAAAACAGCTTTCAGACGTGGTGTTTTTGCTCTTTTCAGGCGGACATTCAGTGCTGTGGGTTGTATTGGCCGGGCTAAAGAGAGGTGTGTGGGGTGGATAGTCCAGATTCAGAAGTGATGTCCTTCTGAGGAGGTGTTGCTAACGGTGTCTTCCCTCTGGCTCTTCCGCTTTCCCCGAACAGTTCCTCAGTTACCTCAGTGCCTGTGATAAACTTCTGAAACAAGGTTACGAAGAGGCACAAGTGGAGGAAGCCATGGAAATGTTCCAGAACTCAGAGAAAAAGGTCAGAGTTAGAATCTCGCCTCTTCTGAGGAATTATTATTGCTTTTGCTTGCTATGAAAGGTGAGTGGAAGAAGACTTGGCGTGCTTTCCTGTATCTTGGTGGAATGAGGAAGACAAATCTGAGGCGCACCAGCGCTGGGAGAGGAAAAAAAAAGTTTGGTTTTTGTTTGTGATGTGGCTTAATGCCTGACACCCATCTCCACCCATTCCCAGCTAGCATCACAGCACACTGGTTCAGAAGGGAAGTGTCTGTGTTTCTTGTATCAAATGGCACAGTGGTCCCAAATACATTTACCCACTGGGTCCTTCCTCAACTCCAGTCTCCTCCCCTTGCTCGTGATGTCCCTTGAGCCATTTGAAGCAAGGCAGAGAGTGAAGTACCAGCCTTGCCACTCATGAGCCTTCTTGTTATCCGAGCCCAGGCAGCAGTGGTGCTGGCCCTTCCCAAATTTTGTCTGCCCAGCCTCTGTGACATCACAAAGACCTGGCCCTTGGTCTCAGGTTCTGGCCCTGAAATCCCAATATGGGGCGTTGGCTGACCAGGTAAGCCCGTTTCTATAAACTGAGAAAGAAAAAGACCTGTCCCCCCAAAGCCTGCAATCAAAATTTATGTCTTTAAATATTTCTTATTTTAATAAATTGGAAATAAATTTATAATACATAATAAAAAAGTTTCTATTCTGGAATAAGGGAGACCAGGTACACTGAAGCTGCCGGATGCACACAGGGTCACCTGGTCACAGTTTTCCCTGCTCAAGGCAGAGGCACTGCAATTCTGTTAAAATTATAAAAATCCATTTTATATAGCATTTGTACATATAAATAGGCTAGTGATCTCTTCTGTCCATATTTTTGGAGATATATACTAAGTGGCTACCTTACCTGTCCAGGTGTGACTACCTGTGGATGTGAATTCTCTGTTCCCCTCCTTTGGGTTCTTGACCTTAAAATCAGACTTGAATGGGAAAGCCTTTCAAACAGAGGACTGCCCTCTGGAAGCCCGTGCAATAGAGGTTACATGGCCACCCTTGATTAGAAGGAAATGAAACAGGTTGTCCTTTGTAGGTAGATGTTCCAGATCACAAGGGGCAGTCACTTGTAGAGGATCCTTCACTGCGAAGGCAGTCAGAGCATAGGCAGCATGAAAGCCATGACACATGAAGCGGAAATAACTTAGAACACATTTGTAGGGCTTGACTGTATAGTAGAGCAATACAAGGCTGATACATAACTTGTGTAGCTTTCTAAGATGAACCTTCAAACACATCAGTAAGCCACTGATGGTGCAAAACCTGCAGCACTCCAGGTGATGCTAGACTCCATATTCCATCAGCCCCAGAAAGGAAGGGGAGTCATTCGGGGTGATGTAACCTGAAGTGTGACAGCACCCAGACAGCACTGGCTGCCCATGGCGGCTGCTGTAAACTCTTTCATTCTATCCTCAGAACTATCTCTTTTCTCCAATTCCTTAGGTTCTTCTTGGTCCCTTCAAAGCAAGGACAGGAATGCTCTAGGTGTTCTCCTGCTTCACTTAAAAATATAATTAAATGCTTCCGCCCCTTTTTCCCTTGCAGGCAGCAGAATTCCTTCATCTCTTAGCGCAGTTCCATGACATGGGCTTCCAGCAAGCTGACATCAAAGAAGTCCTCCTGCTGTGCGAGAACCACAGAGACAGGGCCCTGGAGGAGCTCATGACACGGACCCAGTGAGTCCTCTCCTGACAGACGCCAAGGAGGAGCCCATTTTGACCTCTAAGAAGAGGCCCAGCTTGCCACCGTCTGCTCCAAAACGGGCACCGAAGACTTCAAGGCTAGAATCACAAGTTTGTCAGGTCTCAAGCTTTGGCCCAGAGGCTCGGGTTGGGGATCCGTCCTCCAGATCTCAGGATTTGGCCCTGAAATCTTAGGGAATGGAATGTTGCCAAGAGGGCAACCGTGCACTTTGGGAGCTCATGCTCATAGCTTCAGGACATGCCATTTAGACATGCTCAGAAGCATCCTTGTCTTTTGATTGGCTGAAATCCAGAAGAAAGTTGCGATTGCAGTAGACCTATTGACTCTGTGGAGATTTGGTGAGTCAGTCCCTCCAGATGTTCCACTGATTCAATGGGCCTGCTGTAGTTGCAATTTTCTACTGGATTTCATCCGTGATTATGCATGCTCTAGAACTGTTGCTACTACTAGAATCCACACATTGGCCTTTAAATTTATTATTGAGTCTCCACATTGTCTGTTTCTTTCTCTCTCTCTCTCTCTCTCTCTCTCACACACACACACACACACACACACACACACGCACAAACACTACCTATTTGGCAATTATTGATCCATTCCTATAATCACACAAAAGCTTCCCCACCAGTTCTCAGTCTTTGGCCTTGAAAACTCAGGTATGGGATGCCACTGAGTGCAGACCTGACAACCATAGATCCAGAGATGGCCTAAACCTGCCAGCAGCCTAGGGATAGAAGTTTACCCCATCATGGTAAAGTCCTCCCCCCAGAAAATACACATTACATAAATAGATAGGGTCGGCTGCAACCCTGTCCTACGTGGTCTGTGTTTTACTGATCTGTCTGCAAACGGATCTGTGGCGCATGTAAATAGAATCAGGCGCCAGCAGCTGGTGATATAAGTGCAGCACTCAGTTTGATGTCACTTTAACTGCCATCACTAAAGAATCCTGAAATCTGCAGCTTTTTGAGGTTCTTAGAAGTTCTCCTTCTCTTAGAGGTTCTCTTGTAGACAGCAATACGTAGCTCCCTTCCCTGAGATCGGAGCAGAGGAGTCTTAAGTACCTTGCCAAACTGCAATTCCTACGATTCTTTAGTATGCGGTAAAGGTGCTGTGCTATCTGTACGGTGCAGATACACCTGCAGGAAACTCCCATAAATATGGGACTGGTGGTATTGGCAAATATATCATTGTTGTTCATTTTAATATCACGAGCATAGTACTGACCTAGTTTGATTGGGAATTGGGCTTTTAATGACCCTTGGGGAAACCTATATAAGAGTGGTCGTTCGACCAGATAGGCGGGGTAAAAATGCAATAAATAAATAAATAAATAAATAAATAAATAAATATAATCCTGAGTGTTAGTGGAACCAGGGCTGGATGGAAACCAAGCACAGTAGGTTTTGTCACAGGTTTGCTGAAATGCCACACCCCTTTCTCCGATGTATTTATTTATTTAATTGCTGGTTAGTTAATTAAATAAATTCCAGGGACAGAAGACTCCCTGGAAAAGACCCTGATGTTGGGAAAGTGTGAAGGCAAGAGGAGAAGGGGACGACAGAGGACGAGATGGATGGACAGAGTCATTGAAGCTACCAACATGAATTTGACCCAACTCCGGGAGGCAGTGGAAGACAGGAGGGCCTGGCGTGCTCTGGTCCATGGGGTCCCGAAGAGTCGGACACGACTTAACGACTAAACAACAAAGTTAATTACCCTGCCTTTCCTCCAGTGAGTTCGAGGCAGTAAATATGACTCCTCTCCTTCCCAATTTGGCCGCACAATAACGCCGTGAGGGAGGTCAGACGGAGAGATAAAATGAGTGGCCCAAGGCCACCTAGTAAGTTTTCTGGCTGAACCTCCCAAATCTGAAGCCAACTCAGTAACCACTGTACCATGTGGGCTCTCAGTGGTGGAAAGGGCTCTCCATGTAGGAAAGCAACTTCAAGTGCCAATGGCGTGGGAAAACAAGCCTGTCTTCTAGTCCAGCATTCTGTTCACACGATGGCCAACCAGCTGCCAATGGGAAGCCCGCAAACAGCACAACGGCAGCCTTTCCCTTGGACGACTCCACAACTGGGAGATAAAGCACACTGTTTCTGGCGACTCATATATCCACAATGACGACGGGTAGCCATTGATAGTCCCAGCCTCCCGTGAATTTGCTCTTTAAAAGCTGGCTGCCATCTCTTGGAAATTACTTGTGGGAACATACAAACAGGATCACTGAAGCATTCCTCTCCCAGATCTTTGCCCGGCACCCAGATACATCCCATAGGCCCTTCACCCACACAAATCTGGCTAGGAAATCGGACTTAATGATTATATGGGGAATGAAAGTCCTAAACCAAGTGCACATTGTATGGACAGCTTTCTCTTCCCAACCTGCAGAACCAGTTCTTAATTGTTTCTCCCCTCCCATCATAAATGAGAAAGGGCAATCTGTCCTCTTGCTACCAGTGTATCTATTGCTGCCTAATAAAAAAGGATTTGTGACTGAGATTAAATGGGACAGGGGAAAACAAATATCATACTCTACTGAATGTAACAGGAGAAAACGAGCCTCTTTCGTGCTTGATACATCATGTTCCCCCCCCCCCCCCAAGAATAAATCGTTATGTGCTTGTAGCTAGTATGCATAAACTCTTAGTTCTGTGAAAGATGTGGCATCAGTGCTTCTTATTTACTGCCCTGCTTTCTGATTATCAAATAAAGAGACAATACAGAGGTGACCGCATGTATTCACCTTATTTTGGTTCTTTATTTTAAAATAAACTTCTGGAGCCAAAGATTTGTCCTGGTTTTCCATGCCATAGTGCTGTATATTTGGCTGTTGAAATGAAGGCTGCGAATCAGTAGATTAGTCAATAAACACCTGAGCTGATTGATCAGGGGAAGAACATTTAGGTTACAATGCTAAGGGCAAAGGCTTCGTGTCCTTTAAAACAATATCTTGGTTCTGGTTTGATATGGAACTGAAAAAGCAAAAAACTAAAGATGACCTTCTCCCCCCCTCCTAATAACCAGCAGAATGTCTATGAATTAAACCACGGCACAGTTTAAAACTCCTGCATTACAGACTGTGTAGAATGACGGGTGCTCATTAAAACAGTACCCTCTGGATGACGTTGAAAACCATTGCATGCAAAAATAAACAAAACTTTTTTTTCCATGAATCCCAGTGCTGCAAATTTAGCCTCAGACCTGATTCAGTCTGTGCTTATTAAGAAGACACTAATTTTCCTAACAAAGATTCTATTTATAGACTGTCCTCAAGTTGAACTGCTGGGAACGTAAATCCAGCAAACATGAAGAGCTTGGAAAAGCTGCTTTTGATCTGCGCTTCCCAGAATCCCACAGGGACAGGGGCCGCCAGTCAGACTGGCAAAGGGTTTCGGGGAACGGCAACCCAAAAGAGTCACTTTTCCACACTCTTACGTGTGTACATGCACACAGCTTTCTTACAATGCTGCAGGGTATTGAGGTTGCTAATTAAAGTCATAATTCTTGGAGAAGAACCTAACACATTATATAGACAAATGTTGTATAAGTACCATTGAATTCAGCAGGACCCATACATGCTTAACTTCCTCTGGGTGATGCATTCTTAAAAAAAAAAAGACAGATAAAAATGCAATTGGTTTGCAGGCATTTAATGAACATGTTCACACTTCCATTGCTCCATCTGTCTGCTTGAAACACCCTGTCCTCTAGAAGCTGTTTGCTATATCAGTGCTTGGGAGGTCTCTGTGCTAGAAACAGGCAGCCCTTTGTCCTTTTTAGCCTTCAGTGAAGGAGAAGCAGGACTATCGCAAAAGGTGTGCGTCTGATTGTACCAGAAAGGGCTCCTTTGCCAGGCCTGCTTACAGTGACCCTTCATTCCATCACAGAATGGCTTCAGCCTGGCCCCTCACAGTGGTAGCCCCACTGCTGAACCAAAGGAGGTCCAGACGGGTCAGACTGGAGCACTATTCCCTGCATGTCATGTGATCCCTAGGAAATAGCTTGCACTGGGCTGTGCCACGAGAAGTCCACAATGCAAGCTCTATGCCCATGTAATCGCACCCTAAGGTAACTTCCTTCATCAAAATAAGACAAGAAAAGGGTAGATTTCTCTTCCGTTCTCTTAGGGGTAGAACTAAAGGACCATAACCAACCCACCTGACTAGGAACTTGAGCAGCCAAGAAGTTCTACGCCTTCACATATCCCACAATAAGTTCTTTCTCTTGACTACAGAAGTTCCCCCAGGAGGGATGGGTCAATCTATCAGTCCGCCTTTCTCCCCTTGTTTGAATATTTTACAATTTCAAATTATTCCCATCAGATTTACAAAAACAATGTGCAAATTTTTGCAAAGTTGTTGGAGGGGAAAAAAATAAGTACAATGAAATTTTCTCCCCATCCCCTACCTCTTGGGCATCACTGATGTTTTGTTAAGGACAGGGTCCTCCTACATTCCAGCTGGCGTTGGCTGGTACCCCTCAAGAATGCTGGAGTAACCGGAAAATGGGTACAGAGAAAACATTTTGCTCAAGTCACGTTAAACCCAAAGTCCAATGACAGTAGTAAGAGAATGGCAAGCTACTGTAACTTCTTTCACAATCCCTTAGCTATCCTCTGGAGTTTCTGTTATCTCAGAAGGTACAAGGAACATGGGTATAAAAATAATAATATTGGGTTATAGTAGGTCTGGAAAAAAAGGAAAGAAGAGTGACACATCCAGAATCCAAGTACAGTTAATTAGATATCACTGTTTGAGCGAAGCAAATGGTAGAAACTTGGAGATATCAGAGGGTCAAACTAGACAATAAATATAGAAGGTATCAAGAAGCAGTGCTCCTTTCGTTGAGTAAAGATTTCAGTCACATGTGTTTTTCTTTACTGCCATATCTTGCTTTCCAGCACGGGTTTGTACATGTGTGTATGACTGGCCATCGGAAGGTAAACATATACTTGATTTGCAAGTCTGATTGCACAGCCCTGAAATCTGTTAACGAAATCCTACCATCAGAGAGAGAGAGAGAAAAAATGTGCCAATCGCTAGGAATATGTAATCCTTTTCATGTCCAGTTTGACCCTATGTTGCAATGCTGTGGTCTGTCCTTGGAAGCCTGAGGAGGAGGTCTGTAATGAACCACTCCGCGGAAAGCCAGCTCGCTCTCTTTTGAACTTCCACGTGTTGTCCTCTACTGTATACATCAGGGTTAGCATCTTGTTAACCGTATAAACAGTGTCCCCTTTAATGACAGCCGTGAAAAGGGCTCCTTTGCTATTCATGTATTGCCCCGGTAAAGAAGTCCACTGCATTGTGGTGAGGTTGAAGCAGTCCATCATGCACCTCAAAAAATCATCAAAAGGCCCATTCCGCATGATGTAGAGATTATCCCGATGAGCCACCATGCAGTGGCCATAGCTTTGAGACCTGTTAAGAGTGGAGATGGGAAGCCACTCATCCTTCTCAGGGTCATACTTGTAGATGATGGTGGTGTCTAGAGGCTTCCACAGGCAAACAAAGATGCACCCCATCGCCTGGGCACAGGGTACAGCCGCTACTGCCTGGGGTAGGTCCGAAACAAAGCTCCACGTGTTGGTTGACATATCGAACTTCTCCACTGATTTCAGTGGGGTCTTCTCAAACTCCCCACCGATGGCATAAAGGTGACCTTCCTGGGCTGTGAGTGTGACATCGTAACGCAGCTGCTGGGGGCCGGGGAACTCACTCCAGCTGTTGGTTGCAGGGTCATAACAAAAACTGTGGTCCACAACTTGCTTGTTGTACCCATAGACGCCACCTACAATGTAAATCTTGTTATCCAGAGTTGTCATGCCAGCTAGGAAAGTGCTCGCAGCCAGGGGTAAGCAGGCCAGGGTCCTCCAGGTGTTGTTCTCCTCATCCAGGTAGCAAATGGTCCGTGAGAGATCCTCCAAGAACTCAAAAGTGGGTGTGTGAGCTCCCACCGCCACAAAGGTGCTGGGGATCAGGGACTCTACATAATCCAGAAGATCCGGAGAGAGACAATCCAGGTATTCCTCCAGTTCAGCATAACTGTCTCTTATGTACAACGCAGCTTTGTGGAAGAGGTCCAGAAGGCCAAACATGGCAGCCGCTTGGTACAAGAGGATGCAATTGTCAGAATTGATCGACGCAATCAGGTACTTGGCCATGGCTTTCACCTGCAAGAAAGAGGCACACTCTACCGCCTTAAGGTTCTCCTCACAGCTTAAGACAGGATGTTCCCTCTCCAGGATCTTCAACATGACGGAAAACCCTACGGCACTCAGATCCCTAAGGTGGATCTCTTTCTGTGTGCTCTCTCGCATTCCAGACTGGAACAGAGCACGGAAATATTCACTGTGCTCCACCAGAAGGGCTTTGTCCACAGAGAAAAAATCCTCTTCCACATGGATCCGGACTCTGTCCCCAAGTTCTGACTGCATGGTCCAGTTGAGGTTGGCCTTTTGCTCGTTTCTTGCACAAAACATCCACAGGAGTTTGGCAAACGTCAGAGGAGCCCCCTGAGAGACATGTCAGTGTGGTTCGCGTTCTTTCTGTCTCTCTTTCTGTATCTGCTCAAGAGGCGAAGAAGCTCCGAACTCTGCAATATAAATACCTTCTTCTAAAGATAGCAAGGCTGCGTGTGACACAGGCAGCCAGCCATGTGGCCAGCACCCGGATCTTTCCAAGGGCAATTTGCAAGCTGATATCGGCTGCATTTGTTCTCTCCCATGTGGAGAAGCAGCTTTTTTTAAAAAAAAGGGTCAAGAAGACCACAGAGCACAGGAGGTCACCTTTAGATGAAAGTCAACACCATCTGTGGAGAATGGCGCCGACGACCTCTAGAGGGCACTACAGGAAATGGATGAAAAGGAGCCAAAGAGCTTCGACTCTATCTGTGGTCCAGAAACTTGTCTCTTTCCAGAGCCGAAGTCCTGCCCCAGTGGTTTTCCAGCATTCTAACCTGTTCTCAGCTGCTAAGGGAACCCATAAGGAGGAACATAACAATATGGGAAGCTGTCTTATAGGGAGCCAGACCATTTGTCCATCTATCTAGCCCTCTATGGTCAACTCTGATGGGCAGCAGTGGTTTCATCTGGCAGAGATCCTGAGTATTCCCTGGTCGTCTCCAATCCTTATACCAACCAGTTCCAATCCTGTCATGCAAGACTGCCTGGATACGCTCAGGGCAACATGGAAGTGAATTTCCTAAGAAACAAAGATGGCTGGCAGTGGTTCCCAACTGTGGGTCCCCAGATGTTCTTGGACGAAAACTCCCAGAAATCTTCACCGCTAGCTGTGCTGGCCAGGATTCCTGGGAACTGGCAACCTTCATTGGCCAAAATCCTGTTGCTTAACTCACTCAAGATTAGACCCATTGAATTAACTGGGATTTAGTGAATCAACTCTGTAAGTTTCATTGATTCAAAAGGACCTATTCTAACTGTGACTTATGTCCCAGAGTAGCACCATTTAAATCAACAGCACTTATAGAGGCGTTTACTCACCAAATCCCCATAGATTCAGTTGGCCCACTCTAGTGCAATATACTACTCCAAGCACAAGGATCTTGTCCATTGGTTCAATTACAGTAGGATCACGGTTTCCATGAGGGATCGGTTCCAAACCCTCCCACCGTGGAGGCCAAAAAACCCATGGAAGTATTGAATGCTATACATTACATGGTCTTTGGCTTCCTCTAGTGGCCCATTCTAGTAAATACACCCTGGAAATACATATACTGTAGGATCCCCCTTATCCACGGGATCACTATCCACTGATTCACTTATCCATGGTCTGAAACTATTAAAAATATTTATTTTTAATAATAAAATTATATATTTCTAACAATGAAGTTACCATAACTGGACACTCAAGGGAGCCAGGTACCATGCTATGTATAGCGTTCATTCTTAAAATAGTGTTTGCTATAATCCACATTTTTCAGCATCCGTGGTGGGGCTTAGAACTGATTCCCCACAGATATGGGGGTCCTACGATAAATATAAGGGATGTGGTGGTGCTGCGGGTTAAACTGCAGAAGCCTGTGTGCTGCAAGGTCGGAAGACCAGCTCGAATCCACGCGACGGAGTGAGCTCCCGTCGCTTGTCCCACCTCCTGCCAACCTAGCAGTTTGAAAGCATGTAAAAATGCGAGTAGATAAATAGGTACCACCTCGGTGGGAAGGTCACGGCGTTCCGTGTCTAGTCGGGCTGGCCACGTGACCACGGAAACTGTCTACGGACAAAACGCTGGCTCTAC
The DNA here is from genome assembly GCA_037013535.1 of Intellagama lesueurii. Taxonomy (NCBI): domain Eukaryota; kingdom Metazoa; phylum Chordata; class Lepidosauria; order Squamata; family Agamidae; genus Intellagama; species Intellagama lesueurii. The sequence goes on along the minus strand of JBAJHW010000011.1, from coordinate 9,182,663 downwards.
GGCTTGGAAACGGGGATGAGCACCACGCCCTAGAGTCGGACATGACTGGACTAAATGTCAAGGGGGACCTTTACCTTTACCTTACTATAAATACGTATTTCTGGGGTTCTTTATTTAGTATTTTCAGGCAGCAGATAAGTGAATCAGCCGATACTGATCCCATGGATAGGGGAGTCCTTCTGTATTACCAGAAAGGAGAATCCTTTCCATTGATAGTCACCAAGTTACTTTGCTGCAGTCTGGCTTTTCTGTGCAATAGCAGTTACCAGTAGAGTAGAAAAACGCTGGGTTCACATGGGTGTTTTTGTGCTGTTATGTGCCTCCGGCCGCCACACCCCTACATTCTGCTTTTTGCACTAGCAGTCTTCTCTTTTCTTGTTTCTGTCTTTTTTCTGTGGTGTTGTCGGGCAAAGAACAAAGACCCACATCCGTCTGCTCTGTTCTTAAGGAAAGTTGCGTCTGCTCTTATGTGACAGGTTGCTGCTTTTTACGAGATGGTTTGTTGCTATTCTTTTATTACGGGTAGCCTGTTTTAAATTATAATTATTCTTCATTGGGGTTTAAATCTTTTATTGCGAACCATCTGGAAAGCTAAATAACAAATGATATTTGCACTGAAACGAAAAATTGGAAACAATTCCTTATTTTGGACTACAGCTCCTAGCGACCACACTGACTGGAAAATTTCAGGAGTTATCATCCAAAAAGCCATTTTTTCTAACTCTGAACATGATGATAGAGTAAAAGAATCTTCATACGGGGGGCCATTTTTCACCCATGGTCGTAAATGTCCCACCTAGATCGTTGTGTGTAGCACTTTGGTCATGTCTAGTCCTGTTCATTCTGCTGAGGGAGACCCGCACGACTCCCTCACAGGTTTGCCACGATGGCAGGCCCAGCTTCCCTGTTCAGAGATAGTCTTAATATCAGAAGGGACAAACGCCAGAAAATGGCAATGGTCTCCTTGCCTCCTTAAGAACGTTTCCAGGTTGGCCGGCCACAGTTACAATCAGAAATACAATGGCAAGTATCAACAAAAATAAACCCAGGGCATCAACAGCTGAAATCCAGTAGTAAGTCACAACTAAGTAGACCCATTGAATCAATGGAACTTACAGAGGAGTTGACTCAACAAATTGCTCGAATGGGCTTACTCCTGTTGCAACTTACTACTGAGTTGCAGCCCGTGAGACTTACATAAGCCTAGATGGAACAAGTCCCATTTGTTCCAAGAGTAGATTTAGTTTTTGGACTCATCCTCAGATTTAGCCCAGAATATTCACTTGCGTGACCCTTGTTGTACCCCTTTGGCAAGGTTGTCGCTCTGTTTGTAATCAAGCTTTAGTTTAAAAACCAGCCAACCAACAATTATACTATTGGGTTGAAACAGTTAAGAGAATGCATGCCAAAATGCTTCTGGGTTGCAGAATGGGTCCCCTCCCCAGTTAGGCAAGCTGAGGCGACTCCGGCCGCCGAGCAGCCCTTTCCCTTGAGGACAGCCAGGGTCTGTTTGGAAATGCCTCCCCTGTCAGGTCGGTGTTTTGTGCCCTGCATTCTCCTCCACAGGACTTCTCCTGCGGGCCTTGCTAACGGGCACGCAACCCGCTCCGTCCGCTTCCATCTTATGAAGCAAAATCCAAGTGGCTACAAGCAAGTGCACATTCTGTCGTCAGCTTCTCCTCCCCAGGGATTTCAGAGGAAGTGAGCAATGCTTTTTGTGACACTTAGTTCTTTGCACTGTGTTTATTTCTCCTTTTCCCATAACATGGCCTGCTTCAGACAGCTGTGTGGAAAAAGGACATGGCCTGGGCTTGGCAGGGCACATCTCTGCAAAGGGCAAGCGCCTGCATGTGTGTCCATGTGCGTGCCTGTGGTGTTCTCTTGCGTGGTGCTATGAGTTGGCATGACTGAGGAACTAGCTAGAGAGGTGCATTGGGTGGCGACACAGGAGAGGGCCTTCTCTGTCACTGCCCCGAGACTTTGGAACTCCCTCCCACAAGAGGCCAGGCTGGCTCCCTCTTGGTTGTCATTCTGCAAGCAGGCCAAGGCCTTTCTCTTCAGGCAGGCTTCTCCTCAGGGACTGGCTGCCTGGGTGGAGGTTTTTTTTTTTAAAATGGATGGTTGTGTCTTCCTGCTTTGAATCTGCTTTTGGTATTGCCTTTGTTTATCGTTTCTTAGAGTGGTATCTGTTTGATCCTTTTTAGTATTTGTAGACTTGCTGTTTTTAGCTTCAAAGGTTGTCTTCTAATGATGTAAGCCGCCTCGGGTCCTTTTTACGAAGGAAGGCGAGGTAGAAATGTTTTTAGAATAGGTGTGTGTAAAACAGGTGTTGGCTCTTCAGTACATCGGTCCTGATCCAACTTTCCTTTGTGACGTGGCTTTAAAGCCTAGGCAGCCACCTTCACCCCATCTGCAGCTGGCACCAGGACTCACCTGCTTGGCACAAAGGTGTTTCGATGTGTGTTGCCCTTGAGTAACACGGGTGCCCAAATGCGAGGAAGGTGGAGAGAACGGGCGCATTGGTGCCCTCAGTCCTGTCCTACGATTTGACCAAGGCTCGGAATGGAGTGCCTTGTGGCCATGACCACCGTCAGCTAGCCAAAAAGCCGTCTCGGCTCACCTCCACATCCTTGCCTGCCCTGATGCTGTGACATCACAAGGTCCTACATGGTTACTGCTGACTGGCAGCCCTACAAAGACTTGAGTCAACGAGCTGACTCCTTTCTGCCTTTTCTGTAGGTCCCAAGGAAAGCATAATTCTTTCAGATTTTTTCCCCTCAGCCAATCAGCCCCTGTAACATGTAATGAAGAAGGTAGGGGAGGATACCGAAAGCAACAAGTCTAGAAAAATATATGAAATCGGACGAAAACATATATACAGGTCTGTGCCAAGAGGGCAGTAAGTCGCTCCTGTTTAAGGGGTCCCTTGAGCATACCTTCTGTGATCTGGATTTGGTTCACCCTCAGTTTCCAGGCCAATCTTTGGTAGAAGAACCTCAGCCTTGCCTAAAATTGTTCTGCGCTTCTCCCCAAAAGGCCCTCTTTCAAGACCGTTGCCAGGAAAACAAGTCAGACCATTGGCTTTTCTATGCCTGGTCTAAGAGAGAAACAAGCCATTAAGAGAATATGTATTCCTGATGATTAACCCACAAGATAATGGGATTTCCTCAGAGATAGATGTATGTCAGCAGTCAGATTTCCATATTAAAGGGCCGTTTGTCTTCCCATTACCAATTACAGAATAAAGCACACTGAATGTAAGATACAGAGGTGAAGAAAATCATGTTCTATGAACATAGGTACCTTGTGCCATCGGGGGAGTTTCTCTGTAGAGAACATCTTCTTGCCCATGGGTAGGGAAAGTGCACCCTTCCAGATGTTGTTGATCTGCAACTCCCACTCGGCCCGACCACACAAAAATGGGAATCCCTCAGAGATTATGTGCCTTGAGAAAGACAAGCAAATTAAGCCCATGTTTACCTGGCAGTCATGGATCATAAAACAAAACAAAACACAGTAATTGCGAGAGGTCGAGATGAGGGAAGTTAAATACAATGACAGACAGATATCTTTCAGCCTATGAGCAACCACTTCTTCTAAAAACATGTTAAGTTTAGCACTACTAGTTTTGTTGCAGAGTTCTGCCTTTCTGATAAAATTCCTTTTCGCGACGTAGTAGTACAGAGCTCAGCAGAGGAGAACAGCTGCAAGGTCCCCAGAGTCCACCTGTTTCCTTATCAACAGGCACTTAAAGTCTCAATAACTCATTCTGAGACATTTGTAAAATAATTTTTTTTAAAAAAAGCATTTATTTACTTACAGTTGCTTGAAATTACAGACTTGCGCATGCTGCTTCCTTGACTGCACATGCACTTAGCCACTTACTGAACAAATAAACAGCAAATAAACACCAACCAAAAAACAAAGAGAGAGCGGGGGGGGGGGGGAGAGCTCAGCAGAGATGTGGGGCTGTCTTTGAAAACAAAGGCTGGAAGGAATGATGGGTTAGTGCTGGATAGATAGACAATCACCCCAGCCCAGAAAAGTCCCTCTACAAACTACAAGCAGCATGCCAGGTTGCAAATCAGACTCCAAGAAGTTTGCCCCCCTGGTTAACAAGGACGCTGTTGCCGTTTGTGGAGCACCGATGCAGGTAAACAAGCGATCGAGGTGGGGGGGGGAGCAACGTGCATTTTCTCCCTTTCGCCTCTTTCGATGCATTCTGGCAGCTACGCTTCGACTGTTCCGCTTCTCCTTTCCTCTGTCGCCACTTCTGTTTCTTCTTCTTCCCCTGCCAGAGTTGCACAGAGCAGAAGATGGGCAAGTATGGAAATGAGAGGTAAGGTTTTTGTAACGAGATCTTCCTATCATTTCCTCCTGGACTGTTCCCGGATGAATTTCACTAGACTTCTGAGGCTCGCTGGGGCTCCTTTTTTGCCCCGGGGAAGTCTTTGGGAGCCTGGGGATTGGGGGTGGGGAGAGCCTTTAAATAGAAAGACGCCCTGCCCGATCACCCATCGGCTGGGCTCAGGAGGACCCTACTGCTGCCCACAATCTGGCGGTGTTTTTTAGCTATTAAAAGCTCTCCCACACCTGGTTGGAAGCTTGGAAAGGAGCCCGAAGGACTCTCAAGAGCTGAAAGGGGGGCAGAGCTAGGAAGCTTTTAATAATTTTCAATGAATTATTTCTGGTGGCCCAATCGGGTTTCCACCAGCAGAACTGCACCTACAGGATTTTGCCCGGTGTGTTTATCCTCTTTAAGGGTGAGAAGCTCAGCAACAGCCCACGGCACTCCACTACGAACATACCAAACATTCGGAATGGAGGTGGGCACGAACCTCGGTTCGGAGGTTTGTGCCAGTTCGTGGGCGTGGCCCCAGAGGTGCCACTCATCCCTTTCCCCTGCCGCCCTGGCCAATGACGGACTCACCGGTCAGAGTACACTCTTCCTCCTCTTCGGCTGTTCGACCGGTTCCCTGCAGGAGCACGGGTTGGCCGGTCCCGCCTCCTTCTCTGAGTGGGTGATCAGCCAAGGAGGCGGGGCAGGGAAGCCTGTGCTCCTGCCGGGGACTGGTTGAGCCTGTGCCGGCTGGTGAGTGGGGGATCCAGTCGGAGAGGGAATGAGAGGTACCTGTGATGCCCTGCAGACAGGTCAGAGGGTCCCTCTAAGAAAGCATCTGAAGGACTGCCAGGTAGAAGATGGAGGAGGCCTGGGGGGGGGGGGGGATTGAGGCTGAGGAGGAAAGGACCAAAAATGATGGATTTAAGTTACAAGAACGGAGGTTTCAACTAAACGTTAGGAAGAGCTTCGGAACCGTGAGAGCCATTCAACAGTGGAAACAACGGTAGTGCAGGCTAGCGGACTCTCCTTCACTGGAGATCTTTAAGCAGAGGTTGGATGGCCTCCTGTCAGAGATGCTCTAGCAGGGAATTTCCGGCACTGGCAAAAGGGGCTGAACTGAATGACCTTCAGGGTCCCTTCCAGCTGCACAGTTCTATAATTCTATGATTCAAAGGAAAAAAATATATTAAAAAGGGATGCAAAACAGGCACCAGTAGCGCATGGGCTTCTGCGGCTCCCCAAAGTTGTCAGCACTGCTTCCTGCAGAGCTACGAAACATTCCTTTTTGGGGACTACAAGTCCCAGAATCCCCCGTCCATGGGGGTTCTGGGAACTGTAATCCCAAGCTCTCAACACTTTTTCCAAGTCTTGATTGGACAGGAGGCAGACATGCCCTCCACCCCCCCAATGTGGATAAAAACCCACTCTTGTGCCTCGGAGCCAAGTCCATACTTTAAATGTGGTTCCTTACCATCCAGTTGCAATTACCCAGACGAGATCTAAGAGGGATCTGCTGTGTTTATTCCACTTCACAAATGAAGCCAGGAAGAATGATTCTCCCCCCCCCCCCCGCCAGTCATCTTCGATGTTTTTCCTCCCTCCCTCCCGAAGGAAATGTCTCTCTGCCTCTTCCCTGCCCTTTGCTGATGGGAAACCATGTCCTTCGGAGGCCAAGAGAGGCTGCAACAGCTTCCCTTACAAGGAGTTTGGCTGGACGTCAGCTGGCAAAAGGAGAGCAGGAGTCCTCTCTCTCCTCGGCCTCATTCATTCAAGTCACATCCAGGCGACCTGCTGCCGCTGTGGGGAAGGAGTCGGCCACTGCTTCCCAGTCGGCAGTGGTGGAGAGAGGAGGGCGCCTCTTTGCTGACTCCCTGCGGTTTCCTTCTGGAGGCCTGGAAAGAACCGATCAAGCCGCCCGAAGGACCGAAGGACCAGAGCCTTGGGTGTGTGGCTGGCAAGTGGCCTCCCCTCCTTCTTGCATTGTCTCATGGCAATTTAGCTCTCATCTGAAGGTGAGTTGGTCCCCCTTCTCTCTCTCTCTCTCTCTCTCTCCTTTTCCTAGCAGTGGAAGCAGGTCCTTTGAACCCCATGCGCTGAACCTCCCCTCCACCAAATCCTTCAATGAGCCCAAGTGTACTGCTTTTAGCACAACGTAGGAAGCCAGTCCTGGTGCATTTATGGAGCACGATGGGTTCCCAAGGCTGACCCCGATGGTGTTCCGACTGCAAAGCATGGAGAAATCTGTGAGGAGGGTTTGCAAGCGGCTACACGGGGCAAAAGAAGCAGCCATCCAGTGGAATGCGTTCTGGTGGATCTGAGACAGGAAGGAAAGGGTAGGTTTTGGAAGGCTAAAGAAGACACCAGACAGCCACGAGTCATGGGGGTGCTTTCTTTAGCTCTCCAGGGTGTGCATTTGTCCCGCGGTCACCTCTGCTCATCCGCCAGGTTTTGCAGGCAGCTGAAATGCTCCCAGGACCCTGATTTTAATAGGCAGCAACCATTAGGATTTTGCACAATTAGAGCGTTCCAGTTTGCCAAAGTAGGTGAGCTGCACGCGTTTCAGGCCATGGTGCTCCTTTCTGCTCAAACCCAACGGTCCATCAGGGAATGGCTTGGTTAGACGTTCAAGGCTCGACACTGGGGAGGAATCCCATGGCAATGTATTTCCAATCCTCAGGCTCCCAAGGCTCAGGATTAACCATAGATCGGGTGGTAAGGACAGACAACCAAGAAGGATTCTTGGCTTTGGATCCCACTTTTGAGCACTCTTTGTGCTCAAACGTGGCGTTGGGTATCAAACCTGTAGTACGCCATATTGGGTGTGGAGCGCCAATGCAATGACTCCTGGTCGAGCCGGCTCCTGTGTTTGCGACCCGTTCTTTGTTGCTTGCTTGTTTATGGTTTCTGAAACAGTATTATTGGTATCTGTTCTCTAATCTGCTTGTTTTGATCCAGTCTCAGGATGACGTCCATGTTTGGCAAGCCTCGGACTCCTTCCTGTACTAATGAGCGCCATTTCCACAGCCTTCCAGAATGCAATGTGGCCATCTTAGGATGTCAAGGATCGGGAAAATCAGGTCAGGAGAGAGAGGGGTGATGTGCAGTACAGCGGTTCCTCTGAGCTGGAGCCAGGAATTTGGGCCTGTTCCAGAGGCCGTTCTACTAGGCAGTGTAGTGTAGCAGAGTGCTCAATTCAGGGCCAACCTAGACATTAAAGAGTACTCTATATTCCTTGCAGTTAACCAGTTTTCCTTCCCACAAGAGAGATTCCTCAGAGACACATGCCTCAGAATGAAATCTTTGTGCACCTTCCAATCATCAATCCCAAAACAAAGTGTACTAAATGCAAGCTATACAGCTGAGGGAAGTTACTGGCCAGGACCAAGAGATGTCTTTCTTCAGTTGAGGGAGCACCTCTTTTAAAAACATGATAGACATATGGTCTAGTTTCTCCCTAAAATTGGGGAGATCTAGGTTCAGATCCCCACTTGGTCATTAAGCTCACCAGGTGATGATGGGCGACCTTGTTCTTTCTCTTATCTTGTCCTACTTCACAAGACAGTTGTGAGGATAAAAATGGGAAGGATAGTGATCTACAGTTCCTTTTCATGCATCTGCTTAGAAGCAGAACAGCTCTAGCGAGGCACTAAAAATTTGCAGACTTGGAAGGACTTACTGTAAATCTCTTCACAGACAAACCTCTGGGATGGGATGCTTAACCAGGGTGTGTAAAGGAATACTCCTGATTGTTTTGTTGTCCTGCATCTTACTACCTATTCCTTGCTTTTTCTTACATTGCTTTCTAATGTGGAGGTGACACAAACTGTCCATAATCACATCCTAGTTCATTTCCTTCATTCTGTAGAATCCTGAGGTTTGGAAGGTACTGAGAATTTTTCCCTAGAGAAATCAGGTTCACAGCATGAACGGTAGAAAAGAGGTCTGTGTACCTCTCCAGACTACAAATCCCAGGATTCCAACGGATGAAGCCATGATGGTTAAAGGGGTATCAAACTAGGATACAACTGGGTAGAGCAGATACACTGCAAACCTGAACCCTCCTGCATGCCAATAAATTCCTCAGCAACCCTACCAACCTCCTGATTTAAATGAGCAGCTTGGAATGTACTCAAGAGTAAATTTGTTCTGGGATAGATGTCCCATTCCCTAATTCTGTCGGAAACCAGCCCTGCTGGAAGTTGTTATAGCCAGATATAGTGTTGGGAGTGTGACGTTTTCAGTGCATTATTGCTGGAGGGCAAGATTGCACTTATTCTGTCTCCATTTGGGGGCTTTCCTTAAAAAACTATTGAACTCACTAGCTTCTGTTGGGCATTTGTGCTAAGGCCATGAAACAAATCATTGATTTTCTGAACAACCACCAATAAGCAGTGCATCATCCTTTTGTTGGCTTTTTGGAGAAGGGTTCCTGCAGTGATCGACCTTTCCTCCTTCTGGCAATAGATCAAAACTTGGCTTTTACAAGAATTAAGAAAAAGAGAGAGAAAGAGAGAAAAGAGGATGGCCATCAAGGGCCTGCATGAATCCTTTTTTCTGTTTACAATGAGAACAAGGGATTGCTCAGAGCAGGTATAAGTACTGGGCTCTACCATGGCCCTGGATTCTGGGCATTTGCTCAAAGAGGCCAGGTCTTGGAGCAAGTTTTGACGCTGATAAATATGTCCCAGAGAGAGTCAAGTGTTTTCATTTATGCCACAAAAATAAAGAAACCAAGGTTCCAAAAGAAACATCATCGGAATGTCTCGATGGCCAACGCAGTTGAGAAACAAGTTGCATGAACCCATTGGAAGCAAGAATTTCAAAGAGCTGAAGAACGCAAATGGGTGGCCAAAGTTACCTGCGTTGAACTAACATGGAATGCTTCTAGGCAAGGTTGTGATCCTGCAGGCACCTTGCCTTTTTCATTGAACCAGGAAGGTGCCAGACATTATTCTTTCCCATTAGTTTCCTGTAATTTCATCTGCCTTTTAAATTTCCACCAGAAAGAGATCGAAAATTAAGGAGGGAAAAGTGGAATAAGCTGCACAGTGTCTTGACTGGTATGGTAACACTGGGAGTCAATGGTAAGGGAACACTTTTACTTTGGGATTTGCTGATAATCTGTATAATCCAACCAAGTGGAAAAGGGGCTTTACCCTGGAATAAATAAAGGATGAGTAAAAAGGCTGTAAGAGCTAAGGTTCAGCTGGAGCTTCAGAAATCAGATCTATAGAGTCTTTGAAGGATAGGGTCCAAAACTATGATTTCTGTGGTGACAAAACTGAGATCTTGTGGTTTAACCTTACTTTTGCCATTGCACGGGGACCCATAAGTACTAAGCAGCCCTCTCTTGCTTTTTTTTATAGCACTGACAGTGAAGTTTCTAACTAAGAGGTTCATAAGTGAATATGATCCTAATCTAGGTAAGGCATTGTTACATTACTCTTGTTTTCCCTCCCCTCTGTTCCTTCCTCTCCCTCTATGCTGTGCCTTTTTCTCCCACATTAGCCTCTCTTTAAAACAAGCAGTCTCTTTAGCTCAGTGGTTTAGGTATCTGGCTGAGGTTGGGAGTTTGATTCCCCCCCTGTGCCTCCCTGACAGGGGCTGGACTCGGGGATCCGTAGGATCCCTTCCAGCTCTGCAGTTCTAAAATATTCTAAGATCATTCTAAGATTATATTCCATCCCTGCAACACAGTAATACAATACTTCCAAGGAGACCCATAAAGCGCAGAAGTGAGATGCAATGACATGGACCTGATCAAATGCAAATGAGGGCAGCAGAACAACTAATGATAAAGGATAGCACTGAACCGGGTGCTTTCCCCCTCGTAAGAGTTGTGTCTGCCAGTCCTCAACAGAGAGCCATCAGAGGCAAAAAAAGAGAGCCCAAAATAACCCACCCTGGAAAATTTCAGTAAGAAGAGAGCAGAAAATAATTGGCCTGATCCTTGGGTCTCTGGGGGAATATTAGCGGCCAACGCCTTTTCTGCCTCTTGGGGAAGTGGGGAGGGTTTGTCTGGAAATGTCCTATGGTATTTTAAGTGGACTGCGTTCTGTGTGCACGGTTGTTTGCCTGTTGTTCAAAACAAGGGGCCAGGTTTAGAGCACATACCAAGAAAAGCAGAGATGAAAAATACTGACTGTATAGAAAGGAGAGGGAAGGCTACCGGTTTGTTGCATTATTTGTTTAGTAGATCCTCCAACCATTTCATCGGTAATGCTCTCCTTTACCCTTCATGAGCCAATGTGGGCCACAGACCCATCTTCAAATGAAGCGTAGCAAATGGGGCAGCGTCCCAGTTCAGATGCAATGGCCAAACCACAATGTAAGCGGCCAGATCTTCGCCTTCTGGCAGCCCCCGCCTTCTTTTTCATGGTCCCGTTTTCTTCCTGCCCTCCTGGCTCTTAGAAAACTAAAAATACGTAGTCATTATATTGTATCTGAACAAGCCCCTCCCTGCTTTCCCAGCAGACATTCTTGCATGGCTTGCACAAACCAGGATCACAAACGACTTTTACCTGCACTTCCCCAGTTCTTGTTTATAAATTTAGACCAGCATCCCAAACATGCAGAGCTGTAACTATGGTGGGGTGACGATGGCTTTGACCCAGGATGCCAACATTTAGAAGATGCCAGACTTTGCTTATCTCTTTGCTGGTTTCCCCCGGTGTGCCCTAATGAACGAACGTCTACTGCGTGCCACTGTTTCAACATTTAAAATCTCTCTATATAGTTTATCTGTCTGGATAGCTCAGTAAGGTGGAGCAGCAGCATTAAGAGCTCAGTTCCGCACTGTGCCTCCTGGGAGAACAGCCAGCCTGGGTTACCTTGGGCAAGCTGTACGGTCCCAGGATGCCCCCAGAATAAGGGAATGGTCAACCACTCCTGAATACTTTCTACCTAGAAAACCCTGGGAAGAGTCACCAGATGTTGAAATTGAGGCTGTGGCCACACTGGCAATTTGAATCAATTTCTATTCAGACTTTTTAAAAATCAGGTTCAAGTCATGTGGTGTTCAAACTGGTAGCTGCATTTACATACACTGAATGGAAATCAATTTATTTCTGGTGATTTAAACTGGTTTGGGCATCTACACTGCTGAAATCGGCTCATTTCCACAAAACCACATTGAACTGAATCGATTTTAGAAGCAAAGTATTTTTTTTAAAAAAAATACCCTGCTGGCCAATTGAAAAAAACTCGCTTTGGCAGCAGATATAAATCGATTTCACCCTTACGTTGCATGAAAGATAACATCGAAATGGATTTCAGTGATGCTTAGATGTGGTTCTTCTTGCAAGTTGTGACCACAGCCTGAGACTGCCCACCGTTATTATTTATTATACTTGAACTGAAGAATGGATGTTGGCAACTGCAGCTGTTTTGACGATTGCAGGTACACAATCTCCTCTCCTGGATGACTTTTAAAGATCATAGGCTGCCCCTCCCTTTTCCATGGATTTCCATGTTTTGCTCTCAAAAGTAGCATTAGCTTTAATGTTATCCTTGCACTTTCTACAGAAATGCCAAAGGGATGTTTTTGTTTATCACATCACTCCCCTCTCTTTACCTGTGTCTGCTTCATGCTACATGGATGTGCCCGGTTTCATCTGAATTCATAAATGTGCAATAAAAAAGAGTGTTGCGTCTGGCAGGAGTCTTTCTCAAAAGGAAAACAATCTGAGTCTAGCCAAACTCTCATGTTCAAGTTTTCTTTTGTGCTGCCAGTGCTAAATATTCTTAGCATATTTTTCCACTGGTTGTGTTCAGTCCTTCGGAACTATTTTTACACGCCGGCCTCACGAGAGACGGCAAAGAATTGTGAATGATTTCTCCAAAAGTTAAACAAGATAGGAACAGAAAGGAACCCTAAACCTATCTTAAGGCATCATAAGTGGAATCGGTCAGGTTGCCAAATTTTCACTCTTCTCATCTTGATAACGAACATGGTTTCAGAGAAGAAAGAAGAGTTAGATTCTGTCCCTCAGTGTCTGAAATCTCAGAGAAAATATTACACTGAGAAAGATCTGGCTTGATGAGTCACGGGGCATGGATTCCGCAGTGGACAGGAAAGAAGAAGGGGGAGGACGACGACCAGAGAATGCTTTTTAGTTGCATCAAGAGAGAATTTCCTCTTTTTTGAAGGTCATTATTGTTATGCTTTCATGAGGGAGTCCAGGCACGGGGGTGGGGGCAAGAATGTCCAAAGCTGGCCATGTCAGGGCTAGCCCAAGGTAGTCTGCTGCCTGAGGCGAAGGTCCCACCTGCGCCCACACACCAGGGCAGAGGCTGTTTCTGCTAGCAGCTGGATCTAAAGGATTTTCTGACAGATAGGCCACAGTCAGTAAGGATGGGATTTCACCATTCTTCTACCCTGGTAATAAGTACAGGAGCTCCCCAGGGTTGTGTGCTAAGTCCCTTCCTCTATTCCCTGTACACACATGATTGCACCCCACTGTATAACACCAACGCAATTATTAAATTTGCGGACGATACGACAGTGGTGGGGCTCATAAATAAGAACAATGAGTCTGCTTACAGAAAGGAAGTACAAGGGTTGATACTCTGGTGTAAAGAAAATAATCTTACACTTAACATCAAAAAAACTAAAGAACTCATAATTGATTTTAGGAGGAAGAGAAATGTACATTTACCACTGTACATAAATGGCGAGGAAGTGGAGAGAGTTGGTAGTTTTAAATTTCTGGGCACTTACATCTCAGAGGACCTCTCATGGACTATAAATGCCAACATGCTAGTGAAGAAGGCACAGAAGAGGCTGTATTTCCTGAGAATGCTCGGGAAGTTAAAGTTATCTCAGCATTTACTTCTGTCCTACTATCGTAGTACCATTGAGAGTGTCCTAACTTATGGCATTCTGGTATGGTTTGGGAGTAGCTCTGTAGTGGACAAAAAAGCTCTACAGAGAACCATTAAAATTGCCCAGAATATCATCGGGCTCCAGCTATCAACCCTGGATGACATCTTCACATCCCGCTGTCTGAGGAAGTCACACAACATCTTGAGAGATTCTTCCCATCCTGCTTACAACTTTTTTGAACTGTTGCCGTCTGGCAGAAGATATAGAACAATTAAGACTCGGACCACACGTTTTCTGAATAGTTTTTATCCCAGAGCTATAATTGCACTTAATAATGAGCTGAAAGACCACCAGTAGTGAATAGTTGGACAGTGTTACTTGGCCTGCGGTGTAGATGTTTGTATTCTTAGTGGGGGATTTTTAGTGGGGGGGGGGAGTGTTTGGGGATTTTTTATGTGTGTGCATGTGGGTCTGGTCTCTGGGTGTCTGTGTGAATTTCGTTGTATGTGTATACTATGTATATACTTACAATGACAATAAATTTTTTTGAAATCTACTTGTAACATTGGTGAGAGGGTCGCCTTCTCTGCCTGCACCCGAGAGCAGTAGGCCAGCCTAGGTTCTGCTGCTCTCCAACACAGCGTTAATGCTCTCTGTGTCCCATTGCTCACCACAGTATTCCACCTGTACCTAAGGAGTATAAACTCCACCCAAAAGCCAACTAGAGACAAATGCATGCATAAACATGTATATTTCTTTTGGGGTGGCTCCCCTTCATGCCATGTGCAACTGGCCACATACGCCATTTTGTAGCTCGTGCAAGATCTCTCACGGAGAGGTCAGCCTGCAGGAGGGGGCGAATGCCTGTGTGGTTGCCTAAGCAAAAAAAAAAAAAAAAAAAAAAAAGTTTATGGCCAGTTTCTTTCTTTAATCCAAAACCCAGTGCTTGAATTAGGCCACAATATCTTCAAAAGCAGGTGAGCTTTTGAGCTTGAGTGGGATTCCGCTTGAGGCTGGCCATGGCAAAGCTTGGGGCAAGAAAGAGAACACTCCAAAGCAGATGTTGTAAAGCCGGCATCTTTATTTATTTTTCTTTTCAATTGCTTGATAGCGTTGCTTCAGCAGATCTCCAGAACCGAAACCAGAAAGCTAGAACTGAAAGGATGATATACCCTGTTTTCTAAGCCTTTAGGCCTGACTTGCATTTCCAGACAGATATCTCCTGAAGAGATGAGGCACACGGTCCATTCCGACTCTAATAAGTACTGCTGCCCCTTTGTATCGTTCCCTTAAAGCCGAGAGAGGTCCTTCGGAGTCATGCAAGGGCTGGCCCTAGAACATTTATCTATAGGTTTATTCAAAATGTTTTTACCCTGCCTTTCTCCTTAAAAGGACCCAAGGCAGTTTAAAAGATAATATTTAAAAGCTAAAAACAGTGAGGATGCTAATATTAAAAGAAAGAAGAAGTTGCACAAGTATTATATTAAAATACTGGAAGAAGAAAAAAAATCCTCCTGAAAGCTTGAAAAGCTCCAGTGAGCCATGTAGGTCACACTGGCCTAGTCGGGGCAAAGGGTCGGTGTAAGGCAGCTCACTTTGTTTTCTGTTTATTGGGTGCCTCGGAAGGAAGAACCATGAACAAGAGCGCAGGCTTCCCAAGGCCTTGTCAGCATGTCAGGGACATGAAAGCTGAGGTACCCGTCTTGCAGCAGAAATTCTTGGCAGGTGGCTGCTTTTGAGTAGAATCCAGAGGCTGGGAGGGGAAGAGGCTGGGTCTGGAGGTAACCCAGGAGAATAAGTGCCGTGGAAGTGTCTGGCCCCTCTCCCGGGCCCTTCTGTAAATTTGGAGCTTTCATTTAAAGGGATTAGAGTTGACGGTCAGAATCCTATTGTGAAATAACGTGTGTACGTGGTTTTCACCTTCTATCCACTGCCCATCATTCCTCCAGGCATGTGACTGGAGTGTGAACGGTGCCAAGACTATTTCCTGTTGCTTTTTGCCTGTCTATAATGCATTAATCAATCAGCCAGAGATCGAGAGATCCGATAGATGTTTGTTTATTTTCAGAGGAAAGCAAGCAAAGAGTTGCAAACTTCACTCGCAGAAACCTGCGGAGAAGAAGCGCGCCACGCTCATTGCAGAATATACTTTTATAAGTTTTAAATGAGAAGGGGGAGGCAAGGGATGGGGAGAAGGAGGAGGAAAGGAGGGTTTGCACATCCCTCCCAGTTCCGGGCGATTAGACTCCCAGAGCCCTTATCGCTGACCAAGGACACATTCTCTAGTTAGTTGTAAGCAACAGCAATTCAGGCAGCCTCCCTCCTTTGTCTATTCTTATCTGCGAAGCAGAAAGCCTGATACAATAGGTTTACACATTCACGTTGCAAGGCAAGTTACAGAAAGCAAGGTGGCGATGGTTAGGCTAAGATATACATATTATATGTATTAATTTGACCCCTTCAAGAGTTAGGCAACATGACCCCTGGCTTCTGCTGCATGATAGATACCAACAGGATTCTGGACCGAAAAATCAGTATAAGGAAACATGCAGGGAACACTTCTAACCACTTTCTCCCTAAGAGGCAAACCTGGGCCCAGAGTCCAGCCTTCCCGTCTCTCCAATAAGTGTCAGAATATTTCACTTAGCCTGGGGAACAGGATAAGATTGATGTCTTGGTTGACATAATGGTGGCTTTGGTGCAGGAGTGTATGCAAGCAGTCATGGTGGAAAACAAGACCCAGTTCCCTCTCTCTAACGAAGGAGAACAAGTTTCTCTGACTCGACAAAAGAAAGAATAAATGAAGTCTAAGTGTAGGAAGCAGTCTGTCTATCAGCACCGGATACTTAGAAAAGACAACAGGAAACAAGATGTCTCAGCCTATGCGTTTATCTGTCTATGGCCCTCTCTGGTTTAGTTTATTTGTCACATCCAGTGATGTCTTAACTTACAGCAGCGGGCAAACAGTTGGTAGTTTTGCACTGCACGGTGATGGGGCCAGTTTAAGCTTGAAGTATCGGGAAGCTGGACTGTTAAGAAACCTGACCGGGGGGGGGGGGGGGAATGGTTGATTTGAAACGTGGTGCTGGAGGAGAGCTTTGTAGATACCCTGGGACTGCCAGAAAGACAAACCAGTGGGTCCTAGATCAAATTAAGCCCAGACTCTCTCTCTACAGGCAAAAATGTTGAAACTGAGGCTGTCCTGCCTTGAGCACATCCTGAAAGGGCAGGGTTCTGTGGAAACGACAATAACACTGGGCAAGGTGGAAGGCAGCAGGAAAAGAGGAAGACCAACTACGGGATGGTCTGACTCCCTAAAAGAAGACACAGACTTGAGTCTACAAGAGCTGAGCAGGGCGGCTGAGGGCAGGAGAGTTTGGAGATGGCTCATTCATACGGTTACCATGAGTAGAAAGCGACTTGAGAGCATATAACAACAACAAATAGATGCAGTAGAATAAGGTCAGTGAAACACCTGCCCCCAGGTACAGGTCAGGGCTGGGCATGATCTGCTGGGACTCGCTCTGAGCTTCAGGTGCCTTCCATGGAGACAGTGGAGACGAAGGCATTGCCAGGGCGTCAGGTTTCAACCGAGCTGTCCCTTGATCTGCGATCCTTGTCCCCAGGCAGCCAGATAGAAGGCCGTACGCTAGACTCCCTTCTGACCTGGGAGAGTGTTAGCCATAACTGGCATGTCCCCCAAAGGCAGGGGTTCAGGTTCAGGGAAAGGAGAAGCGGTCCCGTTTCCCAACCCGTGTTTTGCCTACTTGAACAGCCTTTGTCTTGCAGAAGACACGTATGCTTCGGAAGAGGTGGTCGACCAGCAACCGGTTCTGCTGAAGGTGATGGACACGGCTGACCAGGTAACGGAGAGGAGCCCTTTGGGCACCAGTTAGACTGACGCGTTGAATGCCTTGTCAGAGATGCTGTGATCTTAAGAAGGACCATTAAAAATGCTTCGCCCTCTAGGCCTTATTGTCATGGGCACTCTTTGCAGAGAGAGGAGGGGATCTTTAGCCCTCCAGATATTTGGGACCCCACAACTCCTATCATCATCTCTGATTGGCCAGGCCTCTTAATGCTGCGACTTAAGCCCAAAAACATCTGGAGAACCCAGATCTCCCCCAACCGGTGTATAGCACAGAAAACATCCCCTTGAAATGTAAGCCCAAGTCTTGGCAATCATACTCGTCTTCAGAAGACTCTTTAGTTGGAGCCCTAAAATTAAATTAGGTAAGAATCAAATATTTTCCAGTAACACATAAAACAGAAAGATGTTTCAGAAAAAACCATGAATGATGGACCTTGGAATTCAAATCTCTGGACCTCAAAGCCAGAATCTAAAGAGGAGTTTAGCTTCAGCACAGTGCACTCATTTTGACACCAATCCCCATATTGTATTGCTATAACCTATCTATTTGAGAAGCGGGACAATGAGAAGTGAGGTTGGATAATATAGTATAACATGAACATCAATCACTATGGTGAAAGCATAAACATTAACGAGAGCCAGTGTGGTGTAGTAGATGGACTAGCACTCAAAAGAACTGGGACTTAAAGTCTCAATAACTCACTCAGAGACGTTTCTTTACTTACAGTTGCTTGAAATTACAAATGTGTGTATACTGCTCAGTTTACTGCACATATACTAGCAACCAACTGAACAGATCAACAGCAACAAACAACTGCCATCAACCAGTGAAAGAGAGGGGTAGAACACTCAGCAGAGAGGTGGGACTCTCTTTGAATGTCAAAAAACTGGACGGAACAATCGATTGGTGCCAGATAGTTAGACAATTATCCAAGCCCATAAAAATCCCTCCCAGTCACTCAAACTACGGACGGCATGCACGCCTGGAGATAAAACTCCAACAGAAACTAGTGTTACTGATGGTCCGATGTGTCTAGTCTCTGAAACAGGCCTTCTTTTAATAAAAAAGTGAAATGGAATGAAAGCTGAACTTAAAGAAATAAATGCCAGGGTTGGCCTTGAACGCATTTCTTCCTAGGGGAACGAAACACACTGACCGTGCATGGGTTTCGTAAGTTCCTCGGCCCAAGGCAGGACTCTTCATGTCCTCGACCGAATCGCACCCTAGCCTTTTTGAAAGCACGGCCAGCTGCAGGGGTCCAATTGCTGTGGGTCTCCTCGGGCGTTTGGAACAATGGACACAAGCAATCAGCTGGGGTTGAAGCACCAGGCTCAGGAGGAAAGGCCGATAAGCATCTAATCTGGAGCTTTTCTGTAACAGAATCTGTTTCAGTGTTCTTTTTATGTTGCTCTGAGAACGAACAGGACTCAGTTCCTGAAGACTTGGCTCACTCTGTTGTTTCAGTGGCTTTAACCTCGAAGGGTCGGATTTGCTTTTGTGTGTGTTGCTGTTTTGCTGACTGGTCTGTGGCCATGGAAAAGTAAACACGGCATTTGAGCAGATTAGAGAGACAGATAATTGTTTTGCCCTGTGTCCTAACTCTTGAGCTCATGTTTCCCCTAGTGAAACTTACAGACTGTAGCAGAGCTGAGAAAAAAAAAATTATTAGGATTATTTTGGGATTTAATCTTCCAGAATGGAGTAGCCTAGTGGAAAACTTCTGACTGTTCAAGAAGAATCTTAAAGCTACTAAAGAGGAGAAAGAGGGGAGAGGACGGAGGAAAAGCTATTAGTTTGGAAAATTCATTTAGAGATAGTGCAGGAGGATACACGATCTAGACTTAGATAGAGAAACTCCTGCAGCTGGCTTAATGGCTTACATGTATAGTGCTCTGGTTTGCTGGAGGAGGAAGAAGAATCAGGAACAGACCCAGAAAAGAAGGAAGGGAGCCTAAGAGTACCAGTCTGTATGTCACTCTTACCCCACAGTTTCAGATCACTCCTTACATGTTGTTGCACTTCTTTGACCACAATTGCTTGAATCCCTCAATCTGTGTGGTCACACAGTGGGGCTAAGTTGTAGATGCAAAGGACAATCAAAAGAAGATCCTTCTCCATGCAACATGTAATTGGTGTATGTATTCCACTCAGGATGTGGCAAGGGACTTTGCTACTGGAGGGTGAGAGGCTGTTAACTGTTGCGGTTTCCTGCTAGGATGCTCCTGTCAGCTGCGAGCGGTATCTGAATTGGGCCCATGCATTCATTGTGGTCTACAGTATTGATAACCGGAAAGGCTTTGAGGGATGCCAGCCATACCTGGATATCATTGCCCTCCATCTGAAGAATGCACAGCACGAATCACCGGTTCTCCTGGTGGGGAACAAGTTGGACATGGAACAATACAGGTAATGAAGGGTGGAATCCTGTGGTATGGCAGTGGAGCATTATGTTCCACGGACACAAGTTGGCTTGATTTCCTGGCAGAGACTGCATTTGACCCGACTGGACTTCCACTTGCATGAGGAGGCGCCGGTTACTCTCCATAGGCAAGCTTCTTAAAGGTCATACCACTGGCGCAAGGGGGCTGTTGCACAAGCAGATTGTCCGTACAGGATCCCAGCCTCAGTCACTGACTGCAGCCAAGGAACTGGTTGGCAAATGAAATCAAAAGTGTGTGAAGTGGAACACCTCACCCCTCTACCTTGTGGTCTCCACTGCCTCCCCCAAAGCTTTCTCTTGTGTAGGCCTCGTTGACACAAAGCAGACCTCTCGGGTTCTAGACCGCCCAAGGCTCAAATGAGCCATTCCCATCTTGACATGGCCTTGCAAATGGGGTGTGTGCTCAATTGTGGTGTGGTGCGCAGGGATGAGGTGGAGGCGGCGTAGAAAAGAGCATTTTTAACAGAGTTGCCAAAGTGGCTTAACTCCCAAGATTTTGTTGATTCCCGTCTAACCCTGAACAATAGCCAAATATTTCCAGCCTCAACGGGGCCATATAATGGGCTGCCATTTTGTGTTCAGACCCAAGCTAGAGCTAAGTAGGCTCTCTTTTGACTCAGCGGTCTGCAGTGTGCAAGAGTTTTCCTCAGACCTTCCACTTGCCCTTCTGCCTTATTTCCTATCACCCATCCAAGTGCTTTCTCTTCTGCTTCCTTCACCAGATCTGAGGGGGTTATCCTTGAAGTCCCTTGTCTTCTAGAATATTCTGCCAGTTCTTAACCTGCCTCCTGGAGTTCCTCTTACCCTAGGAGCTTCTGTGCTGGGGTTGACACTATTCAGGGTTTTGCTTCAGGCAGCAAATTTCCAGAGTCCATTGGTTTTGAGCACTATTTGTTAAACAGGAGGGCGAATAAAATTTAAAACCAAAACCGGAGTAACTCCTGTTTCTGGCTTTCTTTGACAGGCAGGTCACCAAAGCTGAGGGGCTGTCTCTCGCCACCAAGTATGGCTGCTTGTTCTATGAAGTTTCAGCTTGCCTGGACTTTGAATCGGTGCAGCACATTTTCCATGAGGTGGTGCGGGAGGTCAGGCGAGAGATGGAGAGGCACATGGTGGTCCGGCCCTTGTTCATCCTTGAGGAGAAGCCCTCTCTCCATCTTGTCCCTCCAGCCACGGTAGCCTCCAAGCACGGCTGCACCTATAACACCCTGGCCACCGTGAACTACAAAGAAATCCCTCCCATAGCCCAAGCCAAGGTGGTCACAGTAAAATCTTCACGGGCTCAGAGTAAGAGGAAAGCGCCAACGTTGACTTTGCTGAAGGGCTTTAAGATCTTTTAAGGGGGAAGAGACTGCCACCAGCGGGCGTGTTGGGAGAAACACCGTGGACTGCAACGAAACTCCATGGGCTCTGGCGAAACCGTGCTGGGAGAAACTCAGAAGGATATGGCCTCTGGACAAACCAGGCAGGAAAGGGCAGGATCCGGGGATGCTCTGAGTCTAAACCACCCAACTGCCCATTTGCTTGTACCTCCCCTGGTTGGGGTATGTCCACCATTTTGTTCCTGTGGTTAAACAACGTCTGTATGTTGTCCCAATGAGGCAAAATACCATACAGTTGTCGTTCTTCATGGGACACACGTCACAGTCCCCACACACCCCTCATATGCTCAGCTGTTGTACAGGACCTTTGCAAATGTCTTGTTGCATCAGGAAGGTTTGGATATGGATACTGAGCAGCCAGATAGAGTTCAAGGCTCCTGGAAGATGTCAGACAAAAAACTGGGAGCTTCCTCCCCCTAGTTTTGGAAAGGGCAGAAGTTCAAGGGAGATCATTGCAGTTCCGCACTGATCATCACACAGCATCATGTCCTTGTCAACAGGCTCCTGTACGTGGCAGGACCAAGACCAGAATGTGCTTCTGACCTCTCACGGCCCTCCTTGTCGTCTCCCATCCACGTTTACTCGAAAAGAAGTCCTGAAATTGTCAATGCAATGCGACAGACTCTCCGTGGAAGTGTGTGATCTCTTTCTGCTGCTGTTGTGCATCTGCAGCAGACTGGTGTTCATCACGCACGTGCACACACACACCCAGCCTGGTCTCGATTCCCAGTTTCCAGCAGAAATGAGACCCTGCTCTTGTTTTTCCTCCCGACTCACCAATTTTTTGCTTGTTCTGTGTAAGAAACTGCCAAAGTTGGCACAGTTTAATGCCATTCGTGTTGAATTTTGCACAGCAAGGATGCCATTAGTACCCAGAAATTGTAATCATCCCACACAGCCTGGCGTTGCCTTTTTTTTCTCTTTTCCGGTGAATCATGCACAGGAAAAATGACGTTCTGTGCAGGAATCCCAGCAATCCTTTGCACTTTGTCGTTTCTTTCAGAAAGGAAAAATAACGGAGTAGAAAATTCTGAGAAATCCCATGAGATTTCTTGGGGTGGGGGCGGGGAATCTCATGCAGAGAAATCTCACGATGAGAGGAAAAGAGGGATTCCCCACCACCCCACTTTCTGCCCAAGAGCAAAACGCAGGGAGATTCAAGGTAAAGCGATTCCAGGATTTGGCCTTAGCCTTTTTCTCCTTCCTCAGGCAAGGGTGGAGGCTGGGATGATGGTGTCAAGGTAGGCCGAACCCTGTGCTGTTCTTCGGGCTTGGCGGTCTTTCAGGGGATTATGGGAAAGTACCTGGTGCCTGGCTTGATAGTTCAGTGATTTAGGTATCTGGTTGCAGAGCCAGTGGTTGGGAGTTTGATTCCCCCACTGTGTTTCCTAGGAAAAGAGCCAGCCTGGGTAGCCTTGGGCCAGCTGCACAGTCCCAGGGCACCCCCAGAAGAAGGGAAGGGTCAACCACTTCCGACTCTTCTCTACCTGGAAAACCCTGAAAAGGATCATCATAAGCCAGAATTAACTTGATGGCACACAATTATTAATTATTACCTGGAGCTTGAGACTTGGCTATGGAGAATTCTTGTGAATGTTTTCTGAACAGGGGGTAACGATCATTTCCCATCAACCCATCAAGTAGTTCTGGGACAGTTAAACAGCTAGCACAAGCCACAAATGAAACGGCTTACAGATTCAGCCGTAGCTGGTGCTGATTTGGTCTTCAGAATGGTGGCCCAAATATCTAGCCGCATACAGCTAGGTAGGGCTTTTTCACTCTGCTTCCCCCATTAGAAGAAACATATTCTGTCATTTAAAAAAAACCCAGTACAGCCCCATAAACAGTGATGTATTTTACAATCAGGATAAATTGTGAAACATTTGCAGAAGTTTTGTATAGCTTTCCAAGCTCTGTCCAAGATTTCTGCAGGGTTTGTTTTTTTTTAAAGAAAAAAGATAATTTGGTGGGGTGGGAGCTGTTTTCCCAAGGAGTGAGAGGTAACAGATGGGAGCTACAAGGCGGGTAAACCGATGTGCCAGGATGTTGTGGGCATGAACACATGATGCCCACCGATGTAACTAAAAAGTGCATGTTGCTTTGGGTTTTATGACGCCTTCTTCCCTTTACATGGGACGCGGTGGCGCTGCGGGTTAAACCGCAGAAGCCTCTGGGCTGCAAGGTCGGAAGACCAGCCGTCGTGAGATCGAATCCACGCGTCGGAGTGAGCTCCCGTCGCTTGTCCCAGCTCCTGCCAACCTAGCCGTTCGAAAGCATGTAAAAATGCGAGTAGATAAATAGGTACCACCACGGTGGGAAGGTAACGGCGTTCCATGTCTAGTCGGGCTGGCCACGTGACCACGGAAACTGTCTACGGACAAACGCTGGCTCTACGGCTTGGAGACGGGGATGAGCACTGCCTCCTAGAGTCAGACATGACTGGACTAAATGTCAAGGGGAACCTTTACCTTTACCTTCCCTTTACAGATGCCACTTTCCGGTATGGAAAGACCATAGAATGGACTGAAGGAACACAAAGCCCTCTAGTGGAAGAATACCACGTGCACGTTTCCCTCTTTGGCCCAACAAGGGCTGGCCCTACCATTAGGCAGGGTGTGACTGCCTCCTCAGGCAGCTGCGATGGGGTGTCGTGGAAGGAAAATAAAACACAATCCAAAGTCCAGAGGTGGGCAATACCCTTCTTAGGATCAACTATACATCCATGAAATAGGCAAGCTTCCAAATTCTGTAGGAGTTTGTATTAGGCTAGATAGTTTTTAAAAAGTGAGGAGGAGGATGAGTAAAACCCTTGTGGGGTAGATATGGGAGGACTCTTTGAATGAAAAGGAATCGGATTGTTAGCTATTTATTAGCTTTGGAGGATTTTGCTATGGATGCCAGAGTAACTGGGTACTTACCTGGACTCGGGGAAAGGCAGTTTTTTTCTCTCCTTCAGGCGGCAAAATGTCTTGTGTTGCCCAGGTCAATGAAATGGAGGGTAGCTTTCTTGTAGATTAGTTAGCATTTCTTCTTTCTTATCCTTCACCTGGTAATGTTAAAAAAAACCAATGGTTCCCAACCTCGGGTTGGAGGACTACGACTCCCAGAAATCCCGGCCAGCAGAGCTGGCGGTGAAGGCTTCTGGGAGTTTTAGTCCGAGAACACCGGAGGACCCAGGGTTGGGGACCACTGTGTTAAAGTGTGTAGCTTCTACATGCAAAAAAGTCCCAGTTATTTTATAGCATTATAATATTATAACATAAAACCTTTATAGTGCAAGCAAGAAATTAAAGTGTGTTTTCTTTTTTTAAAAAAGCAGCAGCAGCAGCTCAGCACTTTCATTTTGAATAAAAACCACTGATTTATTTCCCTTTTCGGGCAGGGTTAGAGGGATGTCAAGTGAACTGGGGAAAGAAATAGCTTTAACGTTTGTCTGAAGCGATGTTTTGCTTAAGACATGACCTTTAGATGCCGCGTTGGAACTTTGCTCAATTGTTATGGAAAATATTTTAATAAAGGAAACTTTGGGAAAGCCAAGTTATGGGATCTTCTCTTTCCTTCTTCTTGTTGGCACCATAACCATTTTCCATTTCTGTTGAAGAGTGGTTTTATTTAGCCTTAGCATCTTGGAATAACTCACACCATATGCATAAGCTAATAATTGCATCAAGTGACGACTGGGATAACCTACCATGCCTAGTTTTGTACTCACAACCACGTGTACAAATTAGGATTCCGAGTTTATCTGATACACAGATAAAAAAGATCAATTTTCCCAGTCAGCTCAGCTGCGCATATGGAAAGACAAGTATACAGAGTAGTGTTGCTGGAAGTCAAGGCCTTGCTAGATGAGACACTGATGCTGTATCTGGAAGCAGTGCACCCTCAACAGGAAAATATTGTCAGTTTCTTCCAGCATAAGCTTGTGTAACCCCTATGAACTATTAAGTTCAGCCCAATGGATGTGGAACTCTTAGGAAGGGGCTGTGATTCGGGATTTGAGTCAGGGAGAGCTGGAGAGGCAGTCGTTGCTGTTTCCATGGAGGATGGTGAGGCCCTTGGCACCTTGGTTAAGGTACTGGAATTTCAGGATGCTTGTGCAGGAGGGTGAATCTACATACTGATTTTATGCCTTGGCATTTGAGATCTCATGTATTTGCATGTACATTTTATTTTAGGGTTTTAGAGACATTGTATTTGGAGCGGTTTCCTTTATGTTGTAAATGTCCTACCTTGATTGATAAATATATCTGGGACTTTGTTCTCATTTGGCTTCAAAGAGACATTTAATTCCCCCCCCCCCTTTATTTCTTCAAGCAACCCCTGTTCTAGTGCTGGGGAAAAGAACTGGGGTGTACAAATGGTGGCATCCAGTTTTGTAATATCATTACTGCTCTTCTTTTTTAATACAATAGGACTGCAATATCTGCGGGGGATTGGTTCCAAGCCCCCTCCCCCTGCAGATGTCGAAAAATGTGGATATGTCAAACGCTATACGTTGCATAGATCTGTCTCTCTTTCGTGGCTAGTCCTGATAAATGCACCCTGGAAATACATATATATAGTATATATATATCTTGGGTTTTTTTTATTTAGTATTTTCAGGCAGCAGATAAGCTAAGAAGCGGATACTGAATCCGCGGATAGGTGGGTCCTACTATATAAGTACGTATAAGGGGTTTTTTTTGGTGAAGTTTATGCTCTGGTCTAAGAGTCTTCCACCTATGAAAGCACTCTTGGAGATGTGAGGAAAGAGCTGCATTTTCCTTTCTCTTCTAAGGTGTGGCACAGAAAGTCCAAATTTGGTGTCATTTCACCCCATCTCGGGGGGCAGGGTTGGCGACCGGACCACTTTTGCATCCAAAGCCACCCCCTGACCCGTCAACACGAGAGATGGGCACAAAGCGCCAGCGTGGCGGGTTGTCCCGGTTCGTTTACCACCCCAACAAGTGTTTGGCGGTTTCGTGGGCAGCGGCTGGAGGGCCGAGGCGGCCAACCACCAAACCACCTGTTGGCACTGTAAACGAACCTGCCCGGTTCAGGGGCTCATGCCCATCTCTGGTCAACACCACGCCTCCAGACCCTCCAGTTTTACTTCTCCCAGCGTCAAAACTCTGATATCGGGGAAGCAAGGGCTGGCGTCTGGGAGGGAAGATCTGAGGTTTGCTCACCCTCTCGAAAGAGAAGACCTTTCTCTCAGGGGAAAACAACCCATCTGTGCTGCAAAGGGGGCTCGAAGGCATCTCATTGGCCTTTGGCGATTCGGGTAAACGCTCTGAAAAAAGGTGAGCAAGGGCATCCACGAGGGGTCTCAAGCAAAGTAGCAAACACATCAGAAAAAGGCTTTTCCGCAACCCCCGTGTGTGTTAGAGATGATTGAAGAGATGGAAAAACAGGGTTGAACACCGACGCCGTCTTATTGGAAATACAGGCTGGGGGTTTATTTTAATACCTGGGCTTTTTAGCAGACATTCCCTGCACTGGGGAATCCTGGGAACTGTAGTTCCGTGGAGGAAGGCCGATTTCTTTAACAAAGAATAGTCTTGTGATATCTCCAAAGAACAAGCCCCAGGCATCTTCAGGGCAGGGGTCGGCGACCTGCGGCCCTCCAGATGCTGTGGGGCTGCAATTTCCCCCCACCCTTTCTCACCACAGACTATGTGAGCTCGTTAATAACCGGAGTTGTTCTCCAACATCTGGAGGATTACAGGTCGGCCCGCCTCGCGCTCAAGCAGGGGTGGGCTGGGAGTGGCTCGGGGGCCACGTGTGGACCCTGAAGGGCTCCAACTGTAGCAACAGGCCCCCAAATACTTATGATTATTTTTACATATTGGGGAATTTGAATACAGCAGAGGTGGGGCGATCCTCGGTGGTCAGCGGTTGCCCAGCTCCGCCTGAAGGGAAGCCCATTGCAGGTCCATGTTCTAACGGCACATCCATTAATTCTCTCCCAGATGGTTTCTAAGCTCCCAGGGTTGTTGCAGAAGCCGGCGCCAATACAGTGCACTATTTCAACCCTGTGACAGCATACTTTGTGTGAATAGAAAGAAGGATTGCATTCAGCATTGTGTTATTCTGTGTTGTATTCCCATTATAAGCACACCGTGATGGGCTCTTGCCGGGCCCTTTTGCTGCTTCTTCTTTTTTGCTTCCGGTCAGTAAACATTTCTTTGAAAACCGATTTCTAAACATGCAGACGGTTCTGTAACCCTGCCAGGTTTCCGTATGGAATTGAAACAGTTCTCTCAGCCGTTATACGTCTTCTTCACGCGTGTCCTCATACAGGTTTGTCACATGGCCGTCCTTCCACTGGATGGTCACCTGTCCCGCGTTTTGTGCTTGTGGAAGTGAACATTCTGGAGCAGGATCTGGAGCAGGATCGTCCGCTAAGAGCACAAAGCCTTGCTTCATTTCTGCCTCCTCAGGCTGGCCAGTTTCATACTCTTGTTTCACTGGCAGTGCAATTTTCCGGTTTCTAAGGAAGTGGATGGGAAAAAAGGGGGAGAAACAAATTGATTAGACTTTGAATAATTTTGAGGCAGCAGACCTAAGTTTGAAAATAAAATAAAATGACATAAAATAAAATGACATAAAATAAACATTTCCCATTTCTGTCCTGGAAGGTGTAGTTCAGTGAAACCGCTGAAAAGTTTCATGTTAAAAAGCCTCATCTTCCCCACCGTCAGCCGTAGGGTTTTCTTGGGGAGAGAGTACGTAACTGACATCTGTTGTGGATGTTACAGAGTTTTGAATGGTGGTAGGATTCCCTTTGGCTACAAAGCAGAAGTACAGAGATCCACAGAGGAGAATAGCTTCAAGTTCCCCAGATTGTCCACCCCTTTCTCATTAAGTGGCACTTAAGGTCTCAGAAATTCACTCTGAGACATTTGTAAGAGAAAGAAAAAAATGTTTCCTTACTTACAGTCATGAACAGATCAACAGCAAACTAACTAACAACACACTGATTGACTCCAACCAACTAAAGAGAGGGAAAGGAACAGGCTCTCTGAAAATCAGAGGTGAGGCTCTCTGAAATCAGAGGTGGGAACGAACAATTAGTTAGTGCTGGATAGACTGACAGTTCATCCAGCCCATAAGAGTCCCTCCCAGTCCCTCAAGTCACAGGGAGCATGCAAACGTGGAACAGCTCCAACAGTGTAGACCCATAGTGATAGGAGGATTACAGTGGGGCTTCTGCATCATCCTATCTTGTGTGTTCGAGTAT
This sequence comes from Intellagama lesueurii, assembly GCA_037013535.1. Taxonomy (NCBI): domain Eukaryota; kingdom Metazoa; phylum Chordata; class Lepidosauria; order Squamata; family Agamidae; genus Intellagama; species Intellagama lesueurii. Next base: position 9,154,578 of record JBAJHW010000011.1, on the reverse strand, counting down.
CTGGTGAAGCAGCCTTCAAATGCAAAGGCTCTCTCTACCCCAGCCCCAAAGTCTGGTCTGATCCATACCTGTTTGCCTTGACATTTGCTCCCAGGAGGAAGAATCCTACCACCAGCACCAGGCACGAAAGGCCCAGAATGCAGTAATTCCACGTCGATGCTGGGAGGAGGGAGAAAGAGAAGAGGAAGTCACGAGATGGGCGAAAGGTCCGGTGAGCGACCCACCTCTCAAGAGCCTGCCTGCCCTGCTTGCTTTCCCCTTTCGAAGAGGGACCTGTTAGGTAGTTGCCTGTTTGGCACAGAAGCTTTGTGAATGACATCTCTGGCACAGTCTGCATGAAAACGAGCATTTAACCAAGGTTTATGTTTTCTTCCCTAATAATACTGCTAGTCATTTTCTTGGTACTCAGATTAACCTCTCCCTCTGTGTCAGTCCATGGTCTTCTGCCGTTTTTTTGTAAACGTCAGCACAGATAAGGGTCCCCAGGGTGGTGTAGTGGACAGACAGACTAGGGCTCTGGAAAAACAGGGTTCGATTCCCCCGCTTGGCCATGAAAACTCGCTGGGGGAATGGACCCAGTAAAACCGCTCCTTAAATATCTCACTAAAGCCCTGTCAGGGTTGCTATAATTTGGTTTCAATTGGACGGCATGCAAAACGACAGGATCAGCCCAAGACATTTTGCTGCCTGACATCACAGACCACACAGTACCCCCACTTTCTTTTTTTAAAAAATATTTTACTTTTTAAACTACTAGGAATAGGGTAGGGAATACAAAAGGTAAAAGGAAGTGGAAGGGATGGGAAAAGGGTTTTAAGGCTGGGAGAACACAAAGTATACAATCATCCAATCTATTCATATTAAGTATACAAGCATCTAATCTATTGATTTTTCAATGCAACTGTACCCCCACTTTCATTCTGCATCAGAACTCGGATTAATTTCTTTATATTTCGGAGGGGACTACAACTCCCACAATCCACTTGCCTCTGGGATTCTGGGAGTTGTAGTTCAAAATGTTTTTGTTTTTTGTTTTGAAATTTGTTCCACAGACTGGATGGACTGGGAACAGAATCTTACCTCCTGCTCTTGTGATGGGGTCGCATCCAGAACTGCGTCTGAGGGCAGCGAGTGAAGGGCAAACTGTATAGCTGAGCAAACAGCTCTGTCTGTCCTCTGTCATCTTTCCAAGCATGTTTTTCCTCTCAGAATCTAATTTCACTCTGCCTAACGACAGGGCCAGCACTGGGCTGTACCTTCTGAGATCCAGCAGTACCAAGGCCCAAGGCTCAAAAGTCACGAGTTCAAGAACTGGTAGCTACCTATAACCAGTTATTTTGTGGAGTAATGGGAGTGTAACTGAGTTACAACTGAAAAATAATGAAGCAAGTAAGGAATCTGTATTGCTGTGCCAAAATGTATATTTTGTGGCATTTTAATTTTATACAGGTTTTCTGCCATTCTATTATAAATCTTTAGGAGTTTTTAACGTTACTCTTCTAAGTCATAAGGTGTTTTTTTTTTAATTACTAAAAGCAATGAAAGAGCAATGGGTAGCAGAACATGTAACAAGTTTCTTTTTCTGTATTACAATAGGCAACGATAATACAGGTAACTTCTCAAAGACTGTATGGAATAATTGGCTGGAAAGTAACTTTTAAGGAAGTAGCTTTCCAACTTCTGTGAAGGCCAGTTACATGTGAGAACGGCACGGAAACGGCATTGGTTGCCCTGTTGGATGACCTACTGAGGGAGGCCGACAGGGGCAAAATGTCTCTGCTGGTCCTCCTCGATATCTCAGCCGCCTTTGATACCGTCGACCACGGTATTCTCCTGGGGAGGCTCTCCGAGTTGGGAATCGGTGGCCTGGCTCTTGCCTGGCTCCGTTCCTTCTTGGAGGACCGTCCCCAGAGAGTGCAGATTGGAGAGAGTTTCTCAGCCCCATGGAGCCTCAATTGTGGGGTTCCGCAGGGCTCGATCATCTCTCCAATGCTATTTAACATCTATATGAGGCCGCTGGGAGGGGTCATCAGGGGATGTGGGGCTTTGTGCCATCAGTACACTGATGATACTCAGCTCTACATCTCCTTTTTTCCAACAACAGTGGATGCTGTTTCGTCCCTTGAGCGCTGCCTGGGGGCTGTTCAGCAATGGATGCAGGTGAATGGACTGAGGCTGAATCCGGGCAAGACGGAGGTCCTTTGGGTGGGTGTCCCAGACATCAGTGGTCTGGGAAACTCCCTCTCCTTGGGGGGGGGGGGGGTGACTCTTACCACCAAGAGTGAGGTTCGCAGTTTGGGTGTACATCTGGACCCGGCGCTCACCATGGAGACCCAGGTGTCGTCAGTGGTCCGTTCCGCACATTTCCACCTTCGGCGGATTGCCCAGCTGCGTCCCTATCTTGATGTGGGGACGCTCACCACTTTGGTCCATGCGCTCGTAGTCTCAAGATTAGACTACTGTAATGCGCTCTACGTGGGGCTGCCTTTGAGACTGACGCTGAAACTTCAGATGGTACAGAATGCGGCGGCCAGACTTCTTACAGGGGTGAAAAGGTACCAACATATTTCCCCCACGCTGGCCACCTTGCATTGGCTGCCCATTCGTTTCCGCGTTGATTTCAGAGTTCTTACGATTACATATAAAGCCCTTAAACGGTTTAGGACCTCGATATCTGGCAGAGTGCCTTCTCCCACCCAGTTCTGCCAGAGTCACCCGTTCCAGCCAGGCCGGGTGGCTGAGGGGCCCAACGCCGAGGGAGGTCCGGAAAGAAAGAACGAGGAGCAAGGCCTTCTCGGCAGTGGCCCCTCGCCTTTGGAACAACTTGCCCGTGGAGATCCGCCTGGCTCCCTCTCTGGGTGTTTTCAGGAATAAACTTAAAACCTGGCTATTTGGGCAGGCTTCCCCTCCTGCGGTATCTTAATTTCTTATACTTTCGCCACCTTGGATCTATAATATATGTTTTTTGGTTTTATTGTTTTTAAAATTTGTAAACTGCCCAGAGTAGATCTTTGGTCTAGATGGGCGGGATAGAAATCCAATAAATAAATAAATAAATAAATAAATAACTTACGGTCCTCTTCTCGAAACAACCAAAGCAGCTCCTGCAGCATCTCCGGAGGCACCTGGCCTTCTTCAGGGTGGATGCCACTCTTCAACTCCTCCTGGGGGTCTGCACTGGTCAAGGCCAGGACAGCAGCAGGCCGGCTGAGGTCGGTGTTCACTGTTGGAGCAGAAAAGAGCACTAAAATGAATCTCCAGCTATAACAACACCTGGGGTTTGCAATAATACACCTGCCACGGTTACAAGGTTCGGGATCCCTTCGTATTTTAGGAGACTGGAAAGGAGCTTCAGAGGTCCCCATCATTACCAAGTTGTCCAGGCATGAGACCTTGGACCAGTTTTTTTTTTAAATCACAAATCCTAGATTTTCAAGGTTCTAGTCCAAAATATTTCCCAAGTGTTGCAAGCTCTGGAGTGCACAATAAGAACAGAAGAAGCTGCCTTAACTGTTGATCTGTCTGCATTTTTAAAAAATCATTTGCTTTGATTTGACAGCAGTTTCCCAGAGCCCTGGATAGATGTGTCCTTCCTTCCCGTGCTACCAAATCCTTACTCCCCAATGCAAGGCACTGGACCTGTACAGGCATAAAACTCCGCCTGTCTCCTGTTCACAGATCAGATAGAGGAGGGGTCCCCAACCCCCAGGCTGCTGACCGGTCCCGGTCCGTGGCCTTGGAAGGACCGGGCCGCTGGGACAGATGAGTGGCGAGCACGAGGTGACGCCTGTCAGCGTGCTCCTATTAGGTTCTAATGCCACTGATGATGATCTGACAGGAGACGGAGCTTCAATGGCAGCTCACCTCCTGCTGGCTGCTCATCTTGTCCCGGCACAATACATTGTGATGAGTTTGATTCAAAGCTGTTCTCTGACACCCTACTGCATAACAGGTACCCCCCCCCCCCCAGTCCTTGGGAGAATGGTCTTCAACTCAACCGGTCCCTGGTGTCAAAAAGGTTGGGGACCACTGAGAGAGGACACTCCAGAGGAACCACTATAACCTGCTTTCTGGGGATCAAGGACATTGTAGTTCAACATGACAAGGCACCTGGTTAGGGAAGGTCAGGCTAAAGAATCCCATGTCTGTGTGAATCACAGACATTGCTCAACAAAACTTTCTTTGTTTAAATCATTCTGACTTTCTCTACTCTTTATTGGTTTTATTTTGGCTTCCCCCAAAGAATTGTGGAGAATCATTATTTGGGGAGAGTGTACCTAATTCTTGGTTGGAAGGTCATAAAATCATAGAATACTGGAGTTGGGAGGGGCCTATAAGACCATCGAGTCCAAATCCCCCCCCCCCCCCAGTTCACTGAAGGAATCCGAATCGAAGCAGATCTGACAGAGAGTTGTCTAATTTGCTCTTGAATGCCTCCCGGTATGGAGCATTTATCACCTCCAGAGGTAATTGATTCCATTGTCGTACTGCTCTAACAATTAGGATGTTTTTCCCGATATTCAACCAAAATCTGGCTTCCTGTCGCTTTCAGCCTAGTATTACCTGTCCTGCACTCTGGGATGGAAAAAACAGATCCTGCCCCTCCTCTGTATTATTACCTTTCAAGTATTTGAAAAGCGCTATCGGGTCTCCCCTCAGTCTTCTTTTCTCAATTTGCCCAGTTCTTTCTGTCTTTTCTCATAGGTTTTGGTTTCCAGTCCCCTGATCATCCTGGCTGCCTTCCTCTGAACTTGTTCCAGTTTGTCGGCATCCTTTTTAAAGCGTGATATCCAGAACTGGTCACAGTGCTTGAGGCCTTACCCGTGGTGAATAGAGGGGGACCAATACTTAATGGAATTTGGAGTCTAGACTTCTGTTCATGCCACCTAAAATAACATTTGCCTTTTTGGCAGCCACATCACCCTGTTGGCTCATATTCTACCGCTTTCATTTTTGTCAATGGGCTTCCACCAGAGAAATTCCTATTGTAATGTTCCCTAATACCATGCTTTCAAGCTGTGTCTATTTGGAGGGAAGCTCTGCTGAACTTAAGAGTGCTAATTGCTAGATAATTAGCTATCATGTGGCTGCCTAAGAGGGAACCTTCAGCTTGGCCTAAAAGAAGGCTTTCCATTAAAAAATGATTTACATTTCCTCTACCGTTATGTAAATTAGGAAGCTCACCGTACACCATGAAATATAGGATTATGCAGAACATCTTCATGATGACTCCAGATACACTTCAGACAAGAAGAAAAGGCCTCTTTCAAAGGAGCTCCAGATGGAAACTAGAAGAGAAAGAATGGAAAGCTCAGAAGCCAGATGAGAAGATACAGTTAGCACCTAATTAGAAGCACAGATCTCTTAAGGGGTAAGAGACATCTGTTTATCCCAGCATGAAATATTCTTGTGGAAAATAACTTGCTTTTCTTCTATTTTTGGTCAGTAGGACCAAACATGATTTGCAAGTCTCATTTCTCAGGCTCAAGCTTTCAAGGAATATACTCCTGGAGAGAAAACATTGTATTTCAGGAAATGTGCATTCTACTGTACGTGTGACTTTACCCCAAGATGTTTACATTTGTTGAAGATAACCAACAATGTAAGAGCCTGGGGCCACTGCTGCAAATCCAAAGGATGTGAAAAGATAATCGTGCTTTTCTGTACCGGGTGTTCACTTTCTAGATTGAAACAAACTGGCATAAACTGTTGTGTTTCACAAACACATGTGAATGTGGACTCTGAAAACATCATCTTCCCAGCTATTTAATTAGGTATTAAATAGCTAATTAAATAGCTATTTAATTTGCTATTAAGTATCATGTGAAATTGAAACAGGCCTTGTTTTGAGTTGGTTTATATCATGTGTTGTTTTTAAGAAAATACTTGCAACAAAGATGGAAAATTTGAAGGGCAGCTGTATTTTTCTGTTGCAGAAAAAAAAGGTACAAAAAAGTTTCCTGTCCCATCCATCGCACACTGCTGTCACAAAGTTTGCTGTTGGCAAGTCTGCGGCCTCTGTAGCAATTTCTATTTAAAGCATGATTCGTGGGGAACATAAAACTTGTTTTCAAGCTACATCATGCTCATGAAAGCATTCCCAAGGGACAATTCAACTTGAAAATCAGGCATGTGCTCCCAGTGGACATTGTTTCAAAGCAAGGATGGTCAAAATCATGTTTCCGTGGCTCTTTTCCCCACCACATTTTCCCAACTCATCCATAAAACAGTTTTTCCCAACAATAACATAACGGTGAATAAGCACTTCTCAAAGCCTCCAGGAGCAGGAATTCACCTTCTGAATAGGTCATAATGGTCTTCTTCAGTGTTTAACACCAGAAAATATAAATTTGCTCCAAACTGGAAACAGATGTCTAGCCAATTCCTTTTTTTAAAAAAAGAATTTTGATGGTTCCAATTCTCCAATCCTTCCTGGAGGATTCTGTTGCAGAGTTTTGAATTTCTGTTACATTTCTCTATCTGTGCAGCGGAAGTACAGGGACTCACAAAGTAGAATGAGCTTCAAGTTTCCCGGTGTAGTCTACCCTTTTTCTTCTCATTAACTGGCACTTACAGTCTCAACAACTCACTCTGAGACATTAATTGGCGAAAGAATCAAAGGTTTCATTTACTTACAGTTGTGAACAGATTTAATAGCACACTAAAAAAACATGACTGCTTGCAGCAACAGGCCTCAACAGACTGGCAGCTTCAACAGACTGATTAACCCCAACAGACAAAGGAGAAGGGGGGAAAAATCTTTTAGCAGACACACATCGCTCTCTTTGAATTCAGAGGCAGAGAAGGAACAATTAGCTAGTCCTGGACAGATTGACAGCCATCCCAGCCCAGAAAGGTCCCTCCCAGCCACATCTACTAGACGCAGCATGCCAGGCTGAAAAACTCCAACAGATTCCAGGGGCAGAAAGTTGGCCCAAACCCATCAAAGTTGTCCACCCCACTTTAAAAGAGAAATAGGTGTAAGCTTTGCAGAAAGTTACCAAAATTCGGAGAGACGGTGGCTTAAGTGGTAGTGGTAGAGGTGGCGTATGTTCTCCAGTAAGTTCATGAAGACAAAAATTAGGCTTCGCTCACAGCCGTTGTCTCCCACTGTTCAGAAGCCACTAAGCCTCCACGTTAATATTGAGTCATGCTGTCCCTGGAGTAAAACAGTGATCCTCTCGGTCAGTGACCTTCTTAATCACTTTCTCTCTTGCTATACGCTCCCCCTAACCTCATAGCAACTCAAAGTTCACATTCCAAGGCCAAAAGAGATTTTTTTTCTGGCAGTGCAGATGGCAAAGCAGTGTTAAAACATACAGCTCTCTCCGGCTTCTTCTTTTTTCAAATTACATTTCCAGAACACAGTGAGAGTTAACACATCAATTCATTTTCAGTAGACAAGAAGATAAACTCTTAAGATCACGAATGTGGAGCCTTCTTTGTGGCTGATGGACAGATTTTGCCTTTGTCTCTCATCCCTCTCGCCTAACAAGGAGCCACAATTGCTACAGCGCTGCTGTCTCCTTTCATGATTACAACAGCAATAAAGCACATAAATGCATTTTTAAAAAATTCCGCACACTTATTCCTTCTGTCCTGTAGGTAGGCAGCTCAGAGTCCACGTGTTGTATATGGTCTGAACCCTGGCTTCTCTCTGTGCACACATACCTGTGTAGGGTCTCCCCCAAAGTGTTTTCCAGTGACTCCAAAGAACATGACAAAGAGGAGTAGACCACCTTGCCTCTGAGCACATGCAGAGTGTGTGACGATTCTTCCTGAGCTACCAGATAGCCAAACTCTCTCACAGATCTGGAACCAGGGTCACAAGTTTCATGTCTGAGCTCTGATGCCTCGGTTTTTAGAAACCAGCCACTTTTTGGGTGCCCTAACACCCTTTCTCAGTTGCATTCCACCCCCACCCCCCCCACCACCACTTTCTAAATATTTAAGAACGAGCTTACCCAAAGGCCTGCCGTTGGCGCTCAGATGAACGCTGGACTATTTTATGTTCATGCAGTTGTCCGGAGAGGGGTGCTTCTTGGAGCTGTTCAATGCATCTGGCCAGTTGTCACGACCACATCCATCGGGGCTGTTCCTCGCATGCGATAATTCATTCCCCTCCTTTGCTGATAAAATAAACTCTGGCAGGGAGGGAATCCTTGAACCCTCCACGCCCACGGCTCTCTCAGCCAAAGGTGAGTGAACTCTTCTCAGCCAGAACCTTTGGGCCCCATCGTTTATTGACTTCAAACGTGTGGTGTTGCCTGCATGTTGCCTACAAATGAACAAATTCTCAAATTAAAAAACCAACAACCAACACTTATCCGATGTCATGAAAACAAACCACAGCATGCAGTTGTAGCTGGGTAGGCAGTCAAGAACGGCATCTTTTCACTGCTGATAAGAAAACTACTGATTGCGATCACAGTTTAGTTCATCTGGTGGATGAACAGGTTGAATGAATGAGGAATGTATTGCTTATCACCAATGGTCACCACAACAAGGGGGGCACAGAAGGTACCTCCCCAAACAACGTGGGGACTGTGAGCAGCTTTGGGTATCCCCTGAGCAATGACAGCATCTTGTCAGCTGATCCTTCCCCTTGGAAAGCACCATTGATTTGCTTCTGACAGGAACAAACAAGAAGCACAACAAGGATCTGGCCAGCTAAACAAAGGGGTGTAGCTGAATCACACTAGATTCTTGTTAGGAAAAGTGATCTTGAGAATTAGATCAGTGGTCCCCAACCTTGGGTAATTTAGATGTTCTTGGACTGTGACTCCCAGGAACCCCGGCCAGCACAGCTGGTTGTGAAGGCTTCTGGGAATTGCAGTCCAAGAACACCCGGGTGACCCAAGGTTAGGAATCACTGAATTAGATGATAGCAGACCAAATGTCTCTAGCATAAGGCATGTCAAGGGTTGAAATACTGGTGATGGAAAAGAGAGTTTTATGCTTGAGATTTATGAGTAATTAGAATTTGCCATGCTGGGCTAGATCTGCCAACTGTCAGTGGGCAAAACCCTGCTGGCATAAAATTACATTGTATAAACTGGACCCAGCACCAGAAATATTGAATATAAATTAATTGAAAACTTCTTCTCTCCCCCCCCCCCCCCCAACACGCTTTTCAGGTTCCAAGGCTCCTCAGGGATGGTTTTTGGGAGCCTTGGGACAGAGAGAGGAAGGCTTTAATAGTAAAAAAATGGCTGCCAGCGGTTCCAGAGGAACTTTACGCAACAGGACATGGTCCACTATTGGGGAATCACCAGAATCTGGAACGTGACTTACTTTCCAGATACTAACCAGAATCTGGAAAGTTACAACTCTCAATATCTCCCAGACAGCACAGCCAGTAGTCATACAGTCTGGAGAATACTGGGAGCTGTAGTGCAAAGAAGGAATTTTTCAAATTCTAGGAATCGCATGGCCCTACAAGCTAGCCCTCCAACTTGGTGTCCTCTTACTTTGCTATCTAAATGACTGGCCCTCATGAAGAGGAATACATCACGGCTATGCCAGATGATACAATTTGCATGTCATTAGAAGCAAGTTTATGCTCACATGAGATTTCTTCAGTTCCTCAATAAGTGAGGTTTTTTTTCATTGTATTAATGGTCATCAGGACACCACAGTGTTCACTTGCAAGTCTGATTGCTGGGGCACTGATTTTTGAGGGAAAACATTGAAAAAGCGGGAAATACACATTTTTCTTAATGTGTAATTGATCTCTTAATGGGAGAGAGCTAGTCCTATGATTTTTACCTCACCGGCTGCGACAATGTGTGAGAAGGGTCACTAAAACTCCACTTCTAAAGCTGCTTAATATGGTCTCCAAAGAAGCAATTACATTTGATTTTTTTTTCTGCCATAGACGCATGCACCACTATTCGTGTACCTAATCAGACAGAACCATGTGTCCCAGAGACCATTGCCAGTAACAGGCTTTCCCAAGCTGACTAAAAGAAGTCAGGGGCTGCTGAGAGTTGTAGTAGTTCAATGCGTCTGGTGGGTACAAGCTTGGACTGTAGTTCCCATCATCCCCAGCCATTAGCCATGTTAGCTAGGATTCTTGTGACAGAATTCAGTAACACTGGAAGGACCACAGATTCTTGCTCCTTCTCACTTATGAAGACCCTAATTGGGTTTTCAAGGCCCGTGAGAAGCTCAAGGAGTGGCCTATGTCTGCTCCCACACTCACACCCACACCCACACCCACACCCCATGAGTTTCCATGGTCCAGCAAGGATTCCAACCCAGGTCTCCTGAGTCCTAGTCTATCCACTCACCACACTGGCTTGCACCTACTTGGGTTTCCTCTACCCTATTAAAGAGACACAGAAGGTCTCCCTCTTTATTCAAAACGTTTCCCCGGTCTGCCAGCCAAAGATCTGGATATTTTACCTTGAAACATTCAGCAACAGGAATACAGCTAAGAATGTTAGTGGCGATATATCCATCTTTCTGCCTGGTTTTGCCCTTATTGTGTCTTGGAAGAAATCACAATCTGAATTTAGTATATTTATTTATTCTCATTTATCTGTCCTCTTATCATTCCTCTTTCATGTCTTTGACCTGCACTGCATGGTTATAGAATAACTAAGGCCGTGCTCCTTCCTATTGGCACTGAACTCTGTGGGACGTCTTATCAGCAGACATGTGCTGTGCTGCGGAGTGTCTTTTCTTTTTTAACATTTAGAAACACATGAATGATCTTTTTAAAAAATTATAATCAAAAGTGTTTTTAGCAGCTTAATCCTAGGCTGTGAGCAAACATGTTTAAAGCGCCTTGCGGATAGCAACACAATGGGCAAGAGCTCTGAGAAGCTTAACAGAGACTTAGCATGGGTTCAAGAGATCTAGAATCATTTAGCTTTATTTTGGTGGTAATAGCTATATATTTTTAAAGTAGATGCTACAGTTGAATGCTGAAGAGGGCCCCAAAGGCTGTCTAATGGAAACTCCCTGCTGCAGGAAAGCTAGCCCTCCAGCGCCCCTAGTGGACGGCTCTCCAGCCTATGCTTCAAAGACTGCGAGCAGTAATGGGGAACTCACCCTGGGGGTACCCCATCAGTCAGCTGTAGCTTTGGAGACAATTTCAGGCATGCACACACAGAGAGAGGGGGGGCGGATTCTGCCATGAGCCAAAATCTACCGCACACTGCTGCAGTTTGGCCGCAGAGCACCAATGGGAAAAGGGGAGCCAGTGAACACCCCAGGTTTCTTTAAATTGCCTTTCCCTAGTAAACATGATCGCATCGGGTCCATGCCCTCTGTTTTAATGAACCATGCTTTTGCAGCGTCTCTCTGGAGTATAGTTCTCCCGTAAAACCCGGTCGGCATCTGCTGCTCATCTTTTATTCCTAAATAAATGTGATTTATTTTTACTGCTGCCCTGTTGGCTTTGCCAAGGAAGAAAGCTCCGAGGGGAGGGGCCCGAAAGCCGAGATTGGGAGTACAATCAGACGGGTGGGGTGGGGGTGGCGGCCGGGGAGCATGTGTCCCCTAATCACAGAAGGGGCCACTTTGCACGGAGTGAACCCCTTTGAAGCGATCCTTCCGTCTGTCGGGGAATCGCTCCAGCCCAGCTCTTAAAAAAAAGGAGTGGGCCCTAAAGGTAGACCAAAAAGGTTCAGTGTGGGCATTGATTGGGGGTGGGTTGGCGTTCACGTCCCTGGACCTATCATGTGACTCCCGGGCGACAGGTCGTGCTGAGCTCTCTTTCCCCACAGGATCACACACACACCCCAAGGTTTGTGCAGGTGGTACTGTCAGATCATAGCACCACCCTGGCTAATCCCAGGGCTTTGACCCTGCCAGATCTGGTTCCATTCCACCACCGCCTAGGGCAGTGGTCCCCAACCTTGGGCCTCCAGAGGTTTTTTGGACTACAACTCCCAGAAGCCTTCATCACCACTTCTGCTGGCCAGGATTTCTGGGAGTTGAAGTCCAAGAACATCTGGAGGCCCAAGGTTGGGGACCACTGGCCTAGGGCATACTTTCCACCCAGGTGAACAGCTTTGAGGCCCTCCTCTAAAAAAAGCTCTTCCCATTCGTCTGTCTTTCTTAAAATGCATCCTTCTTAAAGCAGAACACGCCACTGCTGATGGCCGGACTATAAGAGAGAGGTTTGTCGGTGATTCTTAGGTATCGTGATAGTGTATTAAATCTCAGAGTGGATTAACTTGCCACAACTGCTATGTAAAGAAACAATCTGGGTTCCCACTCACTCAGCGTAGAACCAAATGAAGACGCAACCAAATGAAGATCTAAGATCTGCAACCTTATAATGTGAAAATGGAGTTCAGATGTTTCTCGTCCATGACAGGACATGGTGACATATCCATTCAGTTGTATATAGAGAGGGGGGAAATTGTTTCCTTACATAGCAGTTCTGATCAATTAATATGATGTTAAATTGAATACAGTATTAAAGTGCCTAATAATCACTGACAAACCTCTCTCTACATTGGCGTCCAGTCTCTCTTTTAAAGCTGCTAAATGTACAGTCCGTCCTGTGGTATAGATTTCAGACATGAACAATACTTTGCCTGGGCTGTTGAGACCCAGGCCAGTTTTCAGGTTGAAAGCCTGGAGTCTCAATATTTGTCCAATCTGAACATTTTCCTTCTTGATAGGTTGGAAGCCAAGTCCTTGTTTTAATTTGCTCAGAATGACTATTTAACAATACCCAACAAGCATCCATAATATTTTTAAAATATACGGAAGAGAAATTTGACTTCTTCCAGTACAAAAATGTTACAACAACTCCATGGCCTGCCAATCTGTCTCAGACTTTGGAACTCCCTCCCACTGGAGGCCAGGCTGGCCCCATCTTTGCTGTCCTCCCACAAGCTGGTAAAGACCTTTCTCGTCAGCCAGCCTTTCCTTGAGTGAATGACTGCCAAGTGTGTTTTTTTTAATGGATTGTTTGTACCTTACTGCTTTGAATGTATTTTGGTGTTGCTTTTGTTTTTAGTATGGTATTTGTCTGAGCCTTTTAAATATGTATATACTCACGATTGTTAGCTTTAATATTGTGTTTTAATGATATAAGCCTCCTTGGATCCTTTTAAGGAGAAACGCGGAGTAAAAAATACTTTAAATATATCAATAAATCAATGCTTATTTTTAATTTGCTTTTCAAGGTGTCTTATTATAATATAATTCTTTTTTAAAATATTTTTTTAAAGAAAACAAATACTACAACAACAACAAAATACAAAAATACAAATAATAATGCTTACTATACACTAAATTCTACCGTGCACCCCATATCCACGGGACCCCATTGAACAATATTTTTATTACGAGCTTCCTTTCCAAAATTGTATAGATTGTTGTTTAGAGGCTTTCCCCTTTCCTTTCACTAATACAAATTCAACAAATCTACCCCAAATAGCATAAAAAAATATTAGAACTTATTTCCCCTCTTTTCATCTTGAGTTCAATAGTCAATTTATCATTTAATGCAATGTCCCAAACTTCACCATACCAATCTTCTAATTTAATATCATTTTTGTCTTTCCAAAACTTAGCTATTAATATTCTAGCACTTGTCATAAAGTTAATAATCAATTCCTTCGAGTAATAATCAAGATCTAACTTATTAAAAAAAATTATAATGTAATTCTTATAAAAAACCAGCCCAGTAAGTTTGAAGCACATTGAACAATAAAACGTCTAAGCTGTTCAAGAAACAGTATGGGCCAAGGAGTTCACAGAAGAGTCAGACAGAAAAATAACAAGACAATCCCAGTGAAGAAACTTTAAAAGTTTCGTGACAAGTACATATTTACTTTGTACCAGTAACAAAATATCATAAGAATCAGAAAACAAGCATTAAGAACATTGCAAATAAATAAAAGGGAAAAGGGGACAATACCAAAACCATTAACTTGATTACAGTTTTTTTTGTTCAATTTGATTTTTAAAAAATCTTTTGACCTGAAGCAACGGGAGCAGCAGAGTATAGATGGGAATCACACTTCCATAAATGAGGAAGGCAGGGCCAGTCCCCCAGTGTTGGTAGGAAAAAGGTGAATTCATCTGTGAATCGTGAAGGAACAACAAAGAATTCCAGGACTATCGTGTGGAAAGAGAGAACTATCTGCCTCTTAAAATAGACTGAACCCTAGAAAAATCCAAGTAACCCCATTCTCTGTGTGAATGGGGGTTAGGGTTTTATTTGTTTTACCCTCCCCACCGCCATCATACAGAGAACTAGATTACTTGGAAGTCCCTTAATAAGCTATGGAGTGGATTTGGCAGAACCAAGGTGAAGCTAAGAAAATTGGCTTTTTGCACCAAAACACATCTTTCTGTGTGTGAAGAATGAGCATCTCCACACCTGTATCAGTGCATGCCATGCCCCTCAACGTGCCCAATGGAAGACCTGATGTGAACTGCCAGAAATGCTCTTGATGTTGCCTGTTGTTAGGAGAAAATTAGATGATATATTTATTAACTGTATGTGAGGTGGAAACACCCCCCCCCCTCCAGCAGAGGCGTTGAAGAGTGTGCTGTCTTCAACAGTCGAAGGAGCTCTCTCCACTCAAAAAGAGACATTAGGAGGAACTTTGAAGGGGTTGAGTCTGGAACAGGGAAAACAGCCGACAGGGGAAGCCATTTGGGCAGGAAAGTCTGAGAGGATAAAAAGAGAGAAGGAGGGGCTGAAAAGTCAGTTGCCGCCTGAGGAGGAAGGAGTGTTTTGTTGGGCCCTAGATGAGGAGAAAGAAGCAAGAAGAAGCGTGGGTCGAGATTTTCCCATGGAGGGTTGACTGGGCAGAGTTCAAGGTGCCCAGGAAGTTTGCTGAAAAAGAATGGAGGCGCCAGATGTCTAGAAAGCCACCCTATTGGGGCAAAACAGAGGAGAGGGAGAGAAGAAAGACGGAAAAGGCTCGTAGAGAACAGGAAGCACGAAACAGAGAAAACTAGAGATGCTCTGCATCCCACGGGAGGTCTCATGGAATGAGTCCATTTTGGCCGAGGTTATGTCCGGATCCGGACAAGAGAGTGTGAGAGCCCCAGATCGGATGGGCTTTCCACCCACGCCAGTGATGCAGACGACTAAAGAGCCTGAGAAACTGGGCAGTTGGCCTCAGAAGAGAGGTCCAGTTCCACCCCTTTGTTGGTTGAAAGGGATTTGTTCAGGCCGCACCATGGCACGGAAACAGCATTGGTCGCCCTGTTTGATGACCTGCTGAGGCTGGCTCACAGATCTGTGGTTACTGCTGGAGTCATCAACTGCAACCCCTCGGTGATGCTAGGAGCAGGTATGCTTTGCTTAGAGTCAAGGTTTGCAACCTCATGCTAGAAAAGCTCAGCCTCTGGACCAATGTTCCCACCCTTGTGTCCCCAGACGTTTTTGGACTAAAACTCCCAGAAGCCTTTACTACGAGCTGCGGTGGTCAGGATTTCTGGGAGTTGCAGTCCAAGAACTTCTTGGGGACCAAAGGTTGGGCAACCCGGCTGTAGACCTAAGAGCAATCAAGCCGTCATCTTGTTGACGTCTGCAGTTGTCAAGAGTACAGGAGGGAATTTCTTCCGATGTAGTTAAGAGTTAAGTTAAGCCTTGGCTTCTGAGTTAAGCTTTGGCTTGCTGAGGATCAAATGCATGATGCTTTGTGGTCGTGCAATCCTATTAAATATGAGGACCTCGAATTGTATTAGGTAGTTACCTTACATTGTTGGATGAAAGACGTTTAGAATGCTTGACAGAGGAGTTACACTGATCCAAATTCTTCAGACTGCTTGAGTGTTCTTACATTTCCATTATTCAGCATCTGACAGAGATCTAGCTATTCCTGAAGTCATGGCTTAGCTGCTCCAGCGGCACAGTATCTGGGTGTTGCATTAACGACATCAGAGGAGCAGTTTTGAAGACGCCCCTGCGGCAGAGAAGCTGTGAATTTGATCTTGTTCTTGTTTGAAAACACCAAAGATGTTGGACCATTGAGTGAAAACTGCCTGGTCGAAGGGCTTGCTGGATCTTGGCCAATGTTTCTCCAGTATTTTGAGCTGCTTTTTATGCAATCAGAGCAGTGGTTCCTCTCGGGTGTCCTGTCAGTTCCGACTGGTACCTGATCTCTGGGATCTTGGACCGAGATTCCTTTAGTCTGTGACTTGCGGACAGTGATTCAAACCTGAGGTCCTTCTGCGACTAAAGCATGAGATCTTCATGGAGTGGTGGCCTTCCTCCAGCATCCCTGACCGCGGTCATAATTCCTCGACATGGACCATAAGCTTTGAATGTGTAGAATGCTTTAGTGTGTACATCTTTTAACTTTCTTTTCCATTTTCCATTAGGTTTGTGGGCCAAAAAGCCATGGAAGGTGGTCTGTCTGTCAAACCTTACATAAGAACTAACAGAATGGTCCCACCACAGGCTCTCAGTTCCTGGGGTGTCTTGCCGTCCCTCTATACACTTGGATACTCTTTCTTTGCTCGTACCCGTAGAAGGTTTAAAGGTTGACCAACTGTAGAGTAGAAGTCTACAACGTACCGAAAGTGCCCTTGGGAAGCCCCATGTGCTCGCGTAGGCACAGGAAGAGGCAGGCATGGGGTGGTGGAGCTTGGTACTGTGTGGCTTGCCAGCTTCTTGGCACTGGCTCCTTCTAGTCCTTTCTAGGCATAGTTTTACAGCCAAACCACAATTCACCAATCCCAAGACAGACTGATTCCTGCAAAACCGATTTTTAAAGTATTGTATCAGATCTCATACCTCCCTTGATCCCACAGATTATATGGTGTGCTTTTAGAAATGCATATTCAGTAGGATTGTGGTATCTGCCGGGGATCAGTTGCAAGCCTGTGGATTCCAAAGAACGGGAAACTGTTCAAATGTTATGCACTGTGTGGTCTCTGGATACCTCTAGTGGCCAGTTCTACAAAATACACCCTTTGTGGACCAAAGCCCTCTGGTCGTCTCCTCTGGTGGGTCAGGCAGCACAAAGCCCTGACCCCTGTTGAGACCCTTCCCTTTGCACCTAATCTTCCTCTTTTCTCCATCATCCTTGGCCCTCAGCAAGAACAGAGGAAAACGGAGACCACAGGGGATAAGAACCCGTTCCTGTCAGAGCCTCCTGGATCCGGTCCCTCACGGCCCTCCTTCTCAGAAGCTCCACCCGTGGCCCCCTCACTCTTCCCAAGGGCACCGGCACCAACAGGACAAGGACATCCACCCAGAGAAGAGGCCCTTCAGGGATGCAGGTAGGGGCCCAAAGAGGAGACACCCACATCCTGGCCCTTCTTGCTGGGGTCCATAGTCTTGAGGAAGTCACTTTATTGTATGGGTTGTCCTGTTGTAAATATCAGGATAATACAGATACGATATATTCAGATTATGTATGATATAATTTTCCATGGAAATCATGGTTGTCCTAAATAAATACACACCTCAGCCTTTGATATGTAATTCCCAGCATCGGAATATCTGGCCCTGCTGAAGTGGCCTTTCGGGAGGTCCTTCTTTGCTGGCGTCCTCTAAGAGGAACCGCTGCAAAGCTCTGAAGGAACCCTCGGGTAAAAGACCTTTGCTGCTCGAGGGGACCTTTTGTAAAAGGCTCGTCTGGCCAAAGACCTTCTGCTTTCCTGCAGATGGAGGAGAACGGCAGAGGGATCGCCCATTCAGCGGTGGTGGAAACGCCAACCAGAGGTGGAGAGGAGAACGGCACCCTCACGATGAGCAACCCTTCCACAAGGAGCACCACGATGGAGACTGGCGGAGGCGTGGGGACCCTCAGGGCAGTTCGGTGGTGGAGGATGTTGGAGAGGGTACGGTTCAGTCAAGCTGAGGTAATGATTCAACTACCAGTCTGACCAGTTGCTGTAAGTGGAGGGTGTGTCTGCGTGCGGAGGCACCCTTTTGTCTTTTGCTTCGGCCAATAAAAACTCTTGGGCCAACCTTGCTAGAGTAAGCTGCAGAGAAGAACTCAGTAATGAGAGCTCTCACATTCAAAATAATAATAATAATAAAAACAAATCTGAGAAGTGTGTCTGCTACGAAGCCTACCTTCAAGCCAATTTGACTCCATTTGGAAAGAAAGTACCTTGACCCCTCATTTGCTGTCGGCAGTCCAGACAGGAATGAACTTCAAAGTGGAAAAAAATACCAAAAACAGACCGAAATCTTGGGTAAAGATTGACAATAGTACAGGTATCTTAACAGTAGGTGGAACTCATTGACTGCTAAGCCGCTCTAACATCACCCTGCTGAAGATCCGAGTCGAACCTCTCTAGGCAGGCCTGTCAAAGGAGGTGAGGTGGGTGGTTCTTATGGGGAGCACTTTTTCAGCCCTAGGGGTGCCCTCCTCCCAGTTCTGCCCTTCCAGGAAGGCCTTTTTCTTCCCGTGAGGCATTGCAGTCACTCAGTTGCTAAGCGTGGTGTTCCTTTCTAGAATCGGGGATCAAGAGAGTTGTGTGGAGGGAATCTTAGGGCTCTGGAGGGCACGGGTAGAATGGCCGAGGGTCAAACGAGGACTCTTGTGTTGTTGACTTTAATTTCATTTTATTCCAAAGATTTAAAGAACAGAAAGGTGTTTCCCTCTCCCCCCCCGCCCCCCCCAATTATATTTTAGTGTTTGGTACATATCAACTATAAAGTATATAAAGTATATAAATTTTAGAATAAGTACTATGCTGAGGCAGGACATTCAGATGAGGTTATAAGGAAAGCATGCTCCTTAGTGCCAATCCAGAATCAGGGATTTCAAAGGCTAGGGTCAACTACCGTAATCAGCAACCATTAGATCCAAACAAGAGTCCAGGGAAAAGAAGAACAAATGTTTAAGAAAAATACAGGTTGGGAGCACAAATGGCAAAATAGCAAACACAAATCTAGAAGAGCAGGGCTTCACTATCGTACGTCAAAGGAAAATTGGACAGGTCTTGCTC
This sequence comes from Intellagama lesueurii, assembly GCA_037013535.1. Lineage (NCBI taxonomy): Eukaryota > Metazoa > Chordata > Lepidosauria > Squamata > Agamidae > Intellagama > Intellagama lesueurii. The sequence continues at coordinate 9,135,681 of JBAJHW010000011.1, read as the reverse complement.
AGCTGCTTGTGGTTCACCAAGCTTCACGGCTGAGAATGGTTGGGTGGCATTAATTGACCCGTTGGTTCGCTGTGCACCTGGGAAGGATGAGGTGGAAACGGGGAGAGCTTCTCAGGAGGAGGTCCAGGAGCGACCTGAGACATTGCAGAATGCTCTCTGGACCCAGAAGGTTCCAAGTGGTTTTCATCCCCCTCGGTCTCCTTTTTCCTCTGTTCTTGCTGAGGGAAAAGAAGATGGAGAAAAGGGGGATATTAAGAGCCATGGGGATGGTCTCAAAAAGCTTTGAGCTCGCTGACCCACCTGAGCGAACTACAAGAGGGCTTCACACCACAAATGGGTCTCTGGACAGGGAGATACGCTCTTTCCTATCTATGCTGGGATACCCTTGTGATCTCCTAACCATTTGTTGGTGAAGAAGTTCTGTGTAGGCCATTTTCACTGCCTGCCATTTTTACATTTCGATTCCCTCTCCCCTCACATGCCCCTCTTTCTTCTCCCAGTTAATGGGGTGGAGGCATACATTAAGTTACCCTGTTTATATGAGACTTATTATATGTCTACCTCATCTTTCTTTCAAAAAAACCACACACAAAAATCAGAGTAGTCCAAATGCACATCATCACGAAGTTACCACATGTTACTTAGTGCCAATCCAGAATCAGGGATTTCAAAGGCTAGGGTCAACTACCGTAATCAGCAACCATTAGATCCAAACAAGAGTCCAGGGAAAAGAAGAACAAATGTTTAAGAAAAATACAGGTTGGGAGCACAAATGGCAAAATAGCAAACACAAATCTAGAAGAGCAGGGCTTCACTATCGTACGTCAAAGGAAAATTGGACAGGTCTTGCTCAGCTGCTTGTGGTTCACCAAGCTTCACGGCTGAGAATGGTTGGGTGGCATTAATTGACCCATTGGTTCGCTGTGCACCTGGGAAGGATGAGGTGGAGACGGGTGGAGCTTCTCAGGGTGAGGGCCATGAGAGACCTGAGACATTGCAGAATGCTCTCTGGACCCAGAAGGTTCCAAGTGGTTTTCATCCCCCTCGGTCTCCTTTTTCCTCTGTTCTTGCTGAGGGAAAAGAAGATGGAGAAAAGGGGGATATTAAGAGCCATGGGGATGGTCTCAAAAAGCTTTGTGCTCGCTGACCCACCTGAGCGAACTACAAGAGGGCTTCACACCACAAATGGGTCTCTGGACAGGGAGATACGCTCTTTCCTATCTATGCTAGGATACCCTTGTGATCTCCTAACCATTTGTTGATGAGGAAGTTCTGTGTAGGCCATTTTCACTGCCTGCCATTTTTTACATTTCGATTCCCTCTCCCCTCACATGCCCCTCTTTCTTCTCCCAGTTAATGGGGTGGAGGCACACATTTAGTTACCCTGTTTATAGGAGACTTATTATATGTCTACCTCATCTTTCTTTCAAAAAAACCACACACAAAAATCAGAGTAGTCCGAATGCACATCATCACCAGTTACCCTCACAAACTGTCCTGGGAGGTATGTTAATCTGAGGAAATAATAAGGTGACGATCACCCAGCAAGCTTCAGGACAGAGTGACTGCATTCAACCTGACGTCCAGGCCTCGAGTCAAGAAACGCTTATCGCTGGACTTCATGAGTAATTAAATTTCTTTTTAAAAGTTCTTCCAGAAAAAGAGCACGAGCTGTACTAAATGAAGCAAACCTCTTCCAAATACATCCCAGCTTCTAAGAATGTGGCTAGAAGACTCACTTCTCTTCTCTTCTTTATAGGGTACATTCTTTTTGCCTCCTCTATTCATTTAGTTAGATCTATTCTGCTGTTGGGGGTCAAGAGTCTGTCCCCAAGTCACCGATTTGAAAGACAGACGTCTCCGATTTGAACCTCACCTCCTGATCCTGCATCCGCATCTTGTGAGCCATCTTGTAGAGTTTGTGGAGCTTCATTGCATCCAATTCGGTAAACGTGGACGCAAATATCCACAGGATCCTGGAAGATAAAAGGAGAACCTTCACTCCAGAGGAAGGTGGCACAGAAGGAGCTAACCAGAAGGGAGAGAGAGAAAAGCGCTTTAGATGGCGTCAGTTTCCCTGCCCTCTCCCTCTCAGCAGTAACTTTGGTCATTCCAGGCCTCGGACACAAAGAGCCACCAAAAAAAGACACAGCCTGGGAAATTCAGCCTACGGTCTCGCCTGTGCCACCCACCACACTTTTTCCAACACAGAGGAGGTACTCCAACCTCTGGCTAGATGGACCAAAGATCTGACAGCACCTTCCCATCTTCCTAAAGGAAAGGGTCATGGTTGTGCACCAGTTCTGACCAAAAATAGACCAGGTTCCATCCTGGCATCAATTCCCAAGATGTTGGCTGACACAACCATCTCCAGTCAGTCTAGAGGGGTTCTGGGCCACTGGGCCCTCCAAATATTATTGAACTAAAATTCCCATCCTCCTTTCAACTCAACCCCACCTTCTACTCCACTGTAATCTAGGCTGCAACTCATCTACGGGGCCCCATGGACAGCCAAGTGAGCCCCCTTTGTATTGTCCAATCTAGGGTTCTGTTTCTGTGTCCTGTGTGCAGGTGACTCGGTGATTAGCAGAGAGAGGGGGAAAGATTACGTTCTCCACAGCCTGATCTCCTCCGGGTCAGAATATGCTTTCAAGCATTCTGAGATGTGATCTCCAATCTTTAGCAGGCTGCTTCGTGTGCTCGCCAGCTGGTCTTGGAGAGAAAGCCTCTTGTCCGGCTTCTCCAGCTGCTTCAGAGCCTTTTTGACTGGCCGTATTCTCTCTTTGCACTTGGAGAGGAACAGGGGAGAGAGAGAGCAAAGGTGCATGTCAGTGGCACAACAGGGTTGGAAAGAGGACGTTTCAACCTTCCTGCGTCACTCATCCTCCTTCCCCAACCATTCCAAATCAGAGATACACTGGAGGGTACAGGGAAGGGAAGGATTCAGCAAGACTCCCAGGCACTTCCCCTCCTGTCTTCCCATGTCCCAGGAGAAAATCCTTACTATATTGAAGGTTTCCTCATCCATGTTGTCATCCTCATCTTCTCCAATGGAGACAGGTTGGATCCCTGCAGTAACCTGGACAGGGCTGTGAGACCGTTTCCTTTTCCTTCCAGATTGATTTTCGCTGCCCTTGGGTTGGGAAAGTAGAACATTTTAGCCAGGCTGGAGTGAATGTCAAGCCAAATATGTGCTGTGGTTTCAAAACAGAGGGGGGAAGGGGCCAGGTGGTGGTGCTAGAGTCTCAGAATTGTGCTCTCTGGGACTCCGGCCTTAACGTCACAAAAGGGAGCAGAGGGCTAGCCCTTCTAGTTGAGATGCCATGTTTGAAGGTCTACGACCAAGACCTCCCGACTCCCTGGCTACAGTTTTCAGAGAGACTTTGGTGCATTTTCTAATATTGCTCCTCAGCTTCCCCAGAGACAGGCAAAGCCAGAATAAAACCATGCAAAGTGAGAGAAGTCATGCAAAGGGGCTTAAATGATAAAAGCAAAACATAAAAAGATGGAAGACATTTATTCATGTACAGAGGATAAAGAGCAGAGGTTGCCATGGTGCAGAGGCACATGTTCATACGGACAGCACTTTTGTCGATCTGCGCAAGCAGGTATGCACAAAACTATTAAGCAAAACAAAACAGGAAACAGCAGAACATGTGAACAGCATCCTTCAAGGTGCCCTGTCTTGGAGATGCTGCAGGGAGGAGGGAAAGGTCCACCTGTGGGGTTATAATGGTGACAGATAGACCACCAAGGCATGCAAAGGCCCAGTTGTTAACCCATATGCAGGTGAATCATGTTAGGGCATCCCAAAGGGCCTCTGCTGGTGTAAGCAGGAAGAAAGGGATAGACTCTGTCCAGTTCTGTGCAACAGGTATCTTGTACCTTCTCTCTTTTGTCCTTTGCTTTCTTTCTCTCTTTCTCTCCTTCCTTCCCTTTTTTACTCGCAGTCCCTTTTTCTTTGCCTTCCTCATCCTCCTTTGTCTTCTGCTTCTTTCTCTCAGGGCTTTGATCCACTCCATCCACCTAGAGAGAAGAGAGGGACATCCAACCCATCGATTCGTTTGAATCATTTCTCATCCCTCCTTTCCTCAGAAAGATCTCAAGGAGGAGAAAGCCACTCGACAAAAAGCAATAAAAGACGATACTATTTTAAAAAATGGAGTTTAAATTAGAAGGCACCCAGTGAAGCAAAAAGAATGCCTTCTAGCCAAACTTCAACTGCTTTGCCAGAAGTCTTAGTATACAAAAAATCTTTCCTAAGTTGAGTTTACCTGAACGTCTTCCACAGACTGCTTGTCTGATTGCCGAGGAGGAGAGACTCCATTCCCACGCTCATCCCTGCCTTTGGGAGACTTCTTTTCCTTTTTTGCATGGGGCTCCCTTTTTTTCACCTGGCTCTAGGGTAGGAGAAAAGCCAGTTAAAAGGAAAATATAATAAACTTCCAATCTGCCCATTTCATTCTTTGGAGTGAGCACCTGTCTTCCCTTATCTCAGAAAATCAGTTGCCACTTACACTGCGGATACTCCAATGCTAGATAATAATGTACTTTTTCCTGCAAGAGGCACTCAGAGGATGTGAGTTGACAGAGGAAAAAGAAATAAAATTTGGCAGCAAACTAACCCCAATTCTGCAATCAGAAAGCTGAATTCCATGATTTGTGAAGGTTATACAAAAATCTGTTTGATACCGCTTACTTTGCCTAATTCAGTTTAGATTTCCCAAGTATTTTGCAGAAAGATTTTTCTTCTGCAGTAAAAACTTGAGAAGTGTTAGTGAACGCCGCATGCACAGGGTCTGGCTGCCAGCACATGCCCTGAGAGAACTATGGTAGGTTGTTAGGGTTTTCCACTGGTGACAGCAATGCAGATTTCTTGAACAGCATTAAAAGCAAGCAGAAATGTATACTGTGTGTTCTTCTAATTTGGAAATGTGTGTGTTTTAGTTCCCTTCCTGTATCATAAACTGCTGTGAACCAATGCAGACCAATTGGGCAACCTGGGGATTACAAGGCCAGGCCAAGCACCCAGTTTCCATAAAGCAAGTTCCACAGGGAAATCCCAGAATCTTCAGTTGCAGGACCACAGAAGTGTTTACTTTGCCTGTGACTGAGAGCCAGTAGGCTTCAGCGGATGGATGCCTCTGTGTGTGTGTGTGTCATTTCTGCATCTCCAGAACCCTCTGGTGCAGCCTTCTCAATTTAAAAACAAAGTAAAACATGACAAGTCAAAACCCTTCCTCAGCCTCTCCTTTGGGGGCTTATTTTCCCTGGGGGGAGATGTTTTTCTGAGGAAGGGTGCTCCAAGGGCTGCAAAAACAGCCTTTGGGGTCCACCTGTGGCCTGAAGGCTTAAAGATTCCCATCACGATCATAGACAATATGGCTTTAGACAGATCAAATGGATGAATACCGAGCACGCAGGTTGCTGGGGTGGGCTTCCAGAAGCTGGTCTTTTTCGCTTAGCTGGTTGAGGGGTAGGCATATGGGACTTCGAAGTTGAAGGTCTGTCTGACTGAACTGCCAGATTTTCTGACTCTTTAGAACTCCTGTCCTCTTTTAACTGCTTCATCGATTCAGCAAGTGCCTTCTCCATCCTAATTTTCTTCGAGATTGTTTTACACCCCAAAGTCAGTGGTCTGGGGGGTGGCTGTGAGGAGGGCAAATCCGCAGGCTGTCGTGCTTTCTCCATCTGGTATTTTCTAAGGTCACATTTCCGGTCCTTCAATTCGAGCTTAGCGAAATCTCGACAAAGACGGCTGATCCAGGGCTGGTGGGACTCACCCAGACAATACAAGCAGCGCGAATGCCCGTCGCTGATGGCCATTTTATCTGAACACTCCAAGCATCTTTTGAATGGGGGTTCCTTGGGAGCCATGAAATGGCAAGAAAAATGTTCAGGGAACTGGGAACAAAAAAATAACTCTCCTTTCTCTCTTTTTTCTTCTTTGGGACTCACCAAGGATCAGGAAAAATTAGAAGGGTTGGCCTTACAAGGGGTCAGGAAAACGGGAAGGATGGAAATCTGAAGAGTGAGGTCAGTAGAAGCGACCAACTTCAGTTCTCAACGGCTGCAAGGAGAGTGACCGTTGGGCCCGGTGGTCTACTTGGAGGGAGGGGGAGGGCTGCTCCCTTCTTTCGTTCTATGGAAGCTTCAAGATTCCAAGGTTCCATGGATGTGCAGAGAAGCCCCATGTGTGTGATTCACAGGGACCACGAAGAAGAAGGGAAAGCTTCAGGCCTACATGGAGTTTACCTGAGGTCTCTCTGTCTCCCCTCTCTTTGAACAATAACGATTCCCTTTTCCCCGAGCCCATACCTTCAACTGGGAGAGGAGCTCATCCGTTGCACTTGGACTTACTTCCTTCTCTCGGATTTCTGCCAAGTGTGAGATTTCCTCAGTGTCCATCCCCGATGATGGGGGCAAGTGAGGAGAGGCTGGAGACACGCAGGGACAAAAATGAAAGACGAAAGGGAGAAGATGCAGTTACCGCACTCCAAGGGAGATAGCACTTGAGAGGAAGGAAAAGGATGTACAACGTTTCAAGGGGAGTGGGCTAGCGGACAGAGGTGGCATCTCCTAAACTTTACTGCTTTTATAAGTTGAGGTGTGTACATGGCCCTCTCAAACCTCCCTCCCCCAAAAGGTTCACTAGGAGAATCGTTAAGAAAGCAATAATTCTCCGTAATTTCCTCAGTGGCACCTGCTGGGTTTTTGCAGCTCGTGCTCCCAGTTGTGTCACCCACATGGAAGAAAAGTTGAGCAGCAGAATCAGGCAGAGACTTTGCAGACTTGCCGGCCATCTTAGAATATTTAATTAACATATTACTTGTACAACACCAGCAGGAGAAGTGAAGTAGAGCATCATAGAAACACACAGGGAAAAATAAAAGATCAGGCAGTTCCTACATATCCCACACAGTACTGGACCCAAGCATACTGGACAAGGAAGAATGGGCTGAAATTGAATCCAGACAAGCTGGAGATCAGGTTGCGGGGGTGGGGGCTGTCTCCCTAGATTAAGACGAACATGTATTATACACAAACATTAATTTAAATAAAACCATTTAATTGGTTTATTCTGTTCAGTGCAGTTCACTATGCCAGAGTGTCAAATGATGCAGATTCATTTGAAATTACATCCAACAATCAATTCCAGCATCAGCAGATCCACTGAATGACCACAAATGTAAGTCCCGCTACTTTAACTGATCGACTCTAACTGGAACTTGTAATTGGATTCGGCCATACCAATTCCAGAACTGAACAAAATGATTTAAGAGATTATCCCTCCTTCCATCTCTTCTCGCTCTAGTTCGTTATTCCAGGGATTCTGCTCCCAGAGAATGCAAATCTTCTACTAAATGCTATTTCTCTGTGCAGCTCCCCTTAATGTCACTTCCAGTTGTGTTAAGGGGTGTGTATGGCTGCAGTCCCTGGACTCTCCCCAGTTGCCCACCCCAGGACCTGCTGTTTGGTGTTTGCAACCCCCAGGCCACCTTGAATGCCATCTTCTTACACCTCAGTGCCTTACTTGGTTCTGCCAGAGCTGTTGTCCAGAACAGTCCAGCCAGTGGTATGTCACAAGATGGTCCAGCACCATCTTCTTGGCTCTTTCAATAACCTCCTCTTCCACTGAGCCCTTTGTAACCAAATGGTAGATGTTCACCTGCAGGGAAAAGAGAGGATCAGGTCATTTGCACTTATACATGGGTCAGGTCACTGATCCTGCCATTGATTCACTGTTCCAAAGCTTAAAAGGAAAAAAATGTGTTTGTTTTTCTTTCCAGCCCCGTGATCTCTGATCATTTGAAATGGAGATGTCAGAGGCTAAGCCTCAGACTCCTGCTTCCTATATCTGCAGGAGTATATATCAGGAGTATATTGATATATATATATATTTTTCCTATATCAGGAGTAGCTGATCACCTTTATTAGACCACTAAGAAAATTAAAAAATCAAAACTGAACTTTTGTGCATCAGGTCCACTTCTTCAGGCTGTGCATCAATATCTTGTGGATAGCGCAGAAAAATTATAAATGAGAGTCCCAGAAGATATCACCTACTCCAGCATTTGTATTGTGTAAGGTCTACCCAGCTTTTCTTTCCTCTACTGAGGGCAGCCTCCTGAAGGCCACCAGGAGATAAACCTGAGGATCAAGTGTCGCAATGACCAGGGACACCTCCGGCAATATCACAAGGTTTGTGGCAAAGCTGAAAAACGTCTCGCCCTGAGTCTCCCAGCCTCATTGTCCAGCCAGTCTGGGCAGTTCAGGCTCCAGGGAGTGAAGAGGCAGAGAGGGGTGGGCTGAACATCAAGGAATGAAAATACTGGAATATGATTGGGGAAGCACCCTTGGCTCTACCTAATGTAGACCTTTGCTGATACATGAAATTTACTTAAGAGTAATTTGTTGTCATTACTCACTACACTGTTTGAAAAGTAACAGCTGTTGGGGTGCTCACTGCTTTTCTGTTACTTTTCTGTTACCTTTTTTTGAAGCCCTAAGAGTGATAAGAAAAATGGCATAGAACCTGGAAAATTCCGGTTAAACTGCCTTCAAAATTCCCTTTAAAAACAACTTTTTTGAAATAACTAGGAAAGATTATTGGGTGGGAAAAGTGTAGCCCATGGGTCCAATTTGCTTCTCACGGGCTCAAATACCAACCCCCAAATACCCACCCCACACTCCCCAAATTTAAAAATGTTTTTAAAACTGGCTCCAAAAGTCCCCTCGGCTCATCTAGCGCAGTGGTCCCCAACCTTGGGCCTCCAGATGTTCTTGGACTTCAACTCCCAGAAATCCTGGCCAGCAGAGGTGGTGGAGAAAGCTTCTGGGAGTTGTAGTCCAAGAACATCTGGAGGTCCAAGGTTGGGGACCACTGATCTAGCGGGCTTGGCCCTTTTTAGAGCATTCCCAGCACCTGGTTTACAAAACCTCCGAAACTTCTTTTGTCTTTTTGCAAAAGCACTACTTTTAGAGGAGTTTGAAGAGCTTTTAAGTGTTTTTTAAAAAGTGTTTTTAAAATAACAGTATTTGGGTAGCGAGTGTAATCCAGGAACAGGTGAGAAGTCCTCCGGAGTCTGAAGGTGGGTGTTTGTGGCTCAGGGACCACTGGAGGTTGCCCACCTCATGACCTCTTTATCTGTAATTTCCTACAGGTGACTATGTTATATGTAGCTTGTCACTTCTGGGTGAAGCACAGTTAAACAGGTAACGTGGTACCTCAGAAAAACATTATTATTATTTTTGATGCCTGGAGTCAAAACATGCTGAGTTCTAACAGGTGATATTTTCTGCTAGGACCGTCATTCACAGCCCCACGGGGAATGTTCAAGGTGTACACTGCTGCTGAGGCATGCAGAAGTAGAATGCTAGTTTCAAAGACATCACTTTATTCTGAATTAAGGGAAGGGCATTTTTCAGTGACTCTTCCCAACCACTTCAACAGACAGAGACCTCTGGAACTTCCACTGGGAACAGAAGCTCCCTTGAATTTTCAAGTTCTTATAGCTGAGGAACCATGAGGTAGGTTTTCCAGAAAAAATTCAAATGGATTTTGCCAGAAAATAAGATAATTTGCTGAACAAAACTTTTAAATGTCACAACAGCCTATCTTTGAGCTGAAACTCCTAAGATAATGATCAGAATATCAGACCAGAATTCCTCTTTCTCAGAATTCCCAGGATGATGATGCTGCAGCCTGTGACTCCATGAAAACATTTTTTAGTAAGAGAGGAGACCTAGACTTTGTTGAACAGCTGTGGTGTAAAATATGGAGGAGTAGGTATATTTCTAGACTGTAACTCCGGACATCTTCATTATTTTAAGATTTTTAGCCTTTATTCAACTGGATGGATGAATGAATTGGCTTTTGGAAATTCATTTGTTGGATTAATCTACTTTAATTGCTGTCTTTCCTAGATTTAACATTTAACTCTTTCCCCCAAGATGTTACTTCACATGGAGAACTGGTGGAATGTTTCACACTGATAATGAAATCCCTTCAACGTGGCGAATTGCAGACATGGGTATGTAGGACAGGACAGGAGTGGAAGCTGGGCAAGGCAATCCTATAGAGCAGTGGTTCCCAACCAGATGTTCTTGGGCTGAAATTCCCAGAAGGTTTCATCAATAGCTGTGGTGGCTGAGATTTCTGAGGGTTCTAATCCAAGAACATCTGGGTCACCCAAGGTTGGAAATGACTGCTACAGAGCATGGAATACGGGAGACTATTGCCGCTACTCCAGCAAAATAGATAACCATATTCTGTACGTACTCAATGTGGGAGGAGAAGGGGTAATCCATAGCTGGCAATTATATACAGTGGACCCTCGACTTACAGACGGCTCGACCTGCAGACTTTTCGAGTTACGGACTTCTCTGGCCGCAAAATTTAGGTTCGACTTGCGGCCGGAGAATCGACCTACAGACCGGAAAATCAAACAAAATGGACCAAAAACGGCCGGTTACGGATTAATCGGTTTTCAATGCATTGTAGGTCAATGGAGCCTCGACTTACAGACTTTTCGACCTGCAGCCACCGTTCCAATACGGATTAATTCCGTAAGTCGAGGGTCCACTGTAGATGGTTTTAATATAGCTGGCCTGCTCCCTGTGTCCCTGGAAACACTCGCAAAGACCACCAGTGAGAGGCTGTGCCGGTGATGGCACTTGCTAGCTGCCAACGACCAAGCCGACGGCAGTGGGACAACCCTCCCCACTATGAACATCTGTCTTGCCATGCACAATACCTTGCAAACATACTGTCTGTCCCCCCCCCCCCCAGAAGAAAAAACAATGACAAAATACTGGGAATTCTAAAAATTTATCTTGTTCTAATTCCAAAGGAATATTTACTTCATCATATTGGCAAAAGTTCTAGTTGAGCTTTCTTTTGCTGGTTCAATACGCATACAAGGAAAAATATATATATTAAAAAAATCCTTTTAGCTCAGATTGGTTCCTTCTTACAAGAAATCTAGAGGGCTTTAGAGGCACACATCTCTATCCTTTTTCTTGCCCTCTTAATCTAAGACAGAGCCGTCTAGAATCTGGCATAAAATGTGTTTTTACCAAGAAGACTCGGTCTGTGAATATGTCATGTAACTGAGTTTCCCTAGAGATTACGTACTTACAGTAAGTGGCATGTTTGTATACTGAGTAAGTATAAGCAGCGTTGGGCAACCAGGATGCCGTTTCATGTTATGTTATGAAAAGGAAGCTGCAACTTCTCCTGTAAATGGAAACAGCAAATTGGAGTTCGTTTCACACCTTCCTGAAGAATCCGTAGGTTCAAGGGAACAGCAAACAAAAGGGACTTAGATTCCTTCTAAAGACTACGGACTAGCCCTGCAGACTCTTGCATTTACAATATTAGCTACTGAATCATGATCACAAATAGTGTATAAATTTCAGAACTCTGCAAAGTTTCAGGCTCCTGCAAAGCCACCCAGGAGGCTTCCGGCCTGCAATGCTGGCTGAGCCACTGGTTTGAGTTAGCCATGGACTGAGCATATCCAATCAATCGTGTTTTTTTAAAAAGCCCTGAACTTATGCTGACAAATGTGCTGAAAACTGAATATTTTGCATGACTGCTTGGTTCCTTGGCAGCAATTTCATGTTGCTAATAGTGACCTGGCAACATCCTAATGACAGGCATGCCTTTAGTTGATGTTCAGGATCCCATGCAGTTTTGTTCAACTTATATATATATATATATATATATATATATATATATGTTATTCATTTATTCAATTTTTATACTGCCCATCTGGCTACAAGGCCACTCTGGGTTGGTTCACAACATGATCAAACAACAAATAACAGTTTAAATAAAATCACAACCTAATAAGAGTACAAAAATCAAATTAAACATATCAATCAACTTAAACTAAGAAAAAGAGAAACTAAGAAAAAGATAACATGAAAAAATTAATCAGACAGGATGGTGGAACAGATAACTTAAGCACTGATATATAGCAAAGGATGTAATAGATCTCTGCCTGATTCCTTGTCTTGCCAACTGCAGAGAACAATAAACAATACTAGGTGTAAGAATTTCCCAACTTAACATGTTGGAGGATACTAGCCTTGAACCTTTTGTAGTCATGAATCCAAGGCACTGGGTACCCAGCATGGTGTAGTGGAGAGACCTGGGTTCGATTTCCAGGCCTTGCCATGGAAACTCACTGAGACGGTTGGAACTGGTGAAACCATTCCTTAAATATTTCACTTATCTTCAAACCCAGTTAGGGTCTCTGTAACTCTTTTCTGAGTTGACAGCACATAACAGCAACAACCAGGGTACTAGTTCTAAGAAGGGGAAAGTAGCTACTGGAAACAGCTAACTGGAGTTCACCTTACATCTTTTCCCCTTTCTCCTAAAATATTACTGTATAGTTCAGAGAGAAGAGTTGTTTAACCCAATGCCAAGCAGCCCTTGAACTTAATCCTCCCTCCGGGATGCTTAATATGTTAGAGGCTTGGACAAGCCAGTTCTTCCTTTTCCCACAACACCTCCATATCCCATTCTTCCTGGAAGAATTTCTTTTTCCTAATCCACAGTATAAATCTGTATACTTTTGTGCAGGGGGGGTCTCCCAGACATGAAATCATTACTATATTCTTGTTAGTCCTTTTTTGGCTTCCAAATTCATAGGCAGGCAAACTCCTAAATTTGCTATTGGAAAAAAGGATTATCAGTATATAATTTAACTGATCAGGTTTTAATTTTACCGACTATATTTCATATATGCTCATAATATTAACCTGTGCAATGCTCTGATAGGGATAAAAAAGCAAAGCAAAGTGTGCTGCTTATATACTGCCTCATAGCGCTTAAAGCACTCTCTGGGCGGTTTACAAGTTAATGATGCAGGCTACACATTGTCACACACACCCCAGCAAGCCGGGTACTCGTTTTACCGACCTCGGAAGGATAGAAGGCTGAGTCAACCTTGAGCCGGCTACCCGGGGCCGTCTCATTTCTGTAGTCTACAGAAATAGGTTCATGTAAATGTAACTTTTATTGTAAATATGGTATATTTTAAGATATGTAGTGATACAGCTGGATAGAAATAAAATGTTATGTCTCCACAGGTTCATCAAGGAAGTAGCAGCTTACTAAGTCAACTGATCAAGCAATCTTATCATGGAGCTGTAGAGACAGTTTTTCTTACTGGTGAAACTCCAATACAAATGCTTCTAGAAATTGGTATGGACAAAATGAAGAGAGATTATGTCAGCTATTTTGTAGGTATGTCTGAATTTTCACCTAGCCATTGTGTTACTGTTTAGCTTTCTCGTAATGATCTGCCACCTTCTGAATTAACCTCCTTCAATTCCTAAACCGAGATTGAGCACATCATCCAATTAAGTTTGGAAATTCTAACAAGCTAATTATTTAATTAGAAGTTGGATTTGACCCCACAAGTAGGGCTTTTATATATAAAATTTACAATAATGGTCAAGATCCTCTTGCAAAGTTCCCTAGTGCAGCCGGAAGGACAGTCTCATCAGTGGTGGATTGCTGCTATTTAAAGAGCTCCTTTTTCAATGTTGAATTGGATGCAGCTTGCGTGCAATGAGATGAAGTTGTGCATGGCCCGAAATTGAAAAGGGAGTTCTTTTTAAAAAAGCAGCAATCTGCCACTGCAACGACATCATTTCCACGGTGCCAGTGGAGTTGCATAATGAGTGTATTCCAGAACAGACAATCTCGCCTGAGGTGATCAGATGGCTCATGCCTTTGGCCCATTTCAAACAGAAGCTAACGTTTGGCTGTGGCAAACTTGCAAGGTGCTGAGGAGCTTTCCTATCCATCTGGATTGCCATTCCAGTTTTCTTCCTGGACATGATATATTTACAAAGCAAGTGTGGAGTCTCACGGCTGTCTATATAACCTTACCATTGTGGGCCTTTAAAATACATTAAAGCTAAACCTCTCAGTGTTCTAGTGTATATTTTTGTCGTGTAAAACTATACTTAAGTAGAACAATGTTTGCTTCAGGGGAGGAATTTGCAACACGCACTCATCTGGAAAGATACCTCAATTTTTTCTTCTTAAACTTTGAGCACGAGAACCTCATCTTTTTGACACAGTAATGGTTTGCCAGTAAATCTGTCTAAAATATGAAGGACAGCAGATTGCCTTATAATGTCAAATAATATGGAAAGGAAAGATGATCACAAAAGTCCTAGTACTGAGGTTGAGAAAGCGCCCAAATTTTGTTTCTCCTTTTTTTCCAAATGTGTGCAATTACTACACTCATTTTTATTTTAGTCCTACACTCATAATTATTTTAGTCCTGTTCTCTGCATTACTGCACAGTTGTTTCTCATTGACTTTTTTTCAACTTTAATACTCCTTTTTATGGGAGAAGAGCAATGCTTAATTTTTATCAATTTAGTTTTAAATTACTATATTTTTATTAGAGAAATCAAAATCCAGTTGAAGGAATGTAAGCTGTATCACTATTTTTTCCTGAAGAAACAGAAGTTCTGTGATGTAGCTGCTATCTTGCCCAATGTCGGTTCATGCCAGGACTCTTGCATGAGACATTCCCACTTGGTTGGGCTATGCACAGTGGTCCTAGCAATTGAAAGCCAGGACGGAGGGATCAGTGTGGGTTTCTCCCTCAGTTGTGGCTCCCTTTGCATGGGTCAGTCTTCCTGCCTCCCTGGGTGTCACATTTAGGAAGGCAGGACGCGTCTCTGGCTCCTCTGTGTTTTGGGTTTTTTTCCAATATATTCAGGCTGTGGATAAGTGAAACCGTGGTTATTGATCCTGTGGATACAGTGGTCCTAGCAATTGAAAGCCAGCACGGAGGGATCAGTGTGGGTTGCTCCTTCAGTTGTGGGTCCCTTTGCATGGGTCAGTCTTCCTGCCTCCCTGGGTGTCACATTTTGCAAGGCAGGACGCCTCGCTGGCTCCTCTGTTTTTTGGGATTTTTCAATATATTCAGGCTGTGGATAAGTGAAACCGTGGTTACTGATCCTGTGGATACAGTGGTTCTAGCAATTGAAAGCCAGCACGGAGCGATCAGTGTGGGTTGCTCCTTCAGTTGTGGGTCCCTTTGCATGGGTCAGTCTTCCTGCCTCCCTGGGTGTCACATTTTGCAAGGCAGGACGCCTCGCTGGCTCCTCTGTTTTTTGGGATTTTTCAATATATTCAGGCTGTGGATAAGTGAAACCGTGGTTACTGATCCTGTGGATACAGTGGTTCTAGCAATTGAAAGCCAGGACGGAGGGATCAGTGTGGGTTTCTCCCTCAGTTGTGGCTCCCTTTGCATGGGTCAGTCTTCCTGCCTCCCTGGGTGTCACATTTAGGAAGGCAGGACGCGTCTCTGGCTCCTCTGTGTTTTGGGTTTTTTTCCAATATATTCAGGCTGTGGATAAGTGAAACCGTGGTTATTGATCCTGTGGATACAGTGGTCCTAGCAATTGAAAGCCAGCACGGAGGGATCAGTGTGGGTTGCTCCTTCAGTTGTGGGTCCCTTTGCATGGGTCAGTCTTCCTGCCTCCCTGGGTGTCACATTTTGCAAGGCAGGACGCCTCGCTGGCTCTTCTGTTTTTTGGGATTTTTCAATATATTCAGGCTGTGGATAAGTGAAACCGTGGTTACTGATCCTGTGGATACAGTGGTTCTAGCAATTGAAAGCCAGCACGGAGCGATCAGTGTGGGTTGCTCCTTCAGTTGTGGGTCCCTTTGCATGGGTCAGTCTTCCTGCCTCCCTGGGTGTCACATTTTGCAAGGTAGGACGCCTCGCTGGCTCCTCTGTTTTTTGGGATTTTTCAATATATTCAGGCTGTGGATAAGTGAAACCGTGGTTACTGATCCTGTGGATACAGTGGTCCTAGCAATTGAAAGCCAGCACGGAGGGATCAGTGTGGGTTGCTCCTTCAGTTGTGGGTCCCTTTGTATGGGTCAGTCTTCCTGCCTCCCTGGGTGTCACATTTTGCAAGGCAGGACGTGTCTCTGGCTCCTCTGTTTTTTGGGATTTTTCAATATACGCAGGCTGTGGATAAGTGAAACCGTGGTTACTGATCCTGTGGATACAGTGGTCCTAGCAATTGAAAGCCAGGACGGAGGGATCAGTGTGGGTTGCTCCTTCAGTTGTGGGTCCCTTTGCATGGGTCAGTCTTCCTGCCTCCCTGGGTGTCACATTTAGGAAGGCAGGACGCGTCTCTGGCTCCTCTGTGTTTTGGGATTTTTCAATATATTCAGGCTGTGGATAAGTGAAACCGTGGTTACTGATCCTGTGGATACAGTGGTCCTAGCAATTGAAAGCCAGGACAGAGCGATCAGTGTGGGTTTCTCCTTCAGTTGTGGGTCCCTTTGCATGGGTCAGTCTTCCTGCCTCCCTGGGTGTCACATTTTGCAAGGCAGGACGCGTCTCTGGCTCCTCTGTGTTTTGGGATTTTTCAATATATTCAGGCTGTGGATAAGTGAAAACGTGGTTACTGATCCTGTGGATACGGTGGTCCTAGCAATTGAAAGCCAGGACGGAGCGATCAGTGTGGGTTTCTCCTTCAGTTGTGGGTCCCTTTGTATGGGTCAGTCTTCCTGCCTCCCTGGGTGTCACATTTTGCAAGGCAGGACGTGTCTCTGGCTCCTCTGTGTTTTGGGTTTTTTCAATATACGCAGGCTGTGGATAAGTGAAACTGTGGTTACTGATCCTGTGGATACGGTGGTCCTAGCAATTGAAAGCCAGGACGGAGCGATCAGTGTGGGTTTCTCCCTCAGTTGTGGCTCCCTTTGCATGGGTCAGTCTTCCCGCCTTTTAATTCAGTTTTTTCTTTTCTTTTTAGGCCGTGGACTGATGGCAGACCAATTGCAATCTTCCTGCAAAAGACATCTCAGGAAGCAACAAGAACGGAGTTAGTCGGGAAATACTTTGATTAGCATTTAGAGTTATGCAACACGAAGAAAAACACGAAGCGATCATTGTTTTCTTTTGGAACAGGCGGGCGTCAAGGAAATGATGCTGCTTTGTTTAGGTGTCACACGGCTCCACTTTGAAATTTTCTTCAAAAGCAAGAGCTTCGTCCTGCTAGGTCTGTCTGCAAAGTCTGGCCGACAGAGCCAACCATTCGATGCAGCTTAGCTCAAGATGGCCCTTAAAACCATCCAAGAGAAGACCCCTAAACATGTTGGCCTAAATCCAGCATCACACCACACACACACACACATACACACACACGAAATCACACACATTACAGCAGCTCCACTGGCTGCTGATCCATTTCTGGGCTGAATTCAAAGTGCTGGTTCTAACTTAGAAAGCCCTGAGCAGCTTTGGCTTAAGGGCTTGTTCTCCTGTTTTGGAGAGGATGTGGAATCTATTCATTGAAAACAATTCTCCCCATCCACTTTCTAAAAAACAATAATAATAATAAAAAAATGGATGGTTCTATCTTTTGCTTTGAATGTGTTCTGGGGCTGCTAATGTTGTTTCAGTATGGTATTTGTTTGGTCCTTTCTAGTACAGTATTTGTATGCTCACTGTTGTTAGCTTTAATATGGTCTTTAAATGATGTAAGCCACCTTGGGTTCTTTTTAAGGAGAAAGGCAGGGTTAAAAATATTTTAAATAAAATAATAAATAAATAAATACCACTGGCAGAACACAAATCTTATGGCTTCAGCTGTGCTAATGTTGAACACCGAGCTTGGAAATATTACTCTCTCTCTCTCTCTCTCTTTTTTTTTGGACAGAGGACTACAAGTCCCAGGATCCACAGCCAGAATTCTGAGAGTTGTAGTCCAAAAAGAGGCAACGCCTCCCAGTTCTGCTGAAGCAAGAAAAACAGAATGGGAAGTAACCTTTTAGCTGACCGTGTGCGGCCACTAGTTCGGCAGGCTTTACAAGCCTTCCCAATATGGTTGGTGGCTACAACTTCCCAGCATTCCTCCACGTGTAGCAATGCGGGTTTGGGGCTGATGGGAATTATAGTTGAACCAGAGAACTGCTCTTTGCCCACCCTTATTTTAGGGCTGCCGCATCAACAGCTTCTCATTCCCTAAGACTTCTAGGGCCAAAACATGAGATCAGGGGGTGGGCCCTTAAATAACAATTGCACAAGAACATGGACTTTTGCACGGATGCCTGAAGAAGCAAGACATCCTGTGCAATCTCATCCAGGTGGACATTATTAGGGAAAGATGCTCTGAGAAGTACTGAAGTCCCAAACCATAAAGGGCTTTATAGGTAAGAACCAACATACAAGTTTGATACCACTTTACCTGCTGGGGCTTCATCATTCTTAGCACTTTTGGTCTGGTGAGGGTCTTTGCTAGACCTACCTTTACTTACTTGGAGAAATAATCATCTTAGTACTTGTATATATATTTATCCTTCTTCTCTCCCTCCTCATCTTGTTTCACCCTTTTTTGCTTCCTCTGCTCCATCCCCCCCATATTTGTCTAATGCTTGCATCCCGTGACAAGAGTTCTGAAATCAGTTAAACTAAGCAGTTAAGCATCTGTTGCTGTTCAGGCATCCACGGCCATCTGCCACGGCTCATGTTATCTTCTCAGCTGTTGAATCTGCTCCGTTTCTTTTTACGGAAATGCTCAGTTCCTTGAAATGATGAAGCTCACCAAGGAGGAAATCTGAGGTTATGAAGAGGGCTTGCATTTCCTTTCTCAAGAATAAGGGTTAATTTCCTCCAGGGTTCAGAAGTAAGGTGACAACATGAAAAAGAAGACATGGATCATGTAGCTTTCACAGTTGTTCAGAAGAACATGTACCAAAAAAGAGAGAGAAAGAGAGAAGAAACTTTTAGTGTAAGCTAAACCTGCTGAGATTTCCTCCTCTACACAATTATTAAACATACAGGAACCCT
Organism: Intellagama lesueurii; assembly: GCA_037013535.1. NCBI lineage: Eukaryota > Metazoa > Chordata > Lepidosauria > Squamata > Agamidae > Intellagama > Intellagama lesueurii. The sequence continues at coordinate 9,116,830 of JBAJHW010000011.1, read as the reverse complement.
GTCCTCTTTTTCTCCTGGTCACCCTCTTCAGAACTGCAGAATAAACACTTAATTAAAGCAAACCTTGACTACTGCAATGCACTATACGTGGAGCTCCCCTTGAAGGCCTAAGATCTTCCCTTGGTGCAAAAGTAGCAGCTAATCTGCTAACTAGTGCACAATATTGTGATTAGAGATGGGCATGAACCGAACTATGAACCAAAATTAAACCAAACCAAACCCCATGAATTGGTTCGGTTCGGTTTGTAGTTTGGTTCAAGGATCCCATTTTGCTGAAACAAAATGAAGTGCTGACCTTTTTTCTACTTTCTTGCCCAACCCGCTTTCCACTGCCCCGATCACCTCCCTACGTGGTCCTTCCACCTCTTCCTCTTCGTCCTCCACCACAACCACCTTTAGAGACAGCAGCCTGGCTTCCCAGTTAGGAGCTGGGCCAGCTGTCTGTGCGCATGCACACGCCTATCAGCTGAAAGACATGCACACGCACAAAGACAGCAGCCTGGCTCATTTTTATGGGGTTCATGGGTGGTTCGTGGGTAGCCATGAACCACCCCAATTCATCATTTTTCTGGTTCGTTCCCATCTCTAATCATGCTCATATGATCCCTGTGACCTGCACTGGTTGCCAATTATTTACTGGGCTCTTTGAATTCAAGATGTTGTCCTTAGGACCCGGCTATCTAAGGGACCACCTATCGTGTAATGAACCTGTCCAGACATTAAGGCCTTCAGGAGAGCTCGCTTAAAAACACCTCAGTTCAGAAGCCCACCTAGCATGCAGGCAGGAGAGGCCCATCTCCTGTATGGCTCCCAGTCTGTGAAATGCACTCCTTCTCATGCTTTGATCCATTTCTACCCTGTTTCTTTTAAAAAGGAAGTAGAAACTGTTATGGAAATATCCACCTATAGTAGAAATAAATCTACAAAGCTGGGGTGAAAGTGAAAAGGAGTTCTTTATTGTGACACAGTTGCAAAAGCGGAGAGCAAGAGAGAGTAATCAAGAAATCAATCACAGTCTCTCACTCTGCCAGAAAAGTATTGTGCATAAGATTTTATACCTACAACCCCCCCAATCCCCCCTTACCTGTCTTCATTGGCCAATTGGCCGATAAGCTCACATTCTGACTAAAGTAACACCCCCAATTCCTCCCCTACTATGTGTCTTGGAATACTAACTTAATGGCGTTTTTACTTTTGCAAAACAAGCTGTATTTTATCTTAAATGTCAGGTTCCACCCCATACCAGAAATTCTTCAGCGGGCACCTAGCAAAGAGCAAAGAATAATATATGGAGGGCAAAACTTGCTCAATACAGTTACATTTCTCTATCCATATCAAAACATATCTATTTAGAGGAGCATAAAATGTCTAACATGCCCCGTGGTACTGTTTTAACAACCTATGCTCCATGCCCTTTGCTGGCCTGCCCCCGCTGTGTTAAATTAAGGTTCAATTACCTATCAGGAGAACTTAAATTACAGAAATGGTGGGACCCTCTGGGACAGCCAGCGGGGTGTAGTGGTGAATGTATCAGAGCAGGATTCAGGATATCTGGGTTCAAACCTCCACTTGACCATGGAGACGCAGCCATGGGTTGGTGGCAATGGTAAACCACTTCTGGAACATCTCACATAGGCCAAAAACCCTTTTTCCCTGGAAGCAGCTTGATGATAACCTAACTCACACCAACACCACTTGGGCATAAGTGCTCCATGGAGTCTCCATCTTGCAATCATGCAAGCCAGAGATTGCCTTTGTTTGAAAAAAAAAAAAGTAGGGGTTGCACCTTCACATGGAACTGCTGGAGAGCTCAGTGGTTTAGATGTTTGGCTGCAGAGCCAGAGGTTGGGAGTTCGATTCCCTGCTGTGCCTTCCTTGACAGGAGCTGGACTCAGTGGTCCATAGGGTCCCTTCCAGCTCTGCAGTTCTAAGATGAGGACAAGGATGATGGAAATAGTGAAGTAATTCCTTGTAAAAGCTCAGGGAAACTCCTATTGCTCACCCAAGGGACTCCTGAACAAGCAGATGTAGCAAAGAGGATTCTTACTACAGTTATAATATAATACTGCAATCTTAGAGCTGCAGGGCTAGAAGGGACCCTGTGGATCATCGAGTGCAGCCCTGTCAAGAAGACACAGCAGGGATTTGAACTCACAACCTCTGGCTCCACAGACAGAGACCTAAACCTCTGAGCGATCAAGAAGTTCTCTTTGAGCGATAGCTTCTACAATCCCATGCTGGATGAAGAATTCCAAACGTTTTAGTTCCAAAATAACATTTCTAGTCTCTGAGTAAGGTTGCCATTGCTATTTTGCGAGGAAGATCTGCTCAGCCATGCATTACTCCTCTCTCGATCTGCGTTTCGTGACGTGAAAGCCGGTCGCTTACGAGAAACGTGATTGACAGAAGTTGCACGAGGAAATGAAGAAATGGGAGCATTTCCTGCAATATTCATTCCTTCTGGAGAAAACTGCCTTTGGCAAACATGAGGGCAAATTCTTTACTGGAGGTAGGGAAACTCATAAAAGAAAAGGTTTGCGTTCCAGCTCCCTTTCAACAGGTGTGGGGCTTGTCCTGTAGCTGTGTACTTATGCCTCCCAATCACATGTCTCACCAGGCGTAAAGCGTGCCTCTTCCTGTTTGCCTTGTGCCGGAGGCACCCACTGCACACTGTCGGGAATGACAGGGCAGCGCAAACCAGTGATCCAGGCAGAGGGCATTGCTTTGGGACTTAATGGCGTGGAAGCAACTTCAGCTGGCAGGAATACAAGAATAACAGTGTGATTCTGGATAGTGCAAAGATGGATTGGATTCACCAGCATCCAGGACACCCTGGACTAGAAGTATATATAATCAAGATGGCGTGCCTGCTGGTAATTATAGGGAATGATTACAAACAAGACAAACTAGTTAGGAATATAACTCCTTATCTCTCATTATTAAAAAAAGCCCTGATGTTTCTAGTCCTTATGGCCATATACTTGCAAAGTGTGGGAGAATGCCTACTGAAATCACTGAAGCGTCTTAAAATAGACAATACTGTTTGTCTTCAGTCTAGAAGAAATTAAACCCAACAGGAATCCTTCTCTCAAAGACCAGAGAAAAGCTGTCCCCCCTTTCAAAGCAATTTCCAGAGTTTGGTCATCCAGTGGCAAAAAATCTGCCTGCAAAACCACTTCTTCAGTGACAGCTAAACAGAACATTCTTGCTCAGGAGCAAAGTCACCAATTAAAGCCATCCTATCCAGGCACTCTGTAATCAATTAATGATGCAATGCTATAATTTTCTGAGAAGTTGGTCCCACTGAATTTATAAGGGCATGCTCATAGGCTGGAAGACAGAGAATCAGTCAGGCTTTGCTTGACTAATTTATGGATAAAGGTTGCTGTGGTAGTGGCTTCTAATTAAGGGCAGAAACAGACAAGAGGGCAGCTTTACAATTAGAAAGTGATAAAATCTTTTTGCTCCAGAGGGTCATTCTTCACACCTATGAGTTTGCACAATCAACATGCAAAACAAACTTAACCATGACAACAACAGTGGTGTTTACCGACAAATGACCAATAAGCAAGTTAAGGTGAAGCTGCAAAACCATATTGGATGATAATCACACATTGTCCGTTTACTTCTGAAGGCAGCTCCACTTCTAGTTGCGAAGCTGTCACTTTCTCTGTTTCTGCCTCAGCATAAATACCCCCTACGCCACCAAATTATTTCTCTTTCTTTAGATAGATGGGTGGTTTTTTTTTGTTCTCCTGGGGAGGCACGAATTCAGTTTGCTGTCTTGGCAAAACAATCTCTTCTGTTGATTTTTAATACTTTCCCTTCCATCTCCTGCTCATGCTTTGATCCATTTCTACCCAGTTTCCTTTCAAAAGGAAGTAGAAACACATCTTTTTAGAGGATCATAAAATGTCTAACATGCCCCGTGTTACTGATTTAACTTTACCCTTTGTTGATTTTTATTGTTTTCAATGTATTTACTTGATTTTTTGAGTTTTACAGTGACATGGGTTATAGGATTTTATGCCTTTTAGCTAATGTAGTTTTAGTTATTTTTATTCTTTTAAGATGTTTGTAACCTACCTTGAGCACTTTCTTTTAGTGGAAAGGCAGGATATAAATGTGATAAATAAATAATAGACATGTACTTTTAGATGTCTCATACCTCCCCCCCCCCCCCCGACCGGACCCGTGGGGTAGTATTTTCACCATGATTTCCATTACATAGAAATCCAGTCAGGTTCCCATAGCCAGGCATAGAGGGAGACCTGTGTGAAGCTCATCACGAGGAGGGCCATGATTCTGAAATTGCTCGTTCCTCTGAAATTGAATACTGTGATCAGTTCACCATGTTGTTTTTGAAAGAGTAATGATCTTAGCATTCATCACCACTCATTAACAATGGATAACATCATTAACACCCAAATGCAGAGTGGGGGAGTGTTAAATGAAAGCAACACAAGAACAATTAAATGTTACAAATAAACATCTGGTTTCCTTATTTACTTACTTGCTATCCCTCCTTCCCTCTTCTAGGAGCTCCAAAATGAATTTAAAGAACATAGTTTTTTTTTAAAATCACAGTATTAAATTGTAATATATGGGAGCCATGTGGTCATCACAAAATACAAGTAGAAGGGTAAGTGATACCTTATGGACCACTTAAAAAAAAGAAAAGTCACCATACAATCTGCTAGTTTTCATGTGTTAGGACCATTTTGTTGGGCGTGTATTTAAGAGTCCAAGAGTTCATGGCAAGATGGATTTTGCCAGGCACTTCTTTCTTAAATGTGAGTTCCAAGAGGATTCGCATTTGCACCGATGTTTTAAAGTTACAGCTGAGGCAGCTGTTGGTTGGATCTCACAACCAAAGAGGCACAGGGCATGCACACACATTAAACTGTGTTTGTTTTTTAAAATCACAGTACGTATTAAATATGGTATGAAATAAACGATTGAACCCGTTTTTGCCTTCACCTTGCAAGGAATTGAAGCTATTTAACCCCAAGTTCAGGCTTGGCTAAATGGTGAAATGTCTGTAAAGGCATTTCTGAGTTGGGAAATGTTAGTGCTAGAATCTTAATATTAAACTGTTAAGGAAAGCTTGTTCCTCAATCGTAATACATAAATACAATTAGTTATGTTAGTGATTAACAGAAATAATTAGTTCTTAAATTAAATAGAACCAAATTACCAAAAAAAGTGAAAAATTCCCATTTACCAAAACACCTGCTCAAAACTCACAAACTGAAATAATAGTCAATACCTTGAATTTTGTCAGGAAATGTTAAGGTGGGCTATTAGATCTCTTTCAGAATCAGACAAAAGCAAATTGATTAGAAGCTTGTGGAAGTTCCAAAACATCACTGGAGAAAAACCAAACATCTTTTACTTCTTAAGGTAGCTCCACTTTTAACTGCAAAGCTGCTGTCTCTTCTAGTTTGACCCCAAACCCCACCGGCATTCCATGTTGATGCGTATCTTATCCTATTCCCACTCTCTCCCAAGGAAATCTGTGCACAAGGAAGGCGTTGGTGACATATTTAATAAGCAGGCATTTCTGTACGTAATGTTAATGCACTTTTACTAAAATATGTTTGTGCATATTTTCCACTATGAATATTTTAAACGTTTCCATTCAGGTGCAGTCTTCTGAGAAAGAAGAAAAAATTAAGGACCAAAAGTTATTTGTCTTTTGGGAGGGTCCGCTTCTTCTTTATGCTTAGGGTTGTGCTGTTCTGCACACAATTACCTTGATATAAACCTGCAGTGAACACACTGGGACTTACTTCTGAGTTAAACCTTCTAAGAATCGGACCTAAACCTCAAATTACTCTGCTGCATTGTTTTTTTTCTCCAGTAAATGTGAACAAAATTAAAAGCAGGTTCTCAACAGAAGGAACTTCAAGACAGAGGAAATTTTTCCCTCCCCAAAGTAATCTCCACCCTTCCATGGAACACATCATATCATCTGTTGGGCCCGATGTCATCCACTTTATTTTGCTGTCTTCCATTTGGTTTCAGCCGTGCAAAGCCGCTTCAGTGTTCCGCAGGATTGAAGGTGGGTGAAACGATGGCCAAGCTGCCTTAATGAATTTTTGGCAAAAAAAGACCAGTTAAGGAATAACCATGGAGACAAACACTTGAGCTTATCAAAGCCTGACAAGGAGCTTGCTTTGAGTTTGCTTTGATGCATACTTTGGCTTGTCATGGTGGGAACACTGTTAAAATTATGCTTCTCTTATCACAAACCCAGTTGGTCCCACTGAATTTAAAAGGGCATGCTCATAGGCTGGAAGACAGAGAATCAGTCAGGCTTTGCTTGACTAATTTATGGATAAAAGTTGCTGTGCTAGTGGCTTCTAATTAAGGGCAGAAACAGACAAGAGGGCAGCGTTACAATTAGAAAGTGATAAAATCTTTTTGCTCCAGAGGGTCATTCTTCACACCTATGAGTTTGCACAACCAACATTCTAGTCTCTGAGTAATAGGGATATTTTCAGAAGGTTGCCATTGCTATTTTGTGAGGAAGGAGATCTGCTCAGCCGTGCATTACTCCTCTCTCGATCCGCATTTCGTGACGTGAAAGCGGGTCGCTTACGAGAAACGTGATTGACAGACGTTGCACGAGGAAATGAAGAAATGGGAGCATTTCCTGCAATATTCATTCCTTCTGGAGAAAACTGCCTTTGGCAAACATGAGGGCAAATACTTTACTGGAGGTAGGGAAACTCATAAAAGAAAAGGTTTGCATTCCAGCTCCCTTTCAACAGGTGTGGGGCTTGTCCTGTAGCTGTGTACTTATGCCTCCCAATCACATGTCTCGCCAGGCGTAAAGCGTGCCTCTCCCTCTTTGCCTTGTGCCCAAGGCACCCACAGCACACTGTCGGGAATGACAGTGCAGCACAAACCAGTGATCCAGGCAGAGGGCATTGCTTTGGGACTTAATGGCGTGGAAGCAACTTCAGCTGGCAGGAATACAAGAATAACAGTGTGATTCTGGATAGTGCAAAGATGGATTGGATTCACCAGCATCCAGGACACCCTGGACTAGAAGTATATATAATCAAGATGGCGTGCCTGCTGGCAATTATAGGGAACTATTACAAACAAGACAAACTAGTTAGGAATATAACTCCTTATCTCTCATTATTAAAAAAAGCCCTGAAGTTTCTAGTCCTTATGGCCATATACTTGCAAAGCGTGGGAGAATGCCTACTGAAATCACTGAAGCGTCTTCTTTTATATCTCCCCACACCCCATGACTAGTAAAAACTGAAATAAGCATGCTTCTCTGCTTAATTTCCTTAACTTGCCATCTGCAGGATTCAGTTTTTCTCAGGGCATAATGATGTTATTATTATTTTAGAAAGTGATAAAATCTTTTTGCTCCAGAGGGTCATTCTTCACACATATGAGTTTGCACAATCAACATGCAAAACAAAATTAACCATGACAACAACAACAGTGGTGTTTACCGACAAATGACCAATAAGCAAGTTAAGGTGAAGCTGCAAAACCATATTGGATGATAATCACACATTGTCCGTTTACTTCTGAAGGCAGCTCCACTTCTAGTTGCAAAGCTGTCACTTTCTCTGTTTCTGCCTCAGCATAAATACTCCCTACGCCACTAAATTATTTCTCTTTCTTTAGATAGATGGGTGATTTTTTTTTGTTCTCCTGGGGAGGTATGAATTCAGTTTGCTGTCTTGGCAAAACAATCTCTTCTGTTGATTTTTAATTCTTTCTCTTCCATCTCCTGGAACAGCAAGTCAAGAAAAGATATTATCACCCCAACGAAAGGCAATCTAAAGTCCTGCAGGCTCAAAGTTTATAAGTTTAGTGATGTTTGTATAAGCTGGGAGGTTTGTTTGGCTACTCAGTGGCAGGTATATATTTACTGGGATGTAAAAGGGGGAAATAAAGCAACCAACAGCTGCAAGAGTTTTCTGGCACAAAAGGAGGAGGGGAGAGAAAAGAAGGGAAGGCCTTACAGTACATTTGGAGCTGAAAGAAAAGTTTGTTTACAGGAGGAGAATACATTCCAGAAACTGGCCTTGTGTGGTGCTGAGAACGGATGTACAATCTAAACTTGTGTCTTTATACTTAGAAGAAAATCGGCGGCAAACTGCTGAGTGGTTGCGAGATCAAAAGAGGCTGATTTTCTCATGTATAATTTTTAGATAGCTCTGAAGAAGCACACGCTGGCTAAAACAGGGGAGGAGATAGGACTGGCCAAACACTTGGCATCCTTGGATAAGGGCTGAACCCTTGGTATTCTGGAAGGTCCCAACACTGGTCTCCTGGCTCCTTCTTAACCTTTTCTTTTTCTAGTGTTGGTACTTTAAGCAGCAACTGGCAGCTAAGAACATTTGCTTAGTTCTAGGGCAGTGGTCCCCGACCTTGGGCCTCCAGATGTTCTTGGACTTGAACTCCCAGAAATCCTAGCCAGCAGAGGTGGTGGTGAAGGCTTCTGGGAGTTGTAGTCCAAGAACATCTGGAGGCCCAAGTTTGGAGAACACTGCTCTAGGGCATTACGAGCTGGCTGGAGAGCTCAGTGGTTTAGGTCTCTGACTGCAGAGCCAGAGGTTGGGAGTTCGATTCCCCCCCTGAGCCTCCTGTGAAACAGAGCCATTGAATGTCTGTCACACACACTGTGGCACCAGGTATACTGGAAGGAGCCACCAGACCATGCCTCCTCACATTTCTGGGTGTTGCCTCTTCACAACCACCCTGCGAAGAAGGTTAAACTGAGTAAGAGCAACAAGCCCAAAATCGCTCTGTCCGTTTTGTGGCCAGACGGGGGTTTCATTGCCCCTCACCCGAGTCCTAGGCCAACACCCTCGTAATAATAATCATTGTGTGCCATCAAGTCAATTCTGACTTATGCTGCTGACCCTTCCCCGTGTTTTCCAGGTAGAGAATATTCAAAAGTGGTTCTCAAGTCCCTTCTTCTAGAAGCGCTCTGGGACGATGCGGCTTGCCCAAGGCTGGCTTTTCTCCCGGGAGGAACACCGAGGACAGAGCCAAACTCCAGTTCAGGTGCTCAACTCAGTGAGCTCTCCAGTCAGGTAAATACTGGCGCTCAAATGGCACCTGCACTCCAGGAAACATGCACAGAACTCTATTACATCGATAAAAATGACCCTGGGTTTTTTTGTTTTGAAAACAGCTCCACTACAGGCAGACATACCGTGACACGATTTTGGCAGTCCTTGTATCTTTGTGCCAAGAAGGATTTCCCCTCTTGCCCTTAATAATGACAAAGGTATTTCTTTCTTGATTAACCCATTAGTAGGTACATAGTATTTTTACTGAGAGCAGGTCTCTGCCCCAGAGAGCCTCCAGTTTAAAAGGTATTGTGTGTGTGAGAGAGAAAAGGAAATAAATAGATGCCGAGAAAGCAGTGGTCTTGCAGTGAAATGTACATAGGCACAGGTGTGGCGGGAGAGCTTCCCCCCCCCCCCCCGCAAATGACCCTCCTGGCTGTGGATGATGGAAGCTGTGATTCAATACACATCCAGAGCTTACAAGCTTTACAACACCTGATGTGGGACATGGCTCATACACCTGGCACGGAGCCAGTGCTTCGGATTGCTCAAGATTCATTGCACCTTAGCAATTCATATGCCATCCCTACAGAGTGTCACCCTTATTTTGTAACCGGTGGCCGATACAACCCCGAAAAAGGCCCCTTGGTGAGCGCAAGATCCTTGCCACAATGTTCTCACAGCTGATCGGAGACTAGCAAAGTTGCTTTTCGAGACCAAATCTCCCACAATCTTGCAGCCAGCAGGGTCCAGGCTGTGTTGCTCCAGAAGCTGCAGTCCAAGAGGCGGGTTGGGCCGGTCCTCGCAACGTCCTGCCACTTGGCACAAGAAAGGGGCCCGGCCTTTGCGCTTAAAACGGGGTCAAAGCCGAGGGCTGGGAAACAGGACGCCCTCTGCTGAAGCCCAGAGCCCGGCACTCTGCACATAGCTCGGGCATCCCTTCCTCTCTTAAGGCTCCTTTGGCTGTAAGAAAAGGCGTGGCTTCGGCGAAGGAGGCGTGGCTAAAGAGAGAGGCTGGGATTTCCCCCCCCCCCTTTCCCCTCCTTTTTCCGCTTTCTTTTTTCTTTTTTTCCAAATCCAAACAAACACAGCTTGGACTGGAATTTCATGCGCCCCCCCCCCCCCGTCCTTCTTTGTCGACTTCCCGGCAGGGGCGACGGCTCAACTTTTCCAAGACGTCCCAATTCCTGAGCAAACCGGTCGGGGAAGCGGGGGAAGGTCCCCCCCCGGCTCGGATTCCTGGCACACACACACACCCCCGTGCGCAAAGGGCCCCTTGCGCTGCGCCGCCTTTGCGCCATCGCCTCCGGGCTCTGCTGCGCCCGGCCGGTGCGATCCGGGCTCCTCCCTCCCGGCGCGTCAGAGAGGCGAGGGGGAAAAGCGGCTGGAAGAGGAAACGATCGCCGGCGGGGAGAGAAGCGCTCAGTCCCAGGCGGGGCGCATGGCTGGTGTCCGGCAGGTAAGCCGGCGGATGCGCTCCGTCCGTTTGGAGAGCCGTCGTTAAGGAACGTTTCGGGGAGCGGGTGACCTGCCAACGCTTTGATGGGCCCTCTCTCTCTCTCCCCCCCCCCCTCCGCAATGGGGAGGTGGAACCCAGTGCTGGGTGGGGATCCCCGGATCCAGGTGTAGGATTTGGGGCCAGGAAGCGCGCTGGAGAAAGACCCCCGTCTGTGGGTGTGTGGATTTCTAAAGCAGCAGAAAATCCGGAGCGTGGGGATCAGGCCACGCGGGTTGGGGGCTGGGGGGGGCTGGTTTGGGTAGGTGGGCGCCCGTGTGTGTGTTCGGGGGTCCTCGGGCGGCGGGAAAGCGGGGCCCCCCGGCTTTGGGGTGTCTCTGTGTGTGTGTGTGGGTCGCCAACCTGGAGGATGCTGCGTTCGCCTTGACTGGACATTTGCTTTGCAGGGCATGGAGAGAGAAAAGTCTCAAGATTGATTTATTTGTTGGGGGGGGGGGGGGAAAAAGGAGTTTGTTTGTTTGGAAAAGCCCCACGCGTTTCACCTCCGGATTATTCTGTGAGCTTTTTTCCAGGGGCGCTGAAGTCTCAGCACCCACCAGGTTTTCCACTCATCTGTTCCCAAGTTGGACTCTTAAGCCGAGGGGCCACGAGCCACTCGAAGGAAGTAGGAGACAAATGATCCGAGAAAACCTTTCAGGTGTCGATGCTTTACAGCCTCTAAAAGGGACCAAGTTGGTCCAAACACTTTGGGCTGTTTTAATGAAGACGCCCCCATTTTTTTTAAAAAAGGCTCCTAACTCCATTTCTTCTGGCACTTTGGATTTAATGAGATATTTCCAGTTTCTTTGGGTTTTGGTTGTGGCATGGGTATCACCTTTATTTAAGGGGGGGGGGGAAATGTTTTAAAACCAGCTGGGATCTCTTCTGAAGGCGATGTGTGTGGGGTAATCAGGCTTCCCTGTCTTCCAAAGAGAGAGCAGATCCGAATCTGTGTCTCTCTAGAAGAGACCCCATGCTGCCCCCAAGCAAGGTTGTCGAAGGAGGGGGAGAGAGAGATCACTGTAATTTCCTGTGGTTTCTTTGGATTAAGCCAGATCATATATGTGCAGAAAGGTGGCCTGAGTGGGTGAGGGTGCAAAGAAGATTGGGCTGTGTAATTAAACTTGTAAGTGCATGGAGGGTAATGGCCTTGTGAACTTGGTGGATTTAATTACTGGGTAACTCAGAAAGCTTAGACATCTGGCTGCAGAGCCAGAGGTTGGGAGTTCAATTCCCCACTGGGCATCTCAGAAGAGCCAGCCTGTGTGGCCTTGGGCCAGCTGCACAGTTCCAGGATGCCCCCAGGAGAAAGGAAGGGTCAACCATTTCTGAGTACTCTTTACCTGGAAAAACCAGGGTCCTCATAAGTCAAAATTGATTTGACAGGACACCATTATTAACCTTATGCACTAGGCCCTGCAGCTTGATGGGTTGATGTTAGTTTGTGATCGATGATACTTGTATATTTCCATTCAGTATGAATCTTATAAGATGTCCCCACAATTCACCCATAGGGGGAGGAATGGCAAGGTTTGAAACTTGGTGTGTTAAAATAATAGAGAGGATAAGGAAGAATCAGCCCTGAAAATGAACATGTTTTTAAAAACTGAGGCTTTGAATAAGAGTTTACTATAGCTGTTCCAAAACAATTAGACATCAAAGCAATGTCACTGAACAAAAACAATTCCTGACAGCTGAACTGTTTATGTTATAATGCACTTATTTATGTTACAATATGTAAACACGAAGTAGAGTTTATAAGTCCTGTAGTAGTGCACTCTTTAGGTTATTATAATATTTGGAGTTCACAATGGGCTACTGTTTCAGGATTCTAGGGTGACAATATTCTGGTAATCTAGTACAGCTAACATTTTTTGGCCATGGCCAAAAACAAAATGTGAAAGCAATATAGGCCCAATCAGGATTGTATAAGTCATCTAATGAACCTTATAAGGTGGTGTGTGAAGAATTGTTTCCAGCCTGTTGTTGTTGTTTAGTCGTTAAGTCGTGTCCAACTCTTCGTGACCCCATGGACCAGAGCACGCCAGGCCCTCCTGTCTTCCACTGCCTCCCGGAGTTGCGTCAAATTCATGTTGGTCGCTTCGATGACACTGTCCAACCATCTCGTCCTCTGTTGTCCCCTTCTCCTCTTGCCTTCACACTTTCCCAACATCAGGGTCTTTTCCAGGGAGTCTTCTCTTCTCATGAGATGGCCAAAGTATTGGAGCCTCAGCTTCAGGATCTGTCCTTCCAGTGAGCACGTTTTAATTCCAGTCTGTGGTCCCCTTCAAAGGTGCCAGGGTCTCTTGGGGGGGCATATGGCCCCCGTTGAAAATGGCTGATCTAGAATTTTTGTATTATAAGGTTCTAGTGTTGCACAACGTTTGTGGTACAGAGTCTTATTCCTAGGGTCTGCAACATGTTAGTCAAAACAATAACAACTGGAAGAATTATACATATAAAGAGATAAGATGCATACACACACAAAGCATTCAGACATTCTGCTCATCAGCATAGGAAGGCTTCATGCCGTGCCACAATTAATTGGAACAACAGTTATGTAGCTGTGCAACAACTGACAATCAACATAGCTTTACCTCCACAGATTGATATTTCTCTGGCCGCATGAGCACTTAGAGTAATTGTGTGAATTTTTAATTTGCTTAAAGGCCAATGGTTACTTAAAGTTACAATGCTTTTTACTTTTAAATTATATCTCTTGGAGAAGTATTCTTTACTGGTTCATCGTGCTTTTGAGCTATAAGCTCCTTTACTTTTTGATCCGAATATGATTTAATTTCTGGCTACAACTTAAGTTTTATTATTTGCAACTTTTCATAGTTGTAAGACTTTTGTATTTTTACACATCTCTGAAGTATTTTGTACATATGAAACATCAAAGTATGTTCTACCTAAGCCACCTTGAGTTCTTTTTAAGGAGAAAGGCGGGATAAAAATATTTTGAATAAATAAGTAAATAAACAAACACATGTTTCATGTGTACAAAATACTTATAAAGTTTGTAGAATTAGACAAGCCACTATTGTCTGCAATTGTTGCAACAATGTAAAGACTTATACTTTGATATGATTGTCAATGCTTGTTTGGTTTTATTTTGAAGTTAAACCTTTTTTTGGGGGAAATGCTAGCTATGATGAGCACAGGCTTGTGATTTTTTTCCCTGGAAGACTATAAAGTTTCATCAGACTCTTGGGGAAAGTTCAGGTATAGGTTTATCTGATCAGACATCCTGTTGCATTAAAAAAAAAAAAACCCCAACTAGATAAGTTTTCATCTCCTGAAATATTGTGTCCCATTTCTTCTACGGGAGCAATTTGTCAATCTGAAATTATCCCACCCCCAAGTTCATGAACTGGAGACCAGCCTTTCCCTAGCCATGGGGTGGGAGACCTTTGACCTTCAAGATGTTCAAGTTGATGGTTCTCACAATCCAGTTCCTATGATTGCTGAGTCTTCTGGAAGTCAGAATCTAGAACATCTAGAGGGCCAAGGATTCTTTGCACAGCTGTGTTATTGCCCGAGGTTTCTGTGTGGTGCCCTGCAGTAGATTCTGCCTCTCCACAGCCAAATGTTCTCTGCAGAGCCCCGAACTGACAAAGTTGCTTCTAGCCCCTCCAATTTTCAAGAAACAAGCTGGCTGGATTGATTGGCAAGGGGACAAGCCAATCGGCTAATTACTGGCCTTACAGGCTTGGCTGTAGCTTCAAGGAAATCTACAGATGGCCCAGTTAAGTTGCCTGCTGTGAAATATGCCATTATTCATTTATTTAATTTTTATGAGAAAACTTTTGGCCCAGAAAGAGCCTAAACTGATCCAAAGCAGTAATTCAAACCATATCCTGGAATCATTACTTTTTTGTCTTTACATTTTGGTTGGGAGAATTCTGGGAGTGTTCATCCAAAATGTAAAATTTCCAAAGTTTGAACAAAACAGCAGTTGAGCTGACACCACTTTAAATGCACATACTAATACACTAGAACCCCCTATCCTGGGATCAGTATCCACTGATTCATTTATCCGCTGGCTGAACTGATCTGCTGTGGATACTGCTGTCCTAGTGTATGCACATGGACGCATGCACGCACTCAGACATTCGGATGAAATCTAGCCGTGGAGGGGTATATTTGAGTTAAATAAAATGGATGGGGAAATGGATTTGTGGATAACTCAGTGGTTTAGTTATCTGGCTGCAGAGTCAGAGGTTGGGAGTTTGATTTCCCCCCTGGGCCTCCTTGACAGGGGCTGGACTTGATGATCCATAGGGTCCCTTCCAGCTCTGCAGTTCTAAAGATGATGGTGATGATTGAAAAGTCTTTACAAGCCACTTCAATGCTGTTAAAGGGTGCGTGGACAGACCAGGTGAGCTGGTCTGGAGAGGGAGTTCCGCGGTGTGAGTGCGTGACAAAAAGACAAAATTAAAATGGGATGTAGATGGGGAATCAAGGTTCATGCAAGAGAATGGTTGCTCCTCAAATTTCCCACTCCGAAGCTACTTGGCAAACAGGGTTGCCACTTTGGTTTGCCAGCCTGGCTCCTGTGCTTATTGTAGAGAGACAGGAATTCAGGAGGCAAAACTTTTCCCCACCACTTGAGCTCCTGGGCATAAATCCACTTGCTGCTCCTAGCCAGAACAGATCCACTGCACCAGTTTGCCGAATAGCCAGTCAACATTTACTTCAGTCCCATAGATTCTGTAGGTATACTCTAGGTGGGAGTGCCACTCAGAATCTAGCCCATGATGGAAAGTAAAACATACAAAGAAAACTCCATGTGGTTCTTGTTCAAAACCAGAAAACAAGGATGGCTGATCCGTTTATTGGACCTCCTAACATCTTGAAAAAGCTGGCTGGAGAGGTTGGGAGTTCAATTCCCCACTGTTCTTCCTGGGAGAAAAGCCAGCCTGTGTGGCCTGGGGCAAGCTGGACCGTCCCAGAGTCCCAGAAGAAGGGAATGGTAAATCACTTCTGTATATTCCCTCCCTGGAAAACCCTGAAAAGGGTCACCCTAAGTCAGAATTGACTTGATGGTAAATGATGGTTATTAACCTATCAAAAACAGGCAAGCTTTCAGATCCACTAGAATATGACTATTTTCTTCAAAACTATTGCCTGTTAAGACTTTGGTAAACATAGAACTTGGAAACTGTACTTTTCTGGGGCTACAGCCTCCAGATTTGAGGATGTTTGGGGGGGATTTCTACTCTTGAAAAGTAACATTTTCAAGTTGAAAGCAGAGAAGCAAACTCAGAGAGAGAGAGAGAGAGAGATCTGTACTGTGTCTTAAATCAGGCTGACGGCCGACCACACGTCAGTTCCTGACTTGTTTTCTTGTCTAGGATCTGCAGAAATGATACGTGAAGCCACAGAAAGCCAGGGGGAGGGACCGTTTGTCACTCTGCGGCTGACATAGCTCTGGGGTCCTGTTTGAAATCCGGCGATCCTTGGGCGGAAGGGGGGGCATTTCGATTTTCTGCTTGAGGCATCCAAGTGTAGCTTCATAGTTTCCGGTTCAAAAGTGAAGACCACAATCTCCCTCAGAAGCACATCTTTAAATTGACGAGGAGCAGGAAATACTTAAGTGTGACTTCTGCGGTTCACTTGAATGGAAGATTTCTGCTGAGGGACGGAAGCTGCGATTCCGCCCTCTTCACTGGTCTACCTTTTGAAGCCTCTTTCAGGACTGCGGCCAGAGGTGTAAGGCAGCACTGGGATTTTTCTGACAAAGATCAGATTCTGTGGTGTCACCTGCTCTTGCCTTCAAATTCTGTGGCTTTCCATGGCGCGTTCATGAGGCCATTGGAGCGTGGGGTTTTTTGTGGGGCAGTGTCCCACTTTGAGAATCTTTGTGATTGGCAGTGGGATGCCTCTTCCAGAACTGTTGCCCCAGGGATATCTGTAGCCAGAAATCTTTAGTGTCTAAGGGGGTGGGTGGCAACTTGGTCAAGCGGTACTCCCAGGCTCAGCAAGAAGGTGTCCAACTGGGTGTTGTGCTTGTGTAACATTGCACACAAAAAGCCAGGAGCGAAGGCAAACAACTAAGAGGAGAACTAGTGGGGCAGGCACATGGATTCGATGTTTCCTATTTTATGTTATTTTATTTTACTTTATTTTATTAGCCCAAATCCTATTACTTATGCTGATGGAAAGGCAGCCATATAACTTGGAGCAGTGAATTGCAGCTAATTAATGAGTCCCTGCTGGGATTTCTGCTCACGTATCACATCATCTGACTGGGATGCAGGGAGGAATCCAAGCTGTGACTCATGAATTAGTGGCAATTTGCTACTATCAATCGTCCCATTGCTGTTCTGGAAGCCTAGCTGTGCAACAGCAGCTGGGCTATGTTCTTTCTGAGCTTCTTTTCCCACCGGTATAAGGACCCAAGGTCAAGCACCCATAGTGAATAACAAGTACAATTAAAACATCAAAAGTTATAGTACTTTAAAAAATGATTAACTATGTAGTGATATTAAAATACTGTTACCAGAAACAGATTTTAAAAAAGGTAGAAAAAACGAGTCACATGAGAAGAGAAAAAAGAAAGACAGTCAAAGAAAGAAAAAAGGAAGGAACAAGGTCAACAGAACGCCCTGCAGTAAAACTCAGTTGTCTATAAGGAAGAGAGTGGAGTGGGAACATTGCAAATCGTGAGCTTTCTTGCTACACCAGTCCTGACAAGCGGCAGCACCAGGCCTGAAAGGGGAAACCCTCCCCGAGAGCAGGAAATAAACTTTTCAGGAGTCTCAGCGCCAGCGGAGGTCCCGGGAGAACTCTTTCTGTATCCTTGGTGTTGTAGGTAATGCTGGAAAGGATGTGAGTCCCAGCAGAAAGGGGGGCAGGCGACCCCTGCAACTGCTGGGCTGCCCTTCACGCATCCCCAGGTGCACCCAGTGTTTTCTCCCCCCCCCCCCCAGATCCCCCCAATTCTGCATTCATAAAGAGACTGTGTCGCAGCTCTGGAAGAAATGTGCACCAAGTTTGAAAATAAATCTAGAGGATTTGTGAATGGTTCTGTTTCTTTTGTCAATTACAGGTTCTCATGCTGGTCAGTTTCAAATGATTGTCTTAATAGGTTTAAGAACCTGATATTAACAAGAGGTGCTGATAATGAATCCTATGGAGACAGGCGTCAATTCCTATGCAAAATCAGTTACAGGTTTTTGGGTTCAGTTTTTTTGTTTTTGTATTTCGTTTTGCAATCTCGCATGCTGACTTTTGCAGATTTAGCTAAGTGGGGGGGGGACCTTTCTGGGCTGTGTGACTGTCAATCTATCCAGCACTAACCAATCGTTCCTTCCCTGCCTCTGAATTCTCTCTGCTCAGTGATTTCCTCCCCTCTCTTTTGTCTGTTGAAAGCTGTGAGTCTCTTGAAGCCTGCTGTTGAGAGCAGTCATGTTTGTCAGTTTGCTGTTTGATCTGTTCAGTTGTAAGCAACAAAACCATTTGTTCTTTCTCCTAATGTCTCTGAGTGAGTTATTGAGACCGTAAGTGGCAATGGATGAGAAAAAGAGGTGGAGTCATCTGGGGAACACGAAGCGATTCTGCTCTATGAATCCCTGCACTTCCGCTGCACAGCTCAGAGGCATTTAACCAGAAATACAAACCTTTTCAACAACATCTAACAAATTATGCGGCAGATTTCATGGGAAGAAAATGAAGACCTTTTGCTGACTAAAAAAATGCCAGGAGAGGGAATTAAAAAGGAAAAAAAAAATCCAAGAGAAAGCTTTGGTACCAACTCTAGGTTAGGGTTTTGGACTAAGACAGAAGATACGAGTCCAATTCCTGCTTGGCCATGGAAACCCATTGGGGGAATGGCCACGTTAAACCATTCCATGAATATCTCACATACCTAAACAAACAAACAAACAAAAAAACCGTATTAGCATCACCTTATGATACACCAGAAGCAACCTGACTGCACAGAGCCATACGCCAGCTCATTTCTGTAAACAGAAAAAGCCTGGAATGTACAGTATTCATTATTTTTTTAAAAAATTGTGTATTTTATTTATATCCATTTTTTCTCCTCCCTCACGGGACTCAAGCAGGCTTATAAATGATTAAAAGCCACAACCACTTGAAATTACATAAAATCAAATTATTAAAATATGCATGCCAGTGTTAAAAATAGCACATTAAAAAGTTGAAACCAGAAGAAAAATCATAAAGTTGGGCTGCACCCCCCCCACTAAATTGTGATTATAGATTGAAAACGCCTATTTTTCGTTTGCAAAGGGTTTTTTTTAAAGAATCAGATTTGCCTTGAGGTTGCCATCATTATTTAGTCACATAAGTACTTCTCAACATGGGCAGGGCCCATTTCTGTTTTCTTGGGAATGGCAGTAACTTCCTCGTAGTACTCCTGAAGGTATTTTCCGCCAATTTCTCTCATGAAGAGATGCTTTTGGAAACATTTGACACTTTAGTAGTCTCCAGGTAATTTTGAGGAATAAATGAGGAAAGTAGCTCACGTCTGTATACTACTACCTGTATGAATGTCTAGTTATTAAAACTAGTCCATGTTCTTCCATCTGAAATATTGCTCATGTCAGTTTTGGATATATATCATCCAATGTGGCAAAAGAAATAAACTTTTTTTACGGTCCATGACCAATATTCAAAATACAAATAAACCTTAAATACATAAAATACATTATTCCAAGGACCTGCATTACTATCATCCTGTGTGTGTTCTGTTCTGTGCCATCAAATTAGAACTGACTTATAACAACCTTAATAGGGCTTTCCAGGTAAGTGAAATATTTAAGGAGTGGTTTTACAAGTTCCACTCTCCCAGTGAGATTTCATGGCTGAGTGGGGATTCGAACCCAGGCCTCCTGAGTCCATAGTCTGTCCCTTTACCCATTACACTACACTGGGGAACTATCACTCTACAAACACAAAAGCAAAATAACTGAAAATCTCCTAGTGGAATAGTTAGTACTGAATGTGTCTCCTTTTTAGAAAGTTGCTGCTTTTAACGAAAACTAATTATAATTTTACTAAAACTCTCCCTTCATGAATGTTGACTGCAGCCGTGCAAAATTTTGCTACAATAAAACAGTATATTAGTATATTGCCCTGAAAGCAGTAAAAGGATGTAACATGCCTCTGAGCATCCAGGAAATAACTTTAAACAAGAGTCAATAAAAGTTTTCAAATATCAAGATAAAAAGTTATGACATCTCTGTAAACGTTATCTGCTGCTTGCTGGGTTGAGTGACTACAACAGGTAACACCTACGGAGATTTCTGAGCTGGAGGCAATTCACCTCCAAAAGTTACGCCTTTTGCCAAAAGTTACGCCAATTCACCACCAAAAGTTACGCCTTTTGCCTAACAACAAAAGAGGATTCCTTCCTTCCTTCTTTCCTTCTTCTCGAGTGACTTCTCTACTTTTTATCCTTGGAGGAACAGGGAGAGAGAGAGACAAGTAGAAATGGAGAGGGTTTGACTTGTTCACGGTCATCTGGTGAGATTTGCAGCTCAGTGGAGGGTAGAACTGGGTCTCCCATGTCTCTATCCAACACTCTAACAAGTACACCATACTGGGTGAGTGTTGTGTACCAGTAGATATTTCAACAGCTGAACCGGCTGAGGATCTAGGATGGAATCATCTCTTTTCCTCTCTTCATCCCTTTAACCGTCTTTGAACAGGAGATGTTCCCAAGTTACTGGATGCATTGGGAGTGTGCCACTTAGATTTCAAAATGGCTTTCCTCTTGATGCAGTGCTGGGTTGTTGCTGAGCCTAGGATAGCTATGCGTCCAAATTTATTTAGGACTATTCTTTATTTGAAGGTTTCCTCTTTGTAAAGGATTGGCACAAACTCGAAGAAGGGAGATTTCCCACCCACAGGTTGCAGCGCTTGGCTAGCAGAACCGGGACTCATTCAGATCCCTTGGTCAAAGTCTTCCTCAATGGGTGACGTTGTTTAAATAATAGTATTTGCAGATTTGTGTCTACAGCTTATTAGCATGCATGCATTTTATGCAGCTCCCTTGGCCTCATCATTCTAGGTCCTTTATAAATGGTCAACCTGTCCGTTTTTTACTAAGAAACCCCGATTGAGGACATGGTTCTTGTTCATGGTTTTAATTTCCTGCTTTTGCAAACAGTACTGTGCTCCGAGCAGATAGATTACAATATTTGCACGGAGCCCATTGTTTGGAGAAAATTCTTGGATCTGGTTTTCTCAGAAGAGGTCTTGTAATTGTCTTGCAATTTGGTAATTTGATTTGGGCAACGTCTTAGCCAACATCCTGCTTCCTGTTGAAATTTGGGTTGGGAAAAAAAGAGAAAGATATCAAATGCAGCGAGTAAAAACTAAGAATCTTGCCTTCCGTCTGCATGGTCTCAAACAGCCCCCGCCAACCCAGCTAGGGATGATGGGAGTTCTAGTTCAAAAATCTGCCTGGGGAACTGAGGCTGCTAATCCTCTTAAATTTGCTACCTTTACAGACTCCATCTATTAGTCTTAATTTGAAATACTTTTCAGTCCCCCTTCCAAATCTCCATTCCTATCACTTCCCTTTTCTTTTAAAGGCTTAGCTTCAGTACGAAAGAAAAAATGATGCCAATTTCCACTTGCTAAGGAGAAGAATGCGATTTCAGCGGTTGAAATTCCTCTTTTTTTTGGATTTGTCAGGAGCTTTTTTTCTCTTTACATTTGGTCACCTCGCCTCCATTCTTTCTTCTCCTCTCTCTCTTTTTTTTTTAAAAAAAACTTTTTAAAAAAAGAAGCAACAGAAGTAGAAAGCACCATTTGTGGCCATGGAAGACGCACAACAGATTGGTCCTGTCTTGTCATGAGATGATGGCTGCTAAGCAGTTAAACACACCTACTGTCGAAATATCTGAGTTTTAAGTCGAACAGTGTTAGGTTTCATGTGCGAGCTGGTCAACTCCACCTTAAAGAAGGGATGGTTTTGATTCGGTTTGGAAATCAGTTTCATAGATTAAGTCATTCTCATGATTGCGAGGAGTAGGACTGGTGAGTAAGTGGGTGGGTGGGTGTGTTTTGTCTTGACTTCATGGTGCATCCGAGATCTACCGAGCAAAGTAGATTTTCTCTAATTTCTCTTGAAGATGCAAACTTCCCTTTTTTTTCAATTTGAAAAAAAACAACGGTTGGGCAAAGTGGAAAGGTACTGTATTTTGAATGCTGTAAAAGGGAAATCAAATAATGTGATTCGGAAAAAGGAGTCATAAGAGATTTTGGTCACTGCTGAAAGCATTTAGCCTTGGGTCTTTGTCTGTATCTACTGTATGCACAGGGATCACTGTTCTCTGAGAGTTTAGTCGGTATAGCTCAGTGAGTTGGAGCACTGGGCTATCCCTGCCTCCTGGGAGAGGGGCCTGCTGAAATCAACCATAGCCTATGGCAAAGATGGAGTTCCAGGTCCTGCCACCTCTGTAACCTTAAGCAAGCTGTGCAGTCCTGGGTCTCCCCCCCGCCCCGCCCCCGGGAGGGATTGGTGAACCATTTCTGAATGCATAGAAAACCCTTGGAGGGTCACCATTAAGTTAAAATCAACTTGATGGCATGTTAATGATAGTAATTATTATCAATTCTGTAAACCGTCTTTTTTATTTAACTGAAACTTTACACTACAAAATGTAACACCATTAAGCGAAAACATAAAAGCACAACGACACAGAACACAAAAAGCATAATAATGCATAATGCAAAAGAATTCTGTAAATTATCTTACACATCTTCATATTATATCAGCAGCAGCAGCAGCAATTCTGACTTAGGGTGATCCTTTTTCAGGGGTTTCTAGGTAGAGAGTACTCAGAAGTGGTTTACCTAGCTATTAATGATAAATTAACATGTGGAATTAGAGTAAGAAAAGTAATGTTCAATAAGAATGAGTTTGGAGATATATGGGGAGAATTTATTGGCTCTGTATTAGCAAAGGGTAAGGATTATGTACCTACCTTTTCAATGTATTTGGAAGGGGAATGGGGCTCCATAAAAGGAAGGAATAGATTAGCTCTGTTGGTCCCGGTGAAGGGGAGCACAGTAATATATTTATATATATATAAATAAGTGGTTTACAATCTTCTTCCTCTGGGGGTGCCCTGGGACTGAGAAGCTCGCCCAAGGTCACACAGGCTGGCTCTTCTCTCAAGAGGTGCAGTTCGGAATCGAACTCCCAACCTCTGGGTTTGCAGCCAGATATATAAACCATTTAGCTATACAGCCAGCTCGTATTATATAGTTTCTTGAGTGAGTAAAACTTTGTACAGCAATTTAACCACTGGGCCTCTTGGCTCAGTGGTTAAACTGCCACATTGCAGCCAAAACTGTGCTCACAACCTGGAGTTCTATCCCGGGTAGCCGGCTCAAGGTTGACTCAGCCTTCCATCCTTCCGAGGTCGGTAAAATGGGGGGCAATGTGTAGCCTGCCTAATTAACTTGTCAACCATCCAGAGAGTGCTTTAAGGGCTATGAAGCGGTATATAAGCAGCACACTTTTTTTTTTTTTTGCTTTTTTGTCTTAAAAAGCTTTTCACTCATTTCAAAAGAGGACATACTTCAAAAGAACATTTTTTTCTAGCTTTCCCAAGGTTTCAAAGCATTCCAAATATTCCCCCCCCCCACAGACTTTCACATTCCTGCTCCAGTTAGACTACTCCCAGATTGCAAAGTTTTTTAAGGTCAACCTCGGGTGTTCCGAGGGAGCCCCGGAAGGAACAGGCTGCTTCTGCAGACTTGTGCAAAAGGCACAGAACCTAATTGGGATGCCAGGATCCTCACACATGGCAGTGTGTACACAAAAAATAATGTGGGAAAAGTCACAAATAACAGAGGAAATAGAAATATTTTAGGTACTAGATTAGCTGCCTAGGTTTTGTGGTTACTGCTTAGTTTATTGCTATCTGTTTAACAAAATTTTTTTTAAAAGTTGGCCAGACTCACTGGTAAATTATGTTTGCATAAGAGAAATTGTGTAAGTTGCAGTGACAATTTGATGTTAATTAATAAGAGGCTAGTTGCTTTCTTGGGTGTGGTAGGACATGCATTCAACCGGGGAATATATCTGCCCCCTAATTGACAAGCATGTGTTTGCTGCTGCAGCTTAAATGATTTCCCGCACAGGAGCGTAAGTCACCAATAGAATTTTGGCTATTAATTCATAGTCTCTCACCTTTAATCCCCCCCCCCCCCCGCTCTTTGTACATTTTATTTATGTAATTTATATACCATCCAGCTTAGTGAAAGACTGTTAGTCTGGGCGGTTCACACAAGAACATAAAAATGCAAAAATATCAATCCACCCACGGACCAGCCCCCACCCCAGAACACATATCACACACAGTCAGAACCACCGAATCAAAAACCAGCAAACCCCATGGCAATGTGCAACAACAGTGCACACGTCGTGGGTGATGGATCAACCTCAAGGGAGCATGTTGGCAAAAGCCTCTCACAGAGCTCTGCCTTCACCAGTTTCCTAAAGGACTGGACGGACAGGACCTGGTGCACTTCTAGTGGAAGATCATTCTACAGGAATGGGGCCACCACCGAAAAGGCCCTCTTTCTGGTAGACATTCTTCTTGCCTCTTTGGGTGCGGCCACCCTCAGTCACGAGGCCGAGAGGACTGGGTAAAAGGGGTGGTTGTTCTTTGCCATTAGCATAGGGAGGGCCAGCGGGGCGGTTGCCCTGGGGTGCAACATGGTCAGGGGGCAGAACCACCTCACTTTCATGTGCCCCGTGCTCTGTCTTGCTGCTGGGCTAGCCCGTGTGGCCCCTGTCCATGTGTCCGTCTGTCCTCCCTCCCTCCTCCTCAGCCCCCACCTCCCTGCCTGCCAAGGCTATCTGGCGGGCAGGGTGAGCCAGCCACCTCTGGCCCGGCACAAGCACGGCGCTGGGTGACGAAGGAGAGTAGATCGCCCCATTGGAGAGAGTGTGTCGGTCTCCTCCGTCTGACCAGGTCAGGTGAAGGGAGGTGGGGGTGGCTGCTGTTGCTGCTGGGCATCTGGAGCCATGCGGGCTGGGCTGGGGGCATTGGGGGGTCTGGGCGCTGCTGTACCCCTTCCTGGCCTCCATCGGGCTGCTGACCAGCCGCGTCGTCTTGTTGGGCTGGAGGCAGGAGCTGAGTGTGGCTGCTGCAGGAGGAGGCAGTGGCGGGAGACGGGGGTCCCCTCCACGTCTTGACCGAGGCCAGTGTGAGGTAGGAGAGGAGAAGCCAGGGGAAGAAGATGGGAAGGAGATATGAAGATGGAGAAGGAGAAGGGTGCATGGGGGAGCACTCCTCTCAGGAATGGAGGGAGGAGGGGGTACTGTGGAAAGTGGTGGCAGCAGGTCCATGGGTGAGGGGGCACAAGACTTGCCCCAGGCGCGGGCACCCCATGCCAGGCCACTGGTTCTTTGAGAGAGACGCTCCGACAAATATCGAGATCCCAAACCTCCCAAGGGTTTTGTATGTCAGTACCAGCACCTGGAATTTGGAATGGAAACTAACAAGAACTTATGTTCTGCTCTTTCTAAATATTAAGCAGAAGAAATGTTAGAAATCTCACTCTGTGTTATTGAGATAGGTGGCTCGGAGGCCTGATGAGCCTCAGATGTACTGTATAAGCAAATACAAGGTTGAGATTTATGTACCAGGTGCAGCTGGTGTATTTCCATACTTATTCAAATGGATTTGCTTAATTGCTTTGAAGGGAACAACCTGAACACCCATCAGCATAACGTGGACTAGGGAATACTCTCTGTGACCATTAGAGAATAAAATAATAATAATAATGTTCTGTTAAGTCAAGTCTAACTTTCAGAAACCCTTCTCGAGGTTTTCCAGGTAGAGAATGCTCAGAAGTGGTTGGCCCTTCCCTTCTTCTGGGAGCATCCCAAGGCTTGTCCAGGGCAGGACAGGATTGCTCTTCTGGGATGCACAGTGGGGAATTGAACTCAGACCTAACTCACTTTGCTATCCAACCAATCATTAGAGAATTGTCTCTGCATTTAAGACAGGCATGGGCAACTTTGGTCAAGATCTAAACACAATTTGAACACAGATACCCTGAGACCTGGAAGCAACAGGAAGTAAATTTGGGTTTTAAAAAAACCCCTCTTCTCTTTCTCTCTTTCTTTCTTTGTATCTAGATCTATATATTTCTGACTAACTTTTTGTTTTCCTAAAATAATGTATATGTGTGTGTGTGTGTGTGTGAGAGAGAGAGAGATTGCCCAAAATGAAAGCCTCTGTATAATGAGGATTTGGACACAAATTGGATGAAGGCTTTTGCAAACCACAAAGCATGATCACAATACTTACTTCCTGTTCCTCAAAGGATGACCATTAGGATGTAGCACCTGCTGCAGCATCAGTTTACACTGGGGCTCATTTGTTAGGGATTTTTCTTTGATTTTTATACTGCAAGACGCTTCTTTGAGCCTTAATCATGCCTATCATATTACTGGCCAAAAAAAACCCAGGGGAGCAATTCCCCGGTATAAAGTCATTGGTCACATAATGGCTGAAACCCTCTTGAATGAATTTATTTATTACGGTCGGGTGACCAGCTCATAAAACATATTTATGGCTAAAATATACAAGATGCAGTTTAAAAATATACAACCAATTCATAAAACATATTATGTGGCTAAAATATATAAAATGCAGTTTAAAAATGTACAATCAGTTCATAAAACATATTATGTGGTTAAAATATACAAAATGTAGTTTAAAAAGTGTACAACAAATAATGAATTGTGTACTGGTTGTAAAATATGGGGAGAAGCAAATACAGCATTTTTATAGCTATCCTTTGAACCATTGGATCGTCTAGGGCAAACTGGTTTGGACAGGGTCTTTGGATTATAGGCTGAAACCCTCTTGCTTCGTGTACTAAATTGCATTAGAGTAGACTCACTGAATCAGTGGGGATTTGATGAGCCTCATGGTGCTGTGGTTAAACTGTACTACTGCAACCACAACTCTGCTCATGACCCAGGTTCAATCGCAGGTAACCAGCTTGAGGTTCACTCAGCCTTCCATCCTTCCGGGGTTGGCAAATTGAGTAGCCAGCTTGCTGGGGGTGGGGGTGGCAATGTGCAGCCTGCATAACTAATTTGTAAACCTCCCAGAGAGTGTTTTAAGTGCTATGGGGTGGTCTATGAGCAGCACGCTTTGCTGCTTAGTTTCTTTGATTCACGTGGGCCTACTCTAGTTGTGGCTTACAACTTTAAGGAACAGAATTTCAGCCAGAGTTCTACTTAACATATTCATCACCAAAAGAACATAAATCCCCAAACCAGGAGCAGCATCAACAAAACCTCCTGCTGGCCCCATCTTTGCTGTTCTTCCGCAAGCAGGCGAAGACCTTTGAATGATGTACACCCCTTTTGTATAATCATTCTTTTGTTCTTAAATAGAGTCTTTAAATGCTGTAAGCTGCCTCGGGTCCTTTTTCTAAGGAGAAAGGCAGGGTAAAACTATTTGAAATAAATAAATATCTAAAACAGTGCTTCTCAATATTTGGCCCTCAGATATTCCTAGACTACAACTCCCAGCAATCCTGGCCAGTGGCGAAGGCTTCTGGGAATTTTAGTCCCAGAACCTCTGGGGATCCAAGGTTGGGAACCGTTGATCGAAGATGAACATTGAGACCAGAGTTGTATTTCTTCCAGCAGATGCAAAGACAGAAAGCAGAAGAGGTACCGCGATGTTCCATGACAGT
This sequence comes from Intellagama lesueurii, assembly GCA_037013535.1. Taxonomy (NCBI): domain Eukaryota; kingdom Metazoa; phylum Chordata; class Lepidosauria; order Squamata; family Agamidae; genus Intellagama; species Intellagama lesueurii. The sequence goes on along the minus strand of JBAJHW010000011.1, from coordinate 9,089,563 downwards.
GAATTTGACAGTATAGATATTGTTGCTCACAATATGTTAAGTATTTTGCATGAACAGTGCAAATCAATGCTCGTTGCTTCAGCTTTGCATAAGAGACGAGATCTCTTACCAAGGACTCCTTGGCAGACCCTCTTGACCACAGACAAAGAATTGGGAAAAAGTATTCATCAGGTGGCTTTTCTCTGTGTGCTTTTGCTTCTCAGAAAGCAAAAACCGAGGGAATTTTCAAAAGGAAAACAGAAGCATGCAAAAGGCAGGCTTTGTTCCAATGTTCCCTCATCCTGATTTTATTACAGTTTCCATGATGCTGTTCTTCTGGTGGTGGTGGTGGTGGTGGTAGCCATGAGACAAACAAGAACCAAATAAGGCCTCTGAGCAGATACACTTAATGGGTCATGTGAAACAAAACTGCAACAAACCCACAAATAGCCTGGCCTGATTTGATGTTTCTCACTCGGACAATGGAAGTAGGAACTCAGATTTCGTGAAGGTGGTGGATCCACTCTGGATTTTGGTCCAAACTTGACAAGAACACTCAAAGGTCCTGAATTTTATTCCACAAAATAGGTTCCGCACATAGAGGACGGGCTTTAAAATTTGCATCAAAACTCAGTTGTCCCTCACAAAACCGGGATCTCCTAGCTTCATCCATTGTGAGAAACTCATGCTGTCTTTGGACTACAACTCCCATAATGCCTCCCTATTAATTATGTGGGGGTAGGACTGCTGGGACTTGTAGGCCAAAAATAATAAATAAATAAATCTGGAGGCCGAAATGTACATCCCTGCTTGATGTTCTGGGTTGAAAATCCTGTTTGGTGACATTGACGGATTTCTTCATAAATTCAGTGGAAAGACCTTGCGGTTGAAAACCTTGGAATGTGGAGGGAAGTGGAGCTAACATATTTTGCCTCTCGGGGGAGAGGTCATTGAGTCATTTACTCTTAAAGGTTTCAGTCTGAACTCTTGTGCATTTAAATAGATGTTTGGGGTGATGAATTAAAGCTGCCAGATAGGAAGGTACGACTTAAGACTTCCATAGAGATGGGTATGAAGCGAACCATGAAGCAACCTCCCCAATGAATTGGGCCATTGTGTGGTTCATTTTGGAGTGGTTTGGGGAAAAAACACACCAGCCTAAAATGAAATGAAATGTTACGCTGAACTGTTATTGGCATTGGCAATTCGTAGATGGGTTATAACTCGGAGATATCAAATCCTGTCTTCACCAAACTTGGAGTGACTCTTCGACTGAATACCAGCTACGAAAGAGCACTTGGGGGACCTGTTTTGGGGAGCTATACCTCAGATGTCCCAACCTTCACCAAGCATGGAGAGGGTGGGGAGGAGAATTAGCTGAAGACTCTCTGTGAGTTTTGTAGCTCTAATTCATGTGGGGTCCATTTTACACTGGAAGTCCCACGTCACATGAATCATGAAACAGTTCTTTTTGTCGGAAAGCTCATGAAAGTTCGTGATTCATAGGTCATGAATAGCGATAAGCCATGAACCATCGTAAACCACCATTTTTCAGGTTCATGCCCTTCTCTAGTCTTCCATCATTTGTTGGTCAGGCAGTTGCTTTTTTATAACGAGAAGAGAGGGGAGAAATAAATCCTCAAAAGATCCTAACTTTTACTGAAGCTCAGTTAATTCTGGGGCAATATTGTGTTTGTTTGTGTGCTTGAAACAGTCTGAAAGACTCGGGAAGAAGCTAGAACTGAGAGGTCAGCTATCATGCCCATGAAATAAGGGAAAACTGCATTTCTGAAAGGTTCTGGCTCTTTAATAAGGTCTAGTGCTTTTTGAAAGCTCATTTCTCCGTTCTTCACTTGTACATAAAACTTTCTTCTTATTGTATCTCAACTTTCATATAGCCTGGCCAATCCAGAAGCTTAATATTGTTGACATTATGTGTCCATCTGTTCTTCGCCTTTGGAGAAAGCTTGGCGTGGGTCAAACGCTAACACTTCAATTCCAGTCTCATGGAGTTCATTAATTTAGGGTCAAACTACACATTAAGTAGAATGCATATTCCCTTCACTGAATCCTTTCTCCCGCTGATAACAGGAATTCCTTAGACGTGTGTACTTTGGCAATCAAACTTGTATATTTTACCCATGCTTACCATCCAGTGTGCATCTGGGAAACAAAATGTGCTAAATGTAAGACACAAAGCTGAGGAAAATAATGTGCCATGATGAAGAGGCCACCTTACCCTTGTGGGAGCACTTCTTAGAAACATGTGCTAAATTGACCATGTAGTTTGAGTCTTAAGTCAAAGCCGGCAATAGCTTAGGGGGGAGACAATCAAATATGGTTTCTTCTATTGCTGGGCAATCGTGACCAAATAATTGGAAAGCTGTTGCCCTTTTATAGTTCCTCAGCTTGTGCCCAAACTGGTTTGTTTCTTAGGTCTGGGCCTGGATTCCTTGACAGCCAGCATGACGCTTAGTTGGTTGCTTAAGGGAATGCTTGCAACTCTCACTGCACTAACACAATTCAAAATTAGCAAGAGGAAGCTAGATTTCCCTTCACGCTCCTCTTGTTTGGCAAAAGGAGAACATGTCGAAAATGTGGTACAAGTGATTCTCAGAACCGAATAAGGGCTTCTTTGCTGTTTGCTCGGGCTCTGAAGGGCTTGTTTGTTGCTTTTGGAAGCGCAAAGAGCAACTTATTGTTGCAGAGTTTTAAATTTCTGGTTAAATCCCTCTAGCTGCTTTGCAGAACTGCAGGGATTTACAGAACAGAATAGCTTCAAGTTCCTTTAATTAGTCCACCCCTTTTTCTCATTAGGAGGCACTTACAGTCTCAGTAACTCACTCTGAGTCATTAGCAGTGAAAAGAATAAAAGCTTTCATTACTTACAATTGAACAGATCAAACAGTGAAATGACAAAACATGACTGACTGCTTCAACGGACTTCAACGAATTCACTACTTCCAATAGCCAACAGAGAGGGAAAGAGAGGCAGAGCAGAGAGGTGGGGCTGTCTTTGAATTCAGAGGCAAGAGGGAACAATTGGTTACTGCTGGATAGATTGACAGTCATCCTGGGCCAGAAAGGTCCCTCCCCAGCCAAACCCACTAGAGGCAGCATGCGAGGTTGCAAAAACTCCTGCTCCTCTTGCTTGGCAGAAAGAGAACATATTTAAAATATGGAGCAAGTGATTTCCTGCCCTGCCCTTCTCAGAATCCAGCAAAGGTATTTTCACTTTGTTGTTTTTACTGGCCCAAAGAACAACTTATTAATTTATTAAAAGAGCTTATTAATTCCCCAGCAGTGCCAATTCTTAGGTATCTAATCCTTAATATGAGAAAGAAAACCCCATAAAATTATTCTCCTCACCTTATGACAAGTGAGGAATTCTGTGGCACTCTGTAAGATGACACATAATAATTTAGCAAGGTTTTTTTTTACACCCCTCGTAAGTCAAATCTGCTTTATAAACACACACCCCCCCCCACACACACACATTTTCTAGATATAAACGACTCAGAATTGTTTCCCGTGATCTCTTTCTGGGGCCTACGAGCAGCTTGCCCAAGGCCACACTGGCATCAGGGCACACCACCCCATCAGCCTCAGGATCTCGGTTGGTCCTGCTCCTGGAAGGCAATTGAATTCCTAGCCTCTGTCTCACGGCAAGTTAGAAAACAGGACATCTTCTCGGAGCACTGGGAGAAGGAAACAGAAACTTGGGTTTAAACTATCCCATACAAGAGGTCTTCAAGCAGAAGTGGAGAAATATCTCTTGGGACAGTCTAGCAATGGAATGCCTGTATTAAGAAAGACAACATAGTCTATGACGCTATGTTGTTGTTGTTGTTTAGTCGTTAAGTCGTGTCCGACTCTTCGTGACCCCATGGACCAGAGCACGCCAGGCCCTCCTGTCCTCCACTGCCTCCCGGAGTCTGGCCAAATTCATGTTGGTCGCTTCGGTGACACTGTCCAACCATCTCATCCTCTGTCGTCCCCTTCTCCTCTTGCCTTCACACTTTCCCAACATCAAGGTCTTTTCCAGGGAGTCTTCTCTTCTCATGAGATGGCCAAAGTATTGAAGCCTCAGCTATGATGCTATAGCTCTGTGCAAACATTTGCCAGCTTACTAAGAATTCAGGAAGACCTCGCCGTGAACATCCCCACCACTGAGAAGTGAGTGGAGAGATCTGAAGAGGAGGTTGTAAGCACGCTTGGCTGAATGCTTGTGTAAAGAAAGCTCTTGATAAGGCAGGTTTCCTGATCACGAGAGTTCTGTAACCCTGTTGAGCTGGACAGGCTTACAAGCTTGGTGCCGAATGGACCTCTGGGTGGTGGAGAGGTGCAGGAGCTGGGACTTATCACTGCATTCACCCCTGAATTTATGAATCCACGAGACTGGCCCACGAACATGTCAGAGAACATGAATCCCATTGTCAGGAGAAAGACAGTAGAGAAGTGCAATAAATCAATAAATATGGATGGCTTGCTTCTCAGACTTCATGACGGCCTTTGTGTAGACATAAATATAGATAGCATTTCCTACTGTCAACACCTCTTATCAAAGCTTGAATCCTCTCCTTTCTTTCTACGTGAGGTTTAGTTTATTTATACTCTGTTTTTCTCCTAGCAGAGGGATCCAATACAGCTTACAAAGAATGTATAGATGCATAAATATACATATATCTCATCTTTGCAAACCTACTGTGCTGCTGATGGGATGCTGCTAACATTAGATCTGTATTCTTGTGCAGGAATACTGTGATACGCTGTATTGGCAGCTGCCTACTTGTGCTTGGGTTGTACCATTTTAATTTTTTTTATTTTGGGTAAGGCTGAGTGCTTAGCCCTACCAAAAATAAAATTAAAAGCTTGCACGCTCAAATCTAGATTTTGGGAGGAAGATCACTGACTCCTAGCATTCTCTTTCCTTGCCTACCACTAAGTGGTACCCATTCAAGTAGAGGAATGGTATGGAAATAACTTGAAAATGTTGAGATGCTTGAATCTAGGATGCAGGAAAAAAAATTGCTTGGTTGTTGCATTGTATTAAGCAGCAATTGTTTGCATTGATTATATGTACATTTTTTGTGAATTGTTGTGGTGAAATGCATTATTTGAACAAGGTTCAGCAGCAAAGTTTTGGTTTTACACAGGTCTTTTTCAATAAAAAAATACATCACTATTTCAATAAATATAAAAATTAAATAAATATTGTGCTGATTATCTCCAGGAAGTGGCTTATCAGTCTCAGGCTTAACTCGGGCCCTTTTGTTGGCAGTGCAGCAACCTGATCGTGCCAGTACCACCTACCCCCCTCTCCTGTCCTGGCAGCTCCAAGCGGTGGCCGGAGAAGGTTTGGGGACATGCTGGGAGGCTGACACAGATTGGGGGAGCGGTGTGTGTGTGTGTGTTTGTGTATGTGTGTGTGAATCAACTGTTTATGCTTTGTAATTACATTTTGGGGGGCATAAGAGTTATGCACAGATTCTGAATTACAGTTGATCCCATGCCCTTCACCTCAGCGTTGTGGACGGGAGACGTGTATTTCTGTTTCTAAGTGTCTTGTTGTCTGCATTGGGATGAGGCGACTGGCTAAACATTTATAGAAAACCATAACGACTCCAGATGGGCTTTCTTTCTCATTTTCTCGCTCAAATATGATAAAAATGCAGTTTTTCCTGTAATGGTTCTTCTTCTTTCCACTTCCTGAGATATTCCCGGGTTCCTTTCGCAGGCAAGAGAGGAAGGTGTTAAAAGTATTTTTAAATTGAGTTTACAGAGACATCTTCCACAGTTTTTCCCCAGGAAGTGGTAACTGCCACCGCCTTCCCAGATCAGAGCTGAAAGAGGTGGGAGACCAAGGCGCGAGGACGGTGTTTTTCCACAGTGACGGACACTTAAAAGGAAATGACTTTCCCGTTACTTACCAAAAGCTAAGCTTCAGAAATAATTTGCAACCAGGGTGCGAAGATTGACAGGAAGAGGGAATGTAGACTTGTTGTGGTGAACTTGGCTTGATGTGAATTGATCTCCTGATAGCGGCTGGGATTTCCATTCGAGGTGTACCTTCAAAACTGGTCCCACTGGTCTGGCACTTCCAGTTATGTTTGGGAACAAGCCTTGCTTGGAACTCCCAAAAGCTGCTTCCAAGGAACACATAGATTAGATTGGGCATCCTTCAGTCTTGAGAGACTATGGCAACGTGCTCTGAATGGAGGACTTGGAACAGCGTCCAGTGTGGCTGAGAAGGGCAATTCGAGAGTGACAATCCCTTCCACACAGAAGACAAATACAATCTGTCCCCTGTCCAGCTCCCTGATTTTGCTGGTTTCGGGACTGCCTCTTTGCCTCGGCCTGCTGGACAAGGATCTCTTCAAATTGGGAGAGGCCGTGATGCACCGCCTGCCTCCAGGCTGAATGCTCAGAGGTCAAGGTTTCCCATCTGTTGAAGTCCATTCCTAAGGCCTTCAGATCTCGCTTGCAGATATCCTTGTATCGCAGCTGTGGTCTCCCTCTGGGGCGATTTCCCTGCACTAATTCTCCATACAGGAGATCTTTCAGAATCCGACCGTCAGCCATTCTCATGACATGCCCGAGCCAACGTAGACGTTGCTGTTTCAGTAATGTATACATGCTAAAAATTCCAGCTTGTTATAGGACTACTCTGTTTGGAACTTTGTCCTGCCAGGTGAAACCAAAAAAGGCGTCGGAGACAACGCCTATGGAATGTGTTCAGCTTCCTCTCCTGCCGTGCACAAAGGGTCCAGGACTCACTGCGGTACAGGAGTGTGCTCAGGACACAGGCTCTATAGACCTGGATCTTGGTATCCAAGCAGTACGGAATAAGACAGTTAAATTCAGTGTGTGTTAGGGATGTGAAACTCTCTCAACCTCAGTTCCATTGTGGTCCTTCAAATCGTGCTTATATTTCCTTCCTCTTCTTGGCCAGAATCTGGTCATGCAAGCAATGAGCTGTTTTCTGAGCTGTCTGTCATATGCCCCACCATGGTTTGGTAGCGCAATCAGTACCCGACTGGTTATATGAAGGGCAGGACGTCTTAACTTCTTTTTCATCACATAGTCCTCTGGTTATTTTCTCCTCAAGTGTCTCTTGCTGCGGGTACCAGTTGACAGGGCCATGAAGTCACGCCAGTCATCACACACTCAGCTTCTGTGGTGTTGGTGGTGGTGCTGAGAAGGGAAGAGAGACAGAATGATTCATGACTATGTTGGATGCTGTTAGTTTCCCCTACTGTCTTGCCGTTGTGCAGCAGATGTAGGAGTTCCAAATTCAACCTTTTCCTCACAGCTCAGACCTATGTGTATTTATTCTGGGCCCAATTTGAAGCGCTGGTCAGTACCTATAAAGCTCTGGACAAAGGAGACAGTGTTGGAAAAGCAAGTGTGACAAGTGGTTTAAGTACCCGCCTGTGGAGCCAGAAGTTGAGAGTTCGATTCTCCACTGTGCCTCCTTGACAGGGGCTGGACTCCATGGCCCATAGAGTCCCTTCCAGCTCTGTAGTTCTAAAATGATGATGATGAATATGCCTAGAACAAGGTTCCATGGCTGTTTAGGCTCCATAATGTTGGCTTGGGGCTTAGAATTGTGCAGGTCAGTTTCTAGTCCCACCTCAACCCTGGGGAGACAGGGTCTGTGGCTTCTGGTCTAGACGTTGTGCGATCTACAACATACAACACTGTTTGCAGTTATGGCCAAAAAGATTTTTGGTAAGTCTTTTTCATCCATAGCTATAAATTATCATAGAATCATAGAATCGTCGTAGGGTTGGAAGAGACCTTGGAGGTCTTCTTGTCCAACCCCCTGCCCAAGGCAGGAGACCTCATACCATCCCGGACAGATGGTAAACTGTTCCACTGCTTAATGATTCTCACTGTCAGGAAATTCCTCCTTATTTCCAGGTTGGATCTCCCTCTGACAAGTTTCCACCCATTGGTTCTTGTCCTACCCTCAGGCGCAATGGAGAATAAATCGATGCCCATATAGAACTTCAAGTTATAAAGAACTTCAAGTGACTTGAAAGTAATAAAGCTGTTGTATATAGCTCTCATTATAGGGATAAAACAAGAAAATCCATGATGGCAAATCTGTTCAAGCATAACCATATGCAGGCCTGATTAAGGTCATTTCATCAGATGCCTTCAACCCTGATCCTAGAACAGAAATATATCCAGAAGGCAAGCAGACTATGGACAGTTCTTATAGAACTTGTTGTTCATCTAGGGTTTAAAGACCAGCAGTAGATACAGGGCTTCCCCATCATATATAAATAGACTCCAGGATTGACTGGGTCTTCTGTGTACAACACAATGCTTAGAAGCCGTTGAGCTGAGTCATTTATAGCATTCAGGAATTCCCATCAAGTTGTCTCTTGAAGATCAAAATAGTTCATCTATGGTTATTTCTATCCACATACGTTTTTTGAGATTAGTGATTCAATTTCCTTCCTTTTCAGAAGAACGCTCATTTATTTGTTTTATTTATAGGCCGCCTTTCTCCAAATAATGGGACTCATTTCTACTTGTGTGTGAAATGATGTGTATTTGCTTACCTGTTTTCACATGGGGGGAAAACAAACAAAACCACAGTAATATAACTTGATCCCTGTCTATGCCACTATGAAATGCTGCAACTAACTTGGGTTCTCTGCTCTTTTCCTCCATCACCACTTTTAGGACTTGGTGAAAGAACGTACGTCTAGGGATACCACAGGGCCCTTGAAAGCCCAGTTCAGCCATGGATCTGGAGAAGCCCACTGTCTGGGGATCATTCAAACTGAGAACAAAGCCTTTGTTCCAGAACCTGAGCATCAGAAGGACTAAGAAAAGCTCAACCAAATTGGTACAGTCAAGAAAACGGTATCCTTTAGAACGTCGTCTTAGTTCTTCGGTGCCTGACATGTTGAATGTAGAGGCTGTTGTTGAGGAAGAAACAAGATACTCATGTTCCAAAGCATTGTCCACTTACTTTCCAAATGACTTTGATGCAACCGAGATGTTTCTTCCTTGCGATGCTTCCTTGAAACGGGATGCGGAGGAATGCCGATGGAGTCAGCAGGAGACTGTGCGCTTGGAATTTGGGGTTAGCAGAATGGAGAGATTGGATCTGTCTGTCCCAAGATCAGAAGTGAGGCGGAAGTCCAGTGGAGATTACTTTGAATCGCTACAAAGGAACAGTTTCAGCAGTGATCTTACAGAAGATACGCTTGAGGTAACGTTCATTGGGTCAGCCAGACCTAAGTCTGGACTCGTATACATGGGTTCTTTTGGAGCATGCTGGTTTGGATTAACCTGTGTTGCTTAAGGTTGGGTAGAGAGCCACTTAGCTTCTTGATGGAGACCTAGCTATGTTGGCGGTCATTTGACAGCAGTCTCAAAGTGGGGCTTCTCTATCATGTGAGATATCCTTATTCCCCAGATCTCATCTATGGTGTGTGCAATCTGAGAAGGCAATCTGCCAGGTTACCCAGTCCTGTCTGTTCACAACTGTATACACAAACAAGCAATGGATTTGGCATGGTAGCTAGTTCTGCACACACCCCATTTCCTGAGAATTTGGAATGGAATTTAATATTTGTTTGTGTTTCTTGATTTTGTAGTGTAAACCACTTCAAGATACTATTTTCGGATATGTCAAGCTGCTTGTAAATGTACTGAACTGATGAAATCATACCACTTGTGTTCTAAAATCCAGATTTCCAACCAGGATTAAACCAAGGCCAAGCCATCCATGGTTTGGGGTCTTGGAATGGTCCAGGAATAGAGACTGTGTAATGGTACAGTCTAACCTATTTTTTCAGGGGGTTCTTCTCCCCTCATTCTATTCAGTTCTTAATTTCCTTGGTTTGATAAGCTCTTTGGGCAAGGAAACACCATTTTTTATGTTTTAATTAGTCAACAAACTTTGATCAGGCTGCCATAGCCCTTGTGATGCTATGTAGACCAAAATTACATTTTTCATGTCTCTTCATATTTGAAACTGCCCAACCAAGTTACATTGAGTGCCAACGGTGCTACTGTAAGTATTGTTTCTGCCTTGTTAGACTCCCAACGGAGGAAAAGTAGGAAGGGTTAGCTAGTTATGCTCACTCAATGACATCTTTCTCTTGCTGCTTTCCACACGTGGTTGAATGAATGCAGAGTGGGCTAGGCCTGTACATCATATATAGTCAGGATAGCATCAGAATGGGTCTTTGCTTTCTAAATGAGGGTACATCTCTGAATTGAAAAGGGAGTTAATAATCTTTTCATGCTTTTTGAGTCTCAGGAGAATCATCTCAAAGTCAAGCTCATCTTACAAAACTTAGCCTTGGGGATTTGAGAAGAAATACTACAAGATTGTTTGTGTAAAAAGCTTGTTTGTGTGTGTGTGTGTGTGTGTGTGTGTGTTGGGTCACTTATACATTAAGAAGTTTTAATTTGCATAGCCTTTTGTGGTCTTCATTCCACTTCATCACATCTCAGCTTCTTTATCAGCCTTAGATGGACCAGTGGCTTAGTAGAAGGCAACTTTCTCTGTCCCACAATTGTGCAACTAGGGGTATTGTGAGTATGGAACACCACATGGGTTCTAAATGCATGTGTGTCCACATGGGTTCTAAATGAGTGTGTGTCCTTGCCATGCAACTTGACTTTCTGTTTTGCATCGTATCTCAACTTGGCCAAGGATAAGCCATTACTTCTCTGTTCAACTTTCTTCTGGTTTTGTACTTGGGTAATAATGGCTCACTGATCTTGAACAATAGCAGTACAACACTATATCAACGCAGCATCTGTTACCTAAAGGCCTCTTTGTTCTTGACAGCGTTCTTCTGGAGGACTCAATCTGGACTCCTCATGTGCTTCTCAGATATTTGACGACCCTGTAAGTGATTTTCTTTCTTGAATCCCAAAATACTGTGACTAAGGGGGAATTTGTGTTGCAAATATTGGTCAAAACTCCTGTTGCTTAGCATAGTAAATTGCACTAGAGTAAGCCTATTGAATCAATGAGGATTTAGTGAGTAATCTCTTATGTATGTTCCATTGATTCAAATGAGCCTGCTCTATCTATGATTTATTATGCTAAAGTAAGTCACAACTAGAAGTGACCACTTGCAGCCTCTCAGAAGTGTGAGTGGTCATTTTGTGCAGGTTCATCTCTGCAACTTGGGTTTTGTCCTTACGGGCTTAGTTCCGCTTGGGTTCCCCCCTTCACCTCCACCTGAAGTGACTGTCTGGTGACTTAAGGAAATATTTTGGGGACATGGAGTTGCAGTAGGTGGATGTGGCTCTCTGAGGTCTGGAGGGCGGGTGGGAATCCTTGGCCCCTCTATGTTGCCAACCCCTGCTATAAAGTAACACATCAGAAGTAATGTTTTTGTTTGTAACCTGTGGCTTCTAAGATGTTGGGAGAAAGAAGCTGATGCGCGGAGGTAAATTCTCATTCATCTTATCCTTGGGTGCAAAGATGAAGAATCACACATTTATTCTCTTGACCCATGGGAAGACAAGGTGGCAGGAGAGGAGAATAAGAGCAAGAACGATCTTTCCACGCCGATTGATCAGAGTTGTAAAAAGAACACTTCAGCGCATATCTGTACAAATTGGACAAAGTGACTTTGTTGCTCAGTGGCATCCAAAGGGTCATCTATTTTCTGAGAGGCTGTCCTGCTTTGGGCACATCATCAGAAGGCAGAATAATGCTGTGAAAGGTGGAAGGCAGCAGGAAAAAAGGAAGGGCAAATATGAGATGGATTGACTCCCTAAAGCTTGCGTTTGCAAGAGCTGAGCAGGGCTGTTGAGGACAGGACATGCTGGAGATCGCTCCGTTCATAGAGACACCATAAGTCAGAGGTGACTTGACAACATATAACAACAACATTTTCTTTTTCATATTCAGCCAGTCATTCTATGCTTTCTCTCTCTGCTTCAGAAAGGACACTGAATTTTGTTCCAGGAAAATTTCCCTGAATTATGGAGACATTTGTGGGGAAAAAAATATAGCCCTCTTGGACTGAGATCCTGCTGCACATTTTTGCAAATGGCATAACTTACAAGCAAATTGCTAAAAGAAGAAATCTTCGTAGATCTTCTCTGTTGCACGCCAGATTGCACAGCTCAGTATGCAGCAGATAATATCTATGGAGATTTCTTAACTTATTGTACTTTACTTCCACAAGATTTTTGTGGAACTGCACAACAGTGTTGTCAGCCTTGGTCCACTAGAAGGAGGTCAGTGTGTAGTTCTGTCTTTCCTGTGGTATTTTCATAGAACTAGGACTGTACACCGGGATTGGATAAATCCCAAATTCCAAACAGAATCAGCCTGATTTGAATTGATTTTTTATGCCTAAATCAAACTAGATTCAGTTCCGAGGTGAAGTATACTTACAGATTTGTTCAGATCCCAAGAGAGCACAAATTGCTTCAGGTGACCAATGTTTCTCCAAAAGCAAACTTTGGTTTCCTCTCTAGCAGCTGCTGTGTCTCCAGATTTCACATACTGCAGTGCAAAACCCAAACTGCTCCAATCGCTTTTGGTTTTCTAATGCAAGTTAAGGCACCAACTCTGCAGATTTCTAAACCGAATCAGGTGCTGGGCACAAACCAAGTTGAACTGGGGGCACAAGTCACTCTGGACCAGACTCAGAGATGTTTCAAACACCCCCCCCCCCCCCAAATCGGCTTCCAAATTGAATTCAGAGATCTTGAAGCAGGGAGTTGGACTCGATGGCCTGATAGGCCCCTTCCAACTCAATTATTCTATGATTCTATGATCTGATAGAGAGTTTCCCTTCTTGAATTTTTCCCACAGACGCCACCTGAGGAAGAAAGTGATTGCTTGAGTAAATCGCGCAGCTCATTTGCATATCTGCTCACCATACATCTGAAAGAAGGCAGAAACCTGGTCATCAGAGATCGCTGTGGTGAGTTGATTTGCGGTGTATCCTGTTGATAAACAAGGCGTGGGAAATCGGAGAGGTGATTCTGTTGAGCAGCGGTGGTCAGACAGTAAAGCTGGGCTACTGGTAAATATATGGATAATAATGGCACAGAATATCCTCTGCCCAGCAGGTCTTAAAAATGTCTGACTCCCAAATGTCTTATATCAGTTACAGCAGAGTGCTTCTGCCACCTTGTGCCCTGAACTGTACCGTTAAAATAGTATGTGGTGAATGGCCGTAGCAAAGGATTCGTGTGCGAAAAGATTCTCCGCTCAGTGAATTCTTGCACTTAGTAGAATAATTCTGCATTCAGAATGCCTTCATTCAAAGTGTATGCTTTGAAAGGCAGGCAGGCAGGTGGGCGGGCGGGCGGGCAGGGCAGGGCAGGGCAGGCAGGCAGGCAGGAAATCAAAGTAGGTCCTGCAAATTTCAAGGGTACTCAAAAACCTGCACTAGACTAGGTAAAGGTAAAGGTTCCCCCTTGACATTTAGTCCAGTCGTGTCTGACTCTAGGGGGCGGTGCTCATCCCCGTCTCCAAGCCATAGAGCCAGCGTTTCTCCGTAGACAGTTTCCGTGGTCACGTGGCCAGCGCGACTAGACACGGAACACCATTACCTTCCCACCGTGGTGGTACCTATTTATCTACTTGCATTTTTACATGCTTTCAAACTGCTAGGTTGGCAGGAGCTGGGACAAGCGACGGGAGCTCACTCCGTCGCGTGGATTCGATCTTACGACTGCCGGTCTTCTGACCTTGCAGCACAGGGGCTTCTGCGGTTTAACCTGCAGCGCCACCACGTCCCGCTAGACTAGAAGTGGCCAATTTCTAATAATCCAGGAACCACACACATCCATCTTTATAGTTTGGAGGCTTGAACCCTACCCCCCCCCCAAAAAAAGTTGTTGTACCTTTTCTCGCCTTTTCTATTGAAAAACTAATTTGTGCATTCTTTTAGCCAATTTAAAAAAGATTGAGGGGGTGTGGCAGAGATGCCGAGGGCTCCTCAAAACATGGTGAAATTAGATGCCCCCTTGAAGAGCACATGTGAGGACTATGGAGTCCACGTTTTCTGAATGAAATGAAATATGTGAGGAAGCTCAGCGGTTTATGTCTCTGGCTACAGAGCCAGACGCTGGGAGTTCGATTCCCCACTGGGCCTTCTTGACAAGAGCTGGTCTCAACATAGGGTCCCTTTCAGCAAGATTTGATACTGGGAGGCCATATGAATTGTTCCTTTATCCTAGAGCCTTGAGGGTAGAAACAGACCTTAATCTCATCTTCAGGTAGATCTGTTGACTGCTAAATGGAATTGAAGTTACTCATGGCTAATTTAGGTGGCATTCATTTCAGTGGACCCACTCTAATTAAGATTTAGTTCTGAATCCACTCCACTTTTTCTAATTCCAAGAGCTGGGCTATGAACTTACCATGAGCCTGGAGGCCATAACCTACCTACGTAGCATAATTTCTTGTAAAAGTTATACAGATGTGTTCAGATGGGCAACATCTGTATAGACAAGAGTTGCACCTCAAAAAATTCCTTCTTTATACAACAGCTCCTGGAGTCTCTCAGACAGCTTGCTTGGCCACTTGCCCTATTGGTAGTTGGTAGTAGTCCAGAAAAGAATGCCCCCCTCCCCCAAGCCTCCTTCAAAAGCCCTAAACAACTGGTTCCTAACCTTGGGTCACCCAGGTGTTCTTGGACTGCAGTTCCCAGAGGCCTTCACCACCAGCTTTGCTGGCCGGGGTTTCTGGGAATTGCAGTCCAAGAACACCTGGGTGACCCAAGTTTGGGAACCACTACTCTAAACTTTTATTGAGCTTTGGTTATGGGGAATAGCTTCCTCTCCCTGTCGTCTCTATATTTTTCAAGCTATCTTCTTAGTCCTAAAAAGATTAAGGACTATTATGTATATATAGATTATTTATTTAAAGGGACGTGGTGGCGCTGTGGGTTAAACCGCAGAAGCCTCTGTGCTGTATGGTCAGAAGACCAGCAGTCGTAAGATCAAATCCACGCGACGGAGTGAGCTCCCGTCGCTTGTCCCAGCTCTTGCCAACCTAGCAGTTCGAAAGCATGTAAAAATGCAAGTAGATAAATAGGTACCACCTCGGTGGGAAGGTAACGGCGTTCCGTGTCTAGTCGCGCTGGCCACGTGACCACGGAAACTGTCTACGGACAAACGCTGGCTCTACAGCTTGGAAACGGGGATGAGCACCGTGCCCTAGAGTCGGACACGACTGGACTAAATGTCAAGGGGAACCTTTACCTTTACCTATTTATTTAAAGACAAAAGGTCCTCATGATCTGAAATCTGTACTAATGTGTGAGAGGTTTTTGTGAAGTTTTACGACATGCACGGGCCTGGTGGATTATGAGTTGGGAGATTCGCCAAAAGCATGTGGCTACAAGTAACCTCAGGGATATTTGTAGGCAGGGTTGAACACGAAAGTTGATTCCAGAGAAAAGCAGGTCACCATGTTTACTGCATCAATTCGCTTTTTGATTAGCAGGGAGACATCTGCTGCTGTGGTCTTTATGCTTGGCACTCAGTCAATGTTCAACTACTATGGATTCCTCTTGTTGCTAACAAAAGCCAGTCCCATGCCTTGCTCATACTGGCTCCTTCCCTTCCCAGCCATTAATGAGTTTTGGAATCAACGACAGGAATAGCAAGGACAATCAGGGGACTGGAAACCAAGCCCTATGAGGAAAGACGGAAAGAACTGGGCATGTTTAGCCTTGAGAAAAGAAGGCTGAGGGGTGATACGATAGCACTTTTCAAATACTTGAAAGGTAGTCATACAGAGGAGGGACAGGAGCTGTTCTTGATCATCAAGAACACGCAACAATGGGCTCAAGCTACAGGAAGCAAGATATAGGCTGAACATCAGGAAAAAACTTTCTAACTGTTAGAGCAGTATGACAATGGAACCAGTGACCTCAAGAGGTGGTGAGTGCTCCAACACTGGAGGCATTCAAGAGAAAATTGGGGAACCACCTGGCAGATATCCTATGATTTACACTGAGCAGAGGGTTGGACTCATGGCCATATAGGCCCCTTCCAATTTCATGATTCTAACAGCAAAATAACAGCAACAACAATAATAACAACAGCAATTCTATTGGTACCTGACTCCTGTTGGAATAAAGTACTAGGACATGTAGGAAATTATTTGTACAAGTGGAAAAGGAAATTGTTGTATAGATGGCCCGACTGCTATGTTTGTGGTGCCCTCTTGTGGATGTCTTTAATCATTGCTGTGTATTAGGAATTAGAGATGAGCATGAAACAAACCATGAAGCAAAAAAATAAATAAAAAATCCCATGAATTGGGCCATTTCATGGGTCACCTGCTGCTGAAGAGCACTTTCCTGGGAGTCCAGCTTGGGGGAGAGGCTATAACTTGAACATCCCAAATCCAATCTTCGCCAAACTTGGAGGGAGTGGGGAGGAGCGTCCGCTGAAGACTTGCCGTGAGATTGGTGTCCCTAACTTGTGCTGAGTCCATTCTGCCACTCTCGGAAGTCCCTAATTGCATGAACCATGAGACTGTTTTGTCAGAAAGCTTGTGAAAGTTTGTGAATAGCGACAAACCACGAACCATCACGAACTGCCATTTTCCTGCGGGGAAAATGGCACAGGGGGCCTGCAGAACAGCTGTGCAGCCAAACCACTGAACCATGGTTCATGCCCATCTCTAGGGGAGAGAAAATGCTGTTCATTTTGTGACAGAGCAGATGTTTTGGATGTGAAAGATCCCAAGTTCAGTTCAACCATCTCTATATAGTGCTGGGAACTTGCAAAGACATATGGCTAATGTAAATAAAAAAAATCCTACTACTCCTTGGACTGGGAAGAAATCTGACTAGGAACTCTTACCAGAGAGCCACAGTCTATAGTTGTAGAACAAGGCTAGTGAAATGCAGTGGTTTCCAACCTTGGGTCCTGAGATGTTCTTGGACTACAACTCCCAGAAGCCTTCACCACTAGCTGTGTTGGCCAGGATTTCTGGGAGTTGTAGTCCAAGAACATCTGGGAAGTCAAGGTTGGGGACCACTGTTTTAGATGTTTGGGACTTCAGCACCCAGATGCCCAAGGCGTATGACAAAGAACAATGTGAGTTGTAGTTCAGAACATATGGAGGGCCAAGCTTTTTCCTGCCCCTCAATGGCCTCTGGCATAGCAAAATCTAAATTAAGATCTACCCAAATCTACCTGTTGGTCTTCTAAAGGGATCTAGAAGGCCTTACCAAAAATAATGTATTGCTTTCTGATACAAATATACATCACCAATAGAAAAAAAAGGCATGTGGGATGATGACTCATATATGTAAGGCATCTAGTTTCCCCACCTCCCACCCAACAGACACTCATTTCTTGATGAATGCGGCTATACAGGTAGTGGTCTGGGATCCCATAGCTGCTGCCGTATCCAGTGTGGTGTGTATGTTTGCATGAATGTATCCATGTTTATTGTGCATAGTGAAAGTTTCAACATTCACAAAGATGGGGGAAGACAGCTGAACGATGCAGTTGCATCAGTATCCTAGGCAAGCCACCTAGTTTTGAGATGTGGGTGAGGATAACTAAAGCAGATCAAGGGCTCAGTGGTCAACGTCCCTTGTTTGTCTGGGCTGCCAACCTCCTTTGCCTTCCAACCTCGAAATGACCACAGGGCTTCAACTATGATCCTGGAGGTAGACCCCAAGCCAACCTCATGCCTCTGATACGCAAAAGAGCATCCCAACCATGCACCCATGTGTGCTGCACCTCAAATTCTTGGTGCTCTCCGTCACCCATCATCCCATTTTCTTCACTGAAAGATACGTCTTTATTGGAGAGCACCATCTCCCAGGATTTTATGTCTTTTACGGTCCTGCAGTCATCTTTATTTTCCAGCCAAGCTTCCTACCAGCAAACAGGGTGATTTCCCCAGCTGCAATGCACCAGGGAGCTTTCCCCCCCCCCTCAAGGTTCAGGAAGGAAATGGCAGCTAAGTGGCCCAAGCCACCTGCACGATTTTCTTTTAACTCTTAGCACCAGACCAGAGGGAAGACCGCCTTTGAGGACCAACTTTCTACTGCATTGAATACACTTCTCCTGTGGTTTTGATTTCTCTTGCATCAGTTCCTCCTATACGTTATTTCTTTCCTAAACATTTTTTTTCTATGTGATTTTGCAAGTATATATTTTTACAAAACTGAAATGAAATGTTTACAGATCTGCACTGGACACGTTCAATAGGCACAATTATTTCGCAAAAAGTTAGGAGCCTCCCAGGAGCAGAGAGGGAAACCGGTTCAGTATTACCCTGATTGAATTCACAAGTCTTGGCAGAAGCAAACATTATAGATAGGTGATAATTAGAAAAAGGAATTCCTTATCTGCTGAAAACAACTAAGGGTACAGTCAGGGATTCTCTCTTCAAAAAATTTGCAAATTCATTCACTTTGTACTGAAATTGGTTGTCACAGCATAAAAAACAGGATTCCTTTGAAGTCTAATTTTATTTTTTCAGATCTGAAAGACTGCCTCAGTCATGACTTAGTGACATGAAAGTACTTTCAGTTGTCATCCTAGGCTAGCTGTGATGTCGATTTCTGCCATTAAACACAAATGTTGAAGGGTTAAGCATGCCAATGTCTGAGCCTAGTGGGATCTGTGAGCTTTTCCCACATTTGATGCTTTGTTACATCGCAGGTTGTTTCCATTCCGAATATGAAGAAATTTGCAAATTGTGGTAAATCAAACAAAATATTCAGAGTCTTTCTGATGGATCCCTGCCATATTCCCCCAGGTGTTTCTAGCTGCTCTACTGCACCCCATTTCCTTCTTTTGGCCCCATGAGTGTTGCAAATGCGTGCAACTATTTAACAGATGGATGTGGTGGCACTGCGGGTTAAACCGCAGAAGCCTCTGTGCTGCAAGGTCGGAAGACCAGCAGTCGTAAGATCGAATCCACGCAATGGAGCGAGCCCCCATCGCTTGTCCCAGCACCTGCCAACCTAGCAGTTCGAAAGCATGCAAATACGAGTAGATAAATAGGTACCACCATGGTGGGAAGGTAACGGCATTCCGTATCTAGTCACGCTGGCCACGTGACCACGGAAACTGTCTTCGGACAAACGCTGGCTCTATGGCTTTGGAAATGGGGATGAGCACCGCGCCCTAGAGTCGGACACGACTGGACTAAATGTCAAGGGGAACCTTTACCTTTACCTTATTTAACAAATGACTGAACCATGTATCTTGTAAGGGTGTTTTTAATTTGCCTAACAAAACTACCTCCAAAGAAAGACAACAGAGCTGGCAAATGAAGCGAACCTCTGAACTTGGGGAAAGTTTTAGGTTGCGAAATTGTCCCCGTTGTTCTCCTTTTAACTGCTAGAGGGCAGCAGTAACCATTTAAAGTCACTTTGAGCTGCTAAATGCCAACTCAATGCTTGAATGTGCAATTTTATTCTGTCTTTAATTCAATTCTGCACTTAAACCATCTGCAGTTTGTAATGGCTCTACGGTGATGCTAGCATGCCTTTCCTGCTCAGAGAACGATCTGCCTAGAGCTGCTTTTTCCTTTTAAAAGAGGGGAGGTGTCATTACCACGAGAAGTAGTGCTGTGAATGGTTGTTGTAGGTTTTTTGGGCTGTTTGGCCGTGTTATGAAGGTTTTTCTTCCTAACGTTTCGCCAGTCTCTGTGGCCGGCATCTTCAGAGGACAAAGTTCTAACTCCTGTCCTCTGAAGATGCCGGCCACAGAGACTGGCGAAACGTTAGGAAGAAAAACCTCCGGAACACGGCCAAACAGCTTGAAAAACCTACAACAACCATCGGATCCCGGCCATGAAAGCCTTCGAGAACACAGTGCTGTGAATGTTTGTCTTTAAAAAAGTAGCATAAGTTCTCTTTCAATGGGACTGGGTGTTTCAAATTTGTTTTGTGCTACGTGTGTGAAACAGTGCCCAAAATGCACTCTCTTGTATCACCATGTATAGATGTGAAAGCTGGACATTAAAAAAAAAAGAGGAAGCAAATTGATTCCTTTGAAATGTGGTGCTGGAGGAGAGCTTTGCAGATACCCAGGACTGCCAGAGAGACAAACGAGGGCCTGGCGTGCTCTGGTCCATGGGGTCACGAAGAGTCGGACATGACTTAACGACTAAACAAAAAAGCAAATCAAGCCTGAGCTATCTCTGAACGTTGGAACTGAGGAGGCAGGATTCTCTGGGAAACACAAGAATGCTGGGAAAGGTAGAAGGCAGCAGGAAAAGAGGAAGACCAAATATGAGATGGACTGACTTCCTAAGGGAAGCCACAGGCTTGGGTTTGCAAGAGCTGAGCAATGTGGCTGAGGACAGGGCATTTTGGAGAGTGCTCATTCATAGGGTCGCCATGAGTCAGAGATGACTTGACGGCACATAACAACCACCACAATTTGTGACTACCACCTTGTCCTGCGGGTGTGGCAGATGAGTGGTCCTTCCCTGCTTGTATCAAGTGATATATGTGAAAGCTAAGGACATCAGGAATATTCACTGCAGAGAGAAGGAGTGTCTCAGTTTATTGATACTGTTTGAAAAATGGACAACCATTGTGAGCTTTTTTGCGCCTGTGCAAGAATGAAAAAAAGACCACCCCTTCCCTTTGTAAGTTGCAATATTAGCAACCCCCCTTTTCTGTATTTTTTTTTTAACCTGCATTGTGCATAAAAACCTTGTATTTTGCACGAAATCAGATTTTTGTTGTTGGAAATACAAGGCTTTCATTTTAATTTTTTTTAAACAAAAGCTACTTCTGTGACTTTGACCTCAGTCACACGAGGAAAATGTTTTCTAGTTCTTCCATTACTTTCCATACCTCTGTTGTACTGAATCGTGGTCACGTGGTTTATATCTCACCGCAAATGTCCCAAGAACTTTTAATGGTACCGATTTATTTCCTCCTATTTGAATCATTATCCCCAGCTATACCATGGTACCAGTCTATTTTCTCTCTTGCTTCAAGGGCAAATCAGCCCCTTGGTTTGTATTATATTATATTATATTATATTATATTATATTATTATATTATATTATATATATTAAGTATAAAATATATAAAATAGAAGTATAAAATATAAAGTATATAAATTATTACACACACAGACACACAGACACACACATATACACATGTATATATCCTCTAAGGTGCATCACTGTGCAAGCACGTGTGACTCTGGCCCCCTTTGTACAGCTTTCCTCCTCCCCCGTGAACCCACAGCAATAATTTCCAGCCCCTTTCGTTCTGGTCGCAATGGAAACACGTGTGTGTGGGGGGCAGACTTGCGGCCATGGGGGGGGCAGACCCGCGCATGGAGGAGTGGAGCCTCACCCATCAGGGCTGAAAATGAGAAGGAACATTGATTGGGAAGGGGTTTCTGTTTAGGAAAGTCTCCTCTGTTGTACTGGCTGCTCCTGCAGAAATGCATCACACATAATGGACATGGGATATCCATGCGACAATACTGGCAATCACCCCCTTGGCATAGCAAAGGTTCAATGTATTTTCCCATATATATATTTTTTAAACTTTCTAGTAATGTTACAACGGCAGCCTCCCGGTGACATATTCTTACCAACATATCGATGTATCAGGCACAAAAATTTTTCAAAAAATTAATACACATGCTGCCGTAATGGTGGCCACCTTCCTGGCTTTGATTCTGTAAAGAAGTGGGGTGGGTCATGCACACTGGCAATCCTGGTAAGGAATGCACCGGTACAACAAAGGTACAAAATCACACAACACTCCTGGCGATGGGGAAATGTTCCTCAGTTACATCGTCGGTCGGGAAAATGTCTCAACCTTGACTATGCGTCGTGTGACCAGAAAAAACAACACAACAAACTAATTGGGGGATAACGAGAGAACATTTCCCTCAAGCGACCAGGGAAGTAAACCACATCTATGTATTCTCTACCTAGAAAACCCTGGAAAGGCTTGCCAGAAGTCAGAATTGACTTGACATCTTGCAATTATTATTCTGTTGCCTTCAGTGACAGAGACAGAAGTATCTGAATACCAGCTGCTGGGGAACATGAGGTGGTGAAAGTAGTATTGCTCATGTCTTGTTGAAAGGTTTCCTCGGTGCAATGGTTTGATCATAGCAAATAGAATACTAGACTAGATGGGCTGATGGGCTCGACCCATCAAGCCTGGATTGTTCTTTTCAGTTGCATGGTGATTTTAGGTTTTTTTTAAAAAACAAAACAAAATTATTTAGCAAATCAAAGTTTAGATTTCATGCTCCGTTTTCCCCACACAAGATGACATTTCTTTGTGTGAGGCTAATTTGCTTAGCCGCTGCTTTGAATGCTATTGAACTATTATTTTCATGGAATTTGCAATAGGACACAATGAACGAATGAATGAATGAAGTCACTTACTTTCACTTCAGGAAGGAAGGATGCTGAAGAAAGACTGAATATGCTTCAGATTACTATTATTTATATAGAAGCGTACTTTCCCCCTATGCAAGCTTTTAGGTGGTTAATATGAACGGGAAAGGTCTAATTAATTTCTGCTCGCTTATGTTTGTTGTATCAACAGAGAACATCGTTTTCTGTAAAACATATAGGTTAGCAAATACACACACACATACACACACACACACACACACATGCAAAGTTGATGGTTTCGTTTTGGTTTTCGGAAAGGCTCAAGCGTTTTCATTCACGGGTGTGATCTCAGCCACTGGCTCTGTTGAAGTAAACGCCTCCGAGCCCCATTGTTTCCAAAGCTGATGATATTAAGGTTAAAGCCGATCTGTTGGTTGACACTGAAGGCCCGTCATTTGTGCAGTGTCTTTCACAGCAGACTCTCCTTGCCTTCAGTGGCACCCGTTCTCCCTTGCCCTCTTCCTAACGCCTGCCTAGTTGAGACGTTACTTTCTTGACAGTCAGACAGCTTTTCTTTTGCATCGCTGGGTTGGGTTGGGAATGGACGTTCTCATCCCCCCCTCCATTCCTTGTTGTGCGCACTCCTTTTCTCTTGCTTCTTCTCCCCCTACGCCTCTCAATTATTTCCCCCCTCACAATTAACGTTCTACTAACTTGACACCTTCTTTCCCTCGTTTTGGCTTTGTCAACTCCCCCCATCCTTCTCCCCCCCTATTAATTCCAGACATTAATATTTTCTTTCACGCAAGTGCTGCTGTTCACCCGTGAAACAGTTTGAACATTATGTAGCTGTCAAGATACCTAGGGATTACCCAGCGTGCTTTGCGTCCGTAAGTGACACCTTGGAGGCCCGGTTCTGAGATGTTTATTTTGAGACTAAGCTGACAAGCATGAAGTCCTGATCCCAGGGAGGCAATCTCATTTAATTAAAAGACTCTTTCATTATCGTTCCCATCCGTCCTCCTAGCCAAACCCCCCACACATCCACACTTAAAAAAAAAAGAAAGAAAAGGGGAAAAAAAAGCTTGTTTCACATCAACAGCATTGTTTTACAGTAAGAGAAGAGTTTGGAGAAGGTTGGGGAGATGTTATTCCAGCATGCATGAAACGTCAGTGTTGATGCAAGAAAGCCAGAATATCCCCATGGAGATTTTTTTTCAGTATAGAAGGAGGAGGAAGTTATTTTTTGCATGAATATTGCAGTGGATTAAAAAAAAGAAAAAAAGCATTGCCTGTATGTTCGGTTTCAAAGATGTGCTTTGTCCAATGGCTCTTGTTCCATTTAAGAAACAGATGAATTATGTGTTTGGACCACCTGCCTCCATGGCCCTCTCCGTGTTTTCATTCCACGAGTGGCTTTCCTTGTGTTGTCTTTATACTGCCTCTTTCTTGTAATTAACAGTTGAGGAACCTTTTAAAAAAGTGCCAGCGGTCACTGCTTATCAAGAAGATAAAGGCTGTCTTTCTTCTCTGGCATCTTCTGTTTTTCTCTCTCATCCCCCCCCTTTTTTTTTTTTGAAGAATAGAGAAGACTTGAATATTCAAGAGAAATTAACAAAAGGCACTACAGCAAATCAGCTCGTTCATCTCATATCTGAGGTGGAGGGGGAAAGCATCCTCGGAAGGTTTTTAGAAATACTTCATAGTTGGTGTTTACCTGGGTAGCTATGAAATACACACGGTTGATGTTTTCTCCTTTCCTGTCTCTGTGCTTAATAAAAGGGGATCCCATTTGGAATAGATGGATCTACCGAAGAACATGTTTTTGTTTCCATTGGCAGAGGTAGGGAAGGTAGGAAAAAGAGGGAAAAGATGTGAGGAAAGACTGTTGAGGCATGTTTCGACACTTATTCTCCCCACCCTCACCATTTTATATATTTGTTTTTACAGTTTAGCCCCATCTGTGTAGGCATCCTTCAGTCTCGAGAGACCATGGTCATGTGCTCTGAATAGAGGTCTTGGAGCAGCGTCTAGTGTGGCTGAGAAGGCCAATTCGAAAGTGACCATCCCATCTGTATGTACTCAGGAATCAGCTTCCTTGAGTTATAAAAATATTACTACTAATCATCTTAGAACTGTAGAGCTGGAAGGGACCCTATGGATCATCAAGTCCAGCCCCTGTCAAGGAGGCACAGTGGGGGAATTGAACTCCCAACCTCCTAAACCACTGAGCTATCCAGCAGTTCAGTAGGACTTAACTCCCTAGAACATGTCTTATCAAAATGCTGCTTTAGGCTGGGATGCGAAGACTGTAGAGGAGAACTCGCCCTGTTTTGAAGGATTCCTTCCTCAGCTTCCTCTTCTGCAAATCACCGGGGATGGTGTTTTTAATCTAAGGATGTAAAACCTTGGTGTCTCTCATCGCTGCGACCAAGAAGGAGAAACAAGTTGAAAACACTGGAATTAGCATTTTTTAACTGCCTGGGAAAATGGCTTTGGCCTGGTGCAAACATGAAGGTGCCAAGCAGGCCTTCCTGTGGAGTGCATGCCAAAGTCAAGGAGCCACCACTCATCATGGTGCCCACCCAGCCCAGTGGGATAACTGTCAATTTTGAAGTTCAGGCCTTTTTCACAATAGCCGACATGTCTGTGCCGTCTAAGGAGAAGACAACAGTGTAGGCAACTATGTTAATGAACAAATTAGTTCTAGCAGTTTGCATCTCTGAAAGGAACAGGTCAAAACTAAGCCTCCCTAAAATATTTGGCTTTGTTTACAACCCTATATTGTGGCTGAGAAAATTCGTTTCTGAATCCTCGTAGGGAAATGATATCTTTATTCCTGTTAATGGAAAAAATGCTAGTGCATTGAAACTGAAGCTGCTTTTTTCCAATATATCTTTGTCCAGAGCACTTCAGAAGGGAAAAATACCCAGAGAAAGGCTTTCACCATCTTTCAGTTTTGGAAACGCTCATTGATCGCATAGGTAATTTTAATATTTTCTTGGTCAATCCTTTCTGTTCTTCATTCCTGCAAGGTACGAGTGACCCGTATGTGAAGTTTAAGCTGTGTGGGAAAACCCTCTATAAAAGCAGAGTGATCTATAAGAACCTGAACCCTGTTTGGGATGAAACGGTGGTGCTGCCGATACAATCCCTGGAGCAGAAGCTCTGTGTGAAGGTAAGCTGTTGATCGGAGCTGCTACCCAATTTTTCCTGATGGTGTGTGAGTGGGGCCAGAAACAGATTCTAAAGACAGCTCCTAATTAGAGCTAAAAGCACATTCGTGTTGCAGCCGGGTGTGGGAGGCAGTCTGTCCGTGTTTGTGAAATCAAGTTTCCCAGGAATCTCACACCGAAATTCTGAAGAAGAATCACCAAACAAAGAAAGCTAATCTGCGTAACGCTGGAGTTGAGAGAAGCTCCTGTTGTCACACACAGATGCCCACATTGGTTAAGGATTTCCCTCTTGCAGCGATAGGTTGTCTTTAATGCCTGTTTCTGGCCTGGGCGTGTTTAGAAGTTAGCTTTGCAGATTTCTAATTCGATGGAAATAGGGCCAGGTTTTTGAGGGAAGTGACAGGAATCTCTGCCAAGAGCAGCCTTACAAACCTTTGAAATTCTCATTGAGATCTGATGTCTAGAACCAGGTGGCATATTCAGTATTCCAGACAGGCAATCTTTGCTATTGATGTGTTTTCTGTTGTGAAAACAAGCTTTGAAAGCATCAAAATGATCTTCCCCGTATCCAAGGGGTTTATTTCCAAGTAGGACCACACAACACAATATCAACTAACTATGCTGCTTTAACTGTCATGGCTTCATCTAATGCAGCTCACCGGCATATTCAGAATTCTCTGCTAGAGATCTCTTGTGCACACCTCTGGATTATACTAGTGAAGCTCCCCGAATGAGCAGAACATCTTAAGGACCTCGCCTGATCCCAGAGTTTTGTAGGACGGAACCATTGCAGCTAAAGCGGCATCAGCTGCCGTATCTATGTAGTGTAGTAAAAACAATAAAGGGTCTTGCAGGGTCTTAAAGACAAACCAGTTCAATTTGACAGAAGCTTTTTGGGATTCTTTGGTTTGGTTGAGAGCAGCCGCAAGCCAGCTACCGCAATCCTCTGCACATAGGTAACACCTTTCATGTGTCAGATTGTATGGATTTGTACAGCTAAATTTGTCTGTTCGGTATCTGTATGTATCCTGGTGTTCTGCAGGCATCAGGATGGATGGAAGGCTCATGCTGAGGTGCAACAGAGTGCTTGCAGGGGCTCATGCAGGGTTGCAACAGAGTGATTCAATACAGTCTTTAGAAAGGAGCTAGATTTTTATAATGCTTCAAGAGATTATAATAATAATCATGTGCCATCAAGTCAATTCTGACTTATGGTGACCCTTTCCAGGGTTTTCCAGGTAGAGAATGCTCAGAAGGGGTTGACCACTCCTTCCTTCTTGGGGCACCCTGGGATTGTGCACTTTGCCCAAGGCCACACAGGCTGGCTCTGCTTGTGGGAGGGAAAGTGGCAATTCAACTCCCGACCCCTGACTCTGAAGCCAGATACTTAACTCATTCAGCCATTGGAGAGGATAATGTGATGAAATAAAGCTTTAGGCCCATGTTATGGGCAAGACTGGGCCTCTTGTGGTCTTCTGTAGAAACGAGCATGAACTGAACCATGAACAAACTGTCTCAGTTCATGACTCAGTTCGGGCATCCTGTTTTGCCGAAGCAAAATGAAACCCTGAACGTTTTTCCCTTGGCGCTTCATTTTGTTCAGCAAAATGCGATGCCCACCTGCCGCCTTCCCAAGCACTCTGCTGCCTCCTTATCTGCTCCTGCCTCCTCCTTCTCCTCCTCCTCTTCTTCTGCCACCAGTGCCACTGCCACCATCCCCAGAGGCAGTGGCCCCCGCTTCCCTGTAAGGAGCTGGCTGCATGCTCCCAAGACAGTGGTGGCAGCAGAGGAGGTGGAGGCGGACGTGGCAGGAGCAGGTAGGTGTGTCCCCCGGCACGAACCACAAAAACAAACCACGAACCAGTTCATTTGTCTGCGGGTTTGTGGTGGTTTGTGGTTAGCCACAAACCAGTGCAAACTACCAGTTTTCTGGTTTGTCTCCATCTCTAGTCTTCTTCAGGGGTACAGGATAAGATCTGGCGAACTTGAAGAAGCAGTTGTTTGGCTTGGTGTAATTCATCTCTTGTTGTGCTCATGTTGTCTTTGAAAACTTCTCTGTCCATAGTTCAATCTTTAGGCTATGATAGGGAAAAACGTTAATGGTTCTATCTGTAGCTAAAACTATCTGCTTCTGGGTTCATTCCCAGGAAGTAGTTTAACTTTGGGTTTTGTTGAAACCATCTGCTTGAGGGTGGCAACAGCTGAATAATAATAATAATAATAATAATAATAATAATAATAATAATAATAATAATAATTATTATTATTATTATTATTATTATTATTATTATTATTATTATTATTATTATTATTATAGGAAGAATTAAACTTTAGCAGCTTGTCAGGTTCTCTTATGAGCATCCCCCCCCCCCGCCCTTCATATCTCCAAAGGTTATTTTGAAACTAACAAAATGGCAGCACTTTTGTGAAAGAAAATCCATTTTTTTAAAAAATAGTACGGTTTTGGTTCTGGAAACTACATGGGTTGGGTAGTGGTGGGATAGTGAGAAGTGATACTATGTTTGAAAGCTTTTCAATAAGCAGTAAATAACCGCCAATGACAGTCAGCCAACTGCTTTTCACATTATTTGTAGAGGCTGACAGTTCATTCCTTTTGCTTTCTGCTTCTAAAGACTTTTGATTGGTCCAGTTTCATTCACAAATGTAGAACTAAATGAGAACTAGTCTCCGAGAGGCAGAAATTGTTTTCAGGTGTTCACCCCTTTCTTTTCTCCCTCCTCCCCTCCTGCTCCATATACGCCAGGTGTATGATCGAGATTTAACCACTTCCGACTTTATGGGTTCAGCGGGTCTAATGCTGGATGAACTGGAATTGAACAGGTAATGTTCAAGCTGATTAAAACGGCCTGCCGCTTTCTTGCTTCAAAGCACCGTTCCTTATTTGAGAGACGACTCGTGGCCCCGTTCATTTTGCTGCCTGAGGCAGAAGAGTACAAGGTGCCCCTTCACCAATCAAGGGCAGAGCACTCAAGGGCAGCTGAGTTGGTTTGATGCATGAGTTATAAAGACTTACGAGCACCTTTCCACCCCAAATCCCAAACAGGAAAAATGCAGTAGAATCACAGAGCCATAGAATAATGCACTCGGAAGGGGCCTATAAGGATATTGAGTCCAAGCCCTGCTCAATGCAGGAATCCAAGTCGTTACCAACAGATTTATTAGTTGTCAGTGTGACCACCTCACTGCTATGTTCTTATTTAGGCTGATGAAGTTTTAACTTATGTTTTCCTTTTCTTTGGGGAAAAAAACCACACTGAACAAACATGAGAATGTGCGTCTTCGAGATCAATGTTAAGGGAATGTTCTTGCTTATTCTTGCCGAATTTAATAGTATGGGCTAAATCCAGTTGTCTGTTCTAACTGGAGTAGACACACTACCCAGAATTTTACTGGGAATTTACACTGGCGTAGATGTAATTCTGTAAACTAAAGTAGCAAGTTGCTTTTAATTAACAAGTTGCCATTTACATTTCTGGTTGCAGGATGAAAAACATGACTGGCACATGACCAGCAGTGTGAGTGGATACTAGCTAGTCAGCATCAATTTATCTCTGTGATTGATACTATTGCATTTATACCAGTGTACATCCCCTCTAGAATTCTGACCACTGGACCAATAAGACTGCAGAGGCATTGACTTAGTATGTCCCATCCATGCAGTAAATCTAGTCTAGATAGCACAAAAAGTTGGATTTAAATCATAGCTTCTCTAGAGATCCATAGGAATTAAATCCATAATTGGATGTGCTGGCGGGGAGGGGGGAATGCACTAGGATTTATTTATTTATTTACTATAATTTATTCCCCACACATCTAATAGCAAGCTACTACTCTGGGGAACTACCAAAAAATAACATAAATGTACAAACAAAATTAAAATAATAATCATACAAAAGCAAGAACCCCCCCCCCCCCCAAAAAAACCCCTTCTCTAATAGGCATTACTAAATGTCAAGCTGGCAAAATTAAGAAAACTGAATCTGGAGTTAAGCAGTAAACCAGCACCATAGGGCCAATACAATGTAGAATGACAGCCAGCCAATTCATATTAAAATTTTCTTCATGTTTGTTTCCAGATTCACTTCAGCTTTCTTCGTCATTATGATATTTGAAGGATGCACCGTACCACTCTGCAAGTAGAAAAGCTATAGAAGTGGCTTACAAATAAATATAAAGGATAAAAGTGAGCCTTTGTTCGTAGGCTTACACATTTAAAAAGACATGACACAAAAGGAAAGGAAATAAGGAGGGCAATGGAAAAAAAAATACAGTATCACTCATAAAGTGTCTCTGGACTTTACATTACTTAATAATGGGTAGTAGTGAAGGTATAAAATGCTTTAATAGCACCAAAGAATTGTTGCAACAGTGGCTGTATATTGCAACTGCAACATACATTTTTGCCTAAATTTAGTGTGACTAAGGTATATTTGTTGGATCCTGTGTTCCTCGGATTCCAGGGTGAGTCAGCCAGGTGACCCCCCCAACTTATTTTCTCCTTTTAGGACTTGTGAGAAGATATTGAAACTTGAAGATCCCAACAGCTTAGAGGACGACATGGGTGTGATCATGTTGGACTTAAAGCTCACGGTGAAACAGGGAGATGTGAAAAGAAATGTAAGCTGTCCAAACAACCATTTTTAAAATATTTTTCCAGCCGTTTTTTGCCCGTACTACATGAAAGAAGGGAAGAGTCCTGCTATCTGTAGCCGGGCAACGCCGTTAAACAGTATATGCACAATATATCCAGCAGGCATCCTGAGTGGGTGCCCGTGGTTCGGTGGGATTTAGTCCCCACTCCAGAAGCCCCCTCAGGTGTTTGAAACAGCTTATATCGTCTATTGAATATATGAGGAAACTTTGCCGTTTTTGAGTTGTAAGATTTTATGACTATGCAAGAAGTGGCTGGGTGGTGCTAAGCTCTTACTGCAAAACGTTAGGGATGTCATGGTCTCCCTGTCCATTACGTTCCATACAGGCTGTCTGTCAGAAAACTACGGTACCCCTAATGCTTTGCAACACCCACAAAGCTTAGCTCCACCCAGCTGGTTTCTCCATCGTCATACAGCTCAGAAATGGAGCATCGTTTTTCTTATTTATTCAGCAGATGTCGTAAGATATTTCCAAAACATTGAAAGGGCCAAATCCCACAGAATTCTGCCGAGGGCATTTCCAGCCGACATGGATGCTGTCGTCCAAACAATACAAAAGTCCCACCTCTGATCCTGGGATTTGTATATTCATGAGGCATTTCGAAGTTTCCGCTTTAGCACCCTAGTCCCTAGTTTGATGATGTACCTAGCCCAGAAGTCTAGGTACATCAACAAACTACAGCTCCCAGGAATGGAGCCACAACACCTGGAATGGCATCACGCGTCACGCTGATAGCTGTGCATAAACAGTTCTTAATTAGACTCAAAATGGCCTGATGTATCTGAGGTGAGTTTGTGAGGATTAGTTATAAAAGAACAGAAGAGCACTCTGGACGTCTGTGTGAGCTCTAGTGATGTAATGTGTGAGAGCTGTCTAGAAAATGTATTGCACCTAAATTCTCAACCGTTGCTGCTTGGAGTAGGCTCTTGGTAGGCCAGCTGTCAGCCAGAGCTGGGAGACATTTCCTCTTCAGACTACATCTCCCAGAATTCCCCAGCCCACATGGATACTGGGGTTACAGCTGAAAGGAGTACATTCCTCCAAACTCTTCTGCTGCTTAGTTCTCTGCCTGCTGGCACTTGGTAGTATATGAAATAAAAATGGGCCAGGGAGGCCGGATTCCTGCTTCCTTTCCATAGTCTGAGAGCCATTGCTTGATTGAAACAAGCCACTCCTACAGGGGTGGATTATTATGAAACTAAAAAAGCTTATGTTTCCTAATCCTGGAGGGGCCCCAGAATAGACTTTAGTCCTCATTTTTAAAGAATCTGTGTTGTTGATCTGCTTCCATTGAAGAAGAGAACAGTGGTTACCCAGACCTCATTGCTGGTTGCCAAGGAGCCCCCATAACAGTTCTATTTTTTTTTGGGGGGGGGGGCAAAACTGTAGGCCTGCCAATGCACTTCTATCCTCATGTTCTACTTTGGCTGTTATTTGAAATTCGTGGCTTAGAAGACCTCTCCAAAAGCATCTTCGAAGCTTAGAAACCTGCACATAAACATGTCCTTCTCAGAATCTACACTTGGTTGCTAACAGCCCCAACCCTCCTTGTCTTCTCTTTCTTCCCTCTCTTGGATGGTCCACATCATGCTGACGCTGGCCTCGTGCACAGAAATGGGTGAACCGAAGAAAGCGCTCAACACCAAAGGTAGCTGCGTTCTACTCCTCTGTGTATGATTTTTTTCCCCCATTTCTTTCAGCTCACGAAAGAGTTCAGGATTTATATTGGGACAGATATGTTCTGGAAAGACGAGAACTAGAGATGGCCATGAATTGGGAAAACGGTGATTCGTGATGGTTTGTCACTATTCACGAACCACAAACTTCCACGAACCTTCGATAAAACAAACCGTTTCATGGTTTGTACAATTTGGGACGTCTGGGAGTGGTAGTGAAGATTGGATTTGGTTCCCTCCACCCCCCCAAGAAAGTGCTCTTTAGGGAGCTAAGCCACTTCATGTTGAGCAACATCCTGCCTCAAGTCCCCTCTCATGAACTGCTCATTTAATTTTCCCCAAGGCAGCTGTTAATGAGCACTTTCCTGGGGGGGACTTGCTTGGGGAGGGGGGGGGGGGCTATAACTCGGATGTGTCCCAAATCCAGTCTTTGCCACACCTGGAGGGGGTGGAGAAGAGAATCAGCTGCAAATTTGGTGTCTATAACTTGTGCAGGGACTGTTTTACCACTCTTGGAAAGCCCAAATTGCATGAACCACGAAGTGTAAAAATTGCCAGTATTGATAATCATTTAGTATTTCTTTTTATTCTCGGTAGCCACGTTTCTCCAAAGCACCCTGAACCGAACTATGAAATGGCCTGATTCGTGGTTTGTTTATTTATTTATTTTTGCTTTGTGATTCGTTTTGTGCTCATCTCTACCGAGGGCCATTTTCCTGGGCTCCTGATCCTCCAGGACCTGAACTAGGCATTCTAGGTGGCAAAGAGATCATTTCCAATTTTAAAAACCCCAACTTTCATCTTTATTGTCTCCTGAAACTAGCATTCTTCTCAGGGTATGATCAGATAGCGAAGTGGTTTGCATTTGGGTCTGCACCGTGCAGCACAAGCTATTTTCCAGCAATCACATAATGTATTCTATCACCCTCACATGCAGAAACAAGGAACAGAGTTATTCTCAGTGAGAGGGGCAGGCTTCTTGCATTCCTCTGGATACGAATGTTCAAAAAGCAATTTTTGATTCCCGTTTGCTGTACCGCAAGACAGCAGCAGCACCTACTGGTAGATTATAAGCCTTGCAAGGCATCTCATGACAAGCCAGAGAGTCCAGAGATGGGAAATTGGCCTGTTTGGAGCATAGCTCTCAGAACGCCAGAGCCAGCGTCGTAGAAGAAAGTAACGTTCTCCATCTGTGCTGGAGTCACACAGCAAAAAGAAGAGAAAAGTGAAAGCGGAAGCCCGTGTCAAATACTCCAAAAAGAAGCTTGAAGTACTGCCCCAGGCACTAAGATAATTCTGTCTAAGATAATTCTCACTTAAGTCAGTAGGGGCTTATTTCTGAGTGAACTGTATATGGTTGCACTGCTAGTTTTTAAATGTTTGCTTCCGTTCATAATATAAAAAAGTGAAGTCTTGATTGATTGATCGATTGATTGATTGATTAAAAGGACCCAAGGCAGCTTACATCATTCAAAGACAATATGTAAAAAGAAAAAAAAAAGTAAAAAAGTAGATATACAAATATTGGGGGGGGAAATCAAACAGATACCATACTAAAAATGGTAAACAACATCAAAACCAAAAAGACACTTTCAAAGCAACAAGGCACAACGATCCACTTAAAAACCCCACTCAGGCAGCCTATCACTTAGGGAAGGCTCGCCTGAAGAGGACGGTCTTCTTTGCCTGCTTTCAGAAGGACAGCAAAGATGGGGCCAGGTTGGCTTCCTGTGGGAGGGAGTTCAGAATCTGGGAGCAGCCACCAAGAAGGCCCTCTCCTGTATCCCCACCAAGCACACCTGTGAAGATAGTGGGACCGAGAGAAAGGCCTCCCCTGATGATCTTAACACCAGAGCAGATTCATAAAGGGGGATGTGGTCCTTGAGATAGCTTCAACCCAAGCCAGTCTGGGCTTTGTAGATTACAACTAGCACTTTGAATAACTTCTATTAACTCTCTAATGCGTTATAACAATTGTCTACTGATATTATCCCAATGTATGTACATGTTTTTGCTGTGAGCTTACCTGTTCAACCCTGATGTACACAGAGCTCAAATTGCAGAAGCTGCTCAATCAAACAAGATTTCATTCTCTGGCCTGGTTATGCACGACTGTCACCTTTATCGGATCAGTGCAGGAGCTTCCCTAGTTGGCGCTCAGCACACATGTAATTACTAATCAAGATACCGGCTGATGTATATACAACAATGTTTCATGAATTTGACATAGACATCTTTGCATTCTTTGTCTTTGTTCACAGATATGTTTAGAAGAAGATGTAAAAATGTACTATTTCATAAATTTTAAAAGGTCATCAATATATGTCCTATATGCTGTTAGCTGGCTGGATAGCTCAGTGGTTTAAGTCTCTGGGTGTGGAGCCAGAGGTTGGGAGTTCAATTCCCCACTGTGGATCCTAGAAGAGCCAGCCTGTGTGACCTTGGGCAAGCTGCACAATCCCAGGGCATCCCCAGAAGAAGGGAACGGTAAACCACTTCTGAGTATTCTCTACCTGGAAAACCCTGGAAAGGGTCTCCATAAGTTGGAATTGACTTGACGACACATGATTGTTATTATTATTATTATATATACTATTGTGCTGGAACATAGGCTTCGTAAGCTGGACAGAGGCTTGACAAAAGACATCGGCAGTAAAAATCTTGAGTTGGCTAAATTTAGTTGTTGAATTTAGATTATGCCTTTCTTCCAAAAGTGGCCCCAAAGGGAGTGAACTATAGTAAAGGAGAGGTGAAAGACAAAATCTTGATTTTAAAATTGAAGCAAAACAAATAAATTCAAAATAGAACAATAAACCACACGATGGGCACCCAGCCCTTTAGATCCTCACCAGCAACAAACGAGTGTATACGCCGAAGGCCAACCGGAATAAAAAATGGCTTTGCATGCAGGTGGAAAGGGACTGAAGGGGGAAAACAGATTAGCTGTCCATAGAAGGGAGTCCCAGAGGCTTGTAGTGGCCGCCAAGACGTGATTGGGATGGTGGTAGGTCCGAACATCTGTCGAAGATCTTAAAAGGATGGCATGCTCAGATGAAAGAATGATTCTGGAAGTGCAGTTGACCTGTAGAGAGAGCCAAGATGATACAGTATTTAGGGATCGGCCTATTGGGGGGGAAAATGCCATTGTCATAGCTCTTATCTAAACAGACAAACTTGATATATTGCAGGTGAGGATTCCTCCCTCCCTCCGCTTTATATATTCTTATAAAGGCATGAGGGCAAACTAGGATTTGCATCTCTAATATAAATGTGCTGGTGACGTAATTGCAAGTAAAAATGCAGCTAGGAATTGCTAAAGTAAAGTCGATGAGGTCAAAGGGCTTGGATTGGAAATGAAACTCTTAAGAAACTTTGAAGACTAAATCTTGTACTTCTGGATGGCTTAGTGGTGGTTGGGAGTTCGATTTCCCCACAGTGGCCCCTTGACAGGGGCTGGACATGATGATCCATGGGGTCCCTTTCCAGCTCTGCAGTTCTAAGATTATTATAACTACAATAAGAACTCTCTTTGTTATGTAGGCTTGTTCAGGAGTCCCTTGCATGAACAATAAGAGTTTCCATGAGCTTTCACAGCGAGCTACTTCACTTTTATTCACTGATGATGATTGATCCACATAGGTTTAAACCTCCTTTTTACTTTTCTGCTTTCTTCTAGCAACATCATGGTTTCAGTTCTGCTTTCTCTTGCCCGCAAAGTCTGGCTTTGGGGATCCCTTGAAAGAAATTCAAACTCTGCCTGTCACAGTATAAACCTTAAACCCCTTTCCTTGGTAGACCCACCCTCCCACCTTCCTTCTGTCATCTCTGTGCATTTTTAGTTCTGAAATACCTGAGATAAACCTCAAAGTCAACTCAGCCGGGTCTCTTGGCTGCTAAGGTTCAGGTGAAAAAATCTGTGGACAGTCTTTTCACTGCTGCTGCGGCTGCTTCTGTTCCCCCAAGAAAATGTTCAGAGCCACCAGAGGGAGATGAGAAACTGTGTTGTAGCGACAAGGGTGTTCTACCAAAGGCCAAGCAGGGAGAATAGGAACAGACCTGTAAATTGTTTTGCCTTTTCTGTTGCTGTCACTAGAGGGTAGGAGAGCTGCAGCATTCCCGATACAAGCCAGAGTTCAGGCTCCAGAGTCATCTTAAGGAAAGAAAGAAAGAAAAAGAAAAAAAAAACTTCTGTGGCCATCCGAGAGGCAGTAAAGAATTTCCCAGAAAGACTATTTGGGCAGCTCTTGACAAAGCAGTATTTCCTAGTTTATTGATTCTGCTGCCACACTAAAAACGCTGGCATTGTACATCAATAACTATCTTTAGTTAGGAAGCGCCAGGCTGTGGAAACAAGTGCTGGCTGTCTTTTTCTCTCCACTCCTTCCCCCCTTGGCTCCTTTCCTTCTTCTTCTTCTTTTAAATGTAGTAGAACATAAAGCCTGCAAAGAAAAATGGTGTGCTCGGGGAATAAGGGTGTCTCGGAGAGGCACAAGAGGTTATGGAAGAACGGCCAGAAGGAGTGTGATGGGGCAGAAGATATGTGGATGGACTGGATTAAGAGACCAGGAGGAAATGAGAAACAAGCTCTCTAATGGATCTGTATGCTTGGTGATGCCATATTCTCTCCCTCTGTGTTGCCCTGCTCAGCTCTACCCACAGATTATCTACTGGAGCTAAAACTCCCAATATTAGGCTCTGCGGCTTGTGAAAGAGGACTCCTTGATTCCCCTCAAAATTGTTAAGAGTTGTGTCCCGTTTCGGAAACAAACAGAAATGTAATTCCCTAATTATGGATACCAGCTGGCTGGATAACTCTGTGGTTTAGCAGGTAAAATCCAAAGAAACAAAACAAACAAAAAGAGAGAGAGAGAAGCCTGTGGCACCTTAAAGACTATTGTATTTTAATGTGAGCTTTTGTGGACACGTCCACGTCTTCAGACATAGAGAAACAGAATGAAATGTGGAATGAAATATCAGTTTCATACTCAATATTTGTTGGCTCTTGGATGTTCGAAGAACCAATGACTATTTAGTATGAAACTAGTATTTCATACAACATTTCATTCTGTTTCTCTATGTCTGATGACAAACCTAGACAGCATCTTAAAAAGCAGAGACATCACCTTGCCGACAAAGGTCCGCATAGTGAAAGCTATGGTTTTTCCAGTAGCGATATATGGAAGTGAGAGCTGAACCATAAAGAAGGCTGACCGCCAAAGAATTGATGCTTTCGAATTGTGGTGCTGGAGGAGACTCTTGAGAGTCCCCTGGACTGCAAGGAGAACAAACCTATGAATTCTGAAGGAAATCAACCCTGAGTGCTCACTGGAAGGACAGATCCTGAAGCTGAGGCTCCAATACTTTGGCCATCTCAAGACTCCCTGGAAAAGACCCTGATGTTGGGAAAGTGTGAAGGCAAGAGGAGAAGGGGACGACAGAGGACGAGATGGTTGGACAGTGTCATTGAAACTACCAACATGAATTTGACCCAACTCCAGGAGGCAGTGGAAGACAGGAGGGCCTGGCGTGCTCTGGTCCATGGGGTCACGAAGAGTCGGACACGACTTAACGACTAAACAACAACAATGTCTGAAGAAGTGGACGTGTCCACGAAAGTTCACATTAAAATACAATAGTTAGTCTTTAACGTGCCACAGGTTTTTGTCTTGTTTTGTTTTGTTTCTTTGGAATTTGCCTGATATGCTTGCATAGACTAACACAGCTACCTCTTCCAAAACTACATCAGTGGTTTAGGTCTCTGGCTGTGGAGGCAGAGGTTGGGAGTTGAATTCCCCACTGTGCGTCCCAGAAGAACCAGCCTGTGTGACCTTGGGCAAGCTGCACAGTTCTAGAAAAAAGGGAAAGATAACGCATTTCTAACTATTCTCTACTTGGAAAACCCTGAACAGGATCACCATAAGTCAGAATTGACTTGACAGCATGTGATGATGATAATGATTGATTAGGAATGCAAGTCGTCCTTGTTGCATTGGCACAAAATGTAGTGAAAATGAAGCACGTCATCCTTTGCCATAGATAAAGCGTTTTTTGTGGGGCAAAATTGTGCGAAATGATGGTGGTGGTTGCTGTGTTGTATGGATGTTTGTAGAGTAGAAGCATCAAAAGGGCTCTTCGTGTGTTTTTCAGTAATCGGTCTTCTTTGCTTGGTGTATGTGTGTGTGCTTTGCTTCTCAGAGGGAAAAACACTTGGCTTGTACAAATTATGGAGATCTTGAGGAGAATAAAAATGGTGCTCTTCTTCTACGTGGTCTCTGTGAATCCACACAAATGGGTTTAAATGCGCTTGCGCTGGATCCTCGGAATATTCTAGAGCTTGAAAAGGAAACATTAGTAGTACGTTGCCCTTACCACGCATGCTCCGCCCGCCCAAACCTCAGTTCCTTTTTTCCGCCGTCGCGATTGGAACCTCCTTGCTAGAGCTCATATCTTATTGAATCTACTGATTGTCTCCCTCGTGTTTGACCGGATTACTTGACTTCGCCTTTTGTACGTTGCTCTTTTGGACTTGGACTATTGAATTCCTTCCCCCCTTTCGGACTGATTTCCCTCCTTTCGACTGATTCGGACTGACTTGGATTCCCTCCCCCACCCCACCCCCATTATCGGACTGATTTCCCTCCTCACGACTGGTCTGTTTGAACCTTCTTTCTCTCAACGCTTTGGACTTAGTTTTACCGATTCGTGAGTACTTTCCAACCTACTCCGGCCGCGAGACTGGCCTTTTATGGCCTCCGCGGGTTTGTTTAAGCGTTGTGTGTCCTGTGCTGCTAAAGTTCCCTTCACAGACGGACACAATCTCTGCCTATTTTGCCTTGGGGAGGGTCACCAGCCCCGCTCATGCCAGCACTGTAAAAACCTTTCCAAGCCTTCTCTAAAATCTCGTGAAAGGAGGCTTAAGGCTTACCTCTGGAACAAGTCACTTTCTCCCGCCAATTTGGAAATGGAACAAGGCGCGGCTCAGCCGTCCGCTTCTCGCCCCGATCATTCGACAGCGGCAACGGCCTCGGTAGCGAAAGCCCCTTCGACGTCATCTAAGAAGGGGCCTGGATCGACTTCGAGAAAGTCATCTGCCACGACAGCTAAGCTGTCATCTGCGGAAGGTCAGAAAAGTAAGAGCAAGCATAAGAAACTGAAGACCTCCGCTAAAGATCGGCAACGTGATTTACCACCAATCTCAGAGGCACCACCGTCCCCTATTTTGGAAGGATCACCTGGGGATGCGCATGACACCGAGTCTGCTTCAGACGGCGGGACTCCCGCTCGTCCACCATCTGCGCAGACTCTGCGCTCGCTACCTAGCCGCTCTCCAAGTCCAAGCCGTTTACATGCTGGAATGGTTTCCAGCCAGGCTTCTGCCCATTCTAGCCCTGTTAACACCGGGCGGGCGATTGTTGCACAGCATTCGGACTCAGAAGTTTCCAGAGAGCGCACGTCTCCTAGGAAGAAGATTGCTAAGAGGAGACATACCTCACCACCACCCCGTCAGACATCTTATCGGGAAGTGGTTGTGGTCTCGAGAGGCTCTCGACACCGAGCCTCTCCTGATTCTGACGAACCTGTTTACGTTGAGGTACAACGCAGGGCCGGTCGACATCGATATCGAGGCAGTGATTTCGACACCGAAGAATACTATGAGGTCGACAGCCAGGGCAAACGTAGGAGGATAAAATACATCTATGCCTCCTCCTCATCACCATCACCATCACCGCCTCGACGTCGACATCGATCAGACTATGATGTCGAGATCCCGACATCGAAGAATACTAGGCATCAATCTAAAAAGACTTTAGCACTCTCGACGTCGACGTCGAAGAAAATCCGCTCTGCTGTTACTGCTCCCACTCCATCTCTTATAGTGACTGGGAAGCACCAAAAGGACATAGCCTCAAACAATCAGGCCACTAAAGATTCGAGGAGACGCCATAAATCACCTTCACCGTTGCTCTCCTTTCAAGGTGACCCCTCAGCATCTTCTGACTCTGACCAAGAGGAAGATATCCTTTCTGATGCTTCAGAGGAGACCCCTCCGAATGTTAATACTCCGGATTCGGATGTTGGAGATTTACGACCCCCATCTCCCTCAAGAGATTTTACATCTTACTCACAAATGGTGTCAAGAATGGCGAAAGCTCTGAAACTTGAAGTAGAGCAACCACCACCCCCTAAAGAAGACTTGGTTTTTGATGATATCAACCAGGAAAGAACACATCCTTTGAGTCTGGCTTTTATCCCATCTCTTATGGAGAGCATTAAAGAAGCTTGGGATCTCCAGCCTGCATCCCTGCAGATTTCGAGAAGAATGGAGGGGCACTATAAAACTCATGGGAATGATACTGTATTCCTTTCAAAACACCCAGCACCTAATTCCATCATAGTGCAAACTAATATCTCCAAAACAGGAGGTAAGGCAAAAGTGACTCCCACGAACCGTGAAGGTCGTAAACTGGATGTTCTGGGGCGTAGGATATACTCCTTTGCCTCCTTTCTTCTTAGGGTCTCAAACTACCAGGCGGCTTTAGGTGCTTACCAGAGGTTACTCTGGGCCAAGGTCTTACCATCCCTCCAAGCCGCGCCTGAGGACACTAAAGCCGAGCTTCTCAACGCTCATGCTGAAGCATCCACGGTTGCTAAGCACCAAAGACTGGCTGCTCGTCATGCCGCTGAGGTCGCCTCTAAATCTCTTACGTCTGCCATCTCATTGAGACGACATGCCTGGCTAAGATCTTCAGGCATTGCAGAAGACGCTAAGGCACGTATAGAAGAACTGTCTTTCGATGGAATTGGCTTATTCAATGAGAAGACAGACGACATTATGGAATCCTTCCACAAAATAAAGAAAACGGCTAGATCGTATACTATTCAGCAACAACCCAAATTCCAGAGATATCAATGGCGTAGACAATTTGGCCAACAACAATACCAACAACAATACCGCCAGCCTTACCGATCATATAGACCTTCTGCACAAGGAAAGTCTGCGCAATCTTCTTCTGCCAATAATACTTTCAAACCGCAATCCTTTCAGCGTCGACAGTCTTACCGTCCACCTGCAAAGAAGAACAAACAATATCTTTGACTTTCCCATAAACCACACCAACGTTACGAGACTGGCCCCATTCTTAAAAAACTGGACCTTGATTACCAAAGACACTTGGGTACTCTCCATCATTCAGTTCGGGTACCGTTTAGAATTCAAAGAACTGCCTCCCATTGGGCACGTCAAAATTACACCTTACACACAAGTTCTAGAGGACGAAATCTCATCTCTTTTAAAGAAACAAGCCATTCTGCAAGTACCGACTCGATGCATCCTAAAGGGTTTTTACTCCCGTTACTTCGCAGTACCAAAGAAAGATGGGGGCATCAGGCCTATTCTGGATCTCAGAATGCTAAATACCTACCTTCGCCCAAGACGATTCCGCATGGTTACACTGGAGTCCATCATCCACCTATTAAGGAAAAAAGATTGGTTCGTTGT
Source organism: Intellagama lesueurii (assembly GCA_037013535.1). NCBI lineage: Eukaryota > Metazoa > Chordata > Lepidosauria > Squamata > Agamidae > Intellagama > Intellagama lesueurii. The sequence goes on along the minus strand of JBAJHW010000011.1, from coordinate 9,048,232 downwards.
TATAGATTTAAAGGACGCCTACTTTCATATTTCCATTCATCCACATCATCAAAAATACCTACGTTTTTTCTTCAACGATACTGCTTATCAATTCTGCGCCCTGCCATTCGGCTTATCCACCGCGCCAAGAACATTTACCAAGTGCATGGCACCAATAGCAGCCTACCTTCGACTCAACAACATCGCAATTTTTCCATACATAGACGACTGGTTGATAGTAGCTGCCTCTCATCAAAAGGCCATCCGAGACACCCTGTTTGTTCTTCAAACTTTAGCAGACCTTGGCTTAAGAGTCAACAGAGAAAAATCTCACCTTCAGCCAACACAGGTTGTAGACTACATAGGCGCACGACTAGACTCTGTAAGAGCAAGAGTGTTTCTTCCACCGGAACGCATCATCAAATTGAAACGGGCCATCCGTCCCTTTCGCCCATACGCCAGAGTATCTGCCCACCATACTCAACACCTTTTGGGATTGATGGCGTCCACTACGTCCGCGCTCCCTCATGCGAGACTGAAAATGAGGGCCTTACAGGCTTGGTATCTGTCCCTATTCGACGCTACGATAGACAATCCCTCAAAGCGTCTACAGGTCACTCCAGAGTTAACAGATCAGTTGGAATGGTGGACATTCATCCCGAATCTTCTAATGGGCCGCCCATTCCGCCCATTACAACTTACAGTCCAAGTGACGACGGACGCCAGTCCTACGGGGTGGGGAGCCCACTGCGGGCCTCACAGAACCCATGCCCTTTGGTCAAAGAAGGAGAGTCGATTGCATATAAACCATCTGGAGATGTGGGCTGTCATCAAAGCTTTTCGTGCGTTTCGCTTCCTGATAGCAGGTCGTGGTGTTCAAGTGGTCACCGACAACACCACGACCATGTATTATATCAACAAACAAGGGGGCACACGCTCCATGTCACTCCTATACTTGACGGTTCACCTATGGGAGTGGTGCTACGTACATCAAGTATTTCCTGTAGCCATTCATGTATCCACAGAGGACAACGAGGTGGCGGACATCCTCAGTCGCTTGACCGCCCAGACGCACGAATGGCAACTCGACGAAGCTGTGTTTCAGATGATTTGCGACAGGTGGGGATTCCCTGTGGTGGACATGTTCGCGACCCATCTCAACAACAAATGCGACATGTTCTGTTCCCGAGCTGGGATGGACAAGGCGTCACTCGGGGATGCCTTCATGGTAAAATGGATGAACTGCCTTCTTTACCTATTTCCCCCTATACCGTTAATTCAGAGAACGTTAATCAAAATTCGTCAGACTCACACCAATGCCATTCTGATTGCACCATGGTGGCCTCGGCAACCATGGTTCACAACTCTCAGAATGATGGCGTCGGAGTTCATCAGACTCCCAGCCCTGCCACATCTGTTAACACAGGACTCAGGCAGGATCTGCCACCCGGACCTCGATTCTCTGCATCTGACGGCTTGGAGGATTCTCCCATGATTAAGGAAGTCCTGGACAGGGCCAGGAAACCTTCCACAAAACTATTGTACGCGTACAAATGGACCAGCTTCACGAAGTTTGCTAATTCAAATAACTTACAGACCACACCTGTATCTATTGATACCATGCTTTTATATTTACGTCACTTGTTTGACCAAGGGTTAGCTTTCTCTACCCTAAAAGTCTATATTTCTGCCATCGTCTCCTTCCAACCGTCTGGATCTGAAGCCTCCCGAATGTTTTCACATCCTACTCTTAAGATGTTCCTGAAAGGCCTACAAAATATGCGCCCACCGGTTCGTCCACCTATGCCTCAATGGTCGCTGCGTGTGCTTCTCCAAGCTCTTGCACGCCCACCGTTTGAGCCCATGGCTTCTTCCGATCTTCGACTGCTGTCATTTAAAACACTGTTCCTAGTAGCCATAACCTCTGCTAGAAGAGCGAGCGAACTGGCTGCGCTTCGAGCCGATGCACCTTACCTTCAATTCTTTCCGGACAAGGTGCTTTTGTACCCAGATATCTCCTTTCTTCCTAAAGTTGTCTCATATTTTCATGTTAATCAGCCGTTAACGTTACCCACGTTGTTTCCAAAACCTTCTTCGGATGTTGAGCGCATGCTCCACTCATTAGATGTTCGCCGTGCTTTGGCTTTTTATACTTCCAGGACTAAAGTTTTCCGTACTTCTCCTCGCTTGTTTGTTTGCTTTCATGGTTCTCGCAAAGGCTCTCCTGCGACTCCACAGACTATATCTAGATGGATTGTGTCTACAATTGTTTTGGCCTATGAACTGTTGGGTAGATCCCCACCAGAGGCGTTAAAGGCACACTCTACAAGGTCTGTGGCAACTTCGACGGCCCTGTTGCGTGGTGTTGACATCTCTGATATCTGCAAAGCTGCCACGTGGTCCACCCCTTCCACCTTTGTGTCTCATTATCGGCTGGACCTTAGGGCTAAGAAGGAAGCTAATTTTGGGAGAGCTGTGCTCACATCTGTTCTGGAGTGACGGCCCACCTTCCGGTAAGTGAGCTTGCTAGTCACCCATTTGTGTGGATTCACAGAGACCACGTAGAAGAAAGAATGGTTACTTACCTGTAACTATGGTTCTTCTAGTGGCTCTCTGTGAATCCACACATCCCGCCCAGCCTCCCCTCTGTCCGTCACTCTTGGTCTTAGCATTAGAGCTCTGACGACGGCGGACTTTGGAACTGAGGTTTGGGCGGGCGGAGCATGCGTGGTAAGGGCAACGTACTACTAATGTTTCCTTTTCAAGCTCTAGAATATTCCGAGGATCCAGCGCAAGCGCATTTAAACCCATTTGTGTGGATTCACAGAGAGCCACTAGAAGAACCATAGTTACAGGTAAGTAACCATTCTTTTTGTCTCGGTATCATCTGGGAATTTGGTGTCTTGTAGGGCTTAAAATTTCCTCATTGAGGCATCTTGTTGGGTTTAGGCATCCTGTATTGATAAGAATAATGAATTTAAGGAGTATATCTTATATCCCTAACTCCTAATCCGGCTGGTAGTGATGGATTAGCTCATTTCCTTCTCTTCCATGTTGTCTTCATCAATGATACTGACTTTGTTTTTCAATACTTCTTGGAGAACCTCATTGGGAAGGCAGTCGCAAGAGCATGTGGTGGAAGACTGTGGGATCTTAGGTTCAAGATCTCTTACTCAGCCATGAAGTTCACAAGATGAGCTAATCAGTAGCAGTACAGCTCAGCCTCTCCCATCTCTCAGCATGGTTGTGAGAATGAGCGGAGGAGACTCTGTGCCCCGCATCCACCTCTGTAAGGGAAATGTGGAAGCAAAATATGAAAATGGCAATAGAAAGATTCAAGCCCCCTCCCACCTCTCCCAACAGCTTTCTGTCCTAAAAAAGCAGAGAAGAATGTGCTATATGGCACAGGTGCTCAGCTATTTAAAGACATTTGTTCAGTTCAGAACTCACAGAGGAACAGCATGTGGAGTAAGGGATATGATCCACAGCATCCCTACAGGTCCTTCCTCCCCGACAGAATTTTCCTGAAATTATTCACTAGAGAATCGTTGGTAATGACTTGCGGAGAGAGAAGAATGAGCTGAAAGTACCTGCATCACCAAAATGGAGGACAAAGGTGGGGGAGAGACCCTCATTGGCATGAAATGGCGTGCGTCAGTGTCTGTGTACAGATGCCCAGTTAGAAGCAATACGATGAAGACATGGAAATAGATAGAGATTTTGTATACTGGTTCAGTCATCGATCCAAATGGGGACGGCAGCCAAGAAATCAGAAGAAGACAGACTCAGAAGGGCAGCAATGAAGGAACTACAAACGATCATCAAGTGTAAAAATGTTTCACTGGAGACCAAGACCAAGATAATTCACACTCTTAGGTTTCTGATCACTTTGTGTTGGTGGAAAATAGGACAGTGAAGAAAGCTGACCAAAAAAAAAAGTGATTTGTTTGAAATGCGGTGCTGGTGGAAAGCTTTACGGATACCTCAGGCTGTCAGAAAGATGAGCAAGTGGGTCCTAAATTGAATCAAGGCTGAACTGTCTCTGGAGGCAAAAATGTTGAAGCTGAGGCTGTCAACAACAACAACAATAAGGCTGAGAAAGGTGGAAGACAGCGGGGAAAGAGGAAGACCAAATATGAGATGGATTGACTCAATCAAGGAAGCCACTGACTTGACTCTACAAGACCTGAGCAGGCTGTTAAGGACAGGGTATTTTGGAGATCACTCATTCATAGGATTGCCGTAAGTTGGGGTAACTTGATGGCCCATAACAACAGCAGCAACAATTTAGCATTTAAACTCAGAGTACATCTTATCCAAGTGGCGAAATCAGTGGCCAGGTGAGAGGTCTGCCTACTGACATGGTTGCCCCGGTCTTGCTTCCTGTGTTTGGGCAAGTTTCGGGCCCTTGATCTCCTTCCCTAGAGTTCTCTGTCTTTGAATTAAACGTGGGCTGGAAAGGTGACTTTCAAATAGAGAAGACTTTGAAAGCGAGACCTGCATTCCTTAAAAAAGGACACACGGCCACCTTGGTGGAGATGCACAGTGCTGAGATCGAGCTGCCAGGGGCAGGGTGGCCCTATTGTTAGCCAGCAGTTTGCTGTGCTAGGCTGCTTCCTCTTCCCCAAAGCAGGCAGGTGCTCTCAAAGGTACAGGAAGATGCTGTGCAGTTGCTATTTTTGAAATCGGTCCAGTTGGGTTGGCTTTTGTGCTTGAAACGAGAGTGGGTTCAAAGGAAAGGGGCCATTTTGTTCCTTGCCTCAGGTCAGCTCTGGGGAGCAGTGAATGTGGGGGCTAAAGTGACCCTGTTCTGGATTGGACTTGAACTTTGGCAAAGTTATGGGCTCAGCATGTAAGGGGCTAGTTATGAGTTTCCTTCACCGTGAACAGAGCTTGGAAAAGTTGCTCTTTGGAATCTCAATTCCTGGCATTCTTGACTCATCATGGCTACCAGGAATTGTAGTCCAAAAGGTAAAATTCCAGCTTGGGCTCAAGTTTGAATTGGGGTCATCAGAGCTGAGCACAGTGTCATAAAAATCTGTGGTTAATTTAGGCTGCAGTCACACTGGCAACAAGAACCACACATAAATCGATTTAGATGTTATCGTTCACACGGCACAAGGGTGAAATCAATTTATATGGCTGCAAAGTGAGTTTTTTCAACTAGCCGGGAGGTGTTTTTTTTTTAAAAAAATACCTCACTTCTAAAAGATTCAAATGAGTTGATTTCAGCAGTGTAGACGTCAAAACCAGTTTAAATCACCAGAAATAAATTGATTTCCATTGAGTGCCTGTGAACGCGGGCCGCCAATTTAAATACCACGTGACTTGAACCTGATTTTTAAAAAGTCTGAACAGAAATTGATCCAACTTGCCAGTGAGGCCACAGTCTTAGATTGTTCCCCTCTGTACTTGTGCTGAGGAGGAAGTTTTGTTGCGCTTGGTGGGGCGGTTTGTGACTAAAAATCCGCAAGACTGCGCATACTGGTGTGTTCAACGTCTGTGAGGGACTTCAGTGTCATTTTTATTTGATTCTAGAGATACCCCCTCAATTGCTCAGTGGACAAAGTTTTCATTGGGAAATCTATTGGGTCCCCCGGTTGGTTCATGGGGGGATTAACAGCCCTACAGACTAGACCAAAGAATGCAAATAAGTTACTCTTAAAACTTGTGGAAGTGAGGAGGCTAGTAAAACCTCAGTCCATTTTGGACAACAAAAGCCAAAACGCCTTGAATGAGCCCCTTTCTGAGGTTGCCTTCATCTCAGCTTTCCCTTTTGGTAGGGAAGCCCTTCCACAACCGGCCACTCCCGGGGGGGGGGGGGAGAAGGGAAGCATTGGAGCCCCGCTAGGTAGTGGGGCTGATCCTTCCGCTAGGCAGAATGAAGTAACTGCCTTGGGCACCGGATGCCAGCAGAAGTTGTATCTCCGTGATTCCTATGGACTCGAAGGATTCCCAAAGAGTTGAGTATCCTGGGTCCTCCCCCATCCCCAAATTAGCCTCCCGCCCTCAGTCATGATGTTGTCATATTCCCAATGCTGATGGAAGAGTCGCTTTTCTTTTGAGCTGACTTCTCTAACACGAACAGGGTGTGTTTACCCTTCTGTCTTTTCCATCAAAGTTGGGGGCCAGCCGTCTTGAGCAGTGCTAGCTGGAATAGGTTATCTTCTATTAAAAGGAGAGAAAGAAGTGTGGGGGGGGGGCAGAGGGAAGCGAGCTGAAATACTTTTATTCCTTTCTGGGCCAGTGGTTCTCTCAGGAGACTCGTCCTGCAAAGGGGCTGGATGCCGGTGACCTCATTAGAACATTTCGTTTCGGGTTTGCTTCTCGCAGGTGCCAGGAACCTTTGCACGGTGGGGTGTCCTCCTTGTGCAGCTGAGCAAACGTGGCGTGCTGAACGAGCACCGCTTGGATGAATAGATTTGCTTCGGGGAGGTGGTGACGACGGACCCGCGGTGTCTCCCCCCCTCCCTTTGATGTGGAAGAGCAAACAAAACTGAGTGCCACCTTGGTGTCCGAATGATTGGACAAATTGGCTGAAAAGTGGACTTTGGTGGAGGCGAGGCCAAAATCGGTCCGCCTGGTGTGTGTGTGTGTGTGTGTCTTGCTACTCCCTGCCCCCCTATCCCCAGACTTCTTCATTTATTTGGTACTCTCCAGGACTTTCCTTTGGGCGATATTGCCGCTTTCCCCTCAGCGTAGGAGAGAGCTGTGGAACTCAGTTGCCACAGGGTCACGAGCCGTGGCAGAAGAGTTCGAACACCTCGTCTCATTCTCCTTGGCTCTTTCCCACAGGGAAAGTGCTGGTGCAGAATGGGTTGCTTGCCTAATGAGAAGAGCTGGGGGGGGGACTCCCTCCCTCCCTCAATTTGCATTCTTGCTTTGACCCATCCACAGCTCTTTCTGGTTTCCTTGTCGCATCCTTTTAAGCGAAGGGATTTTAAAGATGCTTCTGCTTTATATGGTGACCTTCCTGCTTATTGGGTGGCTTACATTGTAGGCTTTGCATTTATGTTTTTAGGAAGAAGTCTTGGAAAGGGGGGGGGGATACTCCAGATTGGAACCAAATATTTCAAATTCTTTTTTTTTTAAGGATATGGCTCTAAAATGTGAGCTCTACTTTTGAAATAAAAACAAAAATAAAAACTGTCCAAAGATTATATTTGAGTCTAACACCACTGCAACTCAACTAATGTTTGAAAAAAACAAAATAATTCTTTTTTATCATTTTCTCAGCTTGTTCAGAGCCTCACCTGTTTTCTATTAGCTGTTGGGAGAGGGGTAGAAAAAGCAAGGAAGCTTTTTGGGTGGGGTGAAAATCCCTGTGTTATTCTTGTCAAATTTCTCAATTTCACAGTGATATTCCTATCCCGGCCTTTCTCAGGTTATAAGACATTTTGCCTTCTGTCCAGAAATTTCTCTTTATTTTGGTATGCACTTTCCCGAAAATGAGTATATGCCCATGAGCATTTTTGCCCATTTTTTTTGCCTAGATGGTAAAGATCATACTTCTGCACTTTTTAAACGTGCACATGATAACATGCAATTTACATGCACACTGTGTAATGCGTACATGGTTTTTGTATTGACCCAAGGGTCCTTATGTGTAAATGTGAATATATTTATAGAAACATACATTTTGAAATATAGAAACAGAGTAATGCAAATTATTTTTTAAAACATATAGCAAGCCTCGCAAATATATACTTTTCCAAGGCAAGTCACATTCCATGAATGCTCACAAATATCATCCCTGATGAAAACGTGTTTTTACTGATTGGGATACCCTGTTTAAAAAAAAAAAGAGAGAGAGAGAGAGAGAGAGAGAGAGAGAGAGAGAGAGAGAGAGAGAGAGATTGATTGACTGCCGGAGAGGTGAAAGAAATGGGACTTATGTAAAATCAAGCTTGATGTCTCTCTAGAAACAAAAATGAGAAGGCCGAGGCTGTTGTGCTTTTGACACGTCGTGAAAAGGAAAGAGTTGCTGGAAAAGACAGTGATGCTGGGAAAAGTGGAAGGCAACAGAGGATGATGACCCAGTGTGAGATGAATTGACTTCTTAAAGGAAACCACAGTCTTGAGTTTGACATAGCTCAACAGAAAGAGCTTTTTGGTGATCTGGCATTTTGGAGGTCACCTTATTCATAGCTTGGAGGCCACTTGATGGCACATAACAGCAACATAGAAAAGACTGTTTTGAAGTCCTTATATATATTTTTTTAACATTTCTTTTTCTCCTCGTCAATTTCAAAAGAGAGGTTAATGAAACTTAGGGATTTCAGACCCGTGAAATCTGTAGGGCTTCGTTGGCTCTAGTACCAGAAACCAGAATGGAAAAACCAGAGCAGAAGAACCCAGTAGAGTCAAGGTACCAAAATGTGTGCTGGAAAATGAAAGAGAAGCCCCCTGAAATGAAAGCAATACAAACATTTTCTCCCAACTCTCATTAGAAATCATTTTTTTTTGGTGAAGATGGATGGAGTGAACAGAGCATGAAATCAGAGCCCCAGAATTCCTGGGATACCCCTTAGCTATCCAATAGGACTTGCAATAGAGGGCTCCCCCAAATTTTTATTGTTGGAAATGGCAAGGGGGGGGGGGAGAGATAAGCAGAATTCCTCCTCTCTCTCTCCCCCCCCCCCAATTCCTTTCCCTCTGAGTCTGGCTTCCTGTAACAACTTGAGTCTTTCAAGATCTTTCAAGTGTCTGTGTACGTCTTATTTTGTCTTTTCTGGGAACCAGCACAAAATATCCTTTCCCCCCCAGCACTCCAGTCCCCTGGAAAAAAGGGGGAAAGCAAGCAAGCAAGACCAGGCTGGGTGTGCGTGTGTGTGTGTGTGTGTGTGGGAAGCAAATGCTCTCGATTTAAACACAGCGAGTGCCACACATCAAACACGGCTGTGCTATGCACTAAAATGTTCAAAGTACAGTGGAGATAGATAAAAGGCTTTGATGGGAAGTGGATATTTCCCAGGGACATTGCAAGCAATAATCCAGATGTTCCACAGCAACGCAACGAGTGTCCGTGGATAGACCGGGAGCTCCCAGCCAAGACGGACCTGCTGTAAGGCTTGGCCCCTCCGCTCCCATGCTGTTCAGCCATATGGAAGCAATCTCCCGGCCCCTTTTAATGGCCAGCCTTAGATTCCATTTTCACGGGCCTCACAGAGCTTAAGTGGGCCTGTTTTTATGGACAAGTTAGAAAGAACCCTTTCCAAGACAAACATCCCATTCGAAAAATTAGGACATACCAAGCCACAAAATTATTTTAGAGCACATTTCACGGAAGCCTGGCCATTTTCTTTCCCCCTTTTGGCAAGGCGCAGATTGCAGACCTGACCTTTGATCCTTTCTGGACATTTCCCCCTGCCTTCGAGAAAGGGAGTAGATGTTTTATAAAAAAAAGGTGGGGGGGGGAGAGAGAATAAAATAAAAAGGAAAACAGAGTTTGACAGAGCTTGCTGCTTTTAGGGAGGGAGAAAAAAAACAACAACCTCTGCAGCGACTCTGAAGTATATCCATGGGAATGTTTCTGCTTTTGCTGGTTTGGCTTGTGAGAGAGAACGTTTTTTTGTTTGTTTGTTTAAAAAAGGTGTGCAGCTGGATTTATGGATCAAAACCCCATTTTCCTTTTAAAAGTAGGGTTTTTTTTAGCCTCTGTACCAGGAAAACGGAGCGATAAATGGTTGGATGGAATTCTGTGATGCTATAGAAATAGATGCATTTCTGCGTGGGATCAATCACAAAGGGGATTCTGTTTATCCTATATCTAACATTGCAGTGCACTTTGTGTGTGAGAGAACGATCTTCATGAAAGAAGGCCAGCCTCAATTTGAAGCTGTCCTCATCTAGGTCTAGTTATATCTGAATTCAATCCTGATAAATCAGAACCCTCCAAAAACAAGCATTGTCGAGTCATGGAATCATTGAGTCAGAAGGAGCCTCTGAGGCCATCAAGTCCAGCCTCTTGCTCAGTGTGTCAGGATCTGGCCCACACTGCCCTGGCAGCGGCAGGATCGGGGCCAGCCTGACCCAGGAATGGCCTGGTGTTTGCAGGGTCAGGCCTTGCCTGTGGATCAGCTGCTGGGCCATGCATGAGACTCACCTGGAAACCTGGAGGGAAGGGCTATTTAAGGAGTGGTTCTCCCTCCCAGAACTGGCCTCAGCATCAAAGGTCTTTGGCTGTGCTTTGCTTACTGTTCCTACAGTGTCTTGTTGCTCCTGAGATCCAGAGTCCCTGCATTCCAGTGTTTCTGCATCTGTTCTTGCCTTGATCCCTGCTCTTACTTCTGCTGGCCTCTTGCATCTCTGCATCTGGTGTTCCTGCCCCTGCTTTGATCCCTGTTTACTTCTGCTGGCCTCCTGCATCTTGGTGACTTGTTCCTGCTCCGTGCTCCCGCCTCTGCTTGGTCACAACCAACTGTGCAGTGAGCGTCTTTGGACTTGATGCCCTGTGTGGTGGACTGGGTCCTGGTGCCCTTGCCCCTGGTGAGAGGGGGCAAGTCCTGAGACATCTTGGACTGTGACACAATGCAGGAATCCAAGTCAAAGCAGATCTGACAGAGGGTCATCCAGTTTTCTCTCGAATGCCTCCAGCGCTGGACCAATTGCCACCTTCCGAGGCCATTGGTTCCATCATTGTACTGCTCTAACAGTTGGTCACAAGAAGGTGTTGGGTTTTGTGTTCCTTGTTTTGTTTGTAGTCAGACTTGGAGAATTAAGACAAGGGGCCTTGTGAGTGTTTTCAACTGCTTTTGTTGCTGTGTATTTAACAGAAGAGAAGCACTAGACGGGTTGATTGTTTCTTTGTGACCCATCTGGGTGTTCAGTTGTGCTTGCTTTGAGACAGGGATGAAGTGTTTGTGTTGTGCTACAGGAAAGAAAAAGACCTGCATCTTTCAGTTGGAACAGCTTTATGCAGATCTGCGGTTTGCATAGATTCTTAAAAATGTGGAAAACATAGTTTCACAGATTGTGAAAACTGGGAGGAATGAGGCCAAAAAAAAAAAATCTGTCTTGATCTAGATCTAAACTGAAGAAGGCAGAGAATCCTTCTGGATTAGTTCCACAAGGTGAGAAAATTGGCCTTAAAGAGTCTTTACAATGGCAATTTTTTGTTTTCACATATGAAAACATGCTTGGTTTGAACTGTACTTGATGGTTAGCAGATAATGGTGTGAACACACTGTGTGTGTGTGTGTGTGTGTGTGTGTGTGGGAAGAACTGCATTTGAGTTCTGTCTCTTGCGAGAGATGTCACCATGAGAGGTCAAGTCCTTCTCAGTCATTGAGCACGTATATGTCTATCGTGACAATACTTCTAATGAGGTGATTAGATTTAGCCAAAAGGTGAGTTCCCATCAGTCCAAACCTGCATGACCAAGGATGGTGGGATTTGCAGTTCAGCAAAATCTAGAAGGCCAGAGGTTTTCCTTTCCTGATTTAGCTTTGTGCATGTCAACATGACCTGGGATAACTGCACCTGGGCCTGTATTTCCAGAGGTTCCTTCTATATCATAGCGCATGGTTCAAATGCAGCAAGATTCAGGTCCCATCTCACTGTCTGTGATCTTCCAGTTACAGAACCTTAAGTCTATCCAAGGTACTGCAGAGACAGTCCTGTGCTTCTGCAGCAGGAAGATCACACATCTGAATGAATCATTGTGTGTTGGAAAGGATTAACAGTGCAGAGCGGGGGGAAAAAGAAAGATATATAACTGCATTTACCTTGTTTTAGTTTTCTAGATCTACATGCGGTTTTGTACTCTTATAAATCCTTATTCTTCTCAAGTCACTGTTTCTTCTCCATTTTATTTAACATATGGCTGCCAGCAGACCTGCATACTCAGAAGCCAGCTCTAAGGGCTTCTCTGTCAAGCTTACGGCTATTGGCTTGTGCAATCCTTAGAGTTTTGAAATAATCAACAGCAAGTGTCTTTTCTTCATCTTTTCCCCATTTCTTTTTTGAATATCAGTAACCAGAGTGGGTGCGCTTCTCCAGTATTCACACGGGAAGCCCTAGGCCACTGTCCTCTACCAGTAAAATAGCAAATAATCCCAACAGTAAACTACAAATGTTGTATTTAACTTCGCTTTTAAAACTGCTCCTTTAATGGATCCATCTTCTGCTTTTTTGTCTTTTGAAGATTCTTTTTTAATTTTTAATCTGCCTTTCTTTTAGTTTTAACGATGTGAAAACTTGTTTTGCTGCCTGAAACAATTTCTTTCATCATTACTGTTTCTAAAAATTGTTTGTAATTATTTTTGTTTGTTTGTAAATATTTGGATTGTGCTGGGGTTTTTTTAAAAGAAAAGTGTAGCATGCCTCTTTAACAATTAACATAGTGTTCAGTCGTGGTTTGCCAATCGGTGAAAAAAAACCTTCACATCTCTGGTATTTTGTATAATGCAAGTGGAATCTATGTGTATGTTGTTGCTGACATGCTTCCACCAGTTGGGTAAATCAGACTTTAAGATGCAGAGATTTCTTCCTGCACCAAAGTTCCTGCATGATTATTGCCGTTCAGGCTGCATTAATTACCGAAGTTGATATTCTGTTAAATAGGGTCTCTTGTTTCTGCTCATTTACTTGGAGGTTCCCTTAACTCAGAGGAGGTGAACTTCTGGCCTATAGGTTTAATCTGGCCCGTAAGAATCTGAGGGATGTCCATCCTCAAAGCTCTCCCTGCCTGCTTGACACTGGGATGGCAGAATATATAGGGGATTCTTCCTGGTCTCACTTATCCTTCCGTTAGCTCAAAAAGTAGTTAGTTTCCCTTAAAAAGCAAACTTCCTTCCTTCTTTATTTTATTCGTACCAGAACATTGCACAATTTAAAATTATGGATTTATATGAAATATAGGCAAACATTTAAAACAAATGTAATACTTATCTTAACACTTTAGGATAATTTGACTTTTTTTGACCAGAAGCAGGCTGCTTCGATAACATTACCTCCATCATATATATATAGTTACCTGGCTGTGGAACTTGCAAAGCTGATTTTCCTTGTAAATCACTTCTGGGCTTCTAGTGGTTATTACTCACACTCTTACGTTTGATCTTCCCATCATCCGCAGGGTCACAGGTGATCTCTGTCCACTCCAAAATGTTCAACTCGGAATGCTGTGGAACTCACGTGGCCTGTTTTTCCATTTTTAGGCAAACTTCCCAAGGACCAGCCGGCTGGCAGATTCTCTGCAGAAAAGCCAGCTGTGGAACGGAACAGTTACCATTGCGTTACTGGGAGGGAAGAATATCCCTGCCGGGGGAATGACACAGTTATTTGTCTTGCTAAAAATGGGAGATCAAAAGTATAAGAGCAAGGTAAGTGTGCGACCAAGGAGTCAGTGAACAAGGGATGCATGTTCTTCATAGACGTGGCAGTGACACAGGGGCCCTTTCAAGGCCTGTTTCTAGTAGAAATTCAGTGAGCTGCAATGTTAAAACACGGCAAAGGGAAGTGGTTTGTTTATGCAGTGTTCCACGGATGTCCAGAGATGGACCTTCTCCCACCCAAAATGCAATTGGAGGATTATGCTTCCCCCCCCCCCCCCGGAGTAGTGGAAAATGGGGTATCAAACTTTTCCCCCAGTCATTATCCTAAAGAAAAAATAAAGAAAGCAATCCTTAGACTATGGTCTGCCCCATGGGAAGAAGGAAACTGCTCCATAGCAGAGATGGGAAAACTTAATTTTGGGGGGCTATTGCCCCCAGCATACACTAGCCAGCTGTATGTTCCCATCTCTGCTCTATGGTGTAAGTAGCACATGAGCAGATGGCAAGGAGAGCAGCTGCTGCCCTAGCCCCCTGTTACATGGGGAAATTAAAGCTGCATGCCAAGAATTTCAGATTGCAGTGGGAGAAAGGATGTGTGTGGCAGTGATTCTTGTGCCTGACAGAGGTTTTTGGGTCATGATTCTTTTGTGGGCTAGGCTGGGGTGGAAGCTTGTGGCCCTCCAGGTGCTGATAATAATCATATAATAATTATATAATAATCTTAGAATGCAGAGCTGGAAGGGACCCCATGGATCATCCAGTCCACCCCCTGTCGGGGAAGCACAGTGGGGAATTGAACTCCCGACCTCTACCTAAACCACTGAGCTATCCAACAGTTCTCCCACTCCCATCAGCCCTAGCTAGTTAGGAAGGAAGGGAGGTTACATTATGACAGCTTCTAGCAGGCCGTGAGTTCTCCAGCACTTGCTCTGGTCCAAGGAAGGAGAATCTTTGCCCTTCTAAATATTTCAGACTTCTTTCCCCAAAAGACTCGCCTTGCATGGCCAATGGTGATGCTTTAAGGGACTGTAAGGGTCAGGTATCTGTCTGCAGAACCAGAGGTTGGGAGTTCGATTCCCCATTGTGCCTCCCAGGAGAAGAGCCTGCCTGAGCCTTGGGCAAGTTACACAGTCCCTGGGCGTCTTGCCCTCTAAGAAGGCAGGAAGAGTAAACACTTCTAAGTGCAATACTGTGTACCTAGGAAACCCCAAAAAGGGTCTCCGTAAGTTGGAATTGAGATGATGGCCCATAATTATTACTATGATGGTTAGTGGAAAACATCTGGAAGGCTAAAGCTTCTTCACTGTTTCTGTAGCCTATTAATGTTTGTTGCTGCAATTAGTTTATTAGCCTTTAAGAACTACAGGACTCTGCAACAGACTGAGTAATACAGCAACATTTCTGAAAGTCAACTGCAAGAATAGGTGATACCTTTAGAGACCACTGAAAAAGCACCAT